>OV702297.1:444258465-444984715 GCA_916181665.1 Avena sativa
TTAACCTTGGGGAAAATATGATTGTTTGGTGGAGAAGAAAGGTGCATGGTCCCCTTTCCCACATCTATTATGGCTCCAAGGAGTTCTAATAGGGACCTTCCAAGTGTAACTTGTCCTTTTCCTGCACATTCAATAACAAGATAATCAGTAGAAATCATTTTCCCAAGGATCTTTGTAAACACTCCTTCAGCTATTCCAATAGGTAATATGGTAGCATTATTAGCAAGAGATATTTCTTTTCCTCCTTCAGTAAGCCCCCAAACATTCATAAATTCATAAATATCTTTGGGCATAAGACAAAATTTAGACATGATATCACAGCAGGCTTGAAAAGTTTAAGTGTTTATCTCAATCTTTACTGTAGGGTGCCACTTTGATGGTTCAGAATTTATTGGGACATAATTTTGATGCTCCCTAAGCATATTATAGCAATCTTTTAAGCTAGTAGTGCTAGTCTCAAGGGTGTTCAATCTAGCAAATATTCTTGCGAAAGAAATATCAGTTTGTCTAGGCAAGTTGTAAGTGAGGATCAATTTCTTTATAGCATTTATAGCATCATCCTCATTACATTGGAGGAAATCTCCTCCCGCAACAGCATCTAAAGCATATCTATAGAAAAGAGCAATTCCAAGGTAAAAACTGCTAAGGAACAAGCTTTGAGTCATTTTAGGCTTAGTTTTTTCATGTAGATCAGAGATTCTAGACCAAGCTTCCTTAAAACTTTCCTCAATTCCTTGTTTAAAAGTGAAAATCATTTGCTCGGGTGACATAGTGATTGGAACAAGGCTAGACATAGTGGCAACTTAAGAAAGGAACTAATTTTTTTGTGTTTTTGAAATAAGAAAGCAAACTAGTAAAACTAATTTTTTGTGTGTTTTTGATATAGAAACAAGCAAACAAAGCAAAAAGAAACTAAGCAAAACAAAAATAACAAAGTAAAGAGATTGGTTATGAGGGACTCCCCTTGTGAAGATGTCCTTGACTCCCAGGAAACAGCGCTAGAAAATTGCTTGATGGCTCAGTGTTGATGTAGAGCTCGTTGGGAACCCCAAGAGGAAGGTATGATGAGCACAACAGCAAGTTTCACTCAGTTATGAAACCAAGGTTTAATTGAACCAGTAGGAGCAAGGAAACACCCCAAAGGTGTTGCTAGCTGAGCCTTGGCAGGGCGCACTACGGTGCTAGTAGCAATGTGGAGACCTGCACAACACAACCACAGAACTCTGTCCCCAACTTGCGATGAGGTTGTCAATATCACCGTGCTTTGCTGAAAACAAAGGATTAAACATATCAAATGGAAGGAAGTAATAGTTTGCAGAAAGTAAACACAAAGCAGTAAATAGTTTATAGATTGTATGTAAAGAAAAGGATCGGGATCCATAGTTCACTAGAGGTGGCTCTCCTTAAGATAGATAACATGCTGGGTGAACAAATTACAGCGGGGCAATTGACAAACATCGAGAAAGCAACACATGCATATACTAATCATCTTGACTCCTTTGGAACTTGATTGGGCATTACAACATTATACATAGACCGCCATCCAACTGCATCTATGACTAATAATCCACCTTCAGGTTATCATCCAAACCCCCTCCAGTATTAAGTTGCAAGCAATAGATTATTGCTTTGCGAATTACGTGTAATGTAAACAATACGATTGTTCTATGAACAAAGGATTGTTGTTTTCTCCCTAATAGCAACAACACATCTAGTACCTTAGAGATTTCTGTCACTTCCCCAGATTACCAGAGGCATGAACCCACTATCGAGCATAAATACTAACTCTTGGAGTTGCTAGCATCTACTTGGCCAAGATAGCTACTAACAACGGAAAGCATGCAAGATCACAAATAACAAAGACATGATAGAATCAATAATCAATCTGAAATAGCATCTCAATATCCATCGGATTCCTGCAAACACAACATGCAAAATTACAAATAGATGATCTTGATCATGAACGAAGCTCACAAGATCTAGACATGAAAGCACAAAGGAGGAGAACCAGCCATCTAGCTACTACATGGATCCGTAGTCCAAGGATGAACTACTCACGCATCATACCGGAGGCTTGCATGATGATGAAGAAGGCCTCCAGGGTGAATTCCCCTCTCCGGCAGGGTGCCGAGAAGAGCTTTAGATCCCCCCTGATCTAGGGATGGAAATAAGGTCGGCTACAGACTCTTTCGTGGATTTTTGATCGGGTACTTAGGGTTTTCATCCCGAGGGCATCTTATAGGTGGAAGGAGAGGCCGAGGGGGTGTTGGGTCGGCCAGACCACCCCTGGCGTGGGCCAGGTGGTGTGGCCGGCCCCCGGCCCTTCTTCGTCTCGTATTCTGGCATCTGATGACTTTCGGAAAAATAGGCACTTTGGCTTTTGTCCCGTCCAATTCCGAGAATATTCATTTTCTGACTTTCCTAGAACCAAAAACAGCAGAAAATAGGCAGCTGGCATTGTGGCTCTTGTTAATAGGTTAGTCCAAGAAATCATATGAAAAGTACTCCAAAGTGTGGACAAAACACAAGAAAGTGGATAAAACTAAGCATGGAACATCAAAAATTATAGATACATTTGCAATGTATCAGTGACAAGATAAAATGCGAGTATTGCTTAAAAATGTGTTTGGGGTTTTTGGTATAAGAGCAAAATTAAGTAAAGTAAAACAACTGAATACAGAAAGTAAGTATCACGTATGTAAGAGAGATTGGAGCTGCAATAGGGAAAAAGCATTCCTAGGGAGTAGCGGATACACCACTAGCATTATAAGGAGCTAAGCTAAAGATTATTATCATAAACATTCTCAACTATGCATGTGTGGGAGGAACTCCGTATTTGGACAAATAGGCAGCAACTGCTGCTCACATCATCCTCATAACCACAGCAGTCAGCAATCGTCATCAATTGAATTAGTGCGCTATTAAGGGACTTAATCCCGTAGGACGTATCCCATGGTATGGATAGTGTTCCGTGAGTTTCCTCGGTTCCCAAGTTGATATGTAAGGGGTGCCAATAGCTTTATAGTCACTGTAAGTGCTAACACACCTCCGTCTACCAACAAGTAGTTCCCTCTATCAAGTCCCCATGAGAGGCAAATATTGAGAGGTCGACTTCTCTCAATATCAAGATGAAGACAATCTAACACATGGTCATAGCGATAAATATCATAATAAACTTTATCTTATTTCAATCTCATACTACGGTTTCTCCATCTCCCCAAGAACTAATGATCTACTCAGACATGGAGGCAATCAATATCATGGCAATAACAATGGAATTTATCATAGATGAATAGTACTTTATAAATCCACAACGAGTATGGAAATTACAACAAGATCTAGACAAGATGTAGATGGGATGGATGGAGATGGTGGTGATGCAGCGGTTGATGATGAAGATCAATGCCTTAGCCTCTCGGATCTGCGCAGGGTGAAGATGGATCCCCGGTGGATGATTTCCCCCTCCATATGCCTTCTAGAGGTGAGGTTTCGGCAATTTCTGGGTGTTCTGTATGTCGTCTCTCTGATCTTGTTGCACGGGGTCAAACTATTTGAGGAGGCGGTGGCGACACCAACTATACAGCGGGAACTATATGGTCAGAAAATTTGTTCCCGCCATATAGTTGGTCGTTAAACCGTCTGTATACCTTGTTCGCTTCAGGTTTTCTTGTGGTATTATTCATATATCCCAAATAAGCGATTTACGTTGTTTTTGACTACTTTTCTCCTTAGTACAACTGCTCCAAGAATTGTGTCCATTATATCCATCATTTGTCCTGATCCTGGTGAAAACAGACATAAAATGTGCGCGAGTGCCGTAAAATACCAAGATCCTACATCTACAATGCAAAATAATAATATAAAACATGATGCAAATATGCACTCATCAGCGGGTACCAATCTGATCCAGGTTTGCAACACTAGAAGGCGGTCAAGAATATCATCTTTAAGTACTTAATAAGAACTACAGATATGTTTCTCATCTATGGAGGTGAAGAAGAGCTCATCACAAAGTGTTACATCGATGCTAGCTTCTACACCGAATATATCTCTACTTTAGAAGCAGTGGCGATAGAAGTTTGGATAAAGGAGTTCATTTATGAACTACGTGTGGCTCCAAGTGCTTTGGATCCAATGATTATCTATTGTGACAACAATGGCGCCATAGATAATGCTAAGGAACCAAGGTCTCACAAATTTTCCAAGCATATCAAGCGTCGATTCAACTCCATCCGCGAACATGTCTGGGATGGTGATGTAGATATTTTTAAAGTAGAAATTGATCTGAACATTGCAGACCCATTGACTAAAGCTCTCCCAAGGTCAAAACATGATCAGCACGAGAACTCTATGGGTGTTAAATTAAACACTATGTAAACTAGATTATTGACTCTAGTGCAAGTGGGAGACTACAAGGAATATGCCCGAGAGGCAAGGAGAAATGGTTATTATCTTATTGCATGTTTATAATAGATGTTTATTTCTCTTGCTATAATTGTGTTAACTGGAAACGTTAATACATGTTTGTTTAATAAACAAAAGAAAAGGTTCCTAGTAATGCCTCTCATTGCACTAACTTGTTGATTAACTGATGATCAAGGTTTCCTGATCATGAACATTGGATGTTGTTAATAACAAGGTCATGTCATTAGAGAATGATGTGATGAACATTCACCGTCAATAGTTTTAGCAATAAGATCATGTCTTCAAAGTTCATATTGCTATCCCATTCGAAGTAACACTAATCCTTAGACCATGAGATCACGTCAATCACTAACACTAGAAGATTACTTTGATTCCATCAAACATCACACCGTAATAGGGTGATTATAAAGATGTCGTTGGGTACTTGGAAAGTCTTAGTTGAGGCTCGTGAATCAAGAGTGGGATTTGTCCATCCTGATGACAAAGAGATATTGATGAGGGGTAACCACGGCAATGCCCATGATTATGGACTTAGGGTTTCGTGGAAGAGAGAATGCTAGGAATTTCATCATCTTAACGGACAAACAAGGGAAGAGATTTACCCAGGTCTAGGCCCCCATAGAGGGAACCCTACTTCCTGCTTGTCAGCTTGTATTATCATTGGAGAGTACAAACTCGTTGAGTCGACTAGATACGATCTCACCGAGAGAGAGATACGTGATGTCTATTGTCTAGATCTATTGTAGGGTATCCAATATCTGGTGTCCTCCTAGTTGGTCCCTCCTAGCCTTTATATATGGGGAGTCTAGGTCTCGGGTACCAATACGAGTAGGTTACAAGTTAGAGTTTGTATCTAGTCTAGTCTTGATCTTTCCTTATCTTGTATCTCCAGGAGTTGGTGTCCTTGTAGGCTGTGTATCAGCCAAATCATCATGGGATTCATGGATCCTGATGTATCCTCGAGTGAGCCTTCCATGGGTCGTACCATATATACCAATAGTGGTCACCTGAAGGGTTATGCCCATGTCATTATTCCCTGAGGCTGTGTTTGGATGCCTGCATCCAAGCATAGGCTCAAAGTCCTTTTATTATGCCTGAAAGGTGAACTCGAAGATTTATTTAGATGCATGAATTTCTCGATTTCCTTGTTTGGCTAATGCAATGGATGAAGTTGTTTTATTCTTGAAGTGATATTGGAATTTTCATTGGGTGCTCCCAATGGGAGTAACTGTTGAGGCTACACTCGGGTAGGCTCAAAGTTATTCTTTGTCATTGTATCGTCCATTGACTCCTGTTGGAGAATTTCTGTGTTTTTATCGGTGCATGGACAGTGTTCCCTATGGGAGTAGCCCCCGAGACTATAGTCGAATATTTGTATTCGATTGTAGGCTCAACTCTTCAATCATCCGAGATTTTTTTAACTTAGGTCTTCCTTTTCTGGAATCATCATGAAATTTTTATTGGATGCGCGACCAGCTCTCCTGATGGGAGTAGCCCCCGAGGCTACGGTCGAATATTTATATCTGAGTGTAGGCTCAAGTCTTCAATCTAAGGAATTTACTTCGACTCAGGTCTTGTAGTTACTTTCTTGCGTCCTTTGTTCAATGCACCCAAAGTTTTTCATTGCTTTCCATGAGGTTATTGCTGACAATGATGATGTGCCTTAGCCACATTCTAGTGCTCCCGGTTGTACGTTTCAGTGGTTGGCCCATGATGTAGGCCTAGATTTTTCTAAATTTCTCCGTATATATAGAATAGGGATCCTGGGAAAAAAGACATGTAAACTATGTAAAATTTGTGTATGTATCAGCCGAAAGTATAGCTTGTTGTAATTTGGAAACTTGATATATTTTTGTCGATTGCTATTGCGGTTACGCCCCTCGTGAGACCTTTTTGTTAGCCTGATGCCCATTGGGCTGGATCAGCTACTCGGGTCAAAGCGTGATTTGACGTATTTCATGGCGTGGCCGAATAATTTTTAAGTTTGCTCTGAGTAGCGAAGCCCCCAAGTATCAGACTATGATTATGTAATAATTTTTTCAACTGATCCCCCGAGTATCGTGTGTAATAGAGTAATGAAAAGTGGACTCGGTTAAGAGAACTTACCTTTATTGATAGCAGGTGCACGAAGATGATCTTTGATACGTCCATTTTGCATCACTATTCTATATCATAATTTACTGGTATTCATTGATATATTTCATATTAAGAGATGATACTTATGTTATTACATCTGTTTTTGCATGGTTCATGACTTTTGGAGGATGAACCGCTGAAGTCAGGATTCTGATGGAAAAGGCACAGTTTGGAGGAGAAATTCGCGAAGATCAGAAAATCCCGGAAAATATATGGAAAATCCTACTTTTCCAGGAGACGAAGGAAGCCAGAAGGGGTAGCGGAGATGGGCCATAGGGGGGCCACACCACCCCCAGGCGCGAGCCACCCTTGGTCGTGCCACCAGGTGGTGTGGCCACCCTGGCCCACCTTTGGCTCTGCTCTTTGGCGTATATAATCCTCCTGAAACCCTAAGACTCGGGGAGCGACCACATAAAGGTTCTGCCGCCTCTACGGGGCGGAAAACTACAGAGAGAGAAAGAGCTCTCTGGCAGGCAGAAATCTGCCGGGGAAATTCCTTCCCGGAGAGGGGAGATCGTCGCCATCAACACCACCATCAAGTTGGACTTCATCGGGATCATCATCATCATAATATCCATCATCATCTCCACCAACACCATCATCACCACTCCATACCGTTGTAACAATTGGGTTGAATCTTGCATAGTTCTTAGGGGAACTTTCCCGGTGTTGATTACTTGTTGTAGTTATTGCTATTGAGTGGAACCATTGAATTATTGTTCATGTTCAGATTGTTACTTGTCATTATTTCATCTCTGATCTTGATCCATATGATGTCTTGTGAGTAGTTCGTTTAAATCTTGAGGACATGGGAGAAGTCATGTTGTTAGTAGTGGAATTGTGTAGAGAAAGATTCAATAGTTTGATATTTAAGTTATGGTGTTATTCTTCTAGTGGTGTCATGTGAACGTCGACTTCATGACACTTCACCTTTATGGGCCTAGGGGAATGCATTGTGTATTTGGCTACTAATCGTAGGGGTTGCCGGAGTGTAGAAACCTGAACCCCCGTTAGGAAACCTTTGCACAAGGGAGTGTAGGATCTCAGAGTTTAAAGCTGTGGTTAGGTTTCTATCTTAATTACTTTCTTGTACTTGCGGATGCTTGCAAGGAGTATAATCACAAGTATGTATTAGTCCTAGGAAGGTCAGCACATTATCATAGGTTCACCCACACAACACTTATCAAACTAAAGAAGATTAATCAACTATATGAAACAAAAACACTTGACGATATTCCCGTGTGTCCTCGAGAAAGTTTGGTCATCTTAAGTAATACAACCAGCTTGTCCTTTGCTAAAGAAAGGATTGGGCCACTTGCTGCATTTATTATTATTGTCCTTTATTTACTCGTACTTCGTTTATCTGCATTATCAAAAACCCCTAAAAATCCGTTTGCTAAGTATTTATAGAGAATTCCTGATCCATACCACTTGTCAACACCTTCTTCTCATCGTTGGGTTCGACACTCTTACTTATCGAAAATACTGCGATACACCCCCTATACTTGTGGGTCATCAAGACTATTTCTGGCACCGTTGTCGGGGAGTGAAGCGCTATTGAAGAGTGGAACTGGTAAAAGAAACTTCTACTGTGAGTATTATTTATTTATGTTAGTTACTTTATTTCAATATGGATAATTCACTTAGTTTCTTATTTCGTAATGCTACTACCACTTCTAAGGTAGTAGATGAACCTCCACCTGCTGAAAATGATACTTTTAAGATACCTACAAGAATTATTGATCGTGTTATGGATAACTACTATTTTGGAGATGGAATTGTCCATCCCGGTGATCATTTGATCTTGATACATGAATTATACAGGTTGTTCAAGTGTGCAGGTATTACAACAGATAAAGTCAAGAAGAAGTTATTCTCATTATCGCTGAAAGGAAGAGCTGAGGAATGGTACAAGTTGCTGAAGAATGGCCAATCTCTTGAATGGGAGGAAGTAGTGCCTCTCTTTTATTCCAAATTTTATCCTCCAAGTGAGATTCATAAAGATTGGAATCAAATATACAACTTTTGGCCTCATGATGGAGAGAGTACAGCTCAAGCTTGAGGGAGATTGAAGTTTCTAATGCTCAAATGTCCTATTCATGAGCTCCCTAACAATATTATTATCAATAACTTTTATGCAAGACTTCCTCTTCATGATAAGGATCTATTGGATGCTTCTTGTGCTATATCATTTGCGCGCATGGAAGAAGAAGGTAAATGGGATCTTCTAGACCGTATTCAAGACAATGCTGAAGCATGGGAGAATGATAAAGGAAGAAAGTCAGGTATAAATTATGATTATGAATGCATTAAATCTTTTATGGGAACTGATGACTTTCATAATATTAGTAATGCTTATGGTCTAGATTCTTAAATTATTGCAAATTATTTTAAGGCTTTTGCTTCTTATATTGAACTTCATAAAAAGAAATGGAATAAGTATCATGAGAAATATAAAGATATTGCTAATTGTGTTCCTGCAAGAGATACCGAAGTTTATACTGCTAATCATATTTTACCTGAACCTTACATTGAGAAAATGCTTTTCCTAGTCAAGGTAAAGGAGCATTCTATGATGGCTAGTATGGTTAATGAAAGTACAAATAAAGCTGTTGAACCTGTAATAGCAAATGTGAAAGACTTTGTCACTAAATATGTAGAAGATGGACACACTATCCTCTGTAAGGATACTTCTAATATTGTTTCACAAAGTAGTGTTAGGAGAGCTAGTGTCCCTGTTTTTTCTGTTAGAATAAGTGATCACTGCTACAATGGTTCATGTGATAGTTATATCGTTAAATTTATGCACGATACTGAAAGTTACTATGAGAGAGGGAAATTTGTTCTTACGCATTTCAATGATATTAAGTTTCCTCGCTTTATGTTGAAAGTCTTTATGTTGCACTTGTTTTGCCTTCCTAAGCTAGCAGCCTCTGGTTTCAACAATTTATTTTCTTACAAAATTCCCTTGCATAGGAAGTGGGTTAGAATTAAACATGTGTGTTTTTGCTTCTTGATGCTCTCTTTTGCATTAATTCATATTCTTATGTGAGCATCATTGAAATTATCATGCCCATCTTAATGGCTATAAAGAAAGAGCTTTTTGGGAGACAACCCAATATATTTTTGCTTTCAGTTTGTTTTTGTTTTGTAAGTTATTGCTTCTGCAATAATCTCTCCTTATCCTTTTGTTTGGTTTTTATGACAAGATCAACCTCTAATGAGAGAGAAGTAATATTTAGGGAAGTTGCTGTTCCAAAACAGATTTTTGTGCTTCACCATAAAAAATCATTAAAAATCCCAGAACGTCGTACTGATCTGTAATTGTTTGTGTGCATGCCCCAGGTTATTATTTAACTTTCGTTAGTTTTGCACTTTTTGATTTGAGCATTAGAAGATTTTCGAAAAAATTGATCTTTACCTGCTGGTCTGTTTTGACAAATTTCTGCCATTTCTGCATTTGCCTCTTAAATCGATTTCCTTTTTGAATTCCTTTTTGGGATTTTGGAAGGAGTTGCTACAGTAGCTTATGTTTTGATGGATTTCAGTTAAAATTGAACTTAAAGGTTTATTATCTTGCATGCACTAATGTTGCTAATGAGAATTGTGTGAAGTTTTGTGTGAAAGAAATTTCCAAGTTGTAGGAGAAAATGGTGTAATAAGATGTTGAATGGTCAAAGACTCAAGCAATATGTTTTTGAAGATGAAGATATTGATGTTATTCAAGTGTTGACTCCGGAAAAATTTATCAAAGACGAATTCAGAAACCTGCAGAGTCTGTTTTCGAATAGGTAACAGTTCTAGTAAGAAAAGGTCCATGAAATATCCATCAATTTATATTTTTGCAGTTTTTATCTAACATAGAAAGCAATGAGTAGAAAGAGGGACGGAAACGGAGCCCGGGTGGCTCACACCACCCCGTGGCACGGGCCCACCTGGCCGTACCACCAGGGGATGTGGCCACCCCGGAGCCCATCTCCGACCCGTTTTCTCCTAGTACTTTCCTTTTGTTGTTAAACTTTGTAATATATAATCCCCTGGATCCCCCGAGGTTCATATATCATGTTCTCGTCGTGTTTTCATTTCGATCTTTTTTCTGACAGGCAGATTCTCAGTTTTGGAGCCACAATGTCTTCCTCTAGAACACCCAAGGAGGATTCCTCTGCGGACATGATCAACCCGTACATGTATGAGTTGAAGATTCACCCCAAGGAGTTGTTGCTCAAAGATGGGGAGGTATAGATAAAAGAGGTTCAGGGCCCTAAAGGAGAAGGTAGTCTGGAGGAAAGGATGGAAGCATTGGAGCAAGAAGTCTTTAGGTATAAGAAGATGGCAGAACGCGAGGTGGATGTCATCCATAAGATTAGTTCAGAACTCATCGCCGAGCACAAGAAGGAGACTGTTGAGCTCAAGGATGAAATTCTCTCACTCCATCGAACAACCAACCAACTACAAGCACAGCTCTACGACGTGCAAAATCAAAACTGTGAGTATGAGGATAGGTTTAAACACATAAGTGATGCTGCTAGTTTCATGATGTTGGAAACCAAGATGTCTTTTGTTGATGGGGAGCCCTTACCTTGGAAGTCGGACGATGACGAGAGAACACCACCACCACCGAAGGAATAATTTGTCATCAGGTTTTGGCATCCCCTTGGTTTGTTCCAAGCTTGGGGGAGTGTCGCGGTATCACATCACTATCTTTTATCTTTTTACCTTTTCAGTAGAGTCATATCATGAATAGAGAAGTTATCATATATGATGGTTTGCATTATGGAAGTGTCTCCCCACTCATTAGTTATCTATGTATCCCTTGGTGTGAGTTGCCGTTATGGAATATTAATGAGAAGTTCTATCATTTACTTTTTGCACATCCTATATTAGTTTGCAATTTTTGTTATATGATTGATCTTGTTGTTAGTATTGATATCACTTTGGTATCGTTAAGTATATTTAGTTGGTTTTGGCAAACCCGGCTCTGGTTAGTAGCAACACTATTTGAGAATTGAATGAAAAAGAGAAAAGTACTTTTAAGAAATATAATTTCATCATCTTTGTTTCTTGGTTGGCTCATAAGCTTAGCATTCTCTAGTTAAGATCTTTTGTGCTTCATAGGAAGATTGCATGTTTTGTTTTTATCACTTGTATGTTTGTTTGTTTCCTTCAATTCTTATGCTTGCTACCCAGCCTCGCTAGCCAAAAACCTGTACTGAGAGAGAATGCTTCTCGTGCATCCAATCCTTAAACCAAAACATATGCGATTTGTGTCGACCATACCTACCTATTAGCATTATTGCTATTCCAAGTAAATTCATGTTTTATCTACCTTCCAAATTAAACTTGTTATGTGAAAATTAGTGATTAAACCTCTCACTAACTTGATGGCACACTTTACTTTCTTGCACTTAATAAACTTGAATCATTGTGCCCATCTTTGTTGCGTATATGCTTGCATTTTTTGTAAGTTGTGAATTAGCAGAACCATGCTATCATGGGGAACGCTTTCAACATTGCACTTTATTTAGTTGATATCATGTTCTTTTGCTTATGGATCCCGGTGGTGTGAAATGAAAGGGGAGCTTGTAAGGCTCATGGAGTTCATATATGTGTTAGAGAAATGCATGGGCGGCTGGTCTAAGCCATGCCTAGTCATGGTGAAAACCTGCAGCATAACCATAGTGAGAAATCTATGAAGCATCCTCAATAAAAAAGAGAAAAAAACCTATGCAAATAAGGAAAAAAGACCCTATGCAAATAGGAAATAAAAGGATTGTCGAGATGCTCATTGTTTGCTTGCCTTGTCATTTGATATGGGGAATCCTCCGTATCATCGGGCAAGGGGCACCCCGTTGGAGGTTCTCTACGATACACATGTATTTACAATGACACGAACTTACTTGTGACTAAAGTTGAGTAGCATGAGGAACGGTACTCGTAAGTAAGGGGCATGAGATTTTTATATTATAACTTGTCAAGCATATCCTCATATTTGATCACTTTAACCTTAATCACCTAAAGATGCTTATGATATGGGTAATGAGAGCTGAAAGCTAATAAGTGCCATAATTTTTGGAAGCTCTTTATGAAACTTGAAATCCCTGCTTCCCTCTGCGAAGGGCCTATCTTTTACTTTTTAGTTGAGGCAGTAAAACCTATTCCTTTCTATCTCAGCAAGTATTTTGAGTTGTTGTGTTTCATTCATTCATATGATGATTTATTCAATCATGTTTCTTATGTTCCTTGTTTTGCACACTGCTCTTATCTTAGTGAATATTACTTTAAAAGCTATCATTGAAAACCCTATCAAGCTTGAACTCCTGCAAAATTGTTAACTATTCTTTGACCAAGAACAAGTTTGCCATTACCAATTATGATTTACTTTCTGTATCTTTATTTTGTTTCCTTTACTTATTGCAAGTTAAGTTATATAATAGTGAGTTCTCTTCTATTATGATTTATTTATTGATGAATGTGATGCTTCTTGTCCGTATTCTTTTATCGACACTTCACTCCATAAACCTGAGGTCATGTTTATTGAGCTCAGTTTTCGCTTAGGGACAAGCGAAGTCTAAGCTTGGGGGAGTTAATACGTCCATTTTACATCACTATTCTATATCATAATTTACTGGTATTCATTGATATATTTCATATTAAGAGATGATACTTATGTTATGTCATCTGTTTTTGCATGGTTGATGACTTTTGGAGGATGGACCGCTGAAGTCAGGATTCTGATGGAAAAGGCACAGTTTGGAGGCAAATTTCGCGAAGATCAGAAAATCCCGGAAACTATATGGAAAATCCTATTTTTCCAGAAGATGAAGGAAGCTAGTAGGGGGAGCGGAGATGGGCCACAGGGGGCCCATCCCACCCCCTGGCACGAACCACCCTTGGTCGTGCCACCGGGTGGTGTGGCCACCCTGGCCCACCTCTGGCTCTGCTCTTTGGCATATATAATCCTCCCGAAACCCTAAGACTCGGGGAGCGACCATAGAATGCTTCCTCCGCCACTGCGGGGCGGAAAACTACAGAGAAAGAAAGAGCTCTTAGGCAGGCAGAAATCTACTGGGGAAATTCCTTCCCGGAGAGGGGAGATCATCGCCATCAACACCACCATCAAGCTAGACTTCATCAGGATCATCATCATCATCTCCACCAGCACCATCATCACCACTCCATACCAATGTAACAATTGGGTTGAATCTTGCATAGTTCTTAGGGGAAACTTTCCCGGTGTTGATTACTTGTTGTAGTTGATGCTATTGAGTGGAACCATTGAATTATTGTTCATGTTCAGATTGTTACTTGTCATTATTCTGATCTTGATCCATATGATTTCTTGTGAGTAGTTCGTTTAATTCTTGAGGACATGGGAGAAGTCATGTTGTTAGTAGTGCAATTGTGTTGAGAAAGATTCAATAGTTTAATATTTAAGTTGTGGTGTTATTTCTAGTGGTATCATGTGAACGTCGACTACATGACACTTCACCTTTATGGGCCTAGGGGAATGCATTGTGTATTTGACTACTAATCATAGGGGTCGCCGGAGTGATATAAACCTGAACCCCCGTTAGGAAACCTTGGCACCAGGGAGTGTAGGATCTCAGAGTTTAGAGCTATGGTTAGGTTTATTTCTTAATTACTTTCTTGTACTTGCGGATGCTTGCAAGGGGTATAATCACAAGTATGTATTAGTCCTAGGAAGGTCAGTACATTAGCACAGGTTCACCCACACAACACTTATCAAACTAAAAAAGATTAATCAACTATATGAAGCGAAAACACTTGATGATATTCCCGTGTGTCCCCGAGAACGTTTAGTCATCTTAAGTAATACAACCGGCTTGTCCTTTGCTAAAGAAAGGATTGGGCCACTTGCTGCATTTATTATTATTGTCCTTTATTTACTCGTACTTCATTTATCTACATTATCAAAAAACCTTAAAATATGTTTGCTAAGTATTTACAGATAATTCCTGATCCATACCACTTGTCAACACCTTCTGCTCCTCGTTGGGTTCGACACTCTTACTTATCAAAAATACTGCGATACACCCCCTATACTTGTGGGTCATCAATCTTCATCCCAGGAATTTCTCAACTCGGGTCTTGATTTTTATCAGGTGAGTATAGGCTCAGAAATCTTCTTCCTTCGAGAAAGTACTTGACTCGGGTCTTGGTGTAAGTTGACGTGTGTGACATTAATCAACTTCGTTGGAGGACCCAATAGAATATCTCGATGTAGTTGACATCCTTGCAAAAACATAGAGAATTGTGAAATACCTGCATCTTGTAAAGAATATTGCCTTTCGATTGGTCTTAACATTACTAGTGCCATTGGACTCAACACTTTTGCGTTATAACATGAGACCTTTTCATTATCCTAATGCCCTTAGTCTCAGTACCTTGCCGACCTATCGGTTGGGATGCAACTAGGTCAGAGTTCAAGGATTTGATGCTCAGGCAGAGTCAGCTACTCGAGAAATCGCGTACAAAGTACTTGAGTGCATGGATTCGATGGCACTTAGGTTACTCGAAGAAATCAACTTGAAGTAGAGAAGTTAGCTTCGTTGGTAATCGACGAGGTTGATGTGGCCAGATGAGCCGGAGCCAATTACGGCAATGGGTCACTGCATTCGAAGATTTATAGCGGGTTGCCACAACCGAAGATTTTGGTGGGCTGCCATGCTGGCTCGTGATTGATGTAGAGCTTGTTGGGAACCCCAAGAGGAAGGTATGATGAGCACATCAGCAAGTTTTCCCTCAGTTATGAGACCAAGGTTTAATCGAACCAGTAGGAGCAAGGAAACACCCCAAAGGTGTTACTACCTAAGCTTTGGCAGGGCGCACTACCGGTGCTAGTAGCAACGTGGAGACCTGCACAACACAACCACATAACTTTGTCCCCAACTTGCGATGAGGTTGTCAATCTCACCGTGTTTTGTGGAAAACAAAGGATTAAATGTATCGAATGGAAAGAAGTAAAAGTTTGCAGAAAATAAACACAAAGCAGTAAAAGATTGTAGATTGTATGTAAAGTAAAGGACCGGGATCCATAGTTCACTAGAGGTGGCTCTCCTTAGATAGATAACATGTTGGGTGAACAAATTACAGCGGGGCAATTGACAAACACCGAGAAAGCAATACATGCATATACTAATCATCTTGACTCCTTTGAGACTTGATTGGGCATTACAACATAATACATAGACCGCCATCCAACTGCATCTATGACTAATAATCCACCTTCAGGTTATCATCCGAACCCCCTCCAGTATTAAGTTGCAAGCAACAGATTATTTCTTTATGAACTGCGTGTAAAGTAAACAATACAATTGTTCTATGAACAAAGGATCGTTGTTTTCTCCCTAGTAGCAACAACACATCTAGTACCTTAGAGATTTCTGTCACTTCCCCAGATTACCAGAGGCATGAACCCACTATCGAGTATAAATACTAACTCTTGGAGTTGCTACCATCTACTTGGCCAAGATAGCTACTAACAACGGAAAGCATGAAAGATCTCAAATAACAAAGACATGATAGAATCAATAATCAATCTGAAATAGCATCTCAATATCCATCGGATCCCCGCAAACACAACATGTATGGATTACAAATAGATGATCTTGATCATGAACGGAGCTCACAAGATCTAAACATGAAAGCACAAAGGAGGAGAAACCAGCCATCTAGCTACTACATGGATCCGTAGTCCAAGGATGAACTACTCACGCATCACACCGGAGGCTTGCATGGTGATGAAGAAGGCCTCCACGGTGAATTCCCCTCTCTGGTAGGGTGCCAGGAAGAGCTTCAGATCCCTCCTGATCTAGGGATGGAGATGACGGCGGCTACAGACTCTGTCGTGGATTTTTGATCGGGTACTTAGGGTTTTCGTCCCGAGGGAAACTTATAGGCGGAAGGAGAGGCCGAGGGGGTGCCGGGAGCCACCACACCACCCCCTGGCATGGGCCAGGCCTGGCCGCGTGGCCAGGTGGTGTGGCCGGCCCCTGGCCCCTCTCTGTCTCATATTCTGGCACTTGATCCCTTCTGGAAAAATAGGCACTTTGGCTTTTGTCCCGTCCAATTCCGAGAATATTCATTTTCTGACTTTCCTGGAACCAAAAACAGCAGAAAACAGGTAGCTGGCACTGTGGCTCTTGTTAATAGGTTAGTCCAAGAAATCATATGAAAAGTACTCCAAAGTTGGAACAAAACACAAGAAAGTGGATAAAACTAAGCATGGAACATCAAAAATTATAGATACATTTGCAATGTATCATGCCGTAGCCAAAGATATGATTGTGGCATGTCACACGGAGGAGTCCGCATAGGCCCCAGGTGTAGAATCGGCATGGTTGACGGATTCGCACGATGGACACGGAGTTGACGCAGTAGCACATTGGTGGAGCCCTGAGCCGATGAGATTTGCTCCTCCAGTAGAGCCGACAGAAAACGTCATTATTTCCATAGCTGCTATGGTTGCTACCAACGGACCCGAATAGATCAGATCCGAGAGGAAGGAAGTTCCCAAGGACCCGATGTGTAAGTTGATGCTTCCGATCATTAGATCCGTCTCTCGGTCAAGGTTGTCGAAGGCCGAAAGAAGGGCGGATGGGCGTGGAAGGAGATTGATAGAACCAAAACGGATCTGACCGCTTCCGATCATCGAGTCGTTGCTTGATGAAGGGGAAGCCGCTGAATCCATGAATCTATCGCCCAGATTTCCCATAGATGGCCCCAATTGATGAGGGGTAACCTCGGCAATGCCCATGATTATGGACTTAGGGTTTCATGGAAGAGAGAACGGTGGGATTTCATTGGCTTAATAGACAAACAAGGTAGGCAATTTACCCAGGTTCAGGCCCTCGTAAAGGAAACCCTACTTCCTGCTTGTTGATGACCCACAAGTATAGGGGGTGTATCATAGTATTTTCGATAAGTA
This sequence comes from Avena sativa, assembly GCA_916181665.1. Taxonomy (NCBI): domain Eukaryota; kingdom Viridiplantae; phylum Streptophyta; class Magnoliopsida; order Poales; family Poaceae; genus Avena; species Avena sativa. Next base: position 444,275,975 of record OV702297.1, read on the forward strand.
AGAGTGTCGAACCCAACGAGGAGCAGAAGGTGCTGGCTAGTGGTATGGATCAGGAATTCTTTGCAAATACTTAGCAAACGGATTTTTAGGGGTTTTTGATAAAGCAAGTAAACAAAGTACGAGTAAATAAAAGACAGTAGGAATAAATGCAGCATGTGGCCCAATCCTCTATGCAGCAAAGGACAAGCCGGTTGTATTACTTAAGATGACCTAACGTTCTCGAGGACACATGGGAAGACTGTCAAGTGCTTTCGCTTCATATAGTTGATTAATCTTCTCTAGCTTGCTAAGTGTTGTGTGGGTGAACCTGTGCTAATGTACCGCCCCATCCAAGACTAATACATACTTGTGATTATACCCCTTGCAAACATCCGTAAGTACAAGAAAGTAATTAAGGTAGAGACCTAACCACAACTTTAATCTCTAAGACCCTTACGTCCCTTGTGCAATGGTTTCCTAACGGGGGTTCAGGTTTCTGTCACTCCGGCAACCCCTACGATTTGTAGCCAAATACACAATGCATTCCCCTAGGCCCATATAGGTGAAGTGTCATGTAGTTGACGTTCACATGAAACCACTAGAAGAAGTACACCACAACTTAATATCAAACTATTGAATCTTTCTCAACACAACTCCACTACTAACAACATGACTTCTCCCATGTCCTCAAGAACAAAACGAACTACTCACAAGACATCAGAAGGATCATGATCAGAGATGGAATAATGATGTATAACAATCTGAACATAAACAATAATTCAATGGTTCACTCAATAGCATCAACTACAAAGAGTAATCAACACCGGGAAAGTTTCCCCTATGAACTAATGCAAGATTCAACTCAATTGTTACAGCAATATAGAGATGGTGATGAGGGTGCTGATGGTGATGATGATGGTGGTGATGATGATGATCCCGATGAAGTCCAGCTTGATGGTGGTGTTAATGGCGACGATCTCCCCTCCCCGGGAAGGAATTCCCCCGGCAGAAATCTGTCTTCCGGAGAGATCTTTCTCTCTCGGTGTTTTCCGCCCCGCAGAGGCGGCGGAATCTTTATGTGGTTGCTCCCCGAGTCTTAGGGTTTCGGGAGGATGATATACGCCAGAGGAGAGAGCCAGAGGTGGGCCAGGGTGGCCACACCACCTGCTGGCGCGTCCTAGGGCTGCCCGCGCCAGGGGATGGTGTGGGACCCCTGTGGCCCATCTCCACTCCGTCTTCTGGCATCCTTAGTCTTCTGGAAAAATAGGATTTTCCGTATATTTTCCCGGATTTTCTGATCTTCGCGAATTTTGCCTCCAAACAGCACCTTTTCCATCAGAATCCTGACTGCAGCGGTCCATGCTCCAAAAGTCATCAACCATGCAAAAATAGATGAAATAACATAAGTATCACCTCTCAATATGAAATATATCAATGAATAATAGTGAATTAAAACATAGAATAGTGATGCAAAATGGACGTATCAACTCCCCCCAAGCTTAGACTTCGCTTGTCCCCAAGCGAAACTGAGCTCAATAAACATGGCCTCAGGTTTATGGAGTGAAGAGTCGATAAAAGAATACGGACAAGAAGCATCACATCCATCAAGTGCATAGATCATAATAAAAGACAACTCACTATTATATAACTCAACTTGCAATGAGTAAAGGAAACACAATAAAGATACATAAAGTGAATCATAATTGGTAATGGCAAACTTAGCTCTTAGTCGAAGAATAGTTGATAATTTGCTGGAGTTCACAAATAACTAGTTTCCAAAGATAGCTTTCAAACTAGTAAACATCAAGATAAGAGCAATGTGCTAAACAAGGAACATAAGAAACATGATTGAATAAATCATCATATGAATGAATGAAACACAACAACTCAAAATACTTGCTGAGATAGAAGGGAATAGGTTTAATGACTCAACTACAAAGTAAAAGAAAGGCCCTTCAAAGAGGGAAGCAGGGATTGCAAGTCTCATAAAGAGCACCCAAAAATTATGATACTTACTAGCTTGCAGCTCTCATTGCCCCTATCATAGGCATCTTTAGGTGATTAAGGTTAAAGTGATCAAATATGAGGATATGCATTGACAAGTTGTAAGTTGAGAATCTCATGTCCCTTGAATACGAGGGCCGCTCCTCATGCTACTCAAGTTTAGTCACCGGTAAGTTCTTGTCATCGTAAGCATATGTGTATCATTGAGAACCGCCAACGGGGTACCCCTTGCCCGATGATACGGAAGAATCCCCATATCAAAATGACAAGGCAAGCAGACAACAAGCATCTCAGCAATCTTCTTATTTACCATGGGAATATGGTGCTTTTTTCTCTCTTTCCTCTTTTCATAATATCTCTTTTTTTCTCTTTTTCTCAATCTCTATCTCTTTTTTTATAATAAGAATGCTTCATAGATACTCGTTATGGTTACGCTGCAGGTTTCCACCATGTCAGCATGGATTAGACCAACGGCCCAGGCGTTTCTCAAACACACATGCATAACTCCATGGACTTACAAGCTCCCCTTTCATTTCACAGTGACGACATCCATAGACAAAAGAACATGATATCAACTTGGTACAAAGCACCAGTGCAATGTTGAAAGCGTTCCCCATGACATCATGGTTCTGCTAACTCCCAACTTACAAAGCGCAAGCATATACGCAACATAAGTGAGCACAATGGTTCAAGTTTATTAAGTGCAAGAAAGTAAAGTGTGCCATCAAGTTCGTGAGAGCTTTAATCACTAATTTTCACATAACAAGTTTAATTTGGGAGGTAGATAAAACAAGAATTTACTTGGAATAGCAATAATCCTACTAGGTAGGTATGGTGGACACAAATGGCAAAGGTTTTGGTTTAAAGGAGTGGATGCACGAGAAGAATACCCTCTCAGTACAGGTTTTTGGCTAGCAAGGCTGAGTAGCAAGTACAAGAGTTAAAGGAAACAAACAAACATACAAATGATAAAAACAAACATGCAATCTTCCTTGGAAGCACAAAAGATCTTAACTAGAGAATACTAGACTTATGAGCAAATCAAGAAAGAAAGATGATGAAATTATTATTTTTCTTTAGAGTACTTCTAAGTTTTTTCTTTCAACTCTCAAAAATAGTGTTGCAACTAACCGAGCCAGGTTTGCGAAAACCAACTAAATTAACTCAATGATCCCAAAGTGATACCAATACTAACAAAAAGATCAATCATATAACCACGAATTGAAAACTAATATAAGCTATGCAAAAGAGTAAATGATAGAACTTCTCATTAATATTCCATAACGGTAACTCACACCAAGGGATACATATCTAACAAGAGAGGGGACACTTCCATAATGCAAACCATCCTACATAATAACTCCTCTATTCATGATATGACTCTCCTAAAACGATAAAAAGACAGAAGATAGTGATGTGATACCGCGGCACTCCCCCAAGCTTGGAACAAACCAAGGGGATGCCAAACCTAATGACGAATTACTCCTTTGGTGGTGGTGGTATCCTCTCGATGAGCGTCTTGACCAATTTCCCCAAGTCCTCAATCTCGAAGGTGAGATTACGAATCAGTTGTGAGTTTTGTTCAATGCGGCTCATGATCACGTCATGTTGAGAATTCCAGGTCTTGCTATTCTTTCCCCACTCTTCCTCCTTAAAGTCTTCTTTTCCTGCATGGCTAGAACGAGGCAAATCCCAATTGGAGGGTAATTTCCCCTTGGGCATATTCTGGTATTGATGCTCATGGATAAGGGTATGGAAAGGATTCTTGGTGCGTGGAGGAAGTGACCAGGGATCTGAACGGTGATGAGGAGGCTTCCCTCCAATGGCTGGGTTTCCAACCACTCCAATGCTTGCAACGGTAGTGCCGGTGTGCTTTGCATCCTCTTCACCTTCACTCTTGATCTCCTTCTCCTACCCGGGGTCTTGGAGGTCTTCCTCCATAGGCTCCTTCCCTTTATCCTTGGCGGACACCATTGTGCTTCTAAGCCTTCAAAGAGTATGTCCTGGCAGAAACAGATCGAAACGAAAACATGACAAAAAACACGATATACGAACCTCGGGGGATCCGGGAGGGTTATATATTACAAAGTTTCATACCAAAAGGAAGGTACTGGGAGAAGACGAGTCGGAAGCGGAGTCCGGGGTGGACTCACCACCTGGTGGCGCGGCCAAAGGGAGGGCCCGCGCCACAGGGTGGTGTGAGCCACCCTAGCTCCGTTTCCATCCCTTTTTCGCTTCGTAGCTTTCCTTATTGACTGAAAACTGCAAAAATATAGTTGGATAGTATTTTCGCGGAACTTTTCTTACCAGAACTGTTACCTATTTGAAAACGGGCTCTACAGGTCTCTGAATTTGGTATCTAGTAGATTCTTTCGGAGTCACCACTTGAATAACATCAATATCTTCATCTTCATACACTTATTATTTGAGTCATAAAACCCTTCTCTTTAGATCATTGTCTCCACTTCCTGGAAATTTCTTTCACACAAAACTTCACACAATTCTCATTAGCAACATTAGTATAAGTGAAGTGATAAAACCTTTTGAGTCCTACTTCAACTAAAAACCATCAAAACATAAGCTACTGTAGCAACTCCTTCTGAAAACCCAAAAATAATTCAAAAAGGAAATCGAATAAAGAAGCAAATGCAAGAGTGGCAAAATCTGTCAAAGCAGACCAGCAGGTAAAGATCAATTTGTTTGGAAATCTTCTGTTGCTCAAATCAAAAAGTGAAAAACTAATGAAAGTTAAATAACAACCTAGGGAAGAAGCACAAAAAATTACAGCTCAATCCAACATACAGAGATCTCACACGAATTTTTACGGTGAAGCACAAAAATCTGTTTCGGGACAGCAACTTCCCCAAATATTACTTATCTCTCATTAGAGGTTGATATTGACACAAAAACCAAAAAAAACGGATAAGGAGCAGTTATTACCAAAGTAATAACTTCCAAAACTCAAAGAAACAAACACAAACTGAAAGTAAAAACAAATTGGGTTGTCTCCCAAAAAGCTCTTTCTTTATAGCCATTAAGATGGGCATGATAATTTTGAAGATGCTCACATAGGAATATGAATTGAAGTGAAAGAGAGCATTAAGAAGCAAAAATACACATATTTAAGTCTAACCCACTTCCTATGCATGGGAATTTTTCAAACAAACAAGTTGTTCAAACCAGAGGCAACTTGCATAAGAAGGCAAAAGAAGTGCAACATAAAAACTTTCAGCATGGAACGAGGAAACTTGATATTATTGAGATGCATACGAACACTTTTCCCTCTTTCATAATAACTTTCAGTATCATGCATAAACTTAACAATATAGCTATCACAAGTACCATCATAGCAATGATCACTTATTCTAACAGAAAACACAGGAATACTAGCTCTCATAACACTACTTTGTGAAACAATATTAGAGGTATCCTTACAAAGGATAGTATGTCCCTCTTCTTCATAATTAGTGACAAAGTCTTTCACATTTGCTATTATAGGTCACTACTAGGAAAATGATTATAGGTAGATTTTAATTCTGTGGCGCATATGCAAAAAATGCTCCACTAAAATTAAATATGTGGCGCATGTAGCAAATGCGCCACAAAATTCCTGCAATTCTATGGCGCATATGGATATATGCGCCACAGAAAGTGAGAATTCTGTGGCGCATATATGCTACATGCGCCACAGAATTCCTGTGGGCCCATGTGGGCCTGACCCCAGCACATGGGCAGGCCAAAATTCCGTGGCGCATATGGCTACATGCGCCACAGAATGTCAAAATTCTGTGGCGCATATAGCACATGCGCCACAGAATTCTCACTTTCTATGGCGCATATAGCTACATGCGCCACAGAATTCTCACTTTCTGTGGCGCATATAGCTACATGCGCCACAGAATTCTCACTTTCTGTGGCGCATGTAGCTATATGCGCCATAGAATTTTGACATTCTGTGGAGCATTTTCCATATGCGCCACAGAATATGTGAAACAGATCTACAAAAGGTGGCAGCCCCCCTTTCCCTTGTTCCCACCACCTCCAACTAGCTAGCTCGTCCCCCTCCTCCCTCCCACTCCATTTTGCTCATACTCACCTCCATTGTTGATAGCTAGACCTACTTTGGTTCATATACTTGTGAGGGGAAGCTACTCCTACTTGTAAAGGTAGTAAACCACTCATACTTTCCTCCTCCACACATCCCAACACTCCCTCTTGCTACACTATATATATGCATATGGGGTTTGTAGATTTGTGAGGCATGTGTGCATGGGTACTTGTGTGATGCATGTTTTGTGTGGCCGGCAGGCCTCGGCGCGGTGTGTATGGATGTTTTGTAGGTGAAGATGGTCCCGCGGGCGGTGTGTGATGGCGAGAGATGATGTTCCTTCGCTTTGTGTTGTGCTTGAATACATGTTGCTTGTGGAGTGAGGTTATGTTGTTATTGAATGCATGTTGCCGGCACCGGGTGCATGGAGGTTTGCCGAAATATTGATTCACGTCCATTTTGGCAAATTTCTGCACTAGCCATACGTCCTATTTTTAGGATAGGTCATGCTGAAATTTCTCGGGCGATCATGCGCATGCATGTATGTGTGCATGCCGTGTGTGTGCATGGTTCTAACATACTCTCTTTAATTTTGTCTATGTTCGCGTGCAGGCGACCATGGTCATCCATATGAGAGAACGCTGGGTGCTTAGATACAAGGCTGATGCGGTAGCCGACATGGTTCGGAACAACATGACCAAGATAAGATGTCTGTGCCGAACGTGCAAACACCGAAAGTGGATCAACCCTGATTCCGGACAACTGGAGTCTCACCTGTTGACGCGCGGTTTCATGCCTGGTTTCTTAGTGAATGAGGAGCCGTCGGTACATGGCGGTGGCCATGATGAAGAAGAGGCCGGGCGCGGGGGAGAAGACAAAGGGTCTCCTGGACATGGTCATCATGACAAAGGATATCATCATGAAGGAGACGATGCCGGAGCAGATGGTGGTGGTGGCGGTGGAGAAGACGGGAGCATGGACACGCCGCTAACTTCGGCCTTGCGGGACCCTCATCTTCAATAAATACTCCTCAAGCAGACGGCCAACACGAGAGCTGCAGCTAGAGAGAAAGCCAAGCTGACACAGATGGAGGTAGACGGGAGGACTCCATTGTATCCTGGGTGTCGGCCCGAGGATACACGCTTGAGTGTAAAGCTGAAGGCTCTGGAGATGAAGGCGGAGCACAAATGGACCGACACTAGCTTTAACGCTCACATGAAATTCTGGCACGCTCGTCTTCCCAAGGACAACACATTGCCAACAAGTATCGAGGATGCGAGGAAAGTAGTTTGCTCACTAGACCTACCGTACGTGAAGTACCACGCATGCATCAACGAGTCCGCATTTTACCGGAACGAGTACAAGGATAAAACCACATGCCCGGTGTGCGGCCAAGGACGGTACAAGAGAGGGAACAAGAAAGTTCCTCGAAAAGTGGTGTGGTACTTTCCTATCACTTCCCGTCTGCAGCGGTATTTTGTAGAACCTAAGGAAGTGGAGCTTATGCAATGGCACGCGAAGAGGGAGAAGCCGGAAGATGATCCGGAGAAGGGAAAGATCCTGACACACCCCATGGACGCTAGCCAGTGGAATGCGCTGGACATCGAATTCCAAGATGAGTTTGGGCTCGATCCAAGGAACGTTAGGCTGGGCATGAGCACCGACGGACTCAATCCCTTTGTCAACTAGAGTAGCACGCATAGCACCTGGCCCGTGTTTGTATGGCCGTACAACCACCCACCCTGGTTGTGCACGAAGCAGCGGTACGTACACATGAGTATCCTTATCCAGGGGCCAAAACAACCGGGTGTCGACATGCATCTGTATCTCGGGCTCTTGAAAGAGGAGTTAGCGACGCTGTGTGAGACACCGGCACGTACGTGGGATGCCTACACTGGAGATTATTTCGACCTGAGAGCTGCGTTGCTCACGACGGTGCAGGACTATCCTGGTTACAGATATGTAGCGTGTTAGGTGAACCACGGATTCTGTGCATGTGTCAGGTGCATGGATACGACCCCGCATCTGCAGCTGCCGAGGGATCCTGGGTCTTCGAAAACCGTGTTCCAAAGGATTCGAATGTGGCTCCGCAAGGATCATCCGTGGAGAAAATGCGGAGACCTGTTCAATGGCAAAGACGAGCTCGAAAATGCCCCACGTCGACCGTTAAGCGGCGAAGAAATAAAGGAGCTTCTAGACAATTGGGAAGAGTGCCCTGCGCCAGGAAAGAAGCGGCCGAGGGAACAGCCATCACCGTTGCATGGAGTATGGAAGGCGAGGTCCATTTCCTGGGACCTTCCTTACTGGAAGGTCCTCCACACGCCCCATAGCCTCGATATGATGCACATCACGAAGAACGTTACCGAGAGCCTGCTCGGCACTCTGATGAACATGCCGGATAGGACCAAGGATGGGCCGAAAGCAAGAAGCGACCTAAAATTGCTTGGCATTAAGAAGGAACTCCAGTACCCCGATAGTGACGATGCCGACGATGATGATGAACAGACGGAAGGGACCCAGGGTCGCCGCAAAAGGGCTAAGAAGAATGAGGTGGTGCTTAAAGCTGCATCCTTCACTCTAAGAAAGGAGGAGATCGAGAGGTTTTTCTGTTGCCTCCTAGGAGTCAAGGTTCCGCATGGCTACTCTGGGAAGATAAGCAGATATCTGGACGTAGCGAAGAAGAGGTTCAGTGGGATGAAGTCTCACGACTGTCACGTGCTGATGACGCAGATACTCCCCGTTGCGATCTGAGGGATAATGGACGAGCACGTCCGTGAGATGCTATTTGGCCTCTACAACTTCTTTGATGTCATATCTAGAAAGTCTATCGGCGTGAAGCATCTCGGCAAGCTACAGGAAGAGATCGTCGAGATACTATGCGAGCTTGAGATTTACTTCCCTCCCGTGTTCTTCGACATCATGGTGCATCTGCTTGTCCATGTCGTGGATGACATCATCCATCTCGGGCCGGCGTTCCTGCACAACATGATGCCATTCGAAAGGCTAAACGGTGTCATCAAAGGATTCGTTCGCAACAGGTCCCGTCCAGATGGAAGCATAGCCAAGGGCTTTCTGACCTACGAGTGCATCTCCTTCTGCCAGAACTACCTAAGCACCGAGAACCAGGATGTCGGTCTGCCCACCAGGAAGCACCTCGGGAGGCTCGCTGGATTTGGTCACTGCGAGGGCTACCGCGCACTCAACGTCGGCATCAAACTCGAACACGCTGACTTTGATAGGGCAAACCGAGTCGCGCTACAACACATACAGTTGGTCGGCCCCTGGGTGGATGAGCACAAAACCTTAATCGCGCAAAAGCTCGCCAACATGGGTAAGCCGAGGAAGAAGGGAGACGTAACCAGAGAGCACAACGCCAGCTTCACGGGGTGGTTCAAGAAAAGGCTACTGGAAAGTCCCATGCCGACGCCTTATACTGAAGATAAGAAACTCATATTCTCACTCTCACAGGGGCCCGGGTGCAACGTTGGGACCTATCAGACGTACGACATCAACAGCTACAGATTCTACACTAAGGAGAAGGACAAGAATAGCGAATACCAAAACTCAGGAGTAACTATGCTATCATACGCTGATGACGAGACTGATGTCAAGGAAAGATTCTATGGAAGGATCGAGGAGATAAGGGAACTGGACTACTGCGGAGTGACGGTGCCGATGTTTCGTGTCAGATGGGCCAAGAGCGTCGAAAAAGATGGCCGGTTTTTCACCACCATGCTTATACCCGATGCCAAATCAAAGAACGCCTCCACGAAAAATGAGCCATGGGTGCTTGCTAGCCAAGTTGACCAATGCTTCTTCATTACCGACCCGACAAAGCCAAGTCGTGTTGTCGTGAGGAGGGGCAAGAGGAGCATCATCGGAATGGAAGGACCTGCCAACAAGCAAGACATCGACAAGAATAGCGATCCCAAGATCAAAGAGGAATTCGACAAGTACTTCGACAAGCCAACTACTTATGCTAAAGTAAGAAGGAAGACCATCCTACCGGCTAAAGGTTGCCCGTACACGAGAAGAAATCTCAAGGTGGCCGGCCTAAAGTATTCTACCACGAAGAAGAAGGGCAAGAAAGTTGTTGTGAAGAGACACTAGCTACCTCGGAGCCGACTTAGCGGTTTTTGACGCCTTTTTTTGTACTAATTAAGGCACATGTGTGCTCGCGCGCCTGCATATATGTATTACTTTGACAAACTAATGTATGCGGATAATATTGAGGCAAATATATTAAGGCAAATATATTAATTCTTGTTTTTAATAGGCAAATATATTAGTTCTTGCTTTTAATATATTATTACCATCCATAAAATATTTTTAATAGGCAAATATATTAGTTCTTGCTTTTAATATATTATTACCATCCTTAAAATATATTTTTAAAAGTCAAAAAAAATGTGGCTGTGCCAGGAATCGAACCTGGCAGGCCAGGTTTAGAACAGAGAGGAGCAACCAATGTGCTAAGCTTCATTTTCTGTCAAACAACAGCGCAACGCGCGTTTTGTACTATCCCCAAAAATTCTGTGGCGCATATCTGAACATATGCGCCACAGAATTCTGTGACTTAGAACTAATATCGTCGCGCCGCCTAGAACCCTAGCACGCCTCAGATTTCCCCATATCGCCTCGCTGCACCGTACCGCCATTCCGCCGCACCGCGCTTGCCCCGCCGTGCCGCTGCGCCGCACCCGCCTTGCCTTGCTGTGGCCTCGCCGTGGCCTCGCAGAGCACCAGGAGGAGGAGGCCCGCTCCAGCGTCCAGGACCACCGCCAACACCACCCCGCAGAGCACCAGGAGGAGGAGGCCCGCTCCGGCGTCTAGGACCACCGCCACCACGACCCCGCAGAACACGAGGAGGAGGAGGCCCGCTCCGGCGTCCAGGACCACCGCCACCACCACCCAGCAGGTGACCCCCTCCCCTCCTAATTCCCTGCCCCCTTCTTTCATTTGTTTATCTATTTGATTCTGAATCTATTAATTAACATCTGTTTATCTGTGAAAATATACTGAATAAAATAACACTTTTAATTAACTGAAATAACACTATTTTGTTGATGCTCTGTGACAAGTAGGAAATAATAGTACTTGGTTTCTATTGCAAGTGACAAGGGGAAACAATCATGAACAAGGGCAAATTTGATAGGCAAAGATGGAATACTTTCCACCTTTTAAAGTTATGTCTCTAGGTTACTTACAATCTATGCAAGCATTAATATTTAACTGGAACTGAAAATCTGGATTATTTAAGAGAAGGGGAAATACTAGCAGAACAAACACCTGCTGATGATATAAAATAGATGTCTCAAGAAACTTTTCATATGCATGGCCTGCCTCTTAGTGTAAGGCTTCAAGGTGGTTTTAAATTTCTCGACATGTGCTTTACTGGCCTTAGCAACTTGATTAATATAAGGTTTGGACAACTTCTTGGCTTCCTCAAAATATATACCCGAATGACATAGATAAATAATTTAGTAGTAGTGTTTAGTACCAATAACAGAAAATTATAACCCAAGTGTAAAAGGCATGTTGTCCCTCAAATTGCTTTACAAGCATGATCTAGTCTACCTAGAAATAGAGACCATTTGCACATAAGGTTTGGTGCTTGTTTTCTGTGCCTTTTCTGTGCTGCTGGACCACTTTAATTTCCCACTTGTGCCACTCACAGGGAATAACACTGTTAATTAACCGCTATTGTTTTTGCACTATTTTGGTCCAGTTTTAAATCTAGAATGAAATTTAGAAATGCTGGAGCACTATTTGTGCCTTTTCTGTGCTGCTGGACCACTTTAATTTTAGTGATGTTTGTATGGTGTTGGAGCACCATATGTGGCTGTGGAGCACAATTTTTGTTTGTTTGTATGTGAAATGTTTGCAGGGAAATCACCCGAGCTGCCCATTTCTCCTGAAATGTTGACTTCGATCCATTTCGGTCGAGAAATGGGGCTCATATGTCAAAACATTAGCGAAGGTCATGCCGAATTTTTTGGTCAACACTTAGTAATTTTTTGACATATGAGCCCCATTTCTCGACCGAACTGGAAGTGAATTGACACTTTGGGAGAAATGGACAGCTCATTTTAAATATTGTCAACAATAATTAATACTAACTTCCTTATTTTAATTTGTTTAGAAGTGTGCAAACATGTCGGCCGCCGATGGGGCCGGCACTTCTAAGGCCGCAATGAGCGTCGAAGACCAAGCCAGAGCGGCGAACCTCACTTTCTGGGAGGCGGCGGCGCAGCACGAGGCGGCAACGTCTCAGCCTGAGGACGTGGCAGCTACTGCGGGCCACGATGGGGATGATGAGCAAGAGGGGGACGAGGACTACCGGATAGATGAAGACGAGGAGGAGGATGCGACCACCTTCGATGGTGGAGGCCGCACGACCGATGGCGGGGACCGCACGGATGGCGGTAGCAGCAACCCGTCTGTTAAGAAGAATAAGAAGCCGAGGAAGGATCGGAAGCCGCAAAAGCTCGCTGACACCACCGATGAGATCACTCTGGTCTCGGAAAGTGGCCTTCCGTTGGAGCCTCCGGATGTTGCCGTCGGGTACGGCATGCAACTCGGGTGCATCATCCGGGAAAGCATGTCGATCAACATGAAGCACCTGAGAAGTGAAGCAAATGAGCGGTTGGTGGCAAACTGCCTTAAGAAGCTTCACTGACGGTACAAGTTCCTAGCACCGTACACCGACAAACTGGAAAAATCCAATAAGGTGAACATGTTAGCCATCACGAAGATGGCCAATGCCTTGAGCAGCTGGAGAACCTGGGTGAAGAACAAGATCGCGAAAAAGGAAAGCTGGGAGAAGATCAAGAAGGGTGAGCCCATGATCGACAAAGACGAGTTCAAGATATTCAAGGCGGAGATGGAGACTGACGAAGCGAAGGCATGGACGGAGTAGGGTCGGGAAATGCGGGAACAGAACATAGGTAACCACCGATGTGGAAGCGGCGGTTACAGGGGAAAGAAGGCCATATGGGCAAGGGAGGATGTCGAGGTTGAGCATCTTGGGAAAGAAAACCCGTTTTTAAAAATCACGGACGAGCAGACCCGGAACTTTGTCCGGGCCCGCTACAATCTGGACAAGGATTCCAAGGAATTCATCACCGATGATGACGATGTGAGGAAGTTTGAGAGTAAGCTGGTAAGGAATTTACCCGCGGTCCATTTGCTTTCATTTTGAATAATGAAGGCAAGTTCCTAAATGGGTTCACCTTTCCTTATCTGCAGGACACTGAAATTAAGGCTACACGTGAGGCGCCAGACTCATCGTCCCAGGGCTCGACGGAGCCGTGGGACATGATTTTCAATAGGGCGACCAAAGGCTTCAAGGGGAGGCCACAGTCATAGCCGCCCACGTCATTTGGCCGTATCTCTGGCTTTGGTACGAGCACAAAGTTCCGTGAGGACTATAGCGAGGAAGCCAAGAAGAGAAAGGAGAGGCGGACCCAGTCGGCGGCTCAGGATCAAGCCGAGAAGGAAGAGCTGAAGCAGAAGATCGTGCATCTAGAGGCCAGTAAGGTGGACCAGGACGAGGTGAACGCGATAGTGCAGTAGAAGATCCTCGAGATGCTACCCCCTCGGCTGATGGAGGGGATAGCCAAATGGAATGCGGATGGTCAGGTGGGGCTGATACAAGTGCCCAGCACTGGCGGCAGCACATCGAGCCACCAAGTGTCGCCAGACATGGTTACCCCACCGCCCTCCATCCCCGCGGCGCTGCCGATGGAGTTGGATACGCCGGAGCTGTCCCCTCCTACCAAGACTACCAAGGCGCAGCAGCCGGCGGCGGCGGTGCTTCCTAATGCACCCGAGACGGAGAAGAAGAAGGATCAGCCACCGGCCGCCTGTGTCTCGACATTAGCCGAGCTCGGCGCCCTCACCAAGGTAAAATAAGTAGTTAGTCAGCATGCTCTACTTAATGCCTTTGATTGGCTGCCATCTCATGATGCATATCTGTATGCCTCAGGACACTCCGTGCGTGCTCCTACACATGGTGCCCGGCGGCGAGTTGAAGGATGTTGCCACGGGCAAGCTAATACAACCGGCGAGCCGCACGATGCACTGCAAGCCCATGGACGATGCCGTGATGCACGTCGAGTTGGGTCGGGTGTTGGGGGGGTGCGAAGACATTGACCCTCCCATGCAACCTCCGGGAGCCGATGAGCACCTGACCCTGGAAGGTTGCCATGGCTATCCCATGATTTGGCCAAAGACCCAGATTCGTATTGGGTCTCGCTCCACCGGTGCCACCTCGGTCGTCCGACCGCCAAGGACGAAGCCTCCTGCTGCACCGGTCGTCATCGCCGCCACCACAAGCCGTCACCAGAGACTCTTGGGAGCGTCTGCACCGGCGCCACAAGCAGCCAAGGGCGTGGTTACTCCTCGACCGCCATCGCCCCTGCCTAAAGGCAAGGCCGTGGCACCGCAACAGCCATCGCCACCACCCCAGGATGACATGGACATGGTGGCCTTCGATGCCAACATCGAGGTGGATGATGATGATGATGCACCGGTCGACGTCAATGCCTTTGTCAACACCGGTGCCAACAAAGGACCGTTCGTGCCTCCTCTCGTTGAAGAACCATCATTCCACGATCAAGCTATCCATCCCAAGAAGCGCCTGGTCTTCCGTGGGTTTTCTTAGGAGACGCCTCCGGCCGCCGAGACACAACCTCCATCGGCCGGAATCATTTTCAGCCCTGACACACTCTGCAGGACGGCCGGTGACGGGTTAGCATCGCCAGTGGAGGCTGCTGATGCAAAGAGGAAGAGGGTGAGGAAGAGGCCGAACAGGAACAAGGACAAGGCTGCAAGCCAGCCCGCTCCAATCCGTTACCGAGACGATGTTGTACCACCCTACGAGGATGGCTTGACCAGAGTGCATGAAGCTGGTCAGCCCATACTGCCTCCAAAACTGCGCCGCCTGGCTTCCGGAGCTATGATGAGTTTGCATGAAGGTGTCCTAACACTAGAGGGCCTCCTTCTCAAGTACAAGGACCTGAGTTTCCCGGTGTTCACCGCCAAGGTGCCGAAGGACGTGGGATTCATCACCGATGCCCCCGCGGATGTGTTCTTCATAGCCTACGAGGACATCTTCAAGTTGTTCCACTCGAGATGGCTGGACTATAACTTGGTCCGCCTATTCACGCTCAATCTAGCGATGAAGGTCAAGAGAGAGGACACCCCGTTCGTCGCGATAGCGGATCCCTACTACATGCGGGATAGCCAGCTGGAAGAAGGAACAAGGACCCGGGCCCGGGCAAAGTCCTACCTTCAGAAGCTATTGATGGACAACAAGAGGAAGGACAACATCCTTGTGCCTTTCTTTCCCGAGTAAGTGTACACATCCTCCTACCGCCGTCGTAACACATAAGTATTTCTTTACATTGCTCTTTTCCAACATCCCGTTCCACATTGTGTGTTGCGCAGAGATAAGTACTGCACGCTCATCGTCCTCTCCACGAGGTATTCGCTTGCCACCTACTTCGACTCGAGGAGTGCGAGGAGGAAGAACTACGCCAGAGTAAGGAGCGTTCTGGATGATGCTACCGAGGGCTATGCCAATCAGGGAGGCCCCTTCAACTATAAGGGGGAGGCTTACAGGGACGATGGCCGACACAAGTTCAAGCATGTGTTCGAGTTCCCCTGTGTCAAGCAGCCGTCTGACAGTGTGAAGGAGGCCTTCTACGTTTGCCATCACCTCAAAGGGTTTGTCCAGGATTGCGAGATGCTAACGCTGCCATCTTCTCTCCAAGAATGGGCCCAAAAGTTGCATGGGATCAGTGACCCCGATCTCAGGGAAGACTTCCATGATACGCAGGTGAAGCTGTCACATATCATCATGGAACAGGTCAACACACATGGTGGGCTCTTACACCAGCCCAGGTCGTTCACCAAGAGGGAGATCGAAGCCCGCCTCAAGGCGCAGGGTGACTTCAGGACATGGACGACAAAAGACATGTACAAGCCGTTCCCGGCGCCCTGCGAGGAGAAGGCTACTTGACCAAGAGAGCGTGTGTATCGGTGGACATGTAGTGTGTGTCGAAAAACTTAACTTGCCTAGCTTGAAACCGTCGTTGTTATTGTGTCAGACATGTTGTCGTGTTTCTTTCATTGTCATCGACGCATTGTTTTAAGTTTATGAATGCCTTGCTCTAATATTTGTCAACATATATATTTTCATGATGTACTAATATGCCTTGTCAATAGAGATGCCGATGTACGTTGTGTACAAGGATCGGGTTCCAGGTGTCTACGAGGAGTGGGTGGACTGCCACCAACAAGTGGACAAGTTCAGCGGCAACAGCTACAAGGGATACGTGACTAGAGAGGAGGCGGTGGCCAAGTGGAGGAGACACGTGTGGAAGAAGAACCGGACGAAGATCTTGGTGCCGCTCCTCCTCACCGGCATCGCGGTTACGGTGTACTACATTCTGTCCTAAGGTATAGGCGGTGACAACATTCGTAGTTGTAAGTTATGTGAGTGAGATGAACACTTGTGAAATATACTTGTACACTTATTCGGTTCTAAGTGATGTGATTGATGAACACTTGTGAACATTCGTGCTTGTTGATGTATTATATGTGAACTGGAACATTTGTACTGCTGTGTGCAGCTTTTCTGTGAATTTCTATTAATTTTTGTGTATTCCCTGTAATATACCTATTATATACTGTATTTGTACCAGATTCTGAAAATTTCAAAATTCTGAAAAAAGGATTCTGTGGCGCATATAGCTATATGCGCTACAGAATCTGGGACATAATTCGGTGGCGCATATAGCTGTATGCGCCACAGAATTTGGAGAATTCTGTGGCGCATATGCATATGCGCCACAGAAATGTAATTTTAGTGGCGACAATTTAGTGGCGACTGCTAGATGCGCCACAGAAAGTTGTTTTGGTGCGCCACTGATAACGTTTTTCCTAGTAGTGGGTTCATCAACCATTTGTTTATTAGGTTCAACAGCTTTACTTGTACTTTCATTAACCATAATAGGAGGATAAAACTTTGAATAAAAGAGAGGCACTATTTCCTCCCATTCTAGAGCTTGCCATTCTTCAGCAGCTTATACCATTCCTCAGCTCTTCCTTTCAGCGATAACTTCTTCTTAACTTGATCTGTAGTAATACCTGCATACTTGAACAACCCGTATAATTCGTGTATAAAGAGAAAATGAGTACCAGGATGGACAGTTCCATCCCCAACATAGTAGTTATCCATAACACGATCAATAATTCTTGTACGTATTTTGAAAACATCATTCTCAGCAGGTGGTGGTTTATCTACTACCTTAGTAGTGGTAGTAGCATTACCAAATAAGAAACTCAGCGAATTATCCATAACAAAAATAAAGCAACTAACAGAAGTAAACAATACTCACAGTAGAAGTTTCCTTTACCAGTTCCACTCTCCAATAGCACTTCACTCCCCAGCAATGACGCCAAAAAATAGTCTTGATGACCCACAAGTATAGGGGGTGTACCGCAGTATTTTCAATAAGTAAGAGTGTCGAACACAACGAGGAGCAGAAGGTCCTGGCTAGTGGTATGGATCAGGAATTCTCTGCAAATACTTAGCAAATGGATTTTTAGGGTTTTTTGATAAAGCAAGTAAACAAAGTATGAGTAAATAAAAGACAGTACGAATAAATGCAGCAAGTGGCCTAATCCTCTATGCAGGAAAGGACAAGCCGGTTGTATTACTTAAGATGACCTAACATTCTCGAGGACACATGGGAAGACTGTCAAGTGCTTTCGCTTCATATAGTTGATTAATCTTCTCTAGCTTGCTAAGTGTTGTGTGGGTGAACCTGTGCTAATGTACCGCCTCATCCAAGACTAATACATACTTGTGATTATACCCCTTGCAAACATCCGTAAGTACAAGAAAGTAATTAAGGTAGAGACCTAACCACAGCTTTAAACTCTAAGACCCTTACGTCCCTTGTGCAATGGTTTCCTAACGGGGATTCAGGTTTCTGTCACTCCGGCAACCCCTACGATTAGTAGCCAAATACACAATGCATTCCCCTAGGCCCATATAGGTGAAGTGTCATGTAGTCGACGTTCACATGACACCACTAGAAGAAGTACACCACAACTTAATCAAACTATTGAATCTTTCTCAACACAACTCCACTACTAACAACATGACTTCTCCCATGTCCTCAAGAACAAAACGAACTACTCACAAGACATCATATGGATTGATACATTGCAAATGTATCTATAATTTTTGATGTTCCATGCTTAGTTGTATCCACTTTCTTGTGTTTTGTTCCAACTTTGGAGTACTTTTATTATGATTTCTTGGACTAACCTATTAACAAGAGCCACAGTGCCAGCTGCCTGTTTTCTGTTGTTTTTGGTTCCAGAAAAGTTAGAAAATGAATATTCTCGGAATTGTACGGGACAAAAGCCAAACTGCCTATTTTTCCGGAAGGGATCAAGTGCCAGAATACGAGACGGAGAGGGTCCCGAGGCCGGCCACACCACTTGGCCATGCGGCCAGGCCTGGCCCGCGCTAGGGGGTGGTCTGGCCGACCCCAGCATCCCCTCGGCCTCTCCTTCCGCCTATAAGTTGCCCTCGGGACGAAAACCCTAAGTACCCGATCAAAAATCCACAAAAGAGTCTGTAGCCGCCGTCATCTCCATCCCTAGATCGGGGGGATCTGAAGCTCTTCCCGGCACCCTACCGGAGAGGAGAATTCACCCTGGAGGCCTTCTTCATCACCATGCAAGCCTCCAGTGTGATGTGTGAGTAGTTCAACCTTGGACTACGGATCCATGTAGTAGATAGATGGCTGGATTCTCCTCCTTTGTGCTTTCATGTTTAGATCTTGTGAGCTCCGTTCATGATCAAGATCATCTATTTGTAATTCATACATGTTGTGTTTGCGGGGATCCGATGGATATTGAGATGCTATTTCAGATTGATTATTGATTCTACCATGTCTTTGTTATTTGTGATCTTGCATGCTTTCCGTTGTTACTAGCTATCTTGGCCAAGTAGATGCTAGCAACTCCAAGAGTTAGTATTTATGCTCGATAGTGGGTTCATGCCTCTGGTAATCTGGGGAAGTGACAGAAATCTCTAAGGTACTAGATGTGTTGTTGCTACTATGGAGGAAACAACGATCCTTTGTTCATAGAACAATTGTATTGTTTACTTTACACGCAGTTCATAAAGCAATAATCTGTTGCTTGCAACTTAATACTGGAGGGGGTTCGGATGATAACCTGAAGGTGGATTATTAGTCATAGATGCAATTGGATGGCGGTCTATGTATTATGTTGTAATGCCCAATCAAGTCTCAAAGGAGTCAAGATGATTAGTATATGCATGTATTGCTTTCTCGGTGTTTGTCAATTGCCCCGCTGTAATTTGTTCACCCAGCATGTTATCTATCTAAGGAGAGCCACCTCTAGTGAACTATGGATCCCGGTCCTTTTCTTTACATACAATCTACAATCTTTTACTGCTTTGTGTTTACTTTCAGCAAACTTTTACTTTTTTCCATTCGATACGTTTAATCCTTTGGTTTCCGCAAAACACGGTGAGATTGACAACCTCATCGCAAGTTGGGGACAAAGTTCTGTGGTTGTGTTGTGCAGGTATCCACGTTGCTACTAGCACAGGTAGTGCGCCCTGCCAAAGCTCAGCTAGTAACACCTTTGAGGTGTTTTCTTGCTCCTACTGGTTCGATTAAACCTTGGTTTCATAACTGAGGGAAACTTGCTGCTGTGCTCATCATACCTTCCTCTTGGGGTTCCCAACGAGCTCTACATCAACCACGCACCAAGCACTTTTCCGGGCGTCGTGTATTGATCCATCAAGCGATTTTCTGGCGCCATTGCTAGGGAGTCAAGGACATCTTCACAAGGGGAGTCCCTCATAACGAATCTCTTTACTTTGTTGTTTTTGTTTTGCTTAGTTTTATTTTTGCTTTGTTTGCTTGTTTTGTTATTCAAAAACACAAAAAAATTAGTTTTACTAGTTTGCTTTCTTTATCAAAACACAAAAAAATTAAGTCTCCTTTAGTTGTCACCTCTTCCTTAGCTCACCTTGAAATACCTTTCAATTGGTAGTGGTTCTATAATTGGGAAAGATAATATTGAAGAATTGTTTAATCATGTTAACAAATATGAAGATACTGAGGATAGATCCCTTGTAGAACTTGCTCCAAATTATGAGATTGCTGCAGCTTCTTTAATTCACATGTTAGAAGCTAGGTTTGTTAACCTCAACCCTTTAATGCAAGTAATGTTTCTTAAGCTTAAAGACATTGAGGATCCTGAAAAGAGGGATTTTATTCTAGAAACTTTGTTTAAGGAGTTCTATGATGTTGCCAAGGAAGCTAGAAAAGTTTTTGAACGTTTCAATATGCTAGGCTCATGTGTAGATGTTGTTGGTACACGAGAAAAAATGAACAAAACCGAACCTAATGGGGAGGAACCTAAGATACCAATACCCTTGGAAGTTATTACTTCTGTAATAACCTCTCCTTATCCTTTTTATTTGCTTTTTGTGCCAAGAGTAACCTCTAATGAGAGTGAAGTAATGATTGGGAAAGTTGTTGTCCCGAAACAGATTTCTGTGCTTCACCGTAAAAATTCCTGAGAGATCTCTGTACGTCGGATTGAGCTGTAATTTTTTTTGCTTCTGCCCCAGGTTGTTATCTAACTTTCGTTAGTTCAACACGTTTTTATTTGAGCAACAGAAGGTCTTCGAAAAAATTCGTATTTACCTGCTGGTCTGTTTTGACAGATTTCTGCCATTTTCTGCATTTGCTTCTTGTTAGTTCCATCTTGAGTTCCTTTGGGGAATTGAGCTTTTTGAGGGAAGTGCTACAGTAGCTAGTGTTCTAATGGAAATTTATTTGGTGTTAGAACTGAACCTTGAGACCTATTTATCTTAAGTGCACTAATGTTGCTAATGAGATTGTGTGAAGTTTTGTATGAAGGAAAAATTTCAGGTGTATGGAAGGAATGAGTAATGAGATGAATGATGGACTAAAGCTCAAGCTTGGGGATGCCACGCGTGTCACCCCAAGAAATATCCAAGAATTACAAGCGTCAAACCTTGGGGATGCCCAAGGCATCCCCTTCTTCATCAATAAAAATTCCAGGTTTCTTCCAAACGCTTCATTTTTATTGTTTTGTGCACAGTTGTGTTTCTCTTGGAGCGTCTTCTTTTTTGTTTTCATTTTGGTTTTTAGTTTGCTTGGTTTGCTTAGTTTTCTGAATAAGTTGGTTGGACCCCCTCTTTCACACTTTGGTTTGCAAATATTTTGGTTTGGTTTGGAAAAGAGTAGGAAAGTTCATGCTTATGTGGTAAAAAGAGCTCGTTTTTTACTGTGGCTATGCTTTGTCATGCCATGCTTGATATTGTTTTGGCTTTATTCTTAGTATTCTTTGCTGTAGCATGACTTGTTATAAACAATTGAGATTGCTTAATGTGCATTGGATGAATCATGCGTTGTTTTAGCATATTAAAGCATAGTATAGTGGTATTCTCCTTTGATGCTTTATTTGGGTTGACTTGGCGCATGCTCACACCATGTTATGACTATCTCAAGTCACCATAGCCTTTATGATCCTTTAGTTATCAACTTGTAGTATCACTTTATGCTTTTATCAATGATGTTTTGTCGCTCTGCATGATTATGGACATTATTGCTCTCTTAGTTTGTCGCTCCCAGTCTTTTGCTAGCCTCCACAACAAAGTATGAGTTCCACTCATGCATCCAACTCCCTAAACCAAGTTTTTCCAAAGAGTCCACCATACCTACCTACTAGCTTATGCTATTCCAAGTATATTCATGCTTTTGTTTACCTTCTACTTGTTATGAGAAAACTAGTGATTAAAGCTCTCACGAACTTGATGGCACACTTTACTTTATTGCCTCTAATAAACTTGAACCATTGCGTCTTCTATGTTGTATATGCTTGCACTTATTTGTTGGGAATTAGCAGAACCATGCTTTCATGGGGAATGCTTTCAACATTGCACTTGGTACTTGTACCTAGTTGATATCATGCTCTTTTGTATATGGATGTCGTCGGTGTGAAATGAAAGGGGAGCTTGTAAGTCCATGGAGTTATGTATATGTGTTAGAGAAACGTCTGGGCCGCTGGTCTAATCCATGCTGACATGGTGGAAACCTGCAGCGTAACCATAATGAGCTGTCTATGACGCATTCTTCTTATAAAAAAAAGAGTCCTATTGAGAAAAAAGAGAAAAAAAGATACTATGCAAAGAGGAAAGAGAGAAAAAAGCACCATATTCCCATGGTAAATAAGAAGAATGCTGAGATGCTCGTTGTCTGCTTGCCTTGTCATTTTGATATGGGGATTCTTCCGTATCATCGGGCAAGGGGTACCCCGTTGGCGGTTCTCTATGATACACATGTACTTACGATGACAAGAACTTACCGGTGACTAAACTTGAGTAGCATGAGGAGCGGCCCTCGTATACAAGGGACATGAGATTTCTGACTTATACTTCGTCAAGCATGTACACCATAGTTTGTTCACTTTAACCTTAATCATTTCAAGATGCTTATGATAGGGGCAATGAGAGCTAAAAGCTATAAGTACCATAATTTTTGGAAGCTCTTTATGAGACTTGAATCCCTACTTCCTTTTACACAAGGCCTTTCTTCCACCATTATATTGAGTCTCCACATTCTATCTTTATGCACCTACTTTGAGAGCATAGTGGCCATTATTAGTTCTATGTGCATTATCCCAAGACTAGTTGGTTGATGCATAACTTGTTATTGCTTGTTTGAAACTATTGTATCTAGTCACTCTTATGAACTTTGAAGGTGTCCTATGCATTTATATTTGCTACTCTATTGAGGGACAAGGTGAATACTATTATGCTATGTTTTCTTTATGTGAAACAAACAAACGTCTTGCAAAGCATGTTATTCATGAATCTTTTGTTTGTGCCTTTTCATGTTGCACCTTAGTTTCTTTGCTTATTGCTAGAACTTTGTCTTTCATGTTATGATTGAAGTACTATGATCCCAGCCTTTAATGTTTTGCAAATACTTTGATCAAGTCTTTGATGGTGCATGTCACCTCAAAAATTCTTTCTTTTTATCACTTACCTACTCGAGGACGAGCAGGAGTTAAGCTTGGGGTTGTTGATACATTGCAAATGTATCTATAATTTTTGATGTTCCATGCTTAGTTTTATCCACTTTCTTGTGTTTTGTTCCAACTTTGGAGTACTTTTATTATGATTTCTTGGACTAACCTATTAACAAGAGCAATAGTGCCAGCTGCCTGTTTTCTGTTGTTTTTGGTTCCAGAAAAGTTAGAAAATGAATATTCTTGGAATTTGACGGGACAAAAGCCAAAGTGCCTATTTTTCCGGAAGGGATCAAGTGCCAGAAAATGAGACAGAGAGGGGACAGGGGTCGGCCACACCACCTGGCCGCGCGGCCAGGCCTGGCCCGTGCCAGGGGGTGGTCTGGCCGACCCCAGCACCCCCGCGGACTCTCCTTCCGCCTATAAGTTGCCCTCGGGACGAAAACCCTAAGTACCCGATCAAAAATCCACGAAAGAGTCTGTACCTGCCGTCATCTCCATCCCTAGATCGGGGGGATCTAAAGCTCTTCCTGGCACCCTGCCGGAGAGGGGAATTCACCCTGGAGGCCTTCTTCATCACCATGCAAGCCTCCGGTGTGATGCGTGAGTAGTTCAACCTTGGACTACGGATCCATGTAGTAGCTAGATGGCTGGTTTCTCCTCCTTTGTGCTTTCATGTTTAGATCTTGTGAGCTCAGTTCATGATCAAGATCATCTATTTGTAATTCATACATGTTGTGTTTGCGGGGATCTGATGGATATTGAGATGCTATTTCAGATTGATTATTGATTCTATCATGTCTTTGTTATTTGTGATCTTGCATGCTTTCCGTTGTTAGTAGCTATCTTGGCCAAGTAGATGCTAGCAACTCCAAGAGTTATTATTTATGCTCAATAGTGGGTTCATGCCTCTAGTAATCTGGGGAAGTGACAGAAATCTCTAAGGTACTAGATGTGCTATTGCTACTAGGGAGAAAACAACGATCCTTTGTTCATAGAACAATTGTATTGTTTACTTTACACGCAGTTCGTAAAGCAATAATCTATTGCTTGCAACTTAATACTGGAGGGGGCTCGGATGATAACCTGAAGGTGGATTATTAGTCATAGATGCAGTTGGATGGGGGTCTATGTATTATGTTGTCATGCCCAATCAAGTCTCAAAGGATGCAAGATGATTAGTATATGCATGTATTGCTTTCTCGGTGTTTGTCAATTGCCCCGCTGTAATTTGTTCACCCAGCATGTTATTTATCTAAGGAGAGCCACCTCTAGTGAACTATGGATCCCGGTCCTTTTCTTTACATACAATCTACAATCTTTTACTACTTTGTGTTTACTTTCTACAAACTTTTACTTCTTTTCATTCAATACGTTTAATCCTTTGTTTTCCGCAAAACACGGTGAGATTGACAACCTCATCGCAAGTTGGGGACAAAGTTCTGTGGTTGTGTTGTGCAGGTCTCCACGTTGCTACTAGCACCGGTAGTGCGCCCTGCCAAAGCTCAGCTAGTAACACCTTTGGGGTGTTTCCTTGCTCCTACTGGTTCGATTAAACCTTGGTTTCATAACTGAGGGAAACTTGCTGCTGTGCTCATCATACCTTCCTCTTGGGGTCCAACGAGCTCTACATCAACACCACGCACCAAGCACTTTTCTGGGCGCCGTGTATTGAGCCATCATGGCTCATGATCAGAGATGGAATAATGATGTATAACAATCTGAACATAAACAATAATTCAATGGTTCACTCAATAGCATCAACTACAAAGAGTAATCAACACCGGGAAAGTTTCCCTTATGAACTAATGCAAGATTCAACTCAATTGTTACAGCAATATGGAGATGGTGATGAGGGTGCTGCTGCTGATGATGATGGTGGTGATGATGATGATGATCCCGATGAAGTCCAGCTTGATGGTGGTGTTGATGGCGACGATCTCCCCTCTCCGGGAAGGAATTCCCCTAGCAGAAATCTATTAATCGGAGAGATCTTTCTCTCTCGGTGTTTTCCGCCCCGCAGAGGCGGCGGAATCTTTCTGTGGTCGCTCCCCGAGTCTTAGGGTTTCGGGGGGATGATATACGCCAGAGGAGAGAGCCAGAGGTGGGCCAGGGTGGCCACACCACCTGCTGGCGCGGCCTAGGGCTGCCCACGCCAAGGGATGGTGTGGGCCACCTGTGGCCCATCTCCAGTCCGTCTTCTGGCATCCTTAGTCTTCTGGAAAAATAGGATTTTCCGTATATTTTTCCGGATTTTCTGATCTTCGCTAATTTTGCCTCCAAACAGCACCTTTTCCATCAGAATCCTTATTGTAGCGGTCCATGCTCCAAAAGTCATCAACCATGCAAAAACAGATGAAATAACATCAGTATCACCTCTCAATATGAAATATATAAATGAATAATAGTGAATTAAGACATAGAATAGTGATGCAAAATGTATGTATCACTTGTATGCTCCTATTATCATTGGAGAGTACAAACTCGTTGAGTCGACTAGATGTGATCTCAGAGAGAGAGAGAGAGAGATATGTGATGTCTATTGTCTAGATCTATTGTGGGGTATCCAATATCCGGTGTCCTCCTCGTTGGTCCCTCCTAGCCTTTATATATGGGGAGTCTAGGTCTCGGGTACCAATACAAGTAGGTTACAAGTTAGAGTTCGTATCTAGTCTAGTATTAAATTTTCCTTGTCTTGTATCGCTAGGATTCGTGTCCTTGTAGGCTTTGTATCAGCCAAATCATCATGGGCTTCATGGATCTTGATTTATCTTCGAGTGAGCCTTCCATCGGGTCGTACAATATATACCAATAGTGGGCACTGATGGCTCAATGCACGGCGCCCAGAAAAGTGCTTGGTGCGTGGTTGATGTAGAGCTCGTTGGGAACCCCAAGAGGAAGGTATGATGAGCACAACAACAAGTTTCCCTCAGTTATGAAACCAAGGTTTAATTGAACCAGTCGAAGAAAGGAAACACCTCAAAGGTGTTACTAGCTGAGCTTTGGCAAGGCGCACTACCTGTGCTAGTAGCAACGTGGAGACCTGCACAACACAACCACAGAACTTTGTCCCCAACTTGCGATGAGGTTGTCAATCTCACCGTGTTTTGTGGAAAGCAAAGGATTAAACGTATCGAATGGAAAAAAGTAAAAGTTTGTAGAAAGTAAACACAAAGCAGTAAAAGAGTGTAGATTGTATGTAAAAGACAAGGACCGGGATCCATAGTTCACTAGAGGTGGCTCTCCATAGATAAATAACATGCTGGGTGAACAAATTACAGCGGGGCAATTGACAAACACCGAGAAAGCAATACATGCATATACTAATCATCTTGACTCCTTTGAGACTTGACTGGGCATTACAACATAATACATAGACCGCCATCCAGCTGCATCTATGACTAATAATCCACCTTCAGGTTATCATCCGAACCCCCTCCAGTATTAAGTTGCAAGCAACAGATTATTGCTTTACGAACTGCGTGTAAAGTAAACAATACGATTGTTCTATGAACAAAGGATTGTTGTTTTCGCCCTAGTAGCAAAAGCACATCTAGTACCTTAGAGATTTCTGTCACTTCCCCAGATTACCAGAGGCATGAACCCACTATCGAGCATAAATACTAACTCTTGGAGTTGCTAGCATCTACTTGGCCAAGATAACTACTAACGACGGAAAGCATGCAAGATCATAAATAACAAAGACATGATAGAATCAATAATCAATCTGAAATAGCATCTCAATATCCATCGGATCCCCGCAAACACAACATGTAGAATTACAAATAGCTGATCTTGATCATGAAAGGAGCTCACAAGATCTAGACATGAAAGCACAAAGGAGGAGAACCGGCCATCTAGCTACTACATGGATCCGTAGTCCAAGGATGAACTACTCACGCATCACTCCAGAGGCTTGCATGGTGATGAAGAAGGCCCCCAGGGTGAATTCCCCTCTCCGGCAGGGTGCCGGGAAGAGCTTCAGATCCCTCCCGATCTAGGGATGGAGATGACGGCGACTACAGACTCTTTCGTGGATTTTTGATCGGGTACTTAGGGTTTACGTCCCGAAGACATCTCATAGGCGGAAGGGGAGACCGAGGGGGTGCCAGGGGCCACCACACCACCCCCTGGCGCGGGCCAGGCCTGGCCGCGTGGCCAGGTGGTGTGGCCGGCCCCGGGACCCTCTCCGTCTCGTATTCTGGCACTTGATCCCTTCCGGAAAAATAGGCACTTCGGCTTTTGTCCTGTCCAATTCCAAGAATATTCATTTTCTGACTTTCCTAGAACCAAAAATAGCAGAAAATAGGCAACTGGCACTGTTGCTCTTGTTAATAGGTTAGTCCAAGAAATCATAATAAAAGTACTCCAAAGTTGGAACAAAACACAAGAAAGTGGATAAAACTAAGCATGGAACATCAAAAATTATAGATACATTTGCAATGTATCAACATCCCCAAGCTTAACTCATGCTCATCCTCGAGTAGGTAAGTTATAAAAAGAAAGAATAATTTTTGACGTGACATGCACCATCAAAGACTTGATCAAAGTATTTGCAAAACATTCAAAGCTGGGATCATAGTACTTCAATCATAACATGAAAGACAAAGTTCTAGCAATAAGCAAAAAAAACTATGATGCAACATGAAAAGGCACAAACAAAAGAATCATGAATAACATGCTTTGCAAGATGTTTGTTTGTTTCACATAAATAAAACATAGCATAATAGTTTTCAGCTTGTCCCTCAATAGAGTAGCAAATATAAATGCATAGGACACCTTCAAAGTTCATAAGAGTGACTAGATAAAATAGTTTAAAACAAGCAATATCAAGTTATGCATCAATCAACTAGTCTTGGGACAATGCACATAGAACTAAGAATGGCCACTATGCTCTCAAAGTAGGTGCATAAAGTTAGAAGGTGGAGACTCATTATAATGGTGGAAGAAATGCCTTTTGTAAAAGGAAGTAGGGATTCAAGTCTCATAAAGAGCTTCCAAAAATTATGGTACTTGTAGCTTTCAGCTCTCATTGCCCCTATCATAAGCATCTTGAAGTGATTAAGGTTAAAGTGAACAAACTATGGTGTACATGCTTGACGAAGTATAAGTCAGAAATCTCATGTCCCTTGTATACGAGGGCCGCTCCTCATGCTACTCAAGTTTAGTCACCGGTAAGTTCTTGTCATCGTAAGTACATGTGTATCATAGAGAACCGCCAAAGGGGTACCCCTTGCCCTATGATACGGAAGAATCCCCATATCAAAATGACAAGGCAAGCAGACAACAAGCATCTTAGCATTCTTCTTATTTACCATGGGAATATGGTGTTTTTTTCTCTCTTTCCTCTTTTCATAGTATCTTTTTTTTCTCTTTTTTCTCAATATAGGACTCTTTTTTTAATAAGAAGAATGCTTCATAGACAACTCATTATGGTTACGCTGCAGGTTTCCACCATGTCAGCATGGATTAGACCAGCGGCCCAGGCGTTTCTCTAACACATATACATAACTCCATAGACTTACAAGCTCCCCTTTCATTTCACACCGACGACATCCATATACAAAAGAGCATGATATCAACTAGGTACAAGTACCAAGTGCAATGTTGAAAGCATTCCCCATGAAAGCATGGTTCTGCTAATTCCCAACAAATAAGTGCAAGCATATATAACATAGACGACACAATGGTTTAAGTTTATTAGAGGCAAAAAGTAAAGTGTGCCATCAAGTTCGTGAGAGCTTTAATCACTAGTTTTCTCATAACAAGTGGAAGGTAAACAAAAGCATGAATATACTTGGAATAGCATAAGCTAGTAGGTAGGTATGGTGGACTCTTTGGAATAACTTGGTTTAGGGAGTTGGATGCATGAGTGGAACTCATACTTTGTTGTGGAGGCTAGCAAAAGACCGGGAGCGACAAACTAAGAGAGCAATAATGGCCATAATCATGCAGAGCGACAAAACATCATAGATCAAGGCATAAAGTGATACTACAAGTTGAAAACTAAAGGATCATAAAGGCTATGGTGACTTGAGATAGTCATAACATGGTGTGAGCATGTTCCAAGTCAACCCAAATAAAGCATGAAAGGAGAATACCACTATACTATGCTTTAGTATGCTAAAACAACGCATGGTTCATCCAAGGCACATTAAGAAATCTCAATTGTTTATAACAAGTCATGCTACAGCAAAGAATACTAAGCATAAAGCCAAAACAATATCAAGCATGGCATGACAAAGCATAGGCCACAGTCAAAAACGAGCTCTTTTTACCACATAAGTATGAACTTTCCTACTCTTTTCCAAGCCAACCAAACTATTTGCAAACCAATGTATGAAAGAGGGGGTCCAACCAATTTATTCAGCAAACTAAGCAAACCAAGGCAAACCAAAACGAAAAACGAAAAAGAAGACGCTCCAAGAAAAACACAACTGTGCATGAAACAATAAAAATGAAGCGTTTGGAAGAAACCTGGGATTTTTATTGATGAAGGAGGGGATGCCTTGGGCATATCCAAGCTTTGACGGTTGTAATTCTTGGATATTTCTTGGGGTGACACGCGTGGCATCCCCAAGCTTGAGCTTTAGTCCATCCTTCATCTCATTACTCATTCCTTCCATACACCTGAAAATTTTCCTTCATACAAAACTTCACACAATCTTATTAGCAACATTAGTGCACTTAAGATAAATAAGTCTCAAGATTCAGTTCTAACACCAAATAAACTTCCATTAGAACACTAGCTACTGCAGCACTTCCCTCAAAAAGCTCAATTACCCAAAAGAACTCAAAAAGGAATCCACAAGAAGCAAATGCAGAAAATGGTAGAAATCTGTCAAAACAGACCAGCAGGTAAATACGAATTTTTTCGAAGACCTTCTGTTGCTCAAATCAAAGTGTTGAACTAACTAAAGTTAGATAACAACCTGGGGCAGAAGCACAAAACATTACAACTCAATCTGACATATAGAGCTCTCTCACGAATATTTACGGTGAAGCACAAGAATCTGTTTCGGGACAACAACTTTCCCAATCATTACTTCACTCTCATTAGAGGTTAATCTTGGCACAAAAAGCAAATAAAAAGGATAAGGAGAGGTTATTACTGAAGTAATAACTTCCAAGACTCATATAAAACGTTTGGGTTATCTCCCAATAAGTACTTTTCTTTAACGCCTTTAAGTTAGGCATAAGAAGCAAAGAAAGAATCAAGTGTTCTCAAATGAAGAAGCATTAAAACCAAATTTTGTTTTCAAAGGAGAAGCAAAAGAAATCTTTTGTCTCTTTTTAGGGAAGTGTTCTATACCTTTCTTGAGTGGGAGTTGATATTTAATGGTGCCTTCTTTCATATCAATGATGGCACCAACAGTTATAAGAAAAGGTCTTCCCAAAGTAATAGGACAAGAAGCATTGTATTCAACATCCAAAACATAGAAATCAGCGGGGACATAGGAATCATTAACCATAATAAGAACATCATTAAGACTCCCCATGAGTTTCTTTTTAGCGTTAGCATCAAGTGGGACATTCAAATAACAATCTTCAAGAGGAGGCAAATCAAGCATATCATAAATCCTTCTATGCATAATAGAAACACTACTATCAAGATCACACAAAGCTTTGAAATCAAAGTCATTCACTTTCATATTAACGATGGGTTCCCAACCATCTTCTTGTTTTATAGGAATAGAAGCTTTATGTTTCATCTTTTCTTCTTTAATCTTTATGAGAGCATCAGTAATGTGTTTTGTAAAAGCCATGTTCATAGCACTAGCATTAGGACTTTTAGCAAGCTTTTGTAGGAACTTAATAACTTCAGAGATGTTGCAACCATCAAGATCAAAATCAACTTTATCATCTAAAGTAGTAGAACTATTACTAGCCTCAACACTAGTGGTGGTGATAGTAGAAACACTAATGTTTCTAGCAATTTCATCTTCTCTTTCCCACTTAGCATGTAATTCAGCTAATAGTCTAACATTTTCATCAATTCATACTTGTATGGCATTAGTAGCTGCAAAGGGATTATCATTAGTTTCAGGTTTAGCAGCCATTTTATTCAAACAAGATTGAGCTTCAGCCAAAGATGCTATATTTCTTTCGGCATTAGAGAGTTTTTCCTCAATAGTTTTATTGAAAGCAGTTTGTTTACTAATAAACTCTTTAAGCATAACTTCGAGTTCAGAGGGAGCACTCTTATTATTGTTGTAAGAATTCCCATTAGCATTACCATTATTGGGAGGATATGGCTTATAATTGTTGTTACCAAAATTGTTCCTATAAGCATTATTACCATAAGCATTGTTGCCAAAATTGCTATTTCTTATGAAGTTCACATCAACTTGCTCTTCTTGAGCAACCAAAGAGGCTAAAGGAACATTATTTGGATCAATATGGGCTTTCCCATTAACAAGCATAGACATAATAATATCAATCTTATCACTCAAGGAGGAAGTTTCCTCAACAGAATTTACCTTCCTACCTTGTGGAGCTCTCTCAGTATGCCATTCAGAATAATTAACCATCATATTGTCCAGAAGTTTTGTTGCAGCACCCAAAGTGATGGTCATAAAGGTACCTCCAGCAGCTGAATCCAATAGGTTCCTTGAAGAATAGTTCAATCCTGCATAAAAATTTTGGATGATCATCCAAGCAGTCAGTCCATGAGTGGGACAATTCTTTACCAAATATTTCATTCTTTCCCAATCTTGAGCAACATGCTCATTATCAAGTTGTTTAAACTTCATTATCTCACTTCTCATGGATATAATCTTAGCAGGAGGATAGTATTTTCCAATAAAAGCATCTT
This sequence comes from Avena sativa, assembly GCA_916181665.1. Lineage (NCBI taxonomy): Eukaryota > Viridiplantae > Streptophyta > Magnoliopsida > Poales > Poaceae > Avena > Avena sativa. The sequence continues at coordinate 444,307,945 of OV702297.1, forward strand.
TGCACTTAGTCCAAGAATCAATACTATTCCTAGTTAAGGAATTCAACCACTCTTTAGCTTTTCCTCTCAAAGAGAAAGGAAACAATTTCAGCTTAATAATATCACCATCTATATCCCTATGCTTTTGCATCTCACAAAGTTCAACAAAGTTATTTAGATGGGAAGCAGCATCTTCATTACCAATACCAGAAAATTGCTCTCTCATAACAAGATTGAGTAAAGCAGGTTTTATCTCAAAGAAAGTATTTTCAGCCACAGGTGGAGCAATAGGTGTGCTCATAAAATCATTGTTGTTGGTGCAAGTGTAGTCACACAACTTAGTGTTTTCAAGAGGAGTCATTTTTTGGGTTTTCAAATAAGAAAGCAAACTAGTAAAACTAGTTTTTTGTGTTTTTGAAGAACAAAACAAGCAAACAAAGCAAAAAGAAAACTAAGCAAAACAAAAACAACAAAGTAAAGAGATTGGTTATGAGGGACTCCCCTTGTGAAGATGTCCTTGACTCCCCGGCAACGGCGCTAGAAAATCGCTTGATGGCTCAATGCACAGCTCCCAGAAAAGTGCTTGGTGCGTGGTTGATGTAGAGCTCGTTGGGAACCCCAAGAGGAAGGTATGATGAGCACAGCAGCAAGTTTCCCTCAGTTATGAAACCAAGGTTTAATCGAACCAGTAGGAGCAAGGAAACACCTCAAAGGTGTTACTAGCTGAGCTTTGGCAGGGCGCACTACCTGTGCTAGTAGCAACGTGGAGACCTGCGCAACACAACCACAGAACTTTGTCCCTAACTTGTGATGAGGTTGTCAATCTCACCGTGTTTTGTGGAAAGCAAAGGATTAAACGTATCAAATGGAAAAAAGTAAAAGTTTGCAGAAAGTAAACACAAAGAAGTAAAAGATTGTAGATTGTATGTATAAGACAAGGACCGGGATCCATAGTTCACTAGAGGTGGCTCTCCTTAGATAGATAACATGCTGGGTGAACAAATTACAGCGGGGCAATTGACAAACACCGAGAAAGCAATACATGCATATACTAATCATCTTGACTCCTTTGAGACTTGATTGGGCATTACAACATAATACATAGACCGCCATCCAACTGCATCTATGACTAACAATCCACCTTCAGGTTATCATCCAAACCCCCTCCAGTATTAAGTTGCAAGCAACAGATTATTGCTTTACCAACTGCGTGTAAAATAACAATACGATTATTCTATGAACAAAGGATTGTTGTTTTCTCCCTAGTTGCAACAACACATCTAGTACCTTAGAGATTTCCGTCACTTCCCAAGATTACCAGAGGCATGAACCCACTATCGAGCATAAATACTAACTCTTGGAGTTGCTAGCATCTACTTGGCCAAGATAGCTACTAACAATGGAAAGCATGCAAGAACACAAATAACAAAGACATGATAGAATCAATAATCAATCTGAAATAGCATCTCAATATCCATCGGATCCCTGCAAACACAACATGTAGAATTACAAATAGATGATCTTGATCATGAACGGAGATCACAAGATCTAGATATGAAAGTACAAAGGAGGAGAACCAGCCATCTAGCTACTACATGGATCCGTAGTCCAAGGATGAACTAGTCACGCATCACACCGGAGGCTGGCATGGTGATGAAGAAGGCCTCCAGGGTGAATTCCCCTCTCTGGCAGGGTGCCGGGAAGAGCTTTAGATCCCTCCCGGTCTAGGGATGGAGATGACGGCGGCTACAGAATCTTTCGTGGATTTTTGATCGGGTACTTAGGGTTTACGTCCCGAGGGCATCTTATAGGCGGAAGGGGAGACCGAGGGGGTGCCAGGGGCCACCACACCACCCCCTGGCGTGGGCCTAGCCTGGGCGCGCGGCCAGGTGGTGTGGCCGGCCTCTGGCCCTTCTCCGTCTCGTATTCTGGCACTTGATCCCTTCCGAAAAATAGGCACTTTGGCTTTTGTCCCGTCTAATTCCGAGAATATTCATTTTCTGACTTTCTTGGAACCAAAAACAGCAGAAAATAGGCAGCTGGCACTTTGTCTCTTGTTAATAGGTTAGTCCAAGAAATCATATGAAAAGTACTCCAAAGTTGGAACAAAACACAAGAAAGTGGATAAAACCAAGCATGGAACATCAAAAATTATAGATACATTTGCAATGTATCAGGCACCCAAAGGGTGATGCCCATGTCAGATATACTCAAGGCCCACTCGGTGATATCACATTGACATAATTTTCAAGCAAGTGATAAGATCACTAAGACTCTTATAGCACGGGAATGAGAAACGAGTACTTGCCGGTAACAAGATCGAACTAGGTATGGATGATACCAAATGATCGGATTTCGGACGAGTAAAAAATCGCGAGAAACAAGGAATTGGTTACTACGAAAAAGGTTTAGGCGATCACTAGTTCATCGTTGAGTAAGTGGGAGTCGTTATGGATCTCCCGATCTCGCTAATGATTATTGATCGGAGAGAGTCTCGATCATGTACACTTAGTTCACGAACCCATATTGAGACACACTTAAGGCTCATTGATGCATTTGAGTGGATACGAAATGCAGGATAAAGTACTAGACAACACAGAAATTGTTTTGAATTGCAGGATTAGTTTCAGTGTATCGAAATATTGCAAGGGATTAAACAGTTAATGTGTTCATTAAATGAAGTGTTCATTATATGAAGTAATCATTAAATGAAGCATTCATTAAATTATGTGGCATTAAATCAAGTGAATTAAAATTGTTCTAATGGAAAGACTCTTGATTTTGAGTGGAGATTAAATGGGAGAAAGTGGCTCTTGATTTTATGAGTGGAGAGTCCACTAGCCATCAAGAGGGGAGAGGTGGGGGCACCACCATGGGGCATAGGCCACCCCCTCGGTGTGCCTCCCCTCTCCTATAAAAGGAGGGGTGGTGCTCCTCTCCTCTCACTCACCCCCTTCTCCTCTCATATGCCCTTTGGTTGGCATCTTCTCCCCCTTGCTATCTCTTACATTTCCACAATCACGGTGCTTATGTGAAGCCCTTCTAAAGATCTTCTCCACCACCATCTTGTGTTAGTGCTGTTGGAGTTCCCGAGGATCCACTAATTCTGTTGCCCAACTGGAGCAAGGGACAAAGGTCATCATCACACCCAACGTGTGATCGATTACGGAGGCGCTGCCCGTTTGTGGCGTTGATCGTATTTGCATCCTTGAGTATGGTCGAGTACATTCTACACCAGCCACGTTTGTTTGCAGGAATATTATCCCGCTTATAGACTTCAAGGGTGAGTCCTTCTAAAACTGTTACAAGTATCGCCTAGATTCAATCTTGGCAGTTGCAATCGTAGGATTTTTTGTTTTCTATGCTACGAACCCCATCAGTCCCGAACTTCCTGGTTCACTAGATGGAGCTCCAATTGCCTAACACCCCAGACATATCGAATGTCTGTTCTATGCACTTCGCGGGTCCAAGCGCCAAGAGGGAGCAGGTGTCGGTGTCATCCTAATATCCCCGCAAGGCGACAAGATGCAGTACATGTTGCAGATGAAGTTCCACGCATCAAATAACGGAGAATAATATGAAGCCCTCATCCACAGGATGCAGATGGAAAAGGCCTACGGTGCCACTTGCCTGATGATATACGGCGATCCAACCTCGTCGTACAGTAAACAATGAACAAGTGTGACGCCCTCAGTGACAACATGATCGCCTACCACGACCTCTACAACTCACTCGAAGGATACTTCGACGGCTATGAACTCTGGCACATCGGTCGTGAAAGTAATGAAGAGGCTGACAAACTGGCCAACATCGGCTCCACCTACGCCCCAATACCACCCAGATTCTTCCTGGAGCAATATGTGAGCGCTCCATCAAGATCAAGCCGTCCACTAGACCACTAGAACCCGCAACCACACTCGGGGTCTGCGCCAATCGACAGGCTAGAGGAATCAGCTGAATCAGAGCCAGATCCTCCACCCAAAGGACCCATGGAGGTCATTCTCATCGAGCCCTCTTGTACTAAGCCATATATCACATACCTATTCAGCAATAAACTACTGGATGATCCAACTGATGCATGACACATTACCTGTCGCTCAAAGGCCTTCACCATCATCAACGGTGAGCTTTACAAGCGAAGCATTGTCATGGTATTGACACGGAATATGCTAAAGTGTGAGGCTTATGTAGAGTAGGGCAAGGCGACGATGGAGACTCCGGGAGCGATATTGGCACACGATGTAACTAGGTTCATGTCTCCTCGATGGAGGATCTATATGTCATGTTGTTAATCCACTATATGATCATAGATTGGTTTACATGGAGCCACCGTGGGTGGAGGCAGAGACTATGTCTAATGAGATCTAATATGACATACCCCATGGGGGTGCCCTTGTTGGCTTTATATACGCAGCCAACTAGGGTTTACAGGTAATTTTGTGGTCTATGTATTGGAGTTGCTATATTGGGCCTCCAGTCAACGAGTTGTCTAGGTTCAGTCGCCGGTTCCCTGAGCCAACTCGCCATGGGCGACTCTGCTCCGTGGGTATTCCCCCATCAGTAGTCCCTGGGCGTGTTAGGGACTCGGCGATGACTTCAAGCGGCTAAATCGGCGCTGGAGATTCTAGGGTGGAGTCGATGGAGAGTCATTGGTGAGCTCCTGAAACGGAGAAATGGCTCATGAATTAGTTTATTTTCCAAGGCGAGTCGACGCGCCAGGCGAGTCATCATTGGACAGAGTCGCCCTTGGAGAAGTTTGACTAGCGCCTTGTTATCTTGTTGTTGTAGAGGCTTCCTAGTCCCGATGAAGATATCACCGTGTTGTTGTAGAAGTAGGGATGGCGAGTAGAGAACGTGTGGAGGCCACCAACTCGTTGATGAAGAAGTTGTTGAGTCGTCGCAGGTGATGCCACGATAGGCAAGCCCATGATGGGTGAGTCCGCAAGGGTGATTCTGCGATGGCGAGTCCCCGAACGTGTCGAGTCCGCAAGGGTGAGTCCGTGACAGTGGTGAGTCCCCGAGCGTGGTGAGTATGCAATGGCGAGTACACGATGGTGGCAAGTCCATGATGGCGAGTCCCGAGAATGGCGAGTCCGCGAGGGCAAGTTTTCGATGGTGAGTCCCCGAGCATAGAGAGCCTGCGAGGTTGGCGAGTCATGGTCGTGGATCCATGTGTACATGCCGTGGCGATCACATGGGCAAAATGAGTCAGGAGCGATGTCGCACTCGAGGGGCAATGTTGTTGTCGAGCCCCGAGCTGAACAAAGGAAAACTTGATGAGTCGTCCACCGATTAGAGTTGATTTCCTTTATGGTTAGCTCAGCAATATGCCTAGGAGTAGTCTCTGATGCTCTAGTTGGCTTGTAGAGGCGACTTGAGGCTCTTTAGAGATGCCTATTCTGAAAAATAGTAGTGGTTCTTCCCGAGCATGGCGAGTGGCGCTTGACGCTGTTTGGAGTGCGGCAAGTCTGTTAAGGGGAGTACACGAGGAGAGAGTCCCCGAGCGTGGCGAGTCTGTGAGGGGCGAGTCTGCGAGGGGAGAGTCCCCGAGCATGGCGAGTCGCTCATCTAGTGTTGGCAGGAAGTGATTGCGCTGTTTTGTTAGCGAGTCTCTCGTCTTGGCCCGGGGGCCAGTCACATGGCGACTCCAAAGATGGCTCTCAGCTGGGCATTCTTCCTGGATGATCCAAGGCTCGGTTTGCGAGTCCTCGTCCGCATTACTTGGCCGTGCGAGTCACACTGTCTAAGGTTGAGGAGGACATGGTGTTGTTTGTGTAGCACTGCCATTTGTCTTGGCCCGGAAGGCCAGTCCAGAAAGGCGACCCCAATGATGTCTCTCGGTTAGCGTTTTTTGTGGACGATCTAAGGCTCGGTTTGCGAGTCCTCGTCCGCACTACTTGGCCATTGTGAGTCACTCTTTTGAAGGTTGACAAAAGCCTGAAGGAGTCGATGCGGCGGACATTATCTACGCGGAAGACGGAGTTCGCTTTGGCGGAGTCGACGCGGTGGACATGGTGTCAACACGACGAACGAAGATAGCGCTTTGGCAGAGTTGACATGGTGGACACGGAGTCGAGACGGCGGATGGAGATCGTGCTTTTGATGAGTCAACGTGGTGGACATGGTGTCGCGCGGAAGATGGAGGTCGCGCTATGGCGGAGTCGATGCAGTGGACATGGTGTCGCACGGCGGATGGAGGTCTTGCTGTGGCAAAGTCGGCGCGGTAGATATGGTGTCGACACGGCGGATAGAGGTCGCGTTGTGGCGACGTCGACGTGACCGACGTATGGTCGCGCTTTGGCGGAGTCGACGAGGTGGACACAGAGTCGGTGCGGCGGACATAGTCGCGCTGTGGCGGTGTCACGCGGTGTTAGCCGGTAGAATGGCGAGTCGGCGATGGACGAGTCCCCAATTGTGGCGAGTCCCTGAAGGGAGAGTCTCGATAGGCGAGGAGAGTCCCCGAGCATGGAGAGTCCGGGAGGGGCGAGTCGCGAGTCCGCAAGTATGGTGTTTAGCCGAAAGGAGTGGACGCAGTGGCGAGTAGTGGTAGTGAGATCCACCAGACCATTGGTCGGATGGAGTCGCGTGGAAGAGTTTGTTTGGTGGAGACGACGTGGTGGATGGAATCGCGTGGCAGGACCGTGATGCGTTTAGCCGGTAGCATGGCGACTATAATCGATGCGGCAGAGTCGACGCGGCTCAGGTGTTGAGGACGAGTCAAACTCTGATGGGTTGGAACAGACCACGACTGAGACTGAATAGTCCGTCGAGGTAGTAGACTAACTATGGCAAATTGAGGCGAACTCGCCAATCCACGAGGCCATGATTTAAAGAGGCGTCTATGCGTCCTCCATCTCGACCCCGTGACCAAATCCAAGCTACATGGTGCTCGTATATCAAATAACGATTAGATCTAAGTAAAAATATTGATTGCCACAGTAATTAAGACGAGCAAAATTGAAATAGAAAAATCTGATTAACCATAGCCACATACAATACGAGTGTGCTTGTTTATATAACGAAGCATCTCTGCCGTGATGAATAAAAGGCGAGTTGATCGCACGTCCTGATGTCGGCCTTTGCCGTTTTGCGGATCCCAATTTACGGCGGCTTTTGGGTTAACCTCGTACATGCACGTATAAATTTATGAGACACTTGTATAAACAAATAATTAGTAGATAGAATAAATAAACTATAATAATCATAATAAACTTGGGTGAGGAGAGATTATTTTATATACTAATATGATGTATGCTTTTCTTGCAGCTCCACGCCTGCAGCCTTTTTGATCCGAAAATAGGTTTACCTCAGGGCTTGGTCCTGGATTGTATACGATTTGGGGTCAGGCTTCACGGTTGGCCTTGACCTGGTGAGGTTTGACGGCAATTGACTCATGCATCAGGCCATGCGCGTATCACCGCCCAGCAGCGATTGTACCAAACCGATTTTCGATCAGGGGTTTAGTCGACTCCACTTCTATCGCACCTCTAACTCTGTCTCGCGAAGATAAATCCCCAAGCGAAGATGTTGACGATGAATTAGAGGATCCCGTCCAGATCATCATCTCCAAGCATTGCTTGCCCCACGGTGGGTGCTTACTTTCGTGGTATTGACACGACAAATGCTACATGGGTAGATTACATAGAGTAGGAAAAGGTGACGATGGAGAACCCGGGAGCAAGATTGACACACGATGTACCCATGTTCATGTCTCCTAGATGGGGGATCGTTAAGTCCTGCTGTCAATCCAGTATATGATCATAGATTGATTTATATGGAGTTGTCGTGAGCAGAGGGAGAGACTATGTCTAATGAGATATAATATGGCATACCCCTGGGGGTGCCCCTGGTGGCTTTATATACGCAACCAGCTAGGGCTTACAGGTGTTTTGGTGGTCTACGTATTGGAGTCGCTATATTGGGCCTCCAGTCAGCGAGTCGGCTGGGTCCAGTCGCCTGTTCCCACGAATCAACTCTCCATGGGCGACTCCGCTCCATGGGTATACCCCGATTGGTATTCCCCCATCAAGCATCACATGAGTTCTCCAGCGGTATGTCACCAACGGTGGCGATAGAAGCATCCTCCTCAACATCCACAAAGGCACTTGCGGACATCACGCTGGCAGTCGCTCCCTCGTTGTCAAAGCCCCGCGGACTGGCTTCTACTAGCCAACCGGAATGCACGACACTAATGGCCTAGGATACGTTGAGCTTGTTGGGAACCCCAAGAGGAAGGTATGATGAGCACAGTAGCAAGTTTCCCTCAGTTATGAAACCAAGGTTATCGAATTAGTAGGAGTAAGGAAACAACCCCAAGGTGTTGTCACCAACTTAAAATCCTACACAACACCACCACAAAACTTTGCCCCAACTTACAGTGAGGTTGTCAATCTCACCGGTTTTATTAAAAACAAAGGATTAAACGTATTGTGTGGAAGATAGTAATTGCTTGCAGAAAGTAAACAATAAACAGTAAATAGTAAATGGTATAGCAATGGTAAAAGCATGGACCGGGGTCCATAGTTCACTAGAGGTGATTCTTCTTAAGATAATAGCATGTTGGGTGAACTAATTACAGTGGAGAAATTGACAGACTCGAGAAAGCATACAATGCATATACTAATCATCTTGACTCCTATGAGATTTGATTGGGCATTTCAACATTATACATAGACCGTAATCCAACTGCATCTATGACTAATAATCCACCTTCAGATTATCATCCGAACCCCCTCCAGTATTAAGTTGCAAGCAACAGATAATTTCATTAAACAAAGTTTGTAAAGTAAACAATATGATTGTCCCATGGACAAAGGATTACTGTTTTCTCCCTAGTAGCAACAACACATCTAGCACCTTAGAGATTCCTGTCACTTCTCTAGATTACTAGAGGCATGAACCCACTATCGAGCATAAATACTCCCTCTTGGAGTTGCTAGCATCTACTTGGCCAAGATAGCTACTAACAACGGAAAGCATGCAAGATCACAAATAACATAAAAATGATAGAATCAATAATCAATCTGAAATAGCATCTCAATATCCATCGGATCCCCGCAAACACAACATGTAATATTATAAATAGATGATCTTGATCATGAACGGAGCTCACAAGATTTAAACATGATAGCACAAAGGAGGAGAACCAACCATCTGGCTACTACATGGACCCATAGTACAAGGATGAACTACTGACACATCACACCGGAGGCAGTCATGGTGATGAAGAAGGCCTCCAGGGTGAATTCCTCTCTCCAGCAGGGTGCCGGGAAGAGCTTCGGATCCCCCTGATCTAGGGATCGAGATGGCGGCGGCTACAGATTGTTCCGTGGATTTCTGATTGGGTCTTTGATCGGGTACTTAGGGTTTTCGTCCCGGGAGGCTTTTATAGGCGGAAGGGCAAGGTTGGTGAAGCACCAGAGGGCCCACACCAGGTGGCGGCACGCCTAGGGCTAGCCACGCCACCCTAGGGTGTGGCCGCCCTGGTGCCTCCCTTCGGCTCCCCTCCGGACTCCGTGTTACCTCGGGTAAAATATTGACTTTGGCTTTTGTCTGGTCCAATTCCGAGAATATTTCCTTACTAGCTTTTCTGAAACCAAAAACAGCAAAAAACAGGCAACTGGCACTATGGCATCTTGTTAATAGGTTAGTTCTATAAAATGTATAAAAATACCCCAAAGTGTGGACAAAACATAAGAAAGTAGATACTAAACAAGCATGGAACATCAATAATTATAGATACGTTTATGACGTATCAGACGGGGCTGTTCGTCTGCGGTACCAAAGTAGATACTAAATCGAGGAACTAAGTGGATTGGATGTGTTGACCAATTTCACAAATTCATTCCCACCTTTCCGCTAGCAGCGGCGGCGTCGGAATCCACCCTCCAGGCAGGACGATCCCTTTGGACAGTTGACTTCCGGTGCCAAGTTGCTGCGCACAGTTGCTGCGCTCAGTCGCTGATCCCGAGCTCCAATGGTGCATGCCTTAGTCGCCATCCACTCGGTGTATAGCCCGCCTCCGCCACTCACGAGCCGAGCAGCTTGGAGGATGGCAGATCCTAGTACCAAGGAAGAAGAAGTTCTGGCTACAAGCAGATGAGCTACCCTTCTCTTTGCTATTAGCACTAATTATAACTGCTAGCTGGCTACTGAACCTAAAATTGTTTGTTAGCCCAACGCTGGCAAACATATTTTGTCCATAGTTTTCTGTCAAGTGGGATCTCCGCGGACCATCCTTACCTGGTTACGGTAGTCCTCTTCAGGTACGACTCTAAGGGCAAGTGGTATGGACACCATTGTATCACGATGTAAGAAGCGCATGCGCAGATCTGCACTATATCTGGTATGGTTGATGCTCTGCGTAATCATGATGAATTATGGCCGAAGCATACTGCAAAGTTCAACTTCATGGATGAACGTGGCATCATGGTTCCTCTAACGTGTGACAGTCAACTAATTGAGTTGATGAAAAGGTATGCTTTGGATTGCATGTTTGAGCTGATATGTGATGTACTGGATGTGGAAGCTGCTGCAACTGGGAGTCGCCCTTCTATTCTTGGACAGGGTGGTCGCTCGAACCCAATTAGCTCCTGGTAAGCAAAAGTCTCTTGGGATTCGCATGTTTGTGCTGAATTATAATTTTTGTTTTATTTACTCTGTAGATATTGGGAAGTTATGCAACAGTCTTCTTTCTTTGACAGGAAGCGCTGCAAGGTTAGAAACATGACTACCGGGTCAGTCATTTTGCTGCCCGAAGAAATTAAAAACGAGTGGAAAGATGATGCTGGACACGATTCTGGTGCCCATTGTCCCGGCGATGTAGAGTATGTGAAGCTAAGAAAATTGGCACCGAGGAAGAGGAAGAAGGCAGGAAATGAAGAAGCTAGTTGATGTGAAGGCTTGGTACCCAGGCTGTGGAAGAAGGCTGTTGGCAATGAAGATGCATAGTAATGTGTTGAACTTGAACCTATATATATAATTTGGTTAAATTCTGGACTGTGTGTGGAACTTTGCTGAGCAAAACAATCTACCCATGTTCTCTGAGTAAAATGTACCGTGACTTAGGGTTTGGAAACGCTCGAGTCAGTAGTTGAATCTGAAATTGTGATTGTGCCACTACTATCTGAAAACACACAGCACCGGTTCCATGATTGCTGAAGGGCAGGATGTCTCCAAATAGGACGGAATGTAGGTGGCACAGAAATAAATTATTTAAGCTGCTACACTCCATGAAGCAGCAACTTATTTCAGCTGCTGCACACAATGGCATGGCAACATAAACAGCAATGGCAACCGATAATGCCTAGATGAGGAGGAAATAGGTACCACTTTCTGGCCTAATCTTGAGCCCGTCTATCTCACCGCCTCCCTACTCCTGCATCCCCTACATCTGGTGAAGCTCTCGGATCTCCAGTAACCGGGTGTACATGCTTCCACTTTATAAATTGTGGTTGTGCCATTTGCATGTGGCACAATCCACGTAGATTACGTTTAAACAAACCACCAATGTCAGAATACCACCATGATCAGACAAAAGGAAGTAATGCAGGGTTAAGACAGATTAAAGGGCGACCAATTTTTTTCCTCCCAGGACTCCGGGACAACTAGTTCAGACCGCTAGGTCAACAAGTACAACTATTACAACTTAAAAAGGCACGGATCTCAAGCTAAATAGAACTAGTTATCACACATCTCCTTGATCTTCCTAATCTTAGCCCGATGCGCATCTTCCTGCGAGAGCAAGGATCAAATCGTCTGCTCCTTCCTTTTAGCATCTTCCTTGCACAGCTTCAATTGTTTCTCTGCATTTTTCCTCATGCACTTGTCAATACTTGTAGTTGTGAACTGCAGGACTTTGACCTAGTGAAGATCATTCCTTGCTTGAGTCAGTTCTTGCTCTGCTTTAGCCTTCAGGGCCAACATTGTGTCCCTCTCCTTCTCGACTTTGCTAACCTTGTCTTGGACCCTCCTGAGATCTCGCTTAAGCTTGGTCGTGTCAACTGGTTCCCATAGATTCATCTCAACACTGTCAAGAAGTGAGCTGAATACGGATTCTTTCAACTCAACAGTCATTTCCCATAGTTTGTCTAGCGTTTTTTGCATCGACTTGGGCCACTCTGGATCTACCCATTTTACAACACCGTAACTTCCGCCTTGCATCATTGCACGATGTCCTTGACACCGTAGAAACCTCATGCCTATGTTTCGTCCTTTGAATGCTACAAATTTAGCAGGCACATATCCATGTTTACATAGCAGAGAACTGTCTTCATCCACTAAACCGTGATAGTCGGAGTCATACATCGTCTGGTTGGCCTAACACATCATACACGCATCACTAAACAGAGTAGATCTAGCTCAAAAAATAGATAACTGGCCACAGATGATAGAGATAGAGATGAGACGACTCACATCTAAATCACTGTCCTATCGTCACGACGCGTTTCCTCGCCGTCTCCCCTTGAACCCATGGCGAGAGGGGAGGGGGGTGGCTGCCGGAGAGGGGATTAGGATGGAGGCGCCGTAGGCTTGCAGCTACGGCAAGATGGGAGTGAAGTGGGGAAAGTGGCTTCAAGGGGAAGGAAGAGAAGTACGGGGAGGAAGATAAGTAATGGGGACGTGACACTGGGATATGGCCCACTGAACTCGTGAGTCATGACACTCGCAACAGGGGAGCTCTCAGTGTTGCCAGTTTGCCCAGAGCAAGCGGGCAGCAGGCATGGCCAATCATGCCGCAGAACATCCTACTCGCAGATCGCTCTCATGAAGACCATCCCAATCGTCCAAGCGCCCCGATCGAACGGTATGTAACAATCATCAAGCAGAACAACTGCGTTAGGGCGTGCCTTCTAGAATACTCGGTCTAACGGCCACCATTGGGGGCTAAGGTTAGGGCTCTCCTAAGGTTAGGATCCATATGTGGTTTATGAGAAGAGCACACATGCAATTACCCTAGTGGATACATGTGTGGTTTGTAGTAAGAACACACATGCAATGAACATTGGTGGATCCATATGTGGTTCATGATAGGAACACACATGCAATGACATTGGTTGATCTATATGTGGTTTGTGAGAAGAACACGCATGCAATGTCATTGGTTGATCCATATGTGGTTTGTGAAAAGAACACACATGCAATGCCATTGGTTGATCCATGTGTGGTTTGTGAAAAGAACACACATGCAATGCCATTGATTGATCCATATGTGGCTTGTGGAAAGAACACACATGCAATTACTCTAGTGGATACATATGTGGTTTGTGGAAAGAACACACATGCAATGAACACTGGTGGATCCATATGTGGTTCATGACAGGAACACACATGCAATGACATTGGTTGGTCCATATGTGGTTCGTGACAAAAACACACATGCAATGCCATTGGGGTTGATCCATATGGTTTGTGAAAAGAACAGACATGCAATGACTTTGGGTGTGGTTCATGAAAAGAACACACATCCAGTGACACATACATTGTACTAAAAATATCATGCTCATCAAAACCAGCTTCCCCAAGCTTAGACTTTTCCATAGCATTAGCAATAATGGTGTCCAAAGAATTCATACTAACAACATTGCTATTAGCATGCAAATAAAGTTCCATCGGTTTTTTAATTTTCTCTTCAAACACTTCATGTCCTAACTCAAGATAAATACTATAAAGCTCTCTAATTTTTTTGTTTTTTTCCATGAAGCCTAACTAGTGAAAACAAGAAACAAAAAGACAAAATTGCAGAATCTAAAGGAAATAACTTCGAGCACTCACACCGGAGGATGTGAGTACCTTTTACCTTACCTCCCCGGCAACGGCGCCAAAAAATAGGCGTTTGCCGTGGGAGGTTCTTCTTCTTTAATCCTCCGGTGTGAATACCTTTTACCTTACCTCCCCGGCAATGGCGCCAGAAAATAGCTTGATGTCTACGCACTTCTATTCTTGTAGACAGTTGTTGGGCCTCCAAGTGCAGAGGTTTGTAGAACAGCAGCAAGTTTTCCCTTAAGTGGATCACCCAAGGTTTATTGAACTCAGGGAGGAAGTGGTCAAAGGTATTCCCTCTCAAGCAACCCTGCAATCAAGATACAAGAAGTCTCTTGTGTCCCCAATACACTTGTCAGGTGTATAGGTGCACTAGTTCGGCGAAGAGATAGTGAAATACAAGTGGTATGGATAATTATAAGTGGTAACGGTGCTATAAAATAGCTTGATGGCGTGGAAAAGACTAAAGGCAAACTGAAATAAAGAAGGAAGCAAGCAAACATGTAATAGATCTAATAGCAAATGGTGTATCAATGCTTAGAAACAAGGCCTATGGATCATACTTTCACTAGTGAACACTCTCATATAAATATATTATCTTCATGATACTACTCTTAACTACTCTCTGGTTGAACACTCTAATCGATGGTAGGGCTATAACAGCACACCTCAAAGTTCACCTTTCCCATCTAGAAACCCCACACTGTCACCTTGAGTACTAGATGAGTCCAACAAACACCACAATTTCATAATGACATCCAACTCCAAATATAACTCATAACAAGTATTTGTAATCTCTAGCCTAAGTGCCACCATGGTGTGCACGCTATCACTTTCACACACATGGGGAGAGCAGAGATCTATTAAAGCACTTGAGTAGCAAGGTAGATCTATAGATTACAAGCTCAAGACCACAATATGATCATGCATAGAGAGAGATGAACACATAGCTACCGGTAGAACCCTTAGCCTCGAGAGAGAACTACTCCCTCATCATCATAGGAATCAGCAATGGTGATGGAGATGGTGGTGGAGATCGATGGAGATGGCTCCGGGGGCACTTCCCCGTCCCGGCAGGGTGCCGGAACAGAGACTTTCTATCCCCCGAATCTCCCCTTCGGTGGCGGCGGCGCAGCGGAACTTTTCGTGGATTTCTGATTGATTCCTTAGGGTTTTGGTATCAGAAGGCTCTTATAGGCGAAAGAGGCAAGGTCGGTGGCCGGCCAGGGGGCCCACACCATGCCCTGGCGCGGCCTAGGGTTGCCCGCGCCTAGGGGTGGTGTGGCCACCCTGTGGCCCCTCTCCGACTCTCCTTCTGGCTCCGTGAGTCTTCCGGGAAAATAGTAACTTTGGCTTTTGTCCCATCCAATTCCGAGAATATTCATTTTCTGACTTCCTGGAACCAAAAACAGCAGAAAACATGCAACTAGCACTGTGGCATCTTGTTAATAGGTTAGTCCAAGAAATCATATGAAAAGTACTCCAAAGTTGGAACAAAACACAAGAAAGTAGATAAAACCAAGCATGGAACATCAAAAATTATAGATACATTTGCAATGTATCAACATCCCCAAGCTTAACTCCTGCTCGTCCTCGAGTAGGTAAGTGATAAAAAGAAAGAATAATTTTTGAGGTGACATGCACCATCAAAGACTTGATCAAAGTATTTGCAAAACATTCAAAGTTGGGATCATAGTACTTCAATCATAACATGAAAGACAAAGTTCTAGCAATAAGCAAAGAAACTATGATGCAACATGAAAAGGCACAAAAAAAAGATTCATGAATAACAATGCTTTGCAAGACGTTTGTTTGTTTCACATAAAGAAAACATAGCATAATAGTATTCAGCTTGTCCCTCAATAGAGTAGCAAATATAAATTCATAGGACACCTTCAAAGTTCATAAGAGTGACTAGATACAATAGTTTAAAACAAGCAATATCAAAGTATGCATCAATCAACTAGTCTTGGGACAATGCACATAGAACTAAGAATGGCCACTATGCTCTCAAAGTAGGTGCATAAAGATAGAAGGTGGAGACTCAATATAATGGTGGAAGAAAGGCCTTTTTATAAAAGGAAATAGGGATTCAAGTCTCATAAAGAGCTTCGAAAAATTATGGTACTTATAGCTTTCAGCTCTCATTGCCCCTATCATAAGCATCTTGAAGTGATTAAAGTTAAAGTGAACAAACTATGGTGCACATGCTTGATGAAGTATAAGTTAGAAATCTCATGTCCCTTGAATACGAGGGCTGCTCCTCATGCTACTCAAGTTTAGTCATCGGTAAGTTCTTGTCATCGTAAGTACATGTGTATCATAGAGAACCGCCAACGGTGTCATTGTATTGGGAACGGCAGTACCTGAGGAGGTTAGATAGAGGTGTGGGGACTAGAAGGGAAGCTATCGACGGCATCCGCATGCAGGATTGGATACAAGCAAGCGTAGATGGACGCAGGAAGTACCCAAGTTCGGGGCCCTCATGATGAGGTAAAGCCCCCACTCCTGCCGGATCTGACTATCAGGGATACACGAACTACAAGTGCTCCTTGAGCTGTATTCTCTAGCTACTATCTTAAATGCAATGAGACCAACCCTTTCTACTGAGGCCTTGCCTCTCCTTATATAGGCAGAGAGGCAACAGTCTCATTGGCCAATCCGACTAGTGGGCCCCACATGCGGGTCCTAGCCGGCTGGTCATCTACAGTGTCCGGTATGGTATGTCTCATCAGAGTATGAGCGGTATGGCTGTCGTAGGCACAGTGGACGCCGTGCGAGCCTGTCGTCAGCATCGGGCCACTGTTCCTGCGTCATCCCCGCAAATTCTTCGGTATGTCCGGGTGGTTGCCAGTGTTGTCATCGTATAGGGCGTACCGTGCACTGATACGCACGTTGTCCTGTCTCACTGATTGGGTCCGGCTGTCGCCGTAGCCGGCTACTTCTTGCTGATCCGGCTACCATGTGATAGCCGGCCTGTCTTGCCCTGTCCGGCTGCATCTGGTCAGCCGGACGCGATCCGACTGCTTGGTTTCTTGTCCGGTTGGGGTACCTGGGGATCATCCCCCTGACACTAGCCCCCGAGCACGTGTGGATTCCGCCCTTAGGCGAAATGTGCGCGTGCTCCCTCTTGGTTTTGAATTTATGTCTGGCTACGCCTAGCGGTTGCACTACCCGTGACGTCAGTGCTGACGCTGGCCATGCGCGCACGCGCCATCATTTCACTGTGGCGGGCAGCGTAACGTCCCGTCGCACGTCGCCTCGGGAAGCCGCTGCCCGGCGCTTCGGTTCTCGCTCCGGGATCTTCTGTGCATCCTACCTTGGCACACAGGATCTGGGCGACGGTTGGGGTGAGGGTCGTCCAGATGCGTGACACGTGGCGTTGTTGACGGTTGCGCTTCCAGCCCTTTAAAGGGACGCTGTGGGGGAGGCAGTTCCCTTCCTTCGCTCCCCGCTGCAGTTTCCTCTTCCCTAGTGCGCTCTTGCCCTTTGCACCCTTTTGGAGATAGAACCGGTCTTACCTACGAACATGAACCACAACAAGGATAACCAAGTTATTAGCAACTCGTTGTAAATCAGATATTGACTATAGTAGGAGAGACAGACACCCGCTAGCCACTTATGCAAAACTAGTTGCATGTTAGTCGTGGAACCGGTCTCATGTACGATGACATGTAAGGTTGGTCCGGGACGCTTCATCCCACTATGCCACCAATATCCAAAGTACATAGAAGATGCAATAACATGATCATCATCGCCCACATATAAACATATGTGTACTACCCATGCAAAGCACCTACGCATAGATCAGGCTCTGATACCACTGTTGGGTCCGCAGCATAGAAAACAAAAAAATTCCTATGATGAGAACTATACGCCAAGATCTATCTACTAGATACAGAGCAACAGGTGGACATACATCCATGGAGAACTTACCCTCGAAGACAACGAGTTTTGTTAACGAGTAGGAACTCGTGGTTCATGTAGTCGTACGCTTGCCGATCTCAAGATCGTGTGGAAGTCCGAGCGTCGCAAATCAGCAGCGCATCCGTCCTCGCACACACGTTCAAGCCACCGGACAACCTCCACCTCCTCGCTCCAGCGAATCAGCGGAAGCAGCAACTCCTTCCAGACGCAAGGCCACAGGGAACATGTATCTCGCTAATCCGAGACCATGGGGGAATATCTAGAGGGGGAGAGAGATCCTTCACGAGGAGGTGTGTTTTGTGAGAGGGGAGAGGGGGGTTTATATAGGAGGGAGGGAGGGAGACCCATCCCCTCCCATAGCCGGCGCATGAGGGGGGGACTCATCCCCTCCTTCATTCATGTTGTGAATCTCCACTCACATAAACATGGCCTCCACCCAAAATCCCACTCACATGTATTTAATTTCCACCATATAAAACTCTCAATTAATAAAACTCTTTTATTTATTTTATTCAGAATTTTGTTAATTACTTTAATTAACAAACATTCACATAAAACCCCTTGCAACATTTCAATATCACATGCAGAACCACTTTCTGCAATTTCACCCGAAACAATTCTGGTTTCTGTCGAAACAATTTCCTGTTTTTATCGAAACATTTCCTGCGCTTTGCAAACCTTTTGTCTAGAACATATGTGATCCTAAATGGTGTCCGGCAACCCTTAAGTGTGTCACCCTATGGTTCGCGAATTATCAGACATGATTGAGACTCCTCTCAGATCAATAATCAGAAGCGGGACCTGGAGATCCATACTGACTCCTGCATATTCAACGATGACTTCTGTGATCGTGAGAACCTTTAACGTCAACAATTTAATCCCTTTGTCTCATGATATAATACATGTCCAAGATTCGATCATCGGTATCCAAATACCTAGTTTGATCTCGTTACCGACATGCACTCTTTTCTCGTTCCCGTGATATAACATTCTAGTGATCACATCACTTGCTTGCAAGCTATCTTAATGTGATATCACCGAGAGGGCCCAGAGTATATCTATCCGTCATCGGGATTGACAAATTCCACTCTTGATCCATGAGCCTCAACATAACACCTTCATAGCACTGAACCCACCTTTATGGTCACCCTGTTATGGTGTGACGTTTGATGTTATCAAGATACTCTTCCGGTGTTAGCAATTAACATGATCTCATGGTCTAAGGACTAAGACTACTTTGTATGATGTTATAGCAATATAAACACAATGACTTGATCGTCATGCTATACTTCAGATGAATGTTCATGACATCATTTCACAAATGCTGTGACCTTGTTATTAACAACATCCAATGTCCATGATCAGGAAACCTTGATCATCTTGTTAATCAACAAGCTAGTCTATAAGAGAGGCATAACTAGGAACCCTTTTGTTTATTAAACACACATGTATTGATGTTTCCTATCAATACAATTATAGCATGCAAAATAAACATCTATCATATACAAGGAATACATAATAACAAATTTATTATTGCCTCTCACGGCATATTTCCTTCAGTCTCCCACTTGCACTAGAGACAATAATCTAGTTTATATAGTGATAAATCTAACACCCATGGAGTTCTGGTGTTGATCATGTTTTGCCCTAGGGAGTACTTTAGTCAACAGATCTGCTACATTCAGGTTCGTGTGCACTTTACAAATCTTTATATCTCCATCCTTGACATGCTCGCGGATGGAGTGAAACCGGCGCTTAATATGCTTGGAATTCTTGTGAGACCTTGGTTCCTTGGCATTGGCTATGGCTCCATTATTGTCACAATAGATCACCATTGGGTCCAACGCACTAGGAACCACACCTAGTTCCGTTATGAACTCCTTCATCCAAACCGCTTCATGCGCTGCTTCTGAAGCAGCAACATATTCCGCCTCCGTCGTTGATACAGCCACCACAGGTTGTTTGGATCTCCTCCAACTAACTGCTGCTCCGTTCAAGAGAAATACGTATCCGGATTGAGACTTAGAGTCATCCGGATCAGTGTCAAAGCTAGCATCAACATAACACTTAGCGACTAACTCTTCTTCACCTCCGTATACAAGAAACATATCATTAGTTCTTCTCAAGTACTTAAGGATATTCTTGACCGCTATCTAGTGTTCTGAACCTGGATCAGATTGGTACCTACTAGTCAAACTAATAGCATGTGCCACATCCGGTCTTGTACATAGCATGGCATACATTATAGAGCCTATGGTTGAGGCATAGGGGATCTTATCCATTATCTCTCTTTCTTCTGCCGTAGCCGGACTTTGAGTCTTACTCAATGTCTTGCCTTGCAACATAGGTAAGTACCCCTTCTTACTTCCGTCCATATTAAACTTCTTTAATATCTTATCAAGGTATGTACTCTGCGATAGCCCAATTAGGCGTCTTGATCTATCTCTATAGATTTTAATGCCTAATATATATGAAGCTTCACCAAGGTCCTTCATCGAAAATTTGTTGTTTAGATAACTTTTAACACTGTTTAAAAGATCTATATCATTTCCAATCAATAATATGTCATCCACATATAATATCAGAAATGCCACATTGCTCCCACTCACTTTCTTGTGAATACAAGCCTCTCCATAAGTTTGGACAAATCCAAACTATTTGATCACCTCATCAAAGCGGAGATTCCAACTCCGGGATGCTTGCTTCAGTCCATAGATGGATCGCTGAAGTTTGCACACCTTATCAGCATCCTTAGGATCGACAAAACCCTTAGGTTGTATCATATACAACTCTTCTTCAATATTACCATTGAGGAACGCAATTTTGACATCCATCTGCCATATTTCATAATCGAAATATGCAACAATTGCTAACATAATCCTAACCGACTTAAGCATCGCTACGGGAGAGAATGTCTCATCGTAGTCAACTCCTTGAATTTGTCGAAACCCCTTTGCGACAAGTCGAGCCTTATAGATGGTTACATTACCATCAGCATCGGTTTTTCTTTTGAAAATCCATTTATTCTCAACGGCCTTTTGATCGTGAGGTAAGTCCACCAAGGTCCAAACCTGGTTTTCCTACATGGATTCCATCTCGGATTTCATGGCTTCTAGCCATTTGTTGGAATCAGGGCTCATCATCGCTTCTTCATACGTCGCAGGGTCATCTATTTCATCAATCATGAAATTCATAACAGGATTGTCGTACAGTTCAGGAGCTGCACGTGTCCTGCTTGACCTGCGAGGTTCGGTAGTGTCCTCTTTCGGAGTTTCATGATCAATATCATTAGCTCTCTCTTCATTAGGTGAAGTCAACTCCGAAACAACTTCCGGAGCTGTGCTACTCGCCATTTAATGAAGAGAAGGTTCAATAACCTCTTCGAGTTCTACCTTCCGACTACTCACACCTTTCGCGAGAAACTCCTTCTCAAGAAAGGATCCATTCTTGGCAACAAAGACCTTGCCCTCGGATCTGTGATAGAAGGTATACCCAATCGTTTCCTTACGGTATCCTATGAAGACGCATTTTTCCGCTTTGGGTTCGAGTTTATCCGGTTGAAGTTTCTTCACATAAACATCGCATCCCCAAACTTTAAGAAATGACAGCTTAGGTTTGTTTCCAAACCATAATTCATATGGTGTCTTTTCAACGGATTTAGATGGTGCCCTATTTAAAGTGAAAGCAGCGGTTTCCAGTGCATAACCCCAAAATGACAGTGGCAAGTCAGTCAGATACATCATAGATCGAACCATATCCAATAAAGTACGATTACGATGTTCTGACACACCATTACGTTGTGGTGTTCCGGCAGGCGTGAGTTGTGAAACTATTCCACAGTCTTTCATATGTGTGCTAAACTCGTAACTAAGATACTCTCCGCCACGGTCGGACCGCAGAAATTTGATCTTTCTGTTACGATGATTTTCCACTTCATTCTGAAATTCTTTGAACTTCTCAAAGGTTTTAGACTTATGTTTCATCAAATAGATATACCCGTATCTACTCAAATCATCCGTGAAAATAACAAAATAACGATATCCACCTCGCGCTGACACACTCATTGGTCCACACACATCAGTATGTATGATTTCCAATAAATCTGTCGCCCGTTCCATTGAACCGGAAAATGGCGTTCTAGTCATCTTGCCCATAAGGCATGGCTCACATGTATCAAATGATTCAAAATCAAGTGATTCCAAAAGTCCATCAGAATGGAGTTTCTTCATGCGTTTAACGCCAATATGACCTAGAGGGCAGTGCCACATATATGCAGATATATCATTGTCAAGTTTAATCCTTTTAGCATCAACATTATGAATATGCGTAATACTACTATCGAGATCCAACAAAAATAAACCATTCAACACAGGTGCATGACCATAAAAGATATTATTCATATAAATCGAACAACCATTGTTTTCAGACTTAAACGAATAACCACTTTGCATCAAACACGATCCGGATACAATGTTCATGCTCAGTGCAGGCACCAAATAACAATTATTCAGGTTTATAACTAATCCCGATGGCATATGGAGAGGCAGCGTTCCGACGGCGATCACATCAACTCTTGATCCATTGCCGACCCGCATCGTGACCTCATCCCTTGCTAGTTGTCGCTTGTTCCGCAGCCCCTGAACCGAGTTACATATATTAGCAACCGATCCCGTATCAAATACCCAGGTGCTACTGCGAGTACTAGTCAAGTACACATCAATAACATGTATATCACATATACCTTTGTTTGCCTTTCCGGCCTTCTTGTCCGCCAAATACTTGGGCCAGTTGCGCTTCCAATGGCCAGTCCCCTTGCAATAGTAGCACTCGGTGTCAGACTTAGGGCCATCTCGGGGTTTATTTTTAGGCGCGGCAACAGATTTGCCGCCCTTCTTTCCCTTCTGCTTGCCTTTCTTGTCCTTCTTGAAACCGGTGGTCTTATTGATCATCAACACTTGATGTTCTTTCCTAATCTCCACTTCTGTAGTCTTAAGCATTGACAGAAGCTCGGGAAGAGACTTCTTCATGCCCTGCATATTATAGTTCATCACGAAGCTCTTGTAGCTAGGTGGCAGAGATTGGAGAACACGATGTATGCCTAAGTCAATGGGAATCGTTATTCCCAAGGACACAAGCTTATCGGCGTACCCAGACATTTTGAGTACGTGCTCACTAACGGAGCTGTTCTCTTCCATCATGCAGCTAAAGAACTTTTCAGAAGCATTATAACTCTCTGCGGCATCATGGGTATCGAAAATCATTTTCAATTCTCCCATGGTATCAAAGGCATTGCCATTTTCGAAACGTTTTCGAAGTTCTGGCTCTAGCCCATACAGTATGCCAGAATGAACTAAGTTGTGGTCCTCCTGATGAGTTATATAGACGTTCTTTTCCTCGTCAGGGGCATCAGGAGCTGGTGGGGGGCCTAGCGGCGCCTCTAGCACATATTGCTTTTGTGCAGCAGTGAGGAGAATCCTCAAATTCATAGCCCAGTTGGTGAAGTTGCTACCATTTGCAGCAAGCTTCTCTTTCTCCATGAACACATTGAAATTAAAAGCAGGTGCTGCCATCTACAACAGAATTTGTAAAATATATTTAGACTAAGTTTATGATAGATTGAGTTCAACTAATCCAAATTACTAATGAACTCCCACTCAAAAAGACATCCCTCGTGTCCTTTTGGTGTTTACATGAACCAAATCCACTATACCAAGTCCGATCATCACGTGAGTCAGTGTAGCTTCAAAGGCGAGCATCTATATGGGCATCATATCAACTATATGACTCATGCTTAACCTTTCGGTCCGTGTTCCGAGGCCATGTCTGTACATGCTAGGCTCGTCAAGTAAGAACCTTAGTATTCGCGTGTGTAAAACTGTCTTACACCTGTTGTATGAAAGCGTAGAGTCGAGAACACCCGATCATCACGTGATGCCTCAAAACACGATCCACAAAACGGTGCATACTTAAGAAAGAACACATTTTATCTTGATATCTAAATGAGGGATCATCTTATAATGCTACCAAAAGCGCCAAACTAGCAATATAAGATGCTAACATCTAATGTGTGAAGTGAGGTGATATTGTCCATGTAGTTGATCTCTATCATTTGCATCGTGGTATGATCTCTATCATTCCTTTGTGTTTAAGTCCAAGGTCTATGGAACTTACACGTTAAGTGAGTTGTAAGAGTATCTATCATACATCTACTTACAACAATACCATATCAAGACACTAGCCCAGCAACGATCTAAACTAGACGCCTCTAATTTATCAATTTCAAGTTTTACGTTGCTTAGGGCTTTCGGAGATAGAACCGGTCTTACCTACGAACATGAACCACAACGAGGATAACCAAGTTATTAGCAACTCGTTGTAAATCAGATATTGACTATAGTAGGAAAGACAGACACCCGCTAGCCACTTATGCAAAACTAGTTGCATGTCAGTCGTGGAACCGGTCTCATGTATGATGACATGTAAGGTTGGTCCAGGACGCTTCATCCCACTATGCCACCAATATCCAAAGTACATAGAAGATGCAATAACATGATCATCATCGCCCACATATAAACATATGTGTACTACCCATGCAAAGCACCTACGCGTAGATCAGGCTCTGATACCACTGTTGGGTCCGCAGCATAGAAAACAAAAAAATTCCTATGATGAGAACTATACGCCAAGATCTATCTACTAGATACAGAGCAACAGGTGGACATACATCCATGGAGAACTTACCCTCGAAGACAACGAGTTTTGTTAACGAGTAGGAACTCGTGGTTCATGTAGTCGTATGCTTGCCGATCTCAAGATCGTGTGGAAGTCCGAGCGCCGCAAATCAGCAGCGCATCTATCCTCGCACACACGTTCAAGCCACCGAACAACCTCCACCTCCTAGCTCCAGCGAATCAGCGGAAGCAGCAACTCCTTCCAGACACAAGGCCACCGGGAACATGTATCTCGCTAATCCGAGACCATGGGGGAATATCTAGAGGGGGAGAGAGATCCTTCACGAGGAGGTGTGTTTTGTGAGAGGGGAGAGGGGGCTTTATATAGGAGGGAGGGAGACCCCTCCCCTCCCATAGCCGGCGCATGAGGGGGGGACTCCTCCCCTCCTTCAATCATGTGGTGAACCTCCACTCACATAAACATGGCCTCCACCCAAAATCCCACTCACATGTATTTAATTTCCACCAAATTAAATGCAACTCTCAATTAATAAAACTCTTTTATTTATTTTATTCAGAATTTTGTTAATTACTTTAATTAACAAACATTCACATAAAACCCCTTGCAACATTTCAATATCACATGCAGAACCACTTTCTGCAATTTCACCCGAAACAATTCCGGTTTCTATCGAAACAATTTCCTGTTTCTATCGAAACATTTCCTGCGCTTTGCAAACCTTTTGTCTGGAACATATGTGCTCCTAAATGGTGTCTGGCAACCCTTAAGTGTGTCACCCTATGGTTCGTGAATAATGCAGACATGATTGAGACTCCTCTCAGATCAATAATCAGAAGCGGGACCTGGAGATCCATACCGACTCCTGCATATTCACCGATGACTTCTGTGATCGTGGGAACCTTTAACATCAGCAATTTAATCCCTTTGTCTCATTATATAATACATGTCCGATATTCGATCATTGGTATCCAAATACCTAGTCTGATCTCGTTACCGACATGCACTCTTTTCTCGTTCCCGTGATATAACATTCTAGTGATCACATCACTTGCTTGCAAGCTATCTTAATGTGATATCACCGAGAGGGCCCAAAGTATATCTATCCGTCATCGGGATTGACAAATTCCACTCTTGATCCATGAGCCTCAACATAACACCTTCATAGCACTGAACCCACCTTTATGGTCAACCTGTTATGGTGTGACGTTTGATGTTATCAAGATACTCTTCCGGTGTTAGCAATTAACATGATCGCATGGTCTAAGGACTAAGACTACTTTGTATTATGTTATAGCAATATAAACATAATGACTTGATCGTAATGCTATACTTCGGATGAATGTTCATCACATCATTTCACAAATGCTGTGACCTTGTTATTAACAACATCCAATGTCCATGATCAGGAAACCTTGATCATCTTGTTAATCAACAAGCTAGTCTATAAGAGAGGCATAACTAGGAATCCTTTTGTTTATTAAACACACATGTATTTATGTTTCCTATCAATACAATTATAGCATGCAAAATAAACATCTATCATATACAAGGAATACATAATAACAACTTTATTATTGCCTCTCAAGGCATATTTCCTTCACTTCGATCTCCGCCTCCACCATCTCGGCGCCAACGCAATCGGGACGTTGGCGCACTTCATGGCCTTCTACGAGAGCTACCTCGGGATCCAGCCGGCTCTCGAGCTCTTCTGTCAGCTCTTCCGAGTGCGGCCGCAGGTCCAGTACACGAAGGGGTCGCTAGTCGTCTGCGGCGGCGCATCCATCTACTCCCACGGCCAATCTGACTACCCCAAGTTCTTGCTCCAGGACACGGTACGAGTGTGGCAGCAGTCGTAATTCTATGTCAAGTCACCAACGTCGACCGGATCAATCTTCTGGCTTTCCAGGATGTCGAGTCCAGCCGGCAGAACTGGGAGCTGAAGATCCATGGTGACAAGGCGGAGACGGACGTGGTGCTGTAGCGCATGCGCTCCCTCGTCACCTGGCGGCTAACCGGCCTGGACATCATGATGCATCCCGTCATACGGACGCTTCTACATCTACACCAACAAGTCCCCCAAGTGGACCCCTGACTTGTGCCCTAGGCTTGATAATGGAATTAGTGGAAACCCCTTTGTGGATCTATCTAATTCTTGCCTCATGCTCCTTGACTAAGGAGCACCAATATCCCCAAACCTTGTTGGAGTTTGCATCGTGCCTCCACGTTGTACAAGGCCTAGGCATCGGTGTCCCTTTGCCTAGACGTCAAGATCTCACCGAGTCTCCCATCTCGCTGTGCCGGTTCGAGAGAGATTCTTCCGCCCGACGCTGATCCTAGGGATTGCGCCGGACCGGTCACCGCCGGCGTGAGCTATTGGTGTTTATCGTGGTTTTGTGTGTGTGTGTTCATCGCGTTCTTCGTGTGTGTGTTCGTCGTGTTCATCCTTCCCTCCTTCCCCCGCACTCCATCCTCGATTTGAAAGGGAATCGTGAAAGATCGGGCCACCCTAGAGGTTTGCCCTCAACATATTGGTATCAAGTGATGGTGTTCGTAGCATGGAAAACAAAAAATTTCTACCGCAAGAACGAACAAAACCCAGATCTAATCTAGATAAAAGCCAAGATCTAATCTATTAGACATGTGCAACAAGATAGATCTGTACTAACCCTCGTAGATCCGAAAGCGTTACGAGATTAGATCTCGGGGTTGATGTAGTCGATCACTTGCTGATCTCAAGATCGTGTGGATGATCCTTCCGGCGCCGCGTTCCGGCAGCGCTTCCGCAGTTGGTCACACGTGCGGAGTCGAAGAAAACCTTCCTCTCCCCGTTCTAGCGAGCAGCGGAGGTAGTAGATCTTCTCTACGGAATCCCAGCAGCACGACAGTGTGGTGGTGGAGTAGAGAATTCTGCAGGGCTTCGCCTAAGCCTGAGCAGAGGGAAGGAGGAAGAGAGAGGCGGCGGCTAGGGCTTGAAGTGGAGGGTGTAAGGGGGTGGCACCCCCACCCCTCTATTTAAAGGAGGGAGGCGCCATGGGAGGGGGAGTCCTAGTAGGACTCCCCTCCCTCCTTGGCCGGCGGATTGGGAGGGGGGAGGAGTCCTCCTCCCCCACGACTCCTTGTATTACCCCACAAGGACTCCTTGATCCTTTCTTAGTTTTCAAGCAAACTCCAAGAAATCTCCTAGAACCTTCCAGAACATTCCGAAACCTTCTAGAATCTCCATACAAACACTCCGGAACATTTCCTAACTTAGAAAATGATCCCCAATATATGAATCTTATTCTCTAGACAATTCCGGATCTCCTCGTGATGTCCCGGATCCAATCCGAGACTCCAAACAACATTTGGTCTCCAACGCATATTCCATATCTACTTAAAAACAACGTCGAACCTTAAGTGTGTCACCCTATGGTTCGTGAATATGCAGACATGATGGAGACACCTCTCCGATCAATAACCATCAGCGGGATCTAGAGATCCATAACGGATCCCACATACTCAACGATGACTTCGTGATCGATAGAACCATTAACATACGAAACCAATTCCCTTTGTCACGCGATATTCTAGTTATCCGAGGTTTGATCGTCGGTATCTCCATACCTAGTTCTACCTCCTTACTGATAAGTACTCTTTACTCGTTCCATGTTATGTCATCCCTTGTGACCTAGTCACATGCTTGCAAGCTAACTAGATGACATTCCACCGAGAGGGCCTAGAGCATATCTATCCGTCATATGGATGGACAAATCCCAATCTTGGTCCATGCGCTTCAACACATACTTTCAGAATACCCAATGACACCTTTATAACCACCCAGTTACGAAGCGGTGTTTGATGTCATCAAAGTACCCATCCGGTGATGGTGATTAACATAACCTCATGGTCGAAGGATTAGGTTACTATGCATTTGAAAGCTTATAGCAATATGAACTAAATGACTTGATCTTATGCTACGCTTACTATGGGTGTGTGTCCATCACATCATTCTCCTAATGATATAACCTTGTTATTAATGACATCCAATGTCCATGATCAGGAAACTATGATCATCATTTAATCAACAAGCTAGTTCCACAAGAGGCTTACTAGGGACTCTTTTATGTTTATAAAACACACATGTATCAGTGTTTCCTTATAATACAATTATAGCATGGGATGTAAACATTCATCATGAACACAAAGATATAATAATAACCACTTTTATTACTGCCTCTTGGGCATATCTCCAACAGTCTCCCACTTGCACTAGAGTCAATAATCTAGATTACATGGTAATATACCTAACACCCATGGCGTTCTGGTGTTGGTCATGCTTTGCTCTAGGGAGAGGTTTAGTCAACGAATCTGCCACATTCAGATCAGTGTGTACTTTGCAAATCTTTATGTCACCATCTTGGACATACTCGCGAATAGCATGGAAACGTAGCTTGATGTGCTTCAGCTTGCTATGTGACCTTGGCTCCTATGCATTAGCTATGGCACCTCTGTTGTCACAGTAGATGGCCATCGGGTCCAACGCACTAGGAACCACGCCAAGTCAATAATGAACTCCTTTATCCATATGGCTTCTTGTGCAGCCTCCAAAGCAGCTATGTATTCCGATTCAGTTGAAGATTTCGCCACAACGCTTTGCTTGGCACTCCTCCAGCTCACTGTAGCACCATTCAAAATAAATACGTATCTAGACTGTGACTTCGAGTCATCTGGATCGGTGTTCCAACTAGCATCAGTGTAACCATTTACAACAAGCGATTCATCACCTCAATAAGAAAGAACCATATCCTTAGTCCTATTCAGGTACTTTAGGATATTCTTGACCGTTGTCCAGTGTTCCATTCCAGGATCACTTTGATATCTGCTAGTCAAACTAACAGCATGTTCTATATCCGGTCTTGTACACAGCATGGCATACATGATAGAACCTATGGCCGAGGCATAGGGAATATTATTCATCTTTTCTCTATCTTCTGCCGTAGCCGTACTTTGAGTCTTACTCAAGGTCTTACCTGACAACATGGGCACGAACCCTTTCTTGCTCTCTTCCATTCTAAATTTCTTTAGAACTTTGTCTAAGTATGTACTTTGTGAAAGCGCTATTAGGCGTCTTGATCTATCTCTATAAGTCTTGATTCCTAGAATATATGCCGCTTCGCCAAGATCCTTCATTGAAAAACTATTATTCAAATAGGTTTTGACGCTATCAAGAAGTTCTATATCATTCCCAATCAACAATACGTCATCTACATATAGTACTAGGAATGATACAGAGCTCCCACTCACTTTCTTGTAAATACAAGCTTCTCCATAAGTTTGTATAGATCCAAAGTTTTTGATTACTTTATCAAAACGTTGATTCCAACTCCGGGATGCTTGCTTCAGTCCATAAATGGAGCGCTGAAGTTTGCATACCTTGTCAGCATCACTAGGGTCGACAAAACCCTTGGGTTGTACCATATACAACTCGTCCTCAATGTCACCATTAAGGAACGCCGTTTTGACATCCATCTGCCAATTTCATAATCGAAATATACAGCGATTGCTAACAAAATCCTCACAGACTTTAGCTTTGCTACTGGTGAGAAAGTCTCATCGTAGTCAACTCCTTGAATTTGTCGGAACCCTTTCGCGACAAGTCGAGCTTTATAGACGGTAACATTACCATCAGCATCTGTTTTTCTTTTGAAAATCCATTTGTTCTCGACAGCCTTACGGCCATCCGGTAAGTCCACCAAAGTCCATACTTGGTTTTCGTACATGGATCCCATTTCGGATTTCATGGCTTCTAGCCATTTGTCAGAATCTGGGCTCACCATAGCTTCTTCATACGTCACAGGGTCATCAGTGTTGTCCACCAACATGACGTTCAAGGCAGAGTCATACCAATCAGGAGTGGTACGAACCCTCATTGACCTGCGAGGTTCAGCAGTAACTTCGTTCGAAGTTTCATGATCACCATCATTAGCTTCCTCTCCAATTGGTGCAGGCGGCACAAAAACATCTTCCGGTGCTACGCTACTCTCAACTCCGAGAGAAGGTTCAATAACCTCGTCGAGTTCTACTTTCCTTCTAGTCACTTCTTTCGAGAGAAACTCCTTCTCAAGAAAGGATCCATTCTTAGCAACGAAAACTTTGCCTTCGGATCTATGATAGAAGGTATACCCAATTGTTTCTTTAGGGTATCCTATGAAGACGCATTTCTCCGCTTTGGGTTCAAGCTTATCAGGTTGTAACTTCTTTACATACGCTTCGCAACCCCAAACTTTAAGGAACGACAACTTAGGTTTCTTACCAAACCACAATTCGTACGGTGTCGTTTCAACGGATTTAGATGGTGCCCTATTTAAAGTGAATGCGGCTGTCTCTAATGCATAGCCCCAAAACAATAGTGGTAAATCTGTAAGAGACATCATAGACCGAACCATATCTAAGAGAGTTCGATTACGACGTTCGGACACACCATTACGATGTGGTGTTCCCGGCGGTGTCAACTGCGAAAGTATTCCACATTTCTTTAAATGCATGCCAAACTCATAACTCAGATATTCACCTCCACGGTCAGAACGCAGAAACTTAATCTTCTTGTTACGATGATTTTCCACTTCACTTTGAAATTCCTTAAACTTCTCGAAAGTTTCAGACTTATGTTTCATAAAGTAGACATACCCATATCTACTTAAGTCATCCGTGAAAGTGAGAACATAACGATATCCACCACGCGACGCTACACTCATTGGACCGCACACATCGATATGTATTATTTCCAATAAGACTGTAGCTCGCTCCATTATTCCAGAGAATGGAGTCTTAGTCATTTTTCCCATCAGACATGCTTCGCATCTTTCAACTGATTCAAAATCAAGTGATTCAAGAAGTTCATCAGAATGGAGTTTCTTCATACGCTTCACTCCAATGTGACCAAGACGACAGTGCCACATGTATGTAGAATTATCATTCAATTTTATTCGTTTAGCATCTATGTTGTGAACATGTGTATCACTACTATCGAGATTCAATAAGAATAAACCATTCATCTCAGGTGCATTACCATAAAAGATATTACTCATATAAATCGAACAACCTTTATTCTCAGACTTAAAAGAGTAACCGTCTCGCAATAAACAAGATCCAGATATAATGTTCATGCTTAACGCAGGCACCAAATAACAATTATTTAAATTTAAAACTAATCCCGAAGGTAGATGTAGAGGGAGCGTGCCGATGGTGATCACATCAACCTTGGAGCCATTTCCAACGCGCATCGTCACCTCGTCTCTTGCCAGTCTTCGTTTATTCCGCAGCTCCTGTTTCGAGTTACAAATATGAGCAACCGAACCAGTATCAAATACCCAGGCACTACTACGACTACTAGTAAGATACACATCAATAACATGTATATCGAATATACCTTTCTTCTTGATGTTGCCGTTCTTCAGATCCGCCAGGTACTTGGGGCAGTTACGCTTCTAGTGACCAGCACCCTTGCAGTAGAAGCATTCAGTTTCAGGCTTAGGACCAGCCTTGGGCTTCTTAGCAGGTGCGGCAGCTTTCTTGCCATCCTTCTTAAAGTTGCCCTTTTTCTTAGGCTTGCCCTGTTTCTTGAAATTGGTGGTCTTATTGACCATCAACACTTGGTGCTCCTTCTTGATCTCCACTTCAGCAGTTTTCAGCATGGACGATAGTTCAGGCAACATCTTGTTCATGCAGTGCATATTGTAGTTCATCACAAAGTTCTTACAACTTGGTGGCAGTGATTGGAGGACACGGTGAATCCCTAACTCATTAGGAATCGTTATCCCCAACTCTTGGAGCTTGTTTGCATGCCCAGACATGGTGAGCACGTGCTCGCTAACGGAGCTTCCCTCTTCCATCTTGCAGGTAAAGAACTTTTCTGAGGCCTCATAGCTCTCCACGACCGCGTGAGTCTCAAAAATGAGCTTGAGCTCCTTAATGATCTCGAACGGGTCGTGGTGCTCAAAACACTTCTGGAGCTCCGTTTCTAAACCGTACAGGATGGCACACTGAACTGTGGAGTAATGATTTTTCCGAGTGGCGTAAACATTCTTTACGTCATCGGTGGCATCATCTGCAGGTGGGTCACCTAGCGGTGCTTCGAGCACATAGGTCATCTGACCAGCCCTGAGGACCATCTTCAGACCACGGAGCCAGTCCGTGAAGTTGCTTCCATTGTTCTTAAGCTTTTCTTTCTCTAGGAACACATTGAAATTGATGGAGAGGTTCGCCATAATCTACAACAAATTTGCAAGTAGTTTGGACTAAGTTTATGATAAATTGAGTTCAATTTTAATTCTTAAATTAACTAGGTGAACTCCCACTCAAAACAACATCCCTCACATTGTCTTAGTGATTACACGAACCAAGTCCACTACACCAAGTCCGATCTTCACGAGAGAAGATGTAGTTTCATCGGCGAACAATCTTCATGTTCATCATATCACTTATATGATTCATGCTATACCTTTCGGTATTCCGTGTTCCGAGACCATGTCTGTACATGCTAGGCTCGTTAAGATTAACCTTAGTTTCCGCATGTGCAAATCTGGCTTGCACCCGTTGTATGCACACGTAGAATCTATCACATCCGATCATCACGAGATGCTTCGAGACGACGAGTCTTAGCAACGGTGCCAACTAAGGAAGAACACTTTATTACTTGAAATTTAGTGAGAGGGATCATCTTATAATGCTACCGTCGCGATCTAAGCAATACAAGATGCATAAAGGATTAACATCACAGGCAATTCATAATTAGTGTGATATGATATGGCCCTTTCTTCTTATGCCTTTGATCTCCATCTCCAAAGCACGGACATGATCTCCATCATCACCAGCATTGCGTCAAGGTCAGTGGCGCCGCTTCATGGTTGTCCATCATCACTAGCAACTATTACAACTACTTGGAATAAAGCTATTACAAGATGAATAGACACGCAGGTCTTAACAGAATTAAAGACAACCATTAGGCTCGTGCCGGTGGCCATATTACAACAAGGATCATTGCATACATCAAATATAATCACAATCACATGATGGCCATATCACATCACAAAACACCTGCAAAAACAAGTTAGACGCCTCTAATTTTCTTTGCAAGTTTTACGTGGTTTGGGGCTTTCAAATAGGAACGGATCTTACCTACGAAACTGAACCACAACGTTGATACACGTGCTATCAAGTGCAAAGTGTAGATTGGATCTATACTATGATGGGAGAGACAGACACCCGCAAAGCCACTTGTGCAAAGCAAGTTACACGTCAAGCGTGGAGCAAGTCTCATGTGCGATGACATGTAAGGTTAACCCGAGCCGCTTCATCCCACCATACCGCAAGATGCAAAGTACACAAAGCAAAAGACGGCACGAGCACCAACGCCCACAAAACCATTGTGTTCTACTCGTGCAACAGATCTACGCATAGACAAGGCTCTAATACCACTGATGGGTTCGTAGCATGGAAAACAAAAAAAATTCTACTGCAAGAACGAACAAAACCTAGATCTAATCTAGATAAAAGCCAAGATCTAATCTATTAGACATGTGCAACGAGATAGATCTGTACTAACCCTCGTAGATCCGAAAGCGTTACGAGATTAGATCTCGAGGTTGATGTAGTCGATCACTTGCCGATCTCAAGATCGTGTGGACGATCCTTCTGGCGCCGCGTTCCGGCAGCGCTTCCGCAGTCGGTCACATGTGCGGAGTCGAAGCAGACCTTCCTCTCCCTGTTCCAGCGAGCAGCGGAGGTAGTAGATCTTCTCCACGGAATCCCAGCAGCACGACGGTTTGGTGGTGGTGGTGGAGTAGAGAATTCTGCAGGGCTTCGCCTAAGCATGAGCAGAGGGAAGGAGGAGGAGAGAGGCGGCGGCTAGGGCTTGAAGTGGAGGGTGTAAGGGGGTGGCGCCCCCACCCCTCTATTTAAAGGAGGGAGGCGCCATAGGAGGGGAGTCCTAGTAGGACTCCCCTCCCTCCTTGGTCGGCGGATTGGGAGGGGGGGACGAGTCCTCCTCCCCCACGACTCCTTGTCTTACCCCACAAGGACTCCTTGATCCTTTCTTGGTTTTCAAGCAAACTCCAAGAAATCTTCTAGAACCTTCCAGAACATTCCGAAACCTTCTAGAATCTCCATACAAACACTCTGGAACATTTCCTAACTTATAAAATGATCCCCAATATATGAATCTTATTCTCCGGACAATTCCGGATCTCCTCGTGATGTCCCGGATCCAATCCGAGACTCCGAACAACATTCGGTCTCCAACGCATATTCCATATCTACTTAAAAACAACTTCAAACCTTAAGTGTGTCACCCTACGGTTCGTGAATATGCAGACATGATGGAGACACCTCTCCGATCAATAACCATTAGCGGGATCTGGAGATCCATAACGGCTCCCACATACTCAACGATGACTTCGTGATCGATAGAACCATTAACATATGAAACCAATTCCCTTTGTCACGCGATATTCTACTTATCCGAGGTTTGATCGTCGGTATCTCCATACCTATTTCTACCTCGTTACTGATAAGTACTCTTTACTCGTTCCATGTTATGTCATCCCTTGTGACCTAGTCACATGCTTGCAAGCTAACTAGATGACATTCCACCGAGAGGGCCTAGAGCATATCTATCCGTCATATGGATGGACAAATCCCAATCTTGGTCCATGCGCTTCAACACATACTTTCAGAATACCCAATGACACCCTTATAACCACCCAGTTACGAAGCGGTGTTTGATGTCATCAAAATACCCATCCGGTGATGGTGATTAACATAACCTCATGGTCGAAGGATTAGGTTACTATGCATTTGAAAGCTTATAGCAATACGAACTAAATGACTTGATCTTATGCTATGCTTACTATGGGTGTGTGTCCATCACATCATTCTCCTAATGATATAACATTGTTATTAATGACATCCAATGTCCATGATCAGGAAACCATGATCATCATTTAATCAACAAGCTAGTTCCACAAGAGGCTTACTAGGGACTCTTTTATGTTTACAAAACACACATGTATCAGTGTTTCCTTATAATACAATTATAGCATGGGATGTAAACATTCATCATAAACACAAAGATATAATAATAACCACTTTTATTATTGCCTCTTGGGCATATCTCCAACATCAAGATCTTCGTTGCTCACGATTTCCCCCACAAAATTTTCTTCTATCCACCAAAAATTCGAAAATCCCCACAAAAAACAGCCCATATTTGCCTTTGGATCGATCTCTTGATTTGGAGTGTTATTTATGGTTTTGATCCGACCAAACCTTATCTAAGGAGTTGGTCCAGCTTTATCCTGCGTTTCCCCAGCCTGATTTGGCCAGTTTCTCGCGGATTTGAGGCCCGAAGGCGAGGATTTCCGCTCGAGAACACGAGCAGGAAACCCGCACCGGAGAAACAGACCGAAGTGTCCGGCCAGACCGGAGTATCCAGCCCAGACAGACCGGAGTGTCCGGCTGTAACGCCAGTTTTGACAGTTTTGCCTCATGTTTCGCATTGGCTAATCTCCTATGTTTGCTCGTGTCCTGTGTGCGTGTCAGTAACTACCAGCAAGCTTCCGCATCATCAACTTCCGCGCTCATCGACACCACGGACCACGAACATCATCCCGCACCACCGACGCCAAGTTCATCATCAAAGAAGGTATAACTTGCGTCACCTTGTTAACCCCCATCTTCCTTTGTGTGTACCTATCCCATGAGAGTGGCTCATCTTGTGTTTGCTTGAGCATTGTGCATTTGTCCTTGGATAGTGAGAATGCAAGAGCAATAGCAAGTGTGACTAGGTAGCACCAAGGGAGAGCAAAAAAATAGAAAAATATACAAAGAAAAAGCAAAAGAAAAATAGTCTCCCATTGCCAAAGAGAGTCTCAAAGCTTGTAAGCAAGAGAGAAAGAAGAGCGCCCAAGGCAAGTGCACAAATCCATTGCTCACTTTTCCTCTTTGCAAACAAGCCACGGTCTCTCCTTGCATTGGCACGACAACGAGCTTAGTCTTCGTTAGGACATTTGGTTTGCTCATTTTCATAGTCGTGTCAATCCCAACTTTCTCCACGTGTGTGTACATAGTCGTAGGTTCCCGTCACCCTTTTGAGTTGTTGACCTTCGCCTTTGACTTGAGTTTTGTTGGATTTTTACCACTTTTGACTATCCCTTTTCTTTTGGTTGGTTCTTTGGGTTTCCATAATCCTAACCTACCACCAACAAGCTTTTGAGAGTTAGTTCTTTCTTTAGTGTGAGTTTTCTTTGCAATTCCACTTTGCACGCTAATAGCTCTCACTTGTGGTTTCTAGTTTGGTGCAATCCCCAAGGTGAGGTACAAGGCTAACACCACCATATTCCACTTCCATATACAATACTTGTGTGTTTTGCATGATGGATAGGCATGGTGAGACGAGCCACCCACCCCCCCACCCCCAAGAAGAAGATCAAGGTCCATACATGACGCGTGCAAGTCACTTCATCGTCCGCCAAGAGTTCCGTGAATGTTGCCAAGCACTTGAGACGCGACAAGATAAACAATTTGGCGAGATGCAAGCCGAGTTCAAGAACATCGACAACCGCTTCGATGGCCTCGAACGACGAATGCATGCAATGCATCACAACTTCGGCCACCAAAATGAAGCGCTTCAATGCTCCGTCGCCGAAACAAATGACAATCTTTGACGCCTCATTGACGGCATGACAAGACCATGTTCACGCGCATCAAGCTCGGCAAGTTCTTCGCATCGACATGCACCTCTTCCACAAGATCTACATCAAAGTGCTCAAAGACGCAATGATGCCCCCATGGTTGAAGATGGAATCTCTTCGAACTATGTACCTTCCCCACGACACGCCGCAACGTCAAGCTATGATGGTGACCTCTCTTCAAGGCCACGCGCAAGGCAAGAAGCACACCGTCATCATGCAAGGGCACTAGTGATCCAACAAGAGCAACCACAAGAGGAACCGCAAGCACAACCGCAAGTACAACCGCAAGTCTACCACCATCGACCGCGGCACATACTTGACACAACAAGTGATGACTCCAATTTGGAGAATCAAGCTCGTCATCAACGTCATGAACGTCAACAATGACACCATGGTCATCACACGGCGCCTCCTCCCCATCAACAAAACTTGGAGCGTCAAGTGATACAAGTTGAGCGACGCCCACCACGTCAAGAGGCTCATGACCATGTTCTTCGCCGTGAGGCCCAGGTGCCTAACCAACATCACCAACCAAGGAACGAGCCTCGTCTTCATCATCAACCGCGTCAAGAGACTCCACACCTTCGCCACCATGAGGCCCAAGCGCCTCAACCACGTCAACAACCGCGCCAAGAGCAAGAGCAAGCTCTTCAACAACAATATCAAGAGCAAGCTCTGCAACAAGGACGTGAGAACCAAGTTCCACCTCCCCAACTACAAGATCATCAACAAGGTCACCAAGCTTGTCCCAATGACCGCAACGATGAAGAAACTTTTGGCAAGCTCAAGTTCACAATGCCCAAGTTCACCGGATCCAATGACCCCGAAGAATACCTCTCGTGGGCACTCAAAGTCAACAAGATCTTCCGCATGCACAACATAGCAACGAGAAGATGGTCGCCATGGCTTCCCTAGAGTTTGATGATTACGCCAACCTTTGGTGGGAACAAGTTCAAGTTGCTCGTGATGCAAGACAAGAACCGCCAATCACAACTTGGCATGACATGAAGTCTCACATGAGATCCCGGTTTGTCCCCGCGCACTACACGCGTGACCTCTTCAACAACCTTCAAGCGCTTCATCAAGGGACAAAGACTGTGGAAGAGTACTTCAAGGAAATGGAACTCAACTTGATTCATGCCAACATTGATGAATGCATGGAGCAAACAATGGCACGTTTCCTTATTGGCTTGAATCACCCAATCAAGTGCATCGTCGAGTTCCAAACATACAACACAATGGTTGAACATGTGCACATAGCAACAAAGGCTGAACGTCAAGTGCAAGAGTACATCAAGTACAACAAGCCCAAGATGTACTTCACCTACAAGCAAGCTTCAACCGCTACACCAACAACTTTCAATGGTAGCTCCTTAAGTACCTCCAAGACTTCCTTCAAGCCCACACTTCCTCAAGGAAAACTGCCCCCAAGTGGCAAGCAAGCAAAGAGTGATACACCTTTCAACGGTGAATGCTACAAGTGTGGAGGTAAAGGACACAAGTCGGCCGAATGTGGAAACAAGAAAGTCTTGTTCATTCACGACAATGGTGATGAAGAGTACTTGAGTGAAGATGAGTTTGATGCCCGTGTCAAGGAAGCAATGGCAAGGCAACGAGTGGAAGAAGATCAAGAACTCCTCATGTGTGAACATGACGCAAGTCCATCGCTTGTAGTCACAAGGATCTTGACCACTCAAGCACAAGAGCATGAAGACCAACGCTCCAATATCTTCCAAACACGAGCCGGCATCAATGGCAAATCTATCAAGGTGATCATTGACGGAGGGAGTTGTCACAACCTTGCTAGCACCGAGTTGTGTGAGAAGCTCAACCTCACCCTCCATCCACACAAGCACCCCTATCACGTGCAATGGCTAAGTGACCAAGGGTCCGTGAAGATCAAGCATACCGTATTGGTCTCCTTCGCCATTGGTCCTTACAAAGATACGATGGAGTGTGATGTGGTTCCTATGACAGTTTGCCACATGCTTCTTGGTCGACCATGGCAATTTGACAAGGCTGCTCAACATGACGGTCGCACCAACATATACACCTTCAAATGGCTCAACAAAACATGTGTTTTGCAACCGATGACTCCTAGCCAAATAATTGCGGACAATGCAAAGGCTTTAGCGAGGGCGCAAAGCACAACACCTACTTGTGAGAAGAGCGGTGAGAGAGAGAACCACCTCATAGTGAGTGAGAGCCACAAGCCAAATTCGAGTGGAAAAGCTAAGAGTTTTCTCCTTGCCACCAAAAGTGAGATGAGAGATGTTCGGAACAACCCATCCATCTTGCACTATGTCCTCCTTTGCAAAGGACTAGCACAAGGAACTAACGAATTAATCAATGTTCCTCCATCTTTGATGAGTGTTTTACAGGAATTCAAGGATGTGTTCCCCGAAGAGCTTCCACATGGACTACCTCCTCTTCGCGGAAACGAACATCGCATTGACCTCATCCCCGGTGCACCACTTCCAAACCGCGCCGCTTACCACACGAACCCGGAGGAGACAAAGGAGATTGAACGTCAAATCAACCAACTCGTCTCCAAAGGTTTGATCCAAGTTAGCACTAGTCCAAGTGCCGTACCCGTGATTCTTGTTCCAAAGACGGATGATACGTTACGGTTATGCATGGACTGTCGTCCAATCAATGCTATCACCGTGCGTTATCGACATCCCATACCACGTCTCGATGACATGCTTGATGAGTTGTGTGGAGCCACTATTTTTTCGAAAATTGATCTCCGTAGTGGTTACCATCAAATATGCATGGCTGAAGGTGATGAGTGGAAAACCGCCTTCAAGACCAAACTTGGTCTCTATGAATGGTTGGTTATGCCCTTTGGTTTATCAAATGCCCCATCCACCTTCATGCGCCTTATGAATCACATCTTGTGTTCTCTCATTGGGAAAAGTGTTGTTGTCTATTTCGATGATATTCTTGTTTATAGCAAATCACTTGAGGACCATATAACACATGTCAAGGAAGTTTTGCAAATCCTTCGACATGAAAAGCTTTATGCTAATCTTCCCAAGTGCACTTTTGCTAAAGACAAGTTGATTTCTCTTGGATTTGTCGTTTCTTCGAAGGGAATTGAAGTTGATGTTTCCAAGGTAAAGGATATACGAGATTGGCCCATACCAACAAATGTGAGTGAACTCCGAAGATTTCATGGGTTGGCCGGTTTCTATCGTCGCTTTGTGAAAGACTTTTCAACCAATGCTTGTCCCCTTAATGAATTGACCAAAAAGAATGTCACCTTCGTGTGGGGCAAAGCACAACAAAAAGCTTTTGATGAACTTAAAAAGAGGCTCACTGAAGCACCTCTTCTTGCTTTACCGGATTTCAAAAAAACTTTTGAGATAGAGTGTGATGCTAGTGGTATTGGCATTGGAGGAGTCCTTATGCAAAACGGACGTCATATAGCCTACCATAGCGAAAAACATGATGGTGCTCGCCTTAACTATCCGATTTATGACAAAGAGCTTTTTGTCTTAGTTCGTGTCCTTCAAGTTTGGCAACACTACCTTTGGCCTAAGGAATTTATCATACATTCTGACCATGAGTCGTTGAAATATCTCAAAGGCCAAGCTAACTTGAGCAAGAGACATGCTAAGTGGGTCGAGTTGTGGACGCATTGTCTCGCAAACATACAAGCCTTCTTACGAGACTTGAAATCAACGTGTTGGGTCTTGAGGAAATAAAATCTTTGTATGCTTCCGACCCGTTCTTTGAGCCAATTTTCGCAAAGTGCTCCAATGACAAGGGAGTTGATGATTTCTATTTGCATAAGGGCTTTCTTTTTAAACAAAACAAGCTATGCATTCCGAAGTCGTCGCTTCAACTTTTGCTTCTCCAAGAATCTCATGGTGGAGGCCTTATGGGTCACTTTGGTCGCGATAAGACATTGGACATGCTCTCCAATCACTACTTTTGGCCCAAGATGAAGCGTGACGTGGAGCGCTACGTTCAACGATGCACGACATGTGTTCAAGATAAGTCGCAAGCTAATCCCTATGGTCTTTATATGCCATTGCCTATTCCTCATACACCTTGGTCCGACATTAGCATGGATTTTGTGTTAGGATTGCCTAGATCTAAGCATGGTCATGATTCTATATTTGTTGTTGTGGATCGTTTTTCCAAGATGGCACACTTCATACCGTGCCATAATACCGACGATGCTTCACATGTTGCAAATCTGTTTTTCAGGGAAATCGTCCGTCTTCACGGTGTGCCAAGGACAATCGTCTCCGACCGCGACGTCAAATTCATGAGTTACTTGTGGAAGACCCTCATGGCCAAGCTCGGCGTCAAGCTCCTCTTCTCATCCGCATCACATCCTCAAACTGATGGACAAACCGAAGTTGTCAACCGAAGCCTCGGAACTCTCCTTCGTGTGTTGATCAAGAAAAACCTGAAGGATTGGGAGGAATGCATTCCACACACCGAGTTCGCCTACAATCGAGCCAAGCACTCAACAACCAAGATGAGTCCATTCATGATCGTCTATGGTTTCGAGCCCCTCACCGCTCTCGACATCCTACCACTACCTCTCCATGAGCGCACAAACATGGACGTTGAGAAGCGCGCACAAGCTATGAAGGAACTTCATGAAGAAACAAGAGCTACTATCGAACAACAAGTCCTTCGCCAAGCTTCAATGTTAAACAAGGACAAGAAGGAGATGATATTTCAAGAAGGTGACCTTGTGTGGATACACCTAAGCAAGGACCGCTTCCCCAAGGAACGTCACTCCAAGCTCAAGCCAAGAGGAGATGGTCCCTTCAAGGTCCTGAAACGAATCAACAACAATGCCTACATCATCGACATTCCGACCTCCAAGTACCTTGCAAGCAATACATTCAATGTCAAGGATCTCTCACCCTACCATGGAGATGTTCAAGATGATATCCATGAAGAGTCGAGGACGACTCTTTCCCAAGGGGGGGAGCTGATGGAGCCCGTCATACGGACGCTTCTACATCTACACCAACAAGTCCCCCAAGTGGACCCATGACTCGTGCCCAAGCCAAACTCCTACAAGCTAAGGTAAACTCACTCCTCTCCTCGTGCCAATTCGATACCTCCTTGGATGGCGTACTACTTCATACCTCTACTCTGTGCATCATCAGGTATGAACCCCCGCCGCGTCGACCCACGAGCCCTAAAGCTGCACCTGAGCCGGAGTGTCCACCCGAATCAAGCCAGAATGTCCGGCGCAACCGGAGTGTCCGGCGCGACTCAGCCGGAGTGGCCGGCCTGCCCGAGCCTGGACCTGGCGTGGACATTCAGAAGGTCAAATTGGACACTCCCCGGACACCACCCGGAGTGTCCGGCCACCCTGGATTGTCCGGCCGTGCCGACCCGGACTGTCCGGCCCAAGCGATGGGCCTGCGAGCCTAGCTGGGCCCTATGGCCCATGTACCCCTCTACTTTGCCCAGAACTCTACTTTAATGCCTGAATTACCCCTGAACTTGTGGGTGGCCTATATATAGACCCCCACCTCCATTGTAAACCCTAGGCTTGATATTGGAATTAGTGGAAACCCCTTTGTGGATCTATCTAATTCTTGCCTCATGCTCCTTGACTAAGGAGCACCAATATCTCCAAACCTTGTTGGAGTTTGCATCGTGCCTCCATGTTGTACAAGGCCTAGGCATCGGTGTCCCTTTGCCTAGACGTCAAGATCTCACCGAGTCTCCCATCTCGTCGTGCCGGTTCGAGAGAGAGTCCTTCGCCCAACGCCGATCCTAGGGATTGCGCCGGACCGGTCACCGCCGGCATGAGCTATTGGTGTTTATCGTGGTTTTGCGTGTGTGTGTTCATCGCATTCTTCGTGTGTGTGTTCATCGTATTCATCCTTCCCTCCTTCCCCCGCACTCCACCCTCGATTTGAAAGGGAATCGTGAAAGATCGGGCCACCCTAGAGGTTTGCCCTCAACACATCACCCTCAGCTGGATGTCCCGGCTGATGATGTCGTTGCAGCAGCGAGCACACAAAATGTGCTACTACTCCGGCCGGCTGGACCTGACCCGGCTGTTGCGCCGTGATCCTCGCTACCACAACCTGAAGGAGTGGGTGTGGACGATCACCAAGAAGCGACTGCCAGAGAACTGGAAGTTCAGTCTGGCGCCCTACAGCCGGGAGAACCGCGCGCCCCGGGTAAGTTCTTCTAGCCGGAAACTTCCTTTGTTCTTCCTGCATTTTTCTTGTTTTGTCCGGCTGACTTCTTGTATTCGGCAGATCTTCGCTTGCATCCTTCGCGAGGAGGGTGAGGCTCCCCTTGAGGATTTCACGCCTGACTTGCCCAAGCCGCGCGCTCGGCGGTCCGGCGAGGAGTCGGACGGGGATGGCGATGCCTTTCCCAGCCGGAATGACGAGCCGGCTGCCAACCCCCATGTAGAGGTTCACGAGGAGGAGGAGGCCGCGCCGACCATCAATCCGGCGCCACGCTCCGCGACGGACGGCGAGGCAGGCGGGAGCAGCTCCAGCCGTTCCAGCTCCCGCCGGCCTGCGACGGAGGAGCCGGCTCCCAAGAGGAGCCAGACCAACACCCTGCCGCCGAGCCGCCTAGGCCGGAAGAAGGGGCCGCCTCCAGTTGTGCCGGGGTA
Organism: Avena sativa; assembly: GCA_916181665.1. NCBI lineage: Eukaryota > Viridiplantae > Streptophyta > Magnoliopsida > Poales > Poaceae > Avena > Avena sativa. The sequence continues at coordinate 444,351,655 of OV702297.1, forward strand.
TGTCCCTCCTCCCCTTTTCTTTCGGCATTTTCTGCGTGCTTCTTTTTTTCTTCCTTCCTGACTTTGGTTTATTTGCCTTTGCCTTCTTCTCCTTCTTCTTCTGTCTTCTTAGCACGTTGGTTTCTTTTGGAGCCGCGAGCCCGGCTCGAGCTCCAACCGGGTCACCGCCCCATCCTCCGACTGCATCAGCTAGCGCCCCTCCTTCTTCTGAAGTGCCGCCTCTGCCTCCCCCACGAGCTGAACCGGCTGCCCTAGCCGGATCGGGGGGTCCTCAGCTGGAGGCGGAGTCCTCGCGGCCGGATGGCTCTTCCACGGGTGCGCGGGGGGCGCTGCCGGCAAGGATCTCGTAGTTGTCGGTGATGACAACTCCGACAAGGAGCCGGGGGAGGAGTGGAGGACGGCGGTGGTTGCCGTGAAGGTATCCTTGGCCGCCAACGCCGTGGATGATGACCCCTCCTCCGCCGCCTCGCTGACGGATCTCGCCGCCACCCTTGAACTGGCGGTGAAGGAGATTCGGCTGCTGGAGGCCGCAGCCAGTGGGAATCGGACCCTGAAGCAGAAGCTTGTTGCTGCCAACGGGACCTCCCAGAGTAAGTTCGTTTCATCCGTCTTGCTCTTTTTTTACTGATAGCCGGTTTTGTTGCAGCCATCCTCGTGTGCGCTCAGCGCGAGATCGATCGCTTGAAGAAAGCGAACGACCGACTAAGCAAGTCCAATTCTACTCTACGGCTGCAGAATAAGGATTGGCACGCAAGGGTAGACGGCTTGGAGGCCACCATCAAGGAGCAGGACGCCTCCCTCGTCAGTCGGATCGAAGCCTTCAACCTTCTCGAGGCCCAGAACAAGGATCAAGAGAAGGAGATCAAACGGCTGGCGACGAAGGAGAAGGCTCTGGTGGAGGAGCTGATGCAGGTTGGCCACACGGCTAAGGGTAAGTTTCCCCTTTTCCGCCTTCTTTTCTTTCCGGATCCAGTAGCCGGATCTGACTCTCTTTTCTAACAGCTTTTTATCCCGGCATAGACCTACTGGCCTACAACCGGCTGCAGGAGAACTGGCCGGGAGCGTAGCCGACGGCTCAGGAGCTCGTCGTCCTTCTTGGCGAAGAGGCTGCCAAGCTTCGCCAAGCGGCGCGGGACGTCTTCTCCTTCGTGTGGCCAGAGGCTCCGGTTCCGGTGACGATGGCTCAGCTGGCTGTGAAGGTGGGAGAGGTGCCGGCTGCGGTGGACCGGCTGCGGGACTTGGCGGCGCGAGCTAGAGCGGAGATGGCTCTGGCCCTCATGCTATCCTGGTACAAGGACGCCCGCGTCGAGAAGATTGATGGAGGCTTCCGTGCCGGCGCTGACCTTGCCGCCATCCGCCAAGCCCATCCGGAGCTCCGCGGATCTGCCATCAAGATCACCGACTACGTCGACCTCGACGAGGTGCTCACCGACTCGGAGTCCGTCGGTACTCCTGATGTGGAAGGCCCGATGCCGCCGCCCGCGGGCGCCAGAACCGGATCGAGCTCCGCGCCTCCTCCGCCCGAAGCTTCTGCTGGTCAAGGTGCTCCTCATGGCAAGGGTCCTGCCTCTTAGTCACCGCCCTGGGATGCCGGGTGTATTTGTCTTGCTTTTCTTATGTGTGGAACTTGTCTGTCTGTACCGGCTATCTCTGATGCCAGGTAACTTATGGGAGCTTCGCCTCCTTTTTGTTTGTTAATATTGAACTCTTGAGTTTCCTTTAACTTGTGCGTCTTGAATTTTCTTTCAATATTTCGCTAGCTAACTTCATCCGTCTAACTTCGTCTGGCTACACACCTTTAGCCGGAGGAACTACACCTCCAGTGGGGGCGCGCTAGCGCACCCACTGGGTGTAGCCCCCGATATTCGGAGTAGCTGGTGTAGCCAGGTGCTTCGAATCTTCCTTATTTTTCCCAAGTCTTCTAACTTTATCCGACAAGACTCGTCCTAGTCGGCTGCTTTTGCTGGCTGAACGCCTTCAGCCGGGGGAACTAACATTCCAGCGGGGGCGCGCGAGCGCACCCACTAGGTGTAGCCCCCGAGATTCGGAGTAGCTGGCGTAGCCAGGTGCTTCGAATCTTTCTTGTCTTCTCTTGCTCCTGCCCTTTCCCTCACCTGGGCTCCGAACGGCCGGCTAAACGCCCTTAGCCGGTCAGGAACTACAAGATTCCACTAGGGGCGCGCGAGCGCACCCAGTGGGTGTAGCCCCCAAGATTCGGAGCGCTTGATGAAGGCAAGGACTTCGAGTCTTCTTCCCTTTTCCTGAATTCTGACTCGAGGTAGTCGGGCAAGAATATACATATACGTACACATACATCCTCACAGGTTAATAGGTTAGTCTGCCAAATTGTAGCCGGAAATTGGCTTGTTTTTTCGAAAACTAGCTTGTGCCTCTCCAGACACTTGGTCACTTTCCCATGTGCTCTGCTGTTTTCGCTGCGTCCTTGCCGGGCAGCCGTGTTGCGGTCTACAGCCGGAATCGAAGGGAGCTGACAGTACATTGCGCATGGTACTAACGGCTTAGTAGCCGGATTGGTTCGAGCTAGTTGCAAGACCAGGACGCCCGGTCTATCGCGTCTCCTCCCTGATTTTCGTGTGGGATGCCTCGGGCTTTTGCTCTTACTAGTCGGACAGCCGGGTTGCGGTCTATAGCTGAGACGAAGAGTGGGCCTCTGACATCGTCGTACACTACTCAGTCGGTTTGTTGACTTAGCAGGCCGGGCCAGCCGGCGAGCCCCTGGGTAGGGGTTGCCGGAGCCGGAAAAGCAGATGCGAAAACACATTTCTAGCAAGGAGCCCCCAAGATTCTCATAGGGGTCCACATTTTCATTCATAGGGTTTGCGGGATACATACACTATCTAGCGATTGGGTGTAAAACAGGCGCAGCAGGGCCGCGTTCCAGGGACGCTCTGTTTCCTCGCCTGATTTGTCCATCTTGTTCTTGCACGGCTACTGCGCGTCAATGAGGTAGTAGGAGTCGTTGGGCAGCGCCCGGCTGATGATGAAGGGGCCCTCCCAGGGTGGCGATAACTTGTGCATGCCCTTCGTGTCTTGCACCAGCCGAAGAACCAGGTCACCCTCGCGAAACGCGACTGGGCGGATCCGGCTTGAATGGTAGCGACGTAGTCCCTGCTGATACAGGGCTGACCTGGACAGAGCCAGCTCACGGGCCTCCTCCAGGAGGTCCACTCCGTTCTCCCGTGCCTTCTGGTTGGCCTTTTCATCGTATAGGATCTTGCGCGGTGAGTCGAATTCGATGTCCGCGGAGAGGACGGCTTCCGATCCGTAGACCAGGAAAAATGGTGTGTAGCCGGTTGATCTATTCGGCATGGTGCGGAGGCTCCACAACACAGCCGGAAGGTCCTCGATCCAGCATCCGGGGGACCGCTCCAATGGTTCCACAAGACGCGGCTTGATACCGGCTAGCACCAAGCCGTTTGCCCTTTCCACTTTCCCGTTGGACTGCGGGTGCACGACGGAGGCGAGGTCCAGCCGGATGCCCTTATTGTTGCAGAACCGGGCGAAGGCCCCCTTGGCAAAGTTCGTGTCGTTGTCGGTGATGATGCTGTTGGGGTAGCCGAATCAGTTGATGATGTCGGTGAAGAAGGTGATGACTGTCGCCCCGTCCAGCTTTCGGATGGGCTTAGCCTCGATCCACTTCGTGAACTTGTCTACCGCCACCAGCAGATGGGTCATACCCGCGCGCGCCCGCTTGAAGGGACCGACCATGTCGAGGCCCCAAACCGCGAAGGGCCAGGTGATTGGTATGGTCTTGAGCACCAATGTTGGCATGTGCCTGAGCTGCCCGAAGCGTTGGCATCCATTGCACGCGCGGACCAGCTGCTCAACGTCCTCGAGGGCAGTGGGCCAATAGAAACCATGGCGAAACGCCTTGGCGACTATCGCCCTTGACGAAGCGTGATGCCTGCACTCGCCCTCGTGGATGTCCTTGAGTAGCCGGTAGCCCGTGTTTAGATCGAAGCATCTCTAGAAAATGTCGGATACGCTATGCTTGTACAGTTCGCCATTGATGATGGTGTACGTGTGCGCGCGGCACCGGATTTGCCTGGCGTCCACCTCGTCATCCGGAAGTTCTCTGTTGGCGATGTAGCTCATGAAGGGTTGTGCCCAGGATGGAACTTCTCGAATGACGAGGACGCTCCCGCCCTCTGGTTGACGAATGTTGGGGGGTCGTCCGGGTGGCGTACCAGGGACGGCAGCCCCCGAGCTGCTTGATGAACCGGCAGCCCCGGGTCTTGCGAGCCGGAGGGCACTGCCTTGCCGGAATTGGTGCGGGTCTTCTTCTTTGGTGGCTCTACCGGCTCCGCTTCTGCCGTTCCGCCAGCCGGAATGCTTCCAGCCCAGGTGATGGAGTCTGACTCTGGCGACGGGTTGATGGAGGGCTTGCCCAGGTGCTCCAAAGAGACCCCTAGTGGGATCAGCTGCCTGGTGGATCCGATTTTGGCGAGCGAATCGGCTGCTCGTTGTTGACGCGAGGGACGTGGTGAAATTCGCACCCGTCGAAGGAGGCGCTGAGCTTCTGGATGTGGAACCGGTAGAGGGCCATGTTTGCATCTCTGGCGTCCCATTCTCCGGACACTTGCTGCACCACCATATCCGAATCACTGAAGCACAGGATCCGGTTGACACCGATCTCCTTGTCTAACCGGAGTCCGTGCGCCAGTGCCTCGTATTCAGCTATGTTGTTGGAGGCCTTGAAGTGGATCTGCAGCACGTACTCCAGCCGGTCTCCCTTGGGCGAGGTGAGCATGATCCTGGCTCCCAAGCCCCTGAGCATCTTCGACCCATCGAAGTGCATCTTCCAATGGTCCGAATCCGGAACCGGTGGGAGATACTGGGTCTTAGCCCAGTCGACGAGGAAGTCCGCCAATGCCTGCGACTTGATCGTGAGCTGGGGCTCATACTGGATGGAGTAGGCGGCTAGCTCGATGGCCCACTTGGCGACTCGACCGGTGGCGTCCTTGTTGCCGATGATTTCTGAAATGGGTGCGGTGCACACGACCTTAATCGGGTGCTCCTGGAAGTAGTGCTTGAGCTTCTTGCATGCCAGGTACACACCATAGCACATCTTCTGGTAGTGGGGGTAGTTCTGCTTGGAGAGGGAGAGAACCTCGCTGAGGTGGTAGACGGGCCTCTGAACCGACTGAGCCTTGCCTTCCTCGGGGCGCTCCACCACCAGGACGACGCTGACGACCCGGCTGCTGGCTGCTATATAGAGCAACATCGGCTCCCTTCATCAACTGGTACAATGGGAGTGCCTTCTCCCCCAGCCGGCTGACGAAACGACTGAAGGAGGCCAGGCATCCGGTGAACTTCTGGACTCCAAGCAGGTTCCTGGGCGGCTGCATCCTCTCGATGGCCGCGATCTTCTCCGTATTCGCCTTGATACCTTGTTGCGATACGAGGAAACCGAGTAGCTGACCGGATGGCACTCCGAAGACGCACTTCTCCGGGTTCAGCTTCATCTGGTACTGGCAGAGGTTGCCAAATGTTTCTCCCAGATCTTCGAGGAGGGTGCGCTTCTCCTTGGTCTTGATGACCATGTCGTCCACATAAGCATGCACGTTTCGGCCTATCTGCGAGTGCAAGCACTTTTGTCTTTAGACTGAAATGCATGGTTACGTAGCAGAAAGCCCCGTAGGGGTGATAAAAGATGCCTTAATCTGATCAGCCGGGTTTAGCCGGATCTGATTGTACCCGGAATAGCAATATAGAAAAGACGACAAATCACAGCCGGCAGTGGAATCGATAACTTGATCGATACGGGGCAAGGCGAAGGGGTCTTTCGGGCACGCCTTGTTCAGGCTGGTGTAGTCGATACACATGCGCCAGGTCTTGTTCTTCTTCAGCACCAGGACTGGGTTTGCCAACCAGTCCGGGTGGTACACTTCCATGATGAACCCGGCTGCAAGGAGCCGGGTGATCTCGTCCCCGATTATCTTCCTCTTCTCCTCCGCGAACCGGCACAGAGGTTGCTTGACCGGCTTGGCGTTCGGCCGCACATGAAGTGAGTGCTCGGCGAACTCCCTCGGCACACCCGGCATGTCCTTGGGGGACCATGCAAAGATGTCCCGATTCTCATGGAGGAAGTCGACGAGTGCGCCTTCCTATTTTCTGTCCAAGCCGGTACCAATGGTGATGAACTTAGTCGGGTCGGAGGGGTCGAGCAGAATCCTCTTTGTCTCCTTTGCCGGCTAGAAAGTTCCTTCTCCAGCCGGTTTGCTGCTAGCTGGCATGTCCTGCTGGGCCATGGCCACGTTGCGCATGATCACGCGCTTCTCCTCGGCTATGATGAGGGCCTCTGCCAGTTTGGAACCGGCTAAGGCACACTCCATCGACCGCCTAAAGCAGCCGGTGACGGTGATCACGCCGTGGGGTCCCGGCATCTTTGTCTTGAGGTACGCGTAGTGGGGGACGGCCATGAACTTGGCGAGGGCGGGGTGCCCGAGGAGAGCATGGTAGGAGCTCGTTAGGTTTACCACCTCGAACCAGATTGGTTCGCGGCGGAAGTTCTCCTCGATCCCGAAGATGACGTCCAGCTGGATTTTCCCTAGCGGGGCGCAGGCTGGCCCCGGCAGTACGCCGTGGAACGTTGTGGTAGTCGGGCGCAGGTCGCTTTCGCGAATGCCCAGCTTCTCCAGTGAGGACTGGTAGAGGAGGTTGAGGTTGCTGCCTCCGTCAATGAGGACGCGCGAGAATCGGCAGGTACGCACATTAGAGACGATGAGGGGGTCGAGCACCATGGCGTAGCCCCCAGGAGTCGGCAGCGGCTCCGGCTGGTCTGCACGGCTCCAGGTGATGGGGGTTTTCGACTAGTTCAGGTACTGGGGGACCGGAGAGACGATGGCATTGACCTCCTTGGAGCGTCGCCTGCGGCTGTGCTTGTCGTCATGCTCCGTCTCGAAGATGTGGTAGGCAGCGTGCGGCTGGGGGTAGCCGTTGTTGTTGTTGCCGCCGTTGCCACCGTTACCATCATTACCGGCTCCCCTAGCCGGTGGTGGGGGTCCGCCCGGGGGGAGGGGGAGACGAGGCTGGTTGCCCTGGTCCTTTAGCTGGCGGGTCTAGCTGCAATTCCGAGTGGTGTGCGTAGCCGGTTTGAAGGGACCACTGTGCCACTTGCACGGGCCGTCAAACATCTGGTCGAAGGTGAGCCGTGGCTTCTACCTTCTTGCATCATTAGCCGGTGCGTCGGGCGCACCCTCCACAACATTGACCTGCCGCGCGTGGTAGCGAGGCTTCTGTTGCCCGGCTTGGCGGTCCCCGTGGAACCGGTTGTCGTTGCCGTGGCGCCTGGAGGATCCGGCTTCGCTAGCCGGATTGCCTGGACGGTCGCGAGCCGGCTCTGTAGGAGTTGGACGCCCGTCAGCATTTACTCGGAGGGGCTTCTTCATGGCGGCATCCGCCGTGGCGTACTAGTCCGCAACCGTCATGAGCTCCGCCATGGTTTTCGGCTCGTCATACAGTAGCCAGTGGCAAAGCATGGTGCCTTCTCGGCAACCCTCGATGAAGAAGCCGATGGCCTGGCTCTCCAGGATGCCCTCACAGTTGTTGCGCAGCTCCGTCCACTTGGCGAGGTACTCGCGGTCGGTCTCGCGGTCACCTTGGACGCACAAGGCCAGGTCACGTGGGCGTCCCGGACGCTTGTACATGCCGTTGAAGTTCCGGACGAATACTTTCTCGAAGTCTGGCTAGGCGTTGATGCTATTGGGTGCAAGGCTGTTGAGCCACGTCCTTGCCGGCCCGGTTAGCATGAGGGGGGCGTAGCGCACGGCTGTGCGCTTGTTCCCATGGGCGATGCCGACTGCCGTAGCATAGCCGGTCAGCCAATCTTCAGGTTTCATGCTGCTGTCGTACTTGGGGGTGTCCCTGGGCAGGGAGAACTTATCCGGAAACGGCTCGTTCCGGATGCAGGATCCAAAACAAACCGGGTCGGTAGAATCTTCCTCCTTCGTGATGCGCGCTTGAGCGAGGAGCTTGATGCGGTCATGGGCATCCGGACAATCCGGTTTGGGCGCTCCCACCTGGCCCGAAAGACGGGAGCCGGCGGGTCTGGGCGCTCCGGTTGGTGGAGGGGGAGGCGGCGGGTTGCTGTTCACCGTCTACTCCTGGCGTGGCTGGCCCCTGTTGCCAGAGCTGCGAACCTGCTGCGGGCCTTGGCCGGCTGAGGGGAGGACGCCTGCTGGGTGTCGCGCGGTGCGCCCCTGCTGTTGGCAGGTAGCTTGCTCCCCCTGGAGTAGCTGGGGTCCTCCTGCATCTGCCGGTTGGCGTCAGCCTGCTCGTCCGCAATGCGGAGAAGCTCCTGCACGCGAGCGTGCTGGCGGGCTCGCTCCTCGCCCTCCAGACTGGGCAGTTCCTCTGCCGCGGCCCGTGCCGTGCGCAGGTTCTTGATGGGCGTGCTGTAGGTGGGCCAGATGAGGGCGGGTGTGGGATTCGGCTCCCCATCCTTTTCCATCCTACCGCCTAGCTCTCCGCCCCGGCGCCGCACCTGGCCGCGCCGGCTCGGCTCCGCGGTAGCCGGAGTGAAGCCGTGCTCGCGATCGTACTCGCGCCGGGTGATCTCGAGTTGCTTGCGTGCTGCTGCTAGCTCCATGGCCTCCTAGAGGAGGATCTGTCTCTCCATGGTGAAGTGGGCCTCCTTCTCCTCCGGGTTATCCCCAAGGTTAACCGGCGTCAGGAACCGATCGATGGCATCCTCCACCGGGTTCCGAGGCTGCGGAGGGGCAGAGGTCCCAACCTCGTCCGCGCCTCGCTCCCGCAGCTGGCGGGGGTGAGAGCTGGAGCCGGCCATCATGACCTCCACGCCGCAGGATGCGACGGAGGCGCTACCGCCCGGATGCGGCAGCTCCGCGACAGGGACGATTTCCCTAGGGAAACGCTCCGGAACGGTGGCGGCATAGACAGGGAGGTCGCCGAATAGCAGGACGGTGCCGTTCGTCGGGAAGGATGTTCCGGCGAAGCAGGAAGCGTTGTCGATGACGCAGTCAAATTTGCCAAGCGTGAGCACCAGGCCAGAGGCCACGCGCTCACCGGCTGAAGTGCGGGGTCCCGTGCGGAACGTGACTCCGGCGCCAACTGTCGTTGTATTAGGAACGACAGTACCTGAGGAGGTTAGATAGAGGTGTGGGGACTAGCAGGGAAGCTATCGACGGCGTCCGCAGGCGGGATTGGATACAAGCAAGCGTAGCTGGACACAGTAAGTACCCAGGTTCGGGGCCCTCGTGATGAGGTAAAGCCCCCACTCCTGCCGCATCTGACTATTAGGGATACACGAACTACAAGTGCTCCTTGAGTTGTATTCTCTAGCTACTGTCTTAAATGCAATGAGACCAACCCTTTCTACTTAGGCCTTGCCTCTCCTTATATAGGCAGAGAGGCAACGGTCTCACTGGCCAATCCGATTGGCGGGCCCCACATGCGGGTCCCATCCGGCTGGTCATCTATAGTGTCTGGTATGGTATGTCTCATCGGAGTATGAGCGGTATGGTTGTCGTAGGCACAGTGGACGCCGTGCGAGCCTGTCGTCAGCATCGGGCCACTGTTCCTGCGTCATCCCCGCAAAGTCTTCGGTATGGTCAGGTGGTTGCCAGTCTTGTCATCGTACAGGGCGTACCGTGCACTGATACACACGTCGTCCTGTCTCACTAATTGGGTCAGGCTACGTCGCCGTAGCCGGCTACTTCTTGCTGATCCGGCTACCATGTGATAGCTGGCCTGTCTTGCCCTGTTCGGCTGCATCTGGTCAGCCGGACGCGATCCGACTGCTTGCTTTGTTGTCTGGTTGGGGTACCTGGGGATCATCCCCCTGACAAACAGGGTACCCCTTGCCCGATGATACGGAAGAATCCCCATATCAAAATAACAAGGCAAGCAGACAACGAGCATCTCAGCATTCTTCTTATTTACCATGGGAATATGGTGCTTTTTTCTCTCTTTCCTCTTTTCATAGTATCTCTTTTTTTCTTTTCTCTCTTTTTTTTCTCAATATAGGACTCTTTTTTTATAAGAAGAATGCTTCATAGACAGCTCATTATGGTTACGCTGCAGGTTTCCACCATGTCCGCATGGATTAGACCAGCGGCCTAGGCGTTTCTCTAACACATATACATAACTCCATGGACTTACAAACTCCCCTTTCATTTCACACCGACGACATCCATATACAAAAGAGCATGATATCAACTAGGTACAAGTACCAAGTGCAATGTTGAAAGCGTTCCCCATGAAAGCATGGTTCTGCTAATTCCCAACAAATAAGTGCAAGCATATACAACATAGACGACACAATGGTTCAAATTTATTAAGGGCAAGAAAAGTAAAGTGTGCCATCAAGTTCGTGAGAGCTTTAATCACTAGTTTTCTCATAACAAGTTTAATTCGGAAGGTAAACAAAAGCATGAATATACTGGGAATAGCATAAGCTAGTAGGTAGGTATGGTGGACTCTTTGGAATAACTTGGTTTAGGGAGTTGGATGCATGAGTGGAACTCATACTTGGTTGTGGAGGCTAGCAAAAGACTGGGAGCGACAAACTAAGAGAGCAATAATGGCCATAATCATGCAGAGCGACAAAAAATCATTGATCAAAGCATAAAGTGATACTACAAGTTGAAAACTAAAGGATCATAAAGGCTATGGTGACTTGTGACAGTCATAACCTGGTGTGAGCATGCGCCAAGTCAACCCAAATAAAGCATCAAAGGAGAATACCACTATACTATGCTTTAATATGCTAAAACAACGCATGATTCATCCAAGGCACATTAAGCAATCTCAATTGTTTATAACAAGTCATGCTACAGCAAAGAATACTAAGCATAAAGCCAAAACAATATCAAGCATGGCATGACAAAGCACAGGCCACAGTCAAAAACAAGCTCTTTTTACCACATAAGTATGAACTTTCCTACTCTTTTCCAAACCAAACCAAACCAATTGCAAACCAATGTATGAAAGAGGGGGTCCAACCAATTTATTCAGCAAGATAAGGAAACCAAAGCAAACGAAAAACCAAAATGAAGGAGAAAACGAAGACGATCCAAGAACAACACAACTGTGCATGCAACAATAAAAATGAAGCGTTTGGAAGAAACCTAGAGTTTTTATTGATGAAGAAGGGGGATGCCTTGGGCATCCCCAAGGTTTGACGCTTGTACTTCTTGGATATTTCTTGGGGTGACACGCGTGGCATCGCCAAGCTTGATCTTTAGTCCATCCTTCATCTCATTACTCATTCCTTCCATACACCTGAAATTTTTCCTTCATACAAAACTTCACACAATCTTTATTAGCAATATTAGTGCACTCAAGATAATAGGTCTTAAGGTTCAGTTCTAACACCAAATAAACTTCCATTAGAACACTAGCTACTGAAGCACTTTCCTCAACAAGCTCAATTCCCCAAAAGAACTCAAAAAGGAACCAACAAGAAGCAAATGCAGAAAATGGCAGAAATCTGTCAAAACTGACCAGCAGGTAAAGACGAATTTTTTATAACACCTTCTGTTGCGCACATCAAAAAGCGTTGAACTAACAAAAGTTAGATAACAACCTGGGGAAGAAGCATAAAAAATTACAGCTCAATCCGACATACAGAGATCTCTCACGAATTTTTACGGTGAAGCACATAAATCTGTTTCGGGACAGCAACTTTCCCAATCATTACTTCTCTCTCATTAGAGGTTACTCTTGGCACAAAAAGAAAATAAAAAGGATAAGGAGCGGTTATTACTGAGGTAATAACTTCCAAGACTCATCTAAAACTTTTGGGTTATCTCCCAATAAGTACTTTTCTTTAATGCCTTTAAGTTAGGCATGATAGTTTGAGAAGATGCTCACATAAGAAATATGAATTGAAGTAAAAGAGAGCATCAAGAAGAAAATTCAAAGCACATTTAAGTCTAAACCACTTCCTATGCATAGGAATCTTGTAAAGAAACAAGTCATGAAAACACAAAGCAACAAGCATAGGAAAGCAAAACAAGTGCAACTTCAAGACTTTCAACATAAAGAGGGGAAACATAATATTGTTGAGATACATAAGACCATGTTTCCCTCTCTCATAATAACTTTCAGTAGCAACATGAATAAAATTAACAATATAACTATCACATAAAACATTCTTACCATGAGCCACATGCATAAAAGAATTAATACTCCCCACATAAACATAGTCATTCTTGTTAATTATAGTGGGAGCAAATTCAACAAAATAGCTATCATTATTATTCTCATCACCATAATCATCAAATATAGGAGGCATATTGTAATCATAAATAATTTCCTCCTCAATAGTAGGTGGACTGAAAATATCATACTCAGGCATAGTATCATCAAAGTAAATTTTCTCCTCTGTGCTTGGGGGACTAAAAATATCATGCTCATCAAAACCAGCTTCCCCAAGCTTAGACTTTTCCATAGCATTAGCAATAATGGTGTCCAAAGAATTCATACTAACAACATTGCTATTATCATGCAAATAAAGTTCCATCGAATTTTTAATTTTCTCTTCAAACACTTCATGTCCTAACTCAAGATAAATACTATAAAGCTCTCTAATTTTTTTGTTGTTTTCCATTAATCCTAACTAGTGAAAACAAGAAACAAAAAGACAAAATTGTAGAATACAAAGGAAATAACTTCAAGCACTCACACCGGAGAATGTGAGTACCTTTTACCTTACCTCCCCGGCAACAGCGCCAGAAAATAGGCGTTTGCCGTGGGAGGTTCTTCTTCTTTAATCCTCCGGTGTGAATACCTTTTACCTTACCTCCCCGGCAACGGCGCCAGAAAATAGCTTGATGTCTACGCACTTCTATTCTTGTAGACAGTTGTTGAGCCTCCAAGTGCAGAGGTTTGTAGAACAGCAGCAAGTTTTCCCTTAAGTGGATCACCCAAGGTTTATCGAACTCAGGGAGGAAGTGGTCAAAGGTATCCCCTCTCAAGCAACCCTGCAATCAAGATACAAGAAGTCTCTTGTGTCCCCAACACACGCAATACACTTGTCAGGTGTATAGGTGCACTAGTTAGGCAAAGAGATAGTGAAATACAAGTGGTATGGATAATTATAAGTGGTAACGGTGCTATAAAATAGCTTGATGGCGTGGAAAAGACTAAATACAAACTGAAATAAAGAAGGAAGCAAGCAAACATGTAATAGATCTAATAGCAAACGGTGTATCAATGCTTAGAAACAAGGCCTAGGGATCATACTTTCACTAGTGAACACTCTCATATAAATATATTATCTTCATGATACTACTCTTAACTACTCTCTGGTTGAACACTCTAATCGATGGTAGGGCTATAACAGCACACCTCAAAGTTCATCTTTCCCATCTAGAAACCCCACACTGTCACCTTGAGTACTAGATGAGTCCAACAAACACCACAATTTCATAAAGACATCCAACTCCAAATATAACTCATAACAAGTATTTGTAATCTCTAGCCTAAGTGCCACCATGGTGTGCACGCTGTCACTTTCACACACATGGGGAGAGCAGAGATCTATTAAAGCACTTGAGTAGCAAGGTAGATCTATAGATTACAAGCTCATGACCATAATATGATCATGCATAGAGAGAGATATGAACACATAGCAACCGGTAGAACCCTTAGCCTCGAGAGAGAACTACTCCCTCCTCATCATAGGAATCAGCAATGGTGATGGAGATGGTGGTGGAGATTGATGGAGATGGCTCCGGGGGCACTTCCCCGTCCCGGCAGGGTTCCAGAACAGAGACTTTCTGTCCCCCGAATCTCCCCTTCAGTGGCGGCGGCGCAGCGGAACTTTTCGTGGGTTTCTGATTGATTCCTTAGGGTTTTGGTATCAGGAGGCTCTTATAGGCGAAAGAGGCAAGGTCGGTGGCCGGCCAGGGGGCCCACACCATGCCCTAGCGCGGCTTAGGGTTGCCCGCGCCTAGGGGTGGTGTGGCCACCCTGTGGCCCCTCTCCGACTCTCCTTCTCGTTCCGTGAGTCTTTCGGGAAAATAGTAACTTTTGCTTTTGTCCCGTCCAATTCCGAGAATAGTCATTTTTTGACTTCCTGGAACCAAAAACAGCAGAAAACAGCAACTGGCACTATGGCATCTTGTTAATAAGTTAGTCCAAGAAATCATATGAAAAGTACTCCAAAGTTGGAACAAAACACAAGAAAGTAGATAAAACCAAGCATGGAACATCAAAAATTATAGATACATTTGCAATGTATCACACAGCAGGTCCAAGACAAGACTATAGATTACAACTCGATTATTTACAGAAGATCCAAAGAACACTCTAGGTTAAAGAGAGAGAAAGAACTTCTTACAAGGAAAACCAGAAATAATAACACAGAAATATCTAGTAACTAAGAGTAGCATCTAATCTAATTGCCTTGCTAATGCTGTTATTGCAATGCTCTATAGAAATAGGTTTTATGGCTAGAGAATCTACTCATATCTAAACCGACACTTTATCTTCAATTCAGCTGATGTATATGTTGACTTCATTGACTTTATTGCAGAAATTGATCTTGACATCATCTTCAAAGGCTTAGAATCTAGCAAGGGTTAAGAAGATACGGTTGAGTACGTGCGTACTTAGCAAGTTCATGAAAAAGGAGTGTATGATGCACTATCTCTACAGCCACAGACCATAGGTCGTAGGCAATGCAGGTTTTTGTAAACATTTCTTCAAAGGTTGCTTTTATTCTGAAAACTATGTCCGACAGCCTTCATAGGTTGACCATAACCTTCATGAGGTTCCTTTCTTGCTGCGTTCGTAGCTCCTTCCCAGAACAGGGAGTAACATGTCACAATTCTTACACTCTGCAGAGATGCGTTGCTTTACCCATGAGAGACCAACTCCTTGTTGCACAACCGGGCGATCTTTCCCATCCACAATTCCTTGATGTGGGGCCTAGTAGGTGATCCAAGCCAATCACTGCCCTCTCTGTGACCCCATATGTCAGCACGATCCTCCGGGGCTGACTACACCTCCGTTAAGCCTCCAACTAGGGAAAGCTATAACCCTGGTGAGTTCCCGAAGACTCTATGAGTTGGTGATGCCCCTGGCAAGCTCCCTAAAAAGGTCTGACTATACCTCTGGCAGCCACTCATAAATAATCTAGATACCAAAATCGTGGGGCCTAAGGGTGCCCACCCATATGTTGGATCCATACCAGGAATCCCAACGTCACGATAAGGTCATCTTGCCTCCATATGAAAGTAAGAAGATACAGCTGACTTCTCTGTCCCATGCCAAATCTCATGGTTAACGCGTATTATACGGCGCTAGAATCACTGGCGACATTGGTTGTTAAGTCCTAGATATTATGTTCCTTTACCACTAGAACTGTGTCAGTAGATTATTACCATATGGTAAATAATCCATCATCATAGTATTATAAAAATAATGTTTTCTGACATTTTTGTAATGCAGGTGATGACAACATTTGAGTTACAAGCATTTGATAGAAAATAATCAAAGGACATGAGCAAGTTGTGAACTTGCCTTTTGTGATTGCAAGATTATGTACTCACGGTCTTCAAGACAACATAAGATCCAAATCTGTAAATAGCATCATTGGTCCGGTAAGGACTAATGTTTAAAGAATCAAGATGCAATGATGCATAAGTAATGTAATGCAAATTTGATAAACGCGAGTCCCCGAACTAATTGTATCTAATCTACGGTTTGGAAACTGGTGATGAGTTTTTAGGACTATGTTGCACTTTTATATCAATTCTACACTTGTGCTTCTTATTAAGGCTATGCGAATGTGTGAAACGATAAGTAAATACAATAAGTATCATACAATACTAAAGCTTTCAAATGAACTTGGATTCTGAAAGATTCCGTAAGCAAGGTCGTTAATCAGTTAAAACTTTTAAAGAAGTGTTTAAGGATTAATTTGTATGTTTCTTAGAAGAAATAACTTTTGTGGAAAATATTACTTTATAAAGTAAAAGCATTCAAACTTAAAGTTAACACTTTACGGTTTCTTATTAGCTAACATTATTAAAGAAACACATTACTACTTTGAAATAATCATAGGATAGGTGGTGTTTTATTAAGGTTAGAGATGAATAGAATCACTTTCTTAATACAGGAGTATCACTTATTTCTATAAACATGGACATAGTATCATGTTTAATACTTATAAATTTTCCTTAGTCTTAAAAGTGGATTTCCAAACTTGTAAAAGAATTATTACTCAAATCTTGATGATTTTATAATTGGTAAAATATTTTAGATATTAAAACTTACTTAATTTCAAATGGTAGTTTAATAAGTACAACTTAAAATGTTTAGCCTTATGTTAGCTTCAACTAAACATGGCTTGAACTTTTTATTACAATTCTAGACTCTAAACAAATAATGGTAAAAACAATAGTAAAGGTTTTTATATTTTTAATGAATTAAAATAAAAGAAATGAGCTTAAATAAGATCTATTAGACCTTTCCCTTTTATTTTACTTCAAGAATAAGATTTGGCATTTTTGGTAGGTAGAATTTATTTTTGTGATCATTTTGGTATATTATAAGTATTTTTGTGAATTTTAAATAATAAGTTATGATTTTTATAAGTTTTACCATTAAATAAATACTTAATAAATAATAATTATTAGTTAAGTGTTAGAAAAATATACAAAACAAACTTATAAGTCTTTATTTTTTTCTAAGATTTTTGATATTTTATACTTATTTTTATGAATTTTAAGTAATACAATCTATTTATTAAGATTTTTCTCTAATGGATTAATTAGTAATAATTACTAATGATTTTATTTAAGTGGGAAAATAATTATAATAATAGTTTTATATTATAGTTTTTATTTTTCGGAACATTTTGATATATTATATATATTTTTCCAAATTGTAAAATAAAAGATATAGAATTAACAAGATTTAATCCTTTTATTAAATTTCTGGCAAAGATTTATATTTAAATCTATACTATTTTAACTATTTACTAACCCGGGAATACTTTTTACATTGAGGTTGTCGTCGGATTGATGACAAGTACGCCATGAGGGGGTCCTCGAGGCGTGTGGAAGAGAGGGGTGTGAGACATACGGTATTCCGGGACGGTGAGCACACAAGTTTACCCAGGTTCGAATCCGCCGGCTTTGGACGGATCCTACTCCTGCTAGCAATCCAGTAATACGGCAGAGCCGGAATATGGGTTACAAGGGTTTCGCCTGTGCGAGTTGAGGATCTAAAGTATTGGGTGCCCTAAAGGCTCTCCCTAGGACGACTTATATAGATATCCGGCCTAGGGTTTACAGGAGAGATCTATCCGGCTACGGCTAAGAGTCGGTTATAGAGTACATCTTGAACTACAAGTAACATTATGGCCCTAAGTCGATAAGTCTTCTAGGCCTTCCCGTAGCCGGATTGGACTCCGTCTTTCTCCCTGACTGGACCGCCCATGAAGCAAAGCTCTAACCCAAAGTGGGCCACCCTGGTCAGTGAGGAACTGTGAGGATACCCAGAAAGTATATCCCCAACAGCAGCCCCCGGAGGCCTCCAAGATCCAGAGTCGGATTCATCATCGTCTAGCTTGATCTTCGGCTTGCAGAATCTTGAAGGGTTCCTGAAACTTCACAACAAAAGATACGATCCGGGTCTTAAAAAATAAGTCGGACCTTTTAGTTGATTACTCGGATTTTCTAGCTTGTTTTCAAACTAAGCCAGAACTTGGTCTCTAACACCACCTGACACAAGCATGGTCAAGTCACGTCACCTGGCAATGTTCCGTCAGCATGACCGTTGGTGGGTCCGTGTTCCGCGGAACCGAGGCGCCGTTTCAATGCGTGCGTGGAGATCGAGGCGACGCAATCATCGCGCGGGTCCTTCCCAGTTCTTTCCACGACACGTGGCGGTTGTACTGTAGCGTTTGCACGAATCTTGGTGCAGGTAGGTGGATATAAGGGGTTTAGATTTCTTCTTCTCCTTTCCACCAGTCCTTTGTCGTTTCCTTCCTTCCCAATCCTCCTGTGTGCACAGAGCCCCTTTGTCCTTCCCCCACAGAAATTCCCAGCGCCGCCCCTTTAAGGTCACTTTCTCACCGGAGAAAAATGGCTTCTTCATCTTCTTCCTCTGGTTTGGCAGCAGCGGCGGCAGCGGCGAAGGCAGAAGCTGCAGCGGAGAAGGAAAGTTATAGGGGAATCTGGATCCCCTGCGCCCTTGACGAAGTAGGCCTCAAGGACGTGGAGAAGGAGGGGCTGCTCGTCGTCGGCGACTGGCGGAGCGGCTCCGGCGAAACCGTCCCCAGCCCTCACAAGGGCGAGCGATTCCACTTCGGCACTCATCTGGACCGAGGTCTTTCCTTTCCTCCCTCGGAGTTCTTCTCCTAGGTGATAGATCACTATGGAGTTCAACTCCACAATCTTCCTCCCAATTCTCTTCTAGAAATGAGCGCATATGCTGCACTTTGCGAGGGCTTTCTCGGCATTAGGCCGAGTTTTCTTCTCTTCTGATTTTACTTTCATGTCCGGAGGAATTCCATCACTGTCGGTGTTCCTTACATCACGGGCACCATTAGTTTTTCTCTTAGACAAGACCGGGCATATCCCAAAATTTCTGCCAGTGACTCCGTCAAACAATGGCCAGCCACTTTTTTCTACCATAGGGATGTTCCGGCTCCCGGCAAAGATACTGCTTTGTCGGTTTTTGTTGACGGAGCCGCCACGGCCCAGCCTTCCTGGGACGAGGCTACTCCGGCTCTCATAGATGATCTGATCCTCGCTAAGAGGCGGATCGAATATCTGATCAAGCACAACGGTCTAAAGGGATCTGACTTGGTCCAGTGCTGGGTCTCATGCCGGATCCAGCCACTTCAGTACCACGGGGATAGACTGATGCACTCCGTCACGTCTTCTCTGACCGACTCCCTCTGCATCAGTCCCAAGGCCTACACCACTCAAGGCTACATAAGCCAAATCAAGTGGCCGATCAAGAAGCGGATTCCAGAGGCGGATTCCAGAGGTTTCTCTGGACATGCACACGGCGGAAAACCCCGTGGTGCCGGTAAGCTTTTATCAACACATCTTTTATGTGTTTCTATCTTTGAGTTATATTGCAATGCTGATATGCTTCCTTGTTTTCAGCTTGCTGACATCCCCGAGTCAGAACTTGCTCCGCTCGAAGGATACCCTCCGGAGTTCTCTGAGGAGGTGGAAGTAGTTCCACTGCCGGATCTTGCGCTCAAGAAGCGTAAAGCTCCGATAGTGGCAGTTGGCACAAAGGAGGTGCCTGTCGTGAAGAGGTACTCTTTTCGTCACAACTTTTCCACTTTTGTGCTTTACTTAAACTTCTTTCCGAGATGTAACATTTCCGACTTTGTTACCTTCTCAGAGCAAAATCAATCATCAAGGGCAAGGGGAAAGGGATTTCTTCGAAGCCCTTACGCCAGACGAAGCTTACCATAGCTTCGCCTGCTGTAGCTCCTCCGACTCCGGCCCCTCAACCTTCTGCAACTCCGGTTATCTCGTCGGATGCTGCAGAAGATCTGGCTCTTCAAACAGAGCCTGCGATCCTTGGGTCGCAAACTGACGCCACTGCGGGTGCGTCAGGTCAAGATAAGGGTGAACCCTCTTCAGGTAATGATCCCTCGGCTGAAGTCTTCGCTGAAAACCTCCTCAACAATCTGGGTCTTGCCAAGTTTGGCCTGGCCCGGAAATCTGCAGAGGAGATCCAGCGGCTAGCCAGGCAAGTCCTGGACAAAAGCCATTTATCCCCCGAAGAGGAAGCGCAAGAAGCAGAGGACGTCAAGTTCTCTGACCTTCTTACTCAAGTCCGCCTTCGCGATGAGAGGATCAGGACTGGCGAGCTTCCAACAGCCCCAGTGATTCCTCTTACTCTCGCCGAGAAGGTGGCAGCTGAAGTGAACGCGGGTTTAGATAAACTCACCCGCGAGCAATATGTAAGTCAGAATTCCAATTCTTGATTTTACATTATGTTATATCATATCCTCTAGCCCCCAAGCATGAAGTAGGATACAGAATCCGAGTTTATGCTTTCATTAGGATGCCAAAAAACGAACTAGTGTAGCCCCCAAGGCTCGTACTGATATTTAGTAAAAATATTAGCCCGAGTCTTAAGTAGCTTTCTGACTTTGGGTATTCGGACTTACAGAAAGTATGTTCCTATAACCAGGAATTATTGTCCAATGTCTGTAATAAGCGGAGAGAGATCAAAGCTCTCTGACTTATCTTTTCTTCGACTTTTATAAATGTTGGATTTTTCTTGACTTGTTTTGTGTATAGGTCCTCTAAATTTGTCGGACTCTTCCTCGTCCGAGCCCCGCACTCACCAGCTTACCCAAGTCGGTGATCTTCTTCATGACTACCGCCAGTCCCTTGAGGACATTGGCGAGTCTCTCAGGATTCTGAACATGCCAAGTATGTCGAATTTTGAGGTGCGGGACAAGGCCAAAGAGATGTTGCAGCTTGTTCAGGACTAGAATATGTCCTACGCGCGGACTGCTACGCAGAACACCCTCTCCATAGTCATGAGCCATCATGGAAACATGGAAATATGGCAAGTGACTAAAGGGTACTGCAAGGTAGACGAAGACTGCCAGGAGCAGGACCTTCAAGCCATCATGCACTCCTGCGCCGGATACGGGTGTCATGTAGCTGATCTGACCAGCTACGAGATCCCCTTCTTCACCCGCGTGGCTACTCCGTCTCCTCCTGCAGAAGAAACCGAAGAAGTTTCCGACGATGAACGCACCAACTCGGATGCGGACATCTCGGAACAATATCAAGGCGGAGTGACCAGCGAGCCGGCAGATCCTTCATCTTCTCCTGCATTATAGACCAGAAATTGATGTATTATTCTGGAAAAACTGATGTGATTGTAAATATTAAGTACTATTTATCTTTGCAAGTGCTAAGCTTTTGATCTATTCAGCACTTTTGACTTTTGAAACTTTTGCGTGCCTGAGATGTTTACATAAGCACTTATATTTTTCGTCTCGACTTATCGTTTATCTGGCTTTCCGCCTCGTCCCTTTCGTGAGCCGGCTAAACCTTCAGCCGAAAACTTTGCCGAGCAATGGAGCTCAATTGCTAAACCAGTTTAAACTCGGAAACAAAGCCGGCTTCCAGTACCAACAATTCACTACTCCGAAAATGCCCGCATCCGGCAATCAGATAAATAACCAAAGTAAGGACTAAAAAAAATTTAAAGTTATACCCGAAGGTAGCAGCTTTTAGAATCGGAAACCTAAACCAGAACGAACATGAGCATAAAGTACTTTCAAGCATTCTGGGATTTTCGACTATGACATAATCATTCGGAAATAAGATGGTCTAATAACTTCTCAGAAAAACTTGAGGCAACCAAAACTTTTATTTCTCACAGAACATGTACATATGTATGATTACAAAGAAGGATAAACTAAGAATAAAAGGGACGTAGCTGAGCAATATTCCATGGTTTGTCTAACTCATCCGGATTTGTACTGCCTCCAGCTCTCTTTCTCTTCTTAGTAGCAGGTCTTTCTTTGACTGGCCTCATGTCAGTTAAGTAGTACGATCCATTGTGCAATACTCGACTAACTAAAAAGGGCCCTTCCCATACTGGGAAAATTTTATGCTTTCTTTGTTGCACAAGCCGGAGAACCAAATCACCTTTATTGAAAGATCTATTTCGGACTCTCTGGCTATGATACTTGCGTAACTTCTGCTAATAGGCTGTAGATATCATTTCAGCAACGATGCGAACTTCTTCGACTAAGTCGAGATCATTTTGTCGAGAAATCCCGGCATCCTCTTCGATATACGTGGCCACTCTAGGAGAAGTATGAATTAAATCACTAGGAAGAACTGCTTCTGTGCCATAGAGCAAGAAGAAAGGTGTGTATCATGTTGACCTGTTTGGAGTTGTTCGTAAACTCCAAATTACAGAGGGTAGTTCCTTTGCCCAAGCCCCCGCAGCACGTCGTAGTGGTGCTTCGAGTCTTGGTTTCAGGCCTTGTAGAATTAAACCATTTGCTCTTTCGACTTGTCCGTTAGCCTGTGGATGTGCGACTGACGCAATGTCAAGCCGGATATTTTGTTCATCACAGAATTTAGCCAGTTCTCCCATAGAAAAGTTACTCCCGTTGTCCGTGATAATGCTATGCGGATAACCATACCGGATTATAACATTCTCGACAAATCTTTTGGCTGTTGCTCCATCACAACTAGTGACAGGTTTAGCCTCGATCCACTTGGTGAACTTATCCACCATCACTAAGAGGTGGGTAAATCCACTTGGAGCTCGTTTAAAGGGTCCTACCATGTCAAGCCCCCAGACCGCAAAAGGCCATGTTATAGGTATTGTTCGCAGCTGATCAGCCGGAACATGAGCTTGCTTGGCGTACTTTTGGCAGCCTTTGCATGTCTTGACTAACCGTTCAGCATCTGCCTGAGCTGAAAGCCAGAAAAATACATGTCGAAAATATTTTGCCACTAAAGATTTGGCTGCAGCGTGGTGACCACACTCGCCTTCGTGGATTTCCCTTAAGATTTCCACTCCTTCTTCCGGAGATACACAGCGCTGAAAAACCGCAGAAACACTCCGTTTGTGGAGCTCACCCTTAACAATAGTATAGGCTTTTGCTCGTCGGATAATCTGCCGGCCCAGCACCTCGTCTTCGGGTAATTTGCCATGTACCAAATAATTGAGGTAGGGTTGAGTCCAGCTAGGAATTACAGCCAGAACTACTATTAAAGGTGAGTCGGATTTGGTCGGATATTCCTCATCTACTCCCTTTATCGAGGGAACCTTGAGGTGCTCTAAAAATGCGCCATCTGAGACCTCTTTCCGCGCAGAGCCTATTCGAGATAGTGCATCTGCTTCCTCATTTTCTGCTCGAGGGATGTGTTGAACTTCAAACCCTTCGAACGATTTAGATAGATCATCCACGACGGCTTTGTATGCTGCCATGTGCTTATTTGCATTACAAATATCCGAGACTTGCTGAGCAACAAGATCTGAATCTCCGTAACACATCAAACGTCGGATGCCAATATCCTTGGCAATCCGTATTCCATGCAGCAGTGCTTCATACTCGGCAATATTGTTTGTCGCTGTGAAGTGGATCTGCAACACGTATAATAGTTTATCTCCTTAGGGTGATTTGAGCACCACGCCAGCCCCAGAGCCCCCTCGAGCCTTAGACCCATCGAAAAAGAGGGTCCAGTATTCCGACTTAGGGAGGGCCATGTTCTCCTTCGTCTCTGTCCAATCAGCGACAAAGTCGGCAAGGATCTGGGATTTGATTGATGTCCAAGGTTTATACTCAATATCGAAAGCTGAGAGCTCTATGCCCCATTTGGCGACACGTCCTGTGGCGTCGCTGTTGTTGATTATGTCTCTCATGGGAGCTTTGCTTACCATGGTAATTGGATGCTCCTGAAAATAGTGTCGTAGCTTATGAGATGCTAGGAAAACACCGTAAGCTAACTTCTGATAGTGCGGATATCGCTGTTTTGATTCCATCAAGACCTCGCTGACAAAATAAGTCGGACGCTGCACCAAGTGTTCCTGATTTTCCTCTGGTCTCTCCACCACCATGACGATGCTAACGACCTTATTTGTCACAGCAATATAAAGCAACATCGGTTCCTGAGGTTCTGGCGCTGCGAGGATAGGAGCAAATGAGAGTACTTTCTTCAGGTCTTGCAGTGCAGCTTCGTCAGTCCAGACAAAATCCTTGGTTTTCTTCAGGAGTTTGTATAATGGTGCGGCTCTTTCACCAAGTCGGCTTACAAATCTACTGACCGCAGCAATGCAACCAGTTAGTCTTTGTACGTCTTTTAGGCGAGTTGGCCTGGAAATATTGAGTATAGCCTTGATTTTGTCACGGTTCACCTCTATGCCTCTTTGAGACACGATGAAGCCTAACAATTTTCTGGCTGGTATTCCAAAGAAGCATTTCTTTGGGTTAAGCATGATGTTGTATTTTCGTAGATTGGCGAACGTTTCCTCCAAGTCGGAAATGAGTGTTTCCTTCTTTTTGGACATCACCGTGATATCATCCACGTATGCATGTACATTGCATCCGAGTTGGTCGTGAAGGCAACGCTGGTACGTAGCTCCTGCGTTCTTTAGCCCGAAGGGAATCGTAACAAAGCAGAAGGTTCCGAAGGGGGTTATGAATGAAGTTTTGATTTTGTCAGATTCCTTCATCCGGATTTGGTGATAGCCGGAATATGCGTCGAGAAAACAGAGGAGTTCCGAGCCTGCCGTAGAATCGATAACTTGATCAATTCTAGGCAGAGCGAACGGATCTTTTGGACAAGCCTTGTTCAAGGCAGTATAATCAACACACATCCTTAAATCAGTGGTGTCCTTTTTAGGGACCATTACAGGATTGGCCGACCACTCAGTGTGGATGACCTCTTCTATGAATCCGGCTAACTCGAGCCGTGCTAGTTCCTTAGCTATTGCCTTACACTTTTCGTCGCCAAACCGTCGTAAGGACTATTTGACGGGTTTAGCGTTCGGGTTTACATTTAGAGAGTGCTCGGCAAGTTCCCTAGGTACTCCGGTCATGTCAGATGGCTGCCATGCAAAGATATCTTGATTTCTTTGGAGGAACCTGACGAGCGCGCTTTCCTATGCGCTATCTAGGCCTACGCCTATCTGGGTCACCTTGGAGGGGTCATCATCCTTCAACGGTGCTTTCTTCGTCTCTTCTGATGCCTTGAACTCCGGATTTGGCTTGGTAACCTCCTTCTTCATTGTGGGCATCTCGGACAGATCTATGCTCTTCTTGATCTCCTGGTACTCCTAGGCATGCAGCACGGCTTCAGCAAAGGCGGCATTTCCATCCTTTCACTCTCGCGCTTTCTTCAGGTCTCCCCTGATGGTGATTACACCGTTGGGACCTGGAATTTTCATCATATTGTAAATGTAACATGGACGAGCCATAAAAGCCCAGTAAGCCGGACGTCCGAATATAGCGTGGTATGCGCTCTTGAACAGGACCACTTCGAAAGAAAGTGCCGCCGTCCGATAATTTTTTGGAGTTCCAAAGGTAACATCCAAAGTGATCTCTCCCAAGGAATTAGCTTGTCTTCCTAGGACAACTCCGTGAAAAATCACAGAGCTATGGTTTAGCTGTGTCTCCGAGATCTTCATCCGGCGTAGCGTTTTGACATAGAGAATATTGATGTTGCTACCATCGTCCATGAGGGTCTTGGAGAAACCATAACCGTCAATAAGTGGGTTGATGATCAAGGCGTATTTTCCTCGCCTGTGTAACTTAGGCGGATGATCATCGCGGTCAAACGTGATTGCCACTTCCGACCAGTCCAGATACTGGGGGACAGCTGGAACTGTTGCATTGAGCTCGTGTAGAACTGCTTTCTTGACCTTTGCTAGTTGAGATCCGAGGAAGGTGACATAAGTGTCCTTCTTCGTGGGAAAAGTCTTCTTCCCTTCCGACTTGGGGTTTGAAGCATCAGCTTCCTCCATGTTGGAATCTTCCTTGGTCTCCTTGTCTTTTTCGGGATTTTTCTTTCCCTTCTTCCGCTTAGCTTTGTAGCCCGCGGTGTCATCTCTTTTGATGTCGTCATTGAAATGACATTCAGCGTTGGTGTGGGACGAGCCCCCACTAGCGTCTAGGTGATGTACACATGGGTTATTAGCAATGTCGGCCCAAGAGTAGGTTTTGCCTGGTTGCTGTTCTCCTCTACCTTGGACCCTTGATGTCCCACGGCCACGCCCGCGGCCTCCGCCACGTCCTCCTCGTCCTCCAGACCCGGAAACAGTAGTGACTACCGCTGTTTCCGCATTGGGTTTTTCTTCTGTGGTGTTTTTGCACTTCTGAGCTTGTTACTTTGGTTGTTTTGCCGACTGAGGCACAGCTAGGGCATTGAGTAGTCCTTCTGCATCGTCGTCAGCATCTGAATACTTGCTCGCTGTTTCTATCATCTCTCCCAAATCAGTAACCTTGTCTCACTTCAAGCGATGGCGTAGTAAACCAATAGGGAGACCTGCGATGAAAGCTTCAATCGCAGTTTGATCATTTACTCCTTCGCAGGAGTTCTTGGTGTCGATCCATCGTCCGAGGTAATCTAGGCAAGTTTCTCCGGCTTTCTAGGTGCAACGCTGTAGGTGTCCAACCGTACAGGGCCTCCGATATGTGCCTTCAAAATTCCGAAAGAACGCACTTTGTAAATCATACCAGTTATGGATGGTGTTTGCCGGAAGTTCATTGAGCCATGATCGTGCCGTCTTCCGCAACATAAGTGGGAGATATCGGGTTGCGACCAGGCTGTTTCCGCCTTTGGTGATGCAGCAAGCTTGGAAGAAGTCCTGTAACCAGGTGTCTGGCCGAGCAATGCCGTCGTAGGCTTGGATATGTCTTGAGATAGCAAATCCTTCCAGGAATTTTGTAGCTCTGATGCATGGACCAAAGCATTTTGGACCCACGTACATGTCATCGTTTTCATAGCGTCGAGCCTCTATGTTGGAGTTGATCCTGTGTCTTGCATCATTCGGGGATAGAGATCGTCCCGAATGTCGGCTGTGGCTGCGGTGCCGTGGAGCCGGACTTCGACTTCTACCACCACCTCCTCCGCCATGTCGTCCTCCTTGGGAGCCGTTGTGATGACTGTGTGGTGGAGAAGGTGGAGCAGCTGGATAGTTTCCGGCTGATCGCCGGCCTCCGTCCGGAACTTCATTATTTCGATTCCGGGGAGGGTCTTGACTACGACGAGCCCCCTGCCGGCTTGTACCAGCATGGTTTCCGTCGTTTCTTCGTCCGTCGTTCCCACCATAGTGAGGCTCAGCCGGACGGTTCTCATGTCTAGGAGGTGGCATTCTCTGATGATCCTCCTCCCGACGTTTCTCTTTATCTTCTCCCCTTCGATCCTTAGATTCTCGTCGGGGAGGGTTCGTCGGATTTAGGGAAGCGATGGCGTCTTTCTCGGCCGCTGGTGCGACGTTGCTCCAGCCGCGTGTAGTCCTGCGATGTTGTCCTGACGATCCGGTTCTCGAATAATTGTCTTCCCGTCGTTCGGGGCGATAATGCTGCTCCGGAACGTAATGGGGTCTTACGTCAGCCCATGCCGGATCTGTGCGACATTGGTCAGCATCTGAGACTAGTTTTTGACTTCCGGACAGGGCGACCTTTTGCTGCTCCAGTCCCTTGTTGAGTAGCTTGATACCCAAACGGATCTCTTCTGGTCCTGGATTAGCCAATAGAATTTCTCGGGCTGCCACGGTATTCTGTACTGGTGTTGGGTATACCCAATCTCCGTTGCTATCTTTTCGTGGCTTCCCCATCTCATCTCCAAAAAGGGCGGCACGGACACGTGGGAATTGGTTGTCATCTATGTGACGCTTCCGTGTCTTCTGATGCAGACGAGACATGTACTCCTTGTTTGACATGCATTTCTTCTCCACCTTGATGTTTTTGGCTTCATCGAGGGGCTGTTGACTACGCGCTTCTAGGGCTTGTGCCCTTTCATCTAGATCATCTGCAGTAAGTTCTATAGTTGTAGGGATAGGTGTGGTTAATGCGGTATCGATGAGTTTATGCGCACCTTCAGTGATCACGTGTCCATCCACCGATGCTTCTTTTTTCAGCTCGTCTGGGATAAGTGCTCCATCCGAGTCTTCTTCGTATTCCTCGGCAATCACCTCCTCTGTCAGAGGATCTTTTTTCGGGGTCTTGTTTTTCTTGTTCTTCTTCTTTGCCTTCCTGGCAGCGCCGGTAGCAAAGATGGCTTTGGGTCCGTTTCCCGGAGTCAAGCTCTGATCGGTACTTTCGGACATCTAGACCTCGGGATTATCTCCGACGTAGATGTCATCCTGCGTTTTGGGAGAGTGTTCCCTAGATCCTTCGTCCATGGCTTCTCCTTCTTCTGCAGCTTTGGAGTTATACTCCTCTTCATATTCCGCGGAGAACTTTCGGAAATCTGTTGACGTCATCGACTCATCCGAGGATGCGGGTACGTCGGCGTTTGTTCCGATTGCCTCCAGCACCGAGTCGGTGTTTTCTCCAGCATCGGCAGAGCCGGATCCGGATCCCACGTATCCGACGAAGTGCAATGCGTGCTTCCTGAGGTACCTGCGGCTTTCGCGATCAGCCATATCGAAACTTTGGATGGTCTCGAGGATTGCATGTGCGCTTTCGCCTTGCAGTATCAAACGTCGTAGTGTGTACCTTAGGAAAGGCCTGTCTGTTCCGGCATCATTAGAGCCGGAATCAGTGTCGTTGATATGCTCCTCCTGGATTTCGACTTCCACGGGTGGGTCGATCTGGGATTCGGCTCCTCCGGGGAGATCCACTCCAGATTCGACATTGACCGCTAGGTCTTCTTCAGGTTTGGATTTCTCCACTGTCTCCGCAACTGGTGCGGGCTGGGTGGGATTAGGGTTTTCTGAGATCCAGAACTCTGCCGCTTCTGCGGACAAAGGGGACCCAGAAAGTTCTTTTGCCTCTATCATCAGCGTCTGGGGTGGGTTGGGCAGGTTCAGCGACATCGATGTAAACATCGATCTCGCTAAAAGACATGATTGTGTAAGCAGTCACGGCCTCCCTTGCCGGAATCCAAGTCTCGTCGAGAACGATGAGAGGGACGTCGCTGGCGTAGAGGATGCGACCGACGGCGATAGTCTCGCCGATTCCGATTCTTGCAGATTCCGCTCGGAACGCAGATCCGTAGCTCACTTGCCCCATGATGGGCGCCAACTGTCGTCGGATTGATGACAAGTACGCCATGAGGGGGTCCTCGAGGCGTGCGGAAGAGAGGGATGTGAGACGTACGGTATTCTGGGACGGTGAGCACACAAGTTTACCCAGGTTTGAATCCGCTGGCTTTGGATGGATCCTACTCCTGCTAGCAATCCAGTAATACGGTAGAGCTGGAATATGGGTTACAAGGGTTTCGCCTATGCGAGTTGAGGATCTAAAGTATTGGGTGCCCTAAAGGCTCTCCCTAGGACGGCTTATATAGATATCTGGCCTAGGGTTTACAGGAGAGATCTATCCGGCTACGGCTAAGAGTCGGTTACAGAGTACATCTTGAACTACAAGTAACATTATGGCCCTAAGTCGATAAGTCTTCTGGGCCTTCCCGTAGCCGGATTGGACTTCGTCTTTCTCCCTGACTGGGCAGCCCGTGAAGCAAAGCTCTAACCCGAAGTGGGCCACCCTGGTCAGTGAGGAATTGTGAGGATACCCGAAAAGTATATCCCCAACAGAGGTTGTTTCTACTCCAAGTCACTAACTCGTGGGCCAGTGGCCACATTGACAGCCACGCAGGCAAAGAACGGTCAAACGGCTAAGGTGGCCGATGATGGCGTAGCCGTGACGTCGTGCTGACGCCAGCACGACCATCACCGCCGGTTTGTGGTCGCCGGCGGTGATCTACCGCGCACCTGCTCGTGTGGGTTTTGGTGCTAGAAAGAGGAGATTATGGCGAACCAAATAGTGGTCACGCCGCCCTGAGTTAGTCATCGAAAGTTCACCGACGACGAGCTACTACAGCGACCGACGGTGATGTACGGTGCGAAGACGTTCTAGCACGCAACAGTAAGATCTAAAAGCATAGGAAGTTGCGCAAGCTCACCTTGATGCTAACACGATGGTGAACGAGGACCGGCGAGGTCGGAGGCGAGTTCACGGTCAAGTTCTCCGGCGAACTCTGACAGAAGGGAACGAGGCAAGTCGTTTAATTCCGAGATCCTCTGGCTTAATTCATGAGGCTAGACTGAAGAGGTTGATACAACGCTTCTCCTCGACTACGCCATGATCTCAGGGGCGACGTCTACCGACGATGGTGGTTGGCTCTGGTCGGCTAGGGTTTCGGTGTTCAACGGGAGAGAGAGAGATAGAGAGCTCTAGAGAGTGAGAGAGAGGATAAGATTGGTATGGGGAGGTAGAGGATAACCCGACGGTCTTATCTACACCTCCCAGGGGCGGCGGCGAGCATCACGGCGGTTCGATTTTGATGATGATGGTGGACGGCATCGCTGGTGCGCACACAGCTGCCTGTGTGCGTGAGGATGACGACGGCAGTAGTTTTGCAGAAAACCCGCTGGATGTTTTTTAGACACAACCCACAGTCCACCTCTGGTCCCACACGTCAGTCAGAGAGAGAAGGTGAGACGGGCTGGTATTGGGCTGCTGTTGGGCCAGTGAGCAGTAGATAGGTCGAGATGAAATGGGCCTCGAGCCAGGTTTGGTTTATTAAGTATTTTTTTATTTCTACTTCTTTTCTTTATTTGTTTTCATTTCTGTTTTAGAATACTTCTTTGAATTTAAATTGTTTTCATGTTTCAAATATGCAACATTCCTTGAATCAACAAGGATTCTACTTGGACTAATGGAACTAGTTGGTTTAACATTATTGTTTGGTATTTTCATTCATTATGATTAAATAAAGAATTATTTACTTTAGAGAATATGAAGAGGAATTAGAGTTTTAGAGATTTGTTTCTTATAATAAAATCTTATAGAAATGATTTGTATTACCACTAAAAGAATGTAATAGTAGTGGTTTAAGATGAATATTTAAATGTACAGAATCTTATTCTTATTTATCTTCATAAGAGATTTATCTAAATACATTATAAAGGATTAATCTTTGTGGTTCATAATATGATGATTGGGCTTTCATGGTCCTCCATATTTGGTGATTTGAATCTTAGGGTTCTCCCTGATTAGTGGTTTCACCAACTCCAATTCTACATGATTTGTATAGTTTAAAATTATCGCAGAACATATTCCTAAGGTGACCTTGATGATTCCATGAGATTTAATTCTTATTAGGGTTTATGTCAATCAAATGAACAATTCTTTCTTTTATAAACATTCATCTGGTCTCTAACCATCTCTTGGAAGCTTTATTTCCCAAGAGGTATTGTTAAATGGTTATCTAGGAATAGGAAATGATTTCACTATCCATCAGATTCTGGGTTTTTGATTAATGAAGTAGATAGGGATGTTGACATGGCTGCATATATTCTTGGTTAAGACTTCTAAAGAATCCTTACCTTAATACATTGCCAAGGTTATCTCTAGATAAGGAATTCTTTTCCTAAATATACTCCATAAATCTTTCTTATCTTATTCACAAAGATCACATCTTCTTGGATAAGACAATCATATGATTCCACCATATCCATCATCACATGATGACATGGCCATGTCACTTCAACAGTACTCCATTCTTACCCCTAGTATATAACTCCTCTTAATTAACTACCATTGATAAAACTATTAATGTAGCTACTGCTAACTCCATCTACTAACTTCCTGAAATCCATCTTGCAACCACTTCCAAGGCTTGCAAGACTATAGTTCTTTCTACATCCTATGTGATACCAATCCTTTGAAATAGGTATGGTACTACTCTCCACACTACAAGTTTGTTCTTGTATTACCTTAGTTAAACTATTATACTTCCAACTACTACTACAACTATGTTATATACTTTATTATACTGTAGCTTGACTTCTCATGATGAAGCTAGATGAATCATCTTACTAGGCTTTACCTAATTTGGTATACCCACAACTCTTCTTTAACACCTAGTCATCTATTCAAGGTTTGTGGTAGATATTACCTTGATATCATCTTTAGAACATTAAATATTCATCCTTGAGTTGTGGTATGGAATACCATGTAATGATCTCTAGAAGATCTAGTACTCCTTATTAAGTAGTGTGTTGTGACTTAGTTTTATTACATTTGATCTACCCTTAGATCAAATTATATTACCCAAAAATCAGCTTTTATCAAAGATCATATTGAAACTTATCGCAGTAAACTTGATGATCTACTTCAGTTCCACCAAGTTAAGAGAAGCTTCAATCTCTTTGACAAGTTTTATGTAAAAGCGCGAAAATTATCTGGATTTTCTATGCATGAATGCAATGCACACACCTGTGTTCAGCTTATTTCTAAGCTATAATGCTGGGGTGTTATAGACCCTCCCCCTTAAAATAAACTTCATCCCCGAAGTTCGTACTCTCTTACGTTTTGGACTGAGGTATTGACTTGTGTTGATCACGCTATTTCTCGAATTCCGTTTTGATCATAGTTGGGAATAATTGTGGTATCCTGTATCCAGATATTTTTCCTTGAACCATCTTCATACTTGACAACTTTGAACTATTATTCCTAATTTATCCTATGGTTTCTATTACGATAATCCCTTGGATTATGTCCTTACAGTTCTATTTAGAATTGGTTGTGGACACATTTCTTCCATTCCAATCTAGTTTTTCCTATTACACTACACCGGTCTATTTTGGAATACTCTCTTTACACTAAAGGGTAACTTACCAGCTGTTTTCCCCTTTAAAACTAGTTTGCTAAAGTTAAGCAGTTATATCTCCTTCGATTTTTCATCTGGACATACTCTAGAGAGTACTCTTATACATATGATTTCTTATAACCTTATGAGAATAAGGCTTAATCTTATTATCATCGTTTAGTACTTCTTCTCCAATCCTTTAGTCAGAAAGTTAAACAATCAACCCTTCAGTGTTTATTGTTTACTCTCCCCCTTGGGGTTTTCTAATAATCACTACTCTACAGGTATAATACCCATTGGTTAAAGTATTGGTCTCTACCCAGCTTATGACTTACCTATATAAGATCTCACGAAAGAATTTACGGTACACCCACATGGTAGTGGATCTTCGTACTGAATCTTCCAACATTATTTGTCGTATTCGTCACCTTTTGGACATTTTCGCTTTGTAGGCCGGATTTCACGAAGCGTCTCGAAAGCCATTTCACTTAAATTCTATACTCCTTAGGTCTATCTTAACTTAGGCCAAGTTTTATACTCTTTGTACTATTTGAAGATAACCTACTTCACTACATCGCTAGGATACCAGCTATGGATACCGGCTGCGGATCCTCCTTGGTGCATGAATTACCCTATAGATTCTGGACTTACTACTGGCATTCTCTCTAAGTTATCAGAGCTTGAACACCAGCTACGGTTTCAAATCTTCTCCTTTGCACTTATTCGTGATATTTCCCTAAACTTGGGACGACTATGTTATTAGCTTCGGAGTAGCATCACCTATCTTGAGTGAACTCTAGTTCATTCCTTCATGTTGCTCCACACCTTTTATGTACTAGTATTCCTTGTTACCAAACTAATAATAAGTTGGAATTGATCCATCCTTCAAAATAGTGTTAATAACCTTACATCTGGCTTCCTTCTTCGTGCAAGTCTTTATATTGGTCTTCGGAACTCGTCACTCCCTTACACGAATTCCCTTTCCTATCTAGGTCTATAGCATCAAGTAATAACTTGATGATGCACATGCATTTGCACACCAAGCCAAACTTCACGCATAGATCTAGTCAATCAAGAAAATCCAATAAAAACCAAGAAATACTCAAACATATACCATGTATTAAACATATGTCTTCAAAATCTTACAACTCCCAACCACAGCAAGTCACTTCCCATGTACACTTCCTCCTTAGTTTACAAGGGATTTCTTGCCCATGTGAGTATGTTCTCACTTATTTTAGCAAGCCTCACAAGCACTACAATACGTATTACCCAATATGTACATTATTCAAGCACGCTACTACCTAGATTACGTCCATTTTACTTTCTTTACTCATCTCTGGGCTTCCAGAGTTTTCGCCCACGATGACCTGAAGTTCGACGACTGCCTTCTGGTGCATCAGAACATCCAGTAGGTGTGTAACCTTGAGTAGAAGTACCAAGAGTGAGATTAGCCATTGAAAAATGACTATCATACTCATTACCTTCTTCTGTATTCTTCTGTCCTCCTCCGGGCGCATCCTCAAAGTAAGAGGCATTCTTTGCTTTTTACACAATCCAGTCATACATATTGGTATAGTAACTACCAGGACACTCTTCCAGCTCAATGGGAATATTATTACCCCCATATGGTCCACATGATCATATAGGGTTATAACTGGTTTGTACTCCCTTACCCGATTCATGGATTGCAGCTTGTCCCATGACTTCATCATAAGACTGACCTTCCCATCCAGTAGAATCTCCAATGACATTATTGGGGTTGGGTGCATTCCATATCCTCTGTTCCTCCTCGTATTTGGTCCATGGGTCTACTGGTTGCTGAGGTTCGACTGGATAATAGGCATAGACTTCAGAGTGTGGGTCATTAAACTCTGTTTCTTCAAACACCTCTCCGGAAAAGATTGGCTTTGAGTGCTTTGCTTCTCTAACAAACTTCTTTCTACATGTCATTGCCTTTGCAGGATCAGTGAAATCCTCAATGACAGTGTCCAACTCTTGAACTAGCACTTGATGAGTGTTATGAAACGTGTCCATTAAAGACTTATAACGATCCATATACTCTATTGCCAGAGTAGGTTTGGTCGTTACCAGAGCAGAATGATCTAACTCTGGATCAGAACTAGGAGTTTCATGAGGTATAGCAGTATAAGTAGTACCTTCCAGTGCCTTGGAATTATGTTCCCTTATCTTGGTTATGGCTGCTACTACTGCAATTTGATAGGCTCTTGCCATACATCTTGCCTCTCCCGATGGCATTTCTCCACGCACTCCCAACTTCTTGGGTAACATGATCAGGATACGGTACTTGGCCAATATCCGTCCGTCATAGAAACTATAAACCTTGACTAGAAGTCGAGACTCACAATCTAGACTCCATAGAAGTTGTCTTAGAGTGATTGTCCAGGCATCTTTGTAATCATCTAAGGTCTTGTTCAACACTTGAACATTTCGAGGTGGATACCTTGGTGCCATTCTTGTATTGTAGATAAGAAATTATCATTAGTCATCTCGAATTAAAACACATGGTACTCATTTAAAATTGCATAATAAAGAATCATCGCACTAGCAACATGACGAGATTATTCCCAATTGAGTATCCATCATATTTCTAGAGAACTCTTTATGGTTGCCAACATCCTTCCTACAGGTTCTACCCATTTACTAGGTTTACCAACCTAAGGTCAAAGCATATGCTCTGATACCAGCTGCGGTGACCCAGCATACCGCTGCATGATGTAGTACACTATAGTCATTGACATAACACCAATGAAACACCGTTCACTAGTATTAAATCCCTTAGAGTGGTACAACAGAAACACAGCAGGTCCAAGACAAGACTATAGATTACAACTCGATTATTTACAGAAGATCCAAAGAACACTCTAGGTTAAAGAGAGAGAAAGAACTTCTTACAAGAAAAACCAGATATAATAACTCACAAATATCTAGTAACTAAGACTAGCATCTAATCTAATTGCCTTGCTATTGCAATGCTCTATAGAAATAGGTTTTATGGCTAGAGAATCTACTCCTATCTAAACCGACACTTTATCTTCACTTCAGCTGATGTATATGTTGACTCCATTGACTTTATTGAAGAACTTGTGTTGTCAATGATGGTTTCTGGAGCAAAAATTGATGTTGACGTCGTCTTCAAAGGCTTAGAATCTAGCAAGGGTTAAGAAGATACAGTTGAGTACGGGCGTACTCAGCAAGTTCACTAAAAAGGAGTGTATGATGCACTATCTCTACAGCCACAGACCATAGGTCGTAGGCAATGCAGGTTTTCGTAAACATTTCTTCAAAGGTTGCTTTTATTCTGAAAGCTATGTCCGACAGCATTCACAGGTTGACCAGAACCTTCATGGGGTTCCTTTCCTGCTGCATTAGTAGCTCCTTCCCGGAACAGGGAGTAACATGTCACAATTCTTACACTCTACACAGGTGTGTTGCTTTACCCATGAGAGGCCAACTCCGTGTTGCACAACCGGGCGATCTTTCCCATCCACAATTCCTTGATGTGGGGCCTAGTAGGTGATCCAAGCCAATCACTGCCCTCTACGCGACCCCATATGTCTGCATGATCCTTTGGGGCTGACTACACCTCCCTTAAGCCTCCAACTAGGGCAAGCTATAACCCTGGTGAGTTCCCGAAGACTCTATGAGTTGGTGATGCCCATGGCAAGCTCCCTAAAAAGGTCCAACTATACCTCCGGTAGCCACTCATAAATAATCTAGATACCAAAATCGTGAGGCCTAAGGGTTCCCACCCATATGTTGGATCCATACCAGGAATCCCATAGTCACGATAAGGTCATCTTGCCTCCATATGAAAGGAAGAAGATAAAGCTAACTTCTCTATCCCATTCCAAATCTCATGGTTAACGCATATTATACGGCGCTAGAATCATTGGCGACATTGGTCGGTAAGTCCTAGATATTATGTTCCTTTACCACTGGAACTGTATCAGTAGATTATTACCATATGGTAAATAATCCATAATCATAGTATTATAAAAATAATGTCTGCTAACCTTTTTGGAATGCAAGTGATGACAACATTTGAGTTACAAGCATTTGATAGAAAATAATCAAAGGACATGAGCAAGCTGTGAACTTGCCTTTTGTGATTGCAAGATTATGCACTCACGGTCTTCAAGTCAACATAAGATCCAAATCTATAAATAGCATCATTGGTCTGGTAAGGACTAATGTTTAAAGAATCAAGATGCAATGATGCATAAGTAATGTAATGCAAATTTGATAAACATGAATCCCCGAACTAATTGTATCTAATCTAGGGTTTGGAAACTGGTGATGAGTTTTTAGAATTGTGTTACACTTTTATATCAATTTTACACTTGTGCTTCTTATTAAGCCTGTGCGAATGTGTGAAACGATAAGTAAATACAATAAGTATCATACAATATTAAAGCTTTGAAATGAACATGGTTTCTGAAAGATTCCGTAAGCAAGGTTGTTAATCAGTTAGAACTTTTAAAGAAGTGTTTAAGGATTACTTTGTATGTTTCTTATAAGAAATAACTTTTGAGGAAAATATTACTTTACAAAGTAAAAGCATTCAAACTTAAAGTTCACACTTTACGGTTTCTTATTAGCTAACATTATTAAAGAAAACACATTACTACTTTGAAATAATCATAGGATAGGTGGTGTTTTATTAAGGTTAGAGATGAATAGAATTACTTTCTTAATACAAGAGTATCACTTATTTCTATAAACATGTACATAGTATCATGTTTAATACTTATAAATTTTCCTTAGTCTTGAAAGTGGATTTCCAAACTTGTAAAAGAATTATTACTCAAATCTTGATGATTTTATAATTGATAAAATATTTTGGAGATTAAAACTTACTTAATTTTAAATGGTAGTTTAATAAGTACAACTTAAAATTGTTAGCCTTATGTTACCTTCAATTAAACATTGCTTGAACTTGTTATTACAATTCTAGACTCTAAACAAATAATGGTAAAAACAATAGTAAAGGTTTTTATATTTTTAATGAATTAAAATAAAAGAAAAGGGCTTAAATAAGATTTATTAGACCTTTCCCTTTTATTTTACTTCAAGAATAAGATTGGACATTTTTGGTAGGTACAATTTATTTTTGTGATCATTTTGGTATATTATAAGTATTTTTGTGATTTTTAAATAATAATTTATGATTTTTATAAGTTTTACCATTTAATAAATACTTAATAAATAATAATTATTAGTTAAGTGTTAGAAAAATATATAAAACAAACTTATAAGTCTTTATTTTGTTTTTCTAAGCTTTTTGATATTTTATACTTATTTTTATGAATTTTAAGTAATAGAATCTATTTATTAAGATTTTTCTTTAATGGATTAATTAGTAATAATTACTAATGGTTTTATTTAAGTGGGAAAATAATTATAATAATAGGTTTTATTTTTCTAAACATTTTGATATATTATATATATTTTTCTGAATTGTAAAATAAAAGATATAGAATTAACAAGATTTAATCCTTTTATTAAATTTCTGGCAAAGATTTATATTTAAATCTATACTATTTTAACTATTTACTAACCCGGGAATACTTTTTACACTGAGGTTGTTTCTACTCCAAGTCACTGACTCGTGGGCTAGTGGCCACGTTGACAGCCACGCAGGCAAAGAATGGTCAAGCGGCTGAGGTGGCCGATGATGGCATAGGCATGACGTCGTGCTAACGCCAGCACGGCCATCACCGCCAGTTTGTGGTCACCGACGGTGATCTATGGTGCACATGCTTGTGTGGGTTGCGGTTCTAGAAAGAGGAGCTTATGGCAAACCAAATAGTGGTCACACCGCCCAGAGTTGGTCACCAGAAGTTCACCGGCGACGAGCTACTACGGCGACCGATGGTGACGTACGGTGCGAAGACGTTCTAGCGCGCGAGAGTAAAATCTAAAAGCATAGGAAGTTTCACAATCTCACCTTGATGCTAACGCGATGGTGAACGAGGACCGGCGAGGTCGGAGACGAGTGCACGGTCAAGTTCTCCATCGAACTCCGACGAAAGGGAACGAGGCAATTCGTTCGATTCCGAGCTCCTCTGACTTAATTGATGATGCTAGACTGAAGAGGTTGACGCGGCGCTTCTCCTCAACTACGACATGATCTTAGGGGCGACGTCTACCAACGACGGTGGTCGGCTCTGGCCGGTAAGGTTTCGGTGTTCAACATGAGAGAGAGATAGAGAGCTCTAGAGAGTGAGAGATAGGATAAGATTGGTATGGGGAGGTAGAGGACAACCCGACGGTCTTATCTACACCTCCTAGGGGCGGCGGCGAGCATCACAGCGGTCCGATTTTGATGACGATGGCGGACGGCATCGCCGGTGCGCACGCAGCTGCCTATGTGCGTGAGGATGACGATGGCGGCAGTTTTGCAGAAAACCCCTGGATGTTTTTTAGACTCAACCCACAGTCCACCTCTGGTCCCACATGTCAGTGAGAGAGAGAAGGTGAGACAGGCTTGTGTTGGGCTGCTGTTGGGCCAGTGAGCAGTAGATAGGTCGAGATGAAATGGGCCTCGAGCCAGGTTTGGTTTATTAAGTATTTTTTTATTTCTACTTCTTTTCTTTATTTGTTTTCATTTCTGTTTTAGAATACTTCTTTGAATTTAAATTCTTTTCGTGTTTCAAATATGCAACATTCCTTGAATCAACAAGGATTCTGCTTGGACTAATGGAACTAGTTAGTTTAACATTATTGTTTGGTATTTTCATTCATTATGATTAAATAAAGAATTATTTACTTTAGAGAATATGAAGAGGAATTAGAGTTTTAGAGATTTGTTTCTTATAATAAAATATTATATAAATGATTTGTATTACCACTAAAAGAATGTAATAGTAGTGGTTTAAGATGAATATTTAAATGTACATAATCTTATTCTTATTTATCTTCATAAGAGATTTATCTAAATACATTATAAAGGATTAATCTTTGTGGTTCATAATATGATGATTGGGCTTTGATGGTCCTCCATATTTGGTGATTTGAATCTCAGGGTTCTCCCTGATTGGTGGTTTCACCAACTCCAATTCTACCTGATTTGTATAGTTTAAAATTATCACAGAACATATTCCTAAGGTGACCTTGATGATTCCATGAGATTTAATTCTTATTAGGGTTTATGTCAATCAAATGAACAATGCTTTCTTTTATAAACATTCATCTGGTCTCTAACCATCTCTTGGAAGCTTTATTGCCCAAGAGGTATTGTTAAATGGTTATCTAGGAATAGGAAATGATTTCACTATCCATCAGATTCTGGGTTTTTGATTAATGAAGTAGATAGGGATCTTGTCATGGCTGCATATATTCTTGGTTAATACTTCTAAAGAATCCTTACCTTAATACCTTGCCAAGGTTATCTCTAGATAAGGAATTCTTTTCCTAAATATACTCCATAAATCTTTCTTATCTTATTCACAAAGATCACATCTTCCTGGATAAGATAATCATATGATTCCACCATATCCATCATCACATGGTGACATGGTCATGTCACTTCAACAGTACTCCATTCTTACCCCTAGTATATAAATCCTCTTAATTAACTACTGTTGATACACCTATCAATGTAGCTACTGCTAACTCCATCTACTAACTTCCTGAATTCCAACTTGTAACCACTTCCAAGGCTTGCAAGACTATAGTTCTCTCTACATCCTATGTGATACCAATCCTCTGAAATAGGTATGGTACTACTCTCCACACTACAAGTTTGTTCTTGTATTACCTTAGTTAAACTATTATACTTCCAACTACTACTACAATTATGTTATATACTTTATTATACTGTAGCTTGACTTCTCATGATCAAGCTAGATGATTCATCTTACTAGGCTTTACCTAATTTGGTATACCCACAACTCTTCTTCAACACTTAGTCATCTATTCTCAAGTGACTTGAGAATAATGACCACCATCATTTTGACCATACAAAGCTTAGGCTTCTAATTATTTGATCAAGATCTATACTCAACTAAGTAGTAAACTTGTATTAGTCTCTCTATATACTTATCTTGTTAAGCAAGCTTACTCTAAGTCTACATCCACTTGTCCAAACAAGATTGTTATCTAATGTACTAATACTACTAGCTTCCTTATAGATCCATGATCACTAGTTACTTTCTGGGTTTAAATACTTCTTCTAGTTAACTCAGGAGTGAGTTAACTCCTCCAACATCAAATGGTTTGATATCCACTAAGGATCACATTCCATTGATGATGGTACACTCAACCATATCTAGTTCTTCCTTCAGATTAATTTACTTAAGGTATTTGGAAGGTCAACACAATAGGTCAAAGGCTATGAGCCAATAAGTTCTAGATCAAGAATTTATCTCTCAATAGTGATGATCCATTGACACTAGGACTTGGTGAAATAGGAATGTCACCTCTTAATATCAGATTAAGAGTATATGTTGGATGGTCTTGGCTTGACTTCCCTTTCTACTTTATCTGTAATAAGATCTAATGTTTAAGAACTACCATGGTACCTATAATAAGAGTAACTATGGCAACAAGTGTTTCAAGATTTAGTTATAGAGTTTCTTTTACTTAAGTTATGTACTTAACTTGCTATTCAAGGTTTGTGGTAGATATTACCTTGATATCATCTTTAGAACATTAAATATTCATCCTTGAGTTGTGGTATGGAATACCATGTAATGATCTCTAGAAGATCTAGTACTCCTTATTAAGTAGTGTGTTGTGACTTAGTTTTATTACATTTGATCTACCCTTAGATCAAATTATATTACCCAAAAATAAGCTTTTAGCAAAGATCATATTAAAACTTATCGCAGTCAACTTGATGATCTACTTCAGTTCCACCAAGTTAAGAGAAGCTTCAATCTCTTTGACAAGTTTTATGTAAAAGCGCGAAAATTATCCGGATTTTCTATGCATGAATGCAATGCACACACCTGTGTTCAGCTTATTTCTAAGCTCTAATGCTGGGGTGTTACAGACTCTCCCCCTTAAAATAAACTTCATCCCCGAAGTTCATACTCTCTTACGTTTCGGAATGAGGTATTGACTTGTGTTGATCACGCCATTTCTCAAATTCCGTTGTGATCATAGTTGGGAATAATTGTTGTATCCCGTATCCAGATCTTTTTCCTTGAACCATCTTCATACTTGACAACTTCGAACTATTATTCCTAATTTATCCTATGGTTTCTGTTACGATAATCCCTTGGATTATGTCCTTACAATTCTATTTAGAATTGGTTGTGGACACATTTCTTCCATTCCAATCTGGTTTTTCCTATTACACTACACCGGTATATTTTGGAATACTCTCTTTACACTAAAGGGTAACTTACCAGCTGTTTTCCCCTTTAAAACCAGTCTGCTAAAGTTAAGCAGTTATATCTCCTTTGATTTTTCATCCGGACATACTCTAGAGAGTACTCTTATACAAATGATTTCTTATAACCTTATAAGAATAAGGCTTAATCTTATTATCATCGTTTAGTACTTCTTCTCCAATCCTTTAGTCAGAAAGTTAAACAATCAACCCTTTAGTGTTTATTGTTTACTCTCCCCCTTGGGGTTTTCTAATAATCACTACTCTACAGGTATAATACCCATTGGTTAAAGTACTGGTCTCTACCCAGCTTATGACTTACCTATATAAGATCTCACGAAAGAATTTACGGTACACCCACATGGTAGTGGATCTTCGTACTGAATCTTCCAACATTATTTGTCTTATTCCTCACCGTTTGGACATTTTCGTGAAAAGAATAGGCATCCATATGTGGTTTGTGGAAACAACAGACATGCAATGACTCTAGCTGTGGTTTGTGGAAAGAACGGACATGCAATGACACTCGGTGTGGTTCATGAAAATAACACACATGCAATGACTCTGGTGGATCCATGTGTGGTTTGTGAGAATAACAGACATGCAATGACTCTGGCTGTGGTTTGTGAGAAGAACACACATGTAATGACTCTAGCTGTGGTTCATGGAAAGAACACACATCCAATGACTTTAGTTGTGGTTCATGAAAAGAACACATATCCATGGGTGGTTTGTGAGAAGAACACACATCCATGTGTGGTTCATGAGAAGAAACACACATGCAATGACTCTAGCTGTGGTTCATGAAAAGAACACACATCCAGTGACACTAGGTGGATCCATGTGTGGTTAGTGAGAAGAACACACATGCAATGACTCTAGCTATGGTTTGTGAGAAGAACACACATGCAATGACTCTAGTTGTGGTTCATGAAAAGAACACACATCCAATGACTCTAGCTGTGGTTCATGAAAAGAACACACATCCAATGACTCTAGCTGTGGTTAATGAAAGTAACACACATCTAGTGACACTGGGTGTGGTTCATGAAAAGGAAACACATCCAATGATACTGGTGGATCCTTATGTGGTTTGTGAAAAGAACAGACATGCAATGACTCTAGGTGTGGTTCATGGATAGAAAACACATCCAGTGAAACTGGTGGATCCATGTGTGGTTTGTGGGACGAACACACATGCAATGACACTGGTTGTGGTTCATGAAAATAAAACACATGCAATGACACTGGTGGATCCATGTGGGGTTTGTGGGAAGAACACACATGCAATGACACTGGTGTGGTTCATGAAAAGAAAACACATCCATGTGTGATTTGTGAGAAGAAAACACATCCATGTGTGGTTTGTGAGAAGAACACACATGCAATGACTCTAGCTATGGTTCATGAAAAGAACAGGCATCCATATGTGGTTTGTGGAAAGAACAGACATGCAATGACTCTAGCTGTTGTTTGTGGAAAGAACAGACATGCAATGACACTGGGTGTGGTTAATGAAAAGAACACACATGCAATGTATCTGGTGGATCCATGTGTGGTTTGTGAGAACAATAGACATGCAATGACTCTAGCTGTGATTTGTGAGAAGAACACACATGCAATGACTCTAGCTTTGGTTCATGAAAAGAACACACATCCAATGACTTTAGCTGTGGTTCATGAAAAGAACACACATCCATGTGTGGTTTATCAGAAGAACACACATCCATGTGTGGTTTGTGAGAAGAACACACATACAATGACTCTAGCTATGGTTCATGAATAGAACACACATCCAGTGACACTGGGTGGATCCATGTGGGGTTTGTGAGTAGAACAGACATGCAATAACTCTAGCTGTGGTTTGTGAGAAGAACACACATGCAATGACTCTTCCTGTGGTTCATGAAAAGAACAAACATCCAATGACTCTAGCTGTGGCTCATGAAAAGAACACACATCCAATGACTCTAGCTATGGTTCATGAGAAGAACACACATCCAGTGACACTGGGTGTGGTTCATGAAAAGAAAACACATCCAATGATACCGGTGGATCCTTATGTGGTTTGTGAAAAGAACATACATGCAATGACTCTGGGTGTGGTTCATGGAAAGAAAACACATCTAGTGACACTGGTGGATCCATATGTGGTTTGTGGGAAGAACACACATGCAATGACACTGGGTGTGGTTCATGAAAAGAAAACACATGCAATGACACTAGTGGATCCATGTGGGGTTTGTGGGAAGAACACACATGCAATGACACTGGGTGTTGTTCATGAAAAGAAAACACATCCATGTGTGGTTTGTGAGAAGAACACACATCCATTTGTGGTTTGTGAGAAGAACACACATGCAATGACATTAGGTGTGGTTCATGAAAAGAATAGGCATCCATATGTGGTTTGTGGAAAGAACAGACATGCAATGACTCTAGCTGTGGTTTGTGGAAAGAACAGACATGCAATGACACTTGGTGTGGTTCATGAAAAGAACACACATGCAATGACTCTGGTGGATCCATGTGTGGTTTGTGAGAAGAACAAACATGCAACGACTCTAGATGTGATTTGTGAGAAGAACACACATGCAATGACTCTAGCTATGGTTCATGAAAAGAACACACATCCAATGACTTTAGTTGTGGTTCATGAAAAGAACACACATCCATGTGTGGTTTGTAAGAATAACACACATCCATGTGTGGTTTGTGACAATAACACACATGCAATGACACTGGGTGTGGTTCATGGAAAGAACAGACATGCAATGACATTGGTGGATCCATGTTTGGTTTGTGAGAACAACAGACATGCAATGACTCTAGCTGTGGTTTGTGAGAAGAACACACATGCAATGACTCTAGCTGTGGTTCCTGAAAAGAACACACATCCAATGACTCTAGTTGTGGTTCATGAAAAGAACACACATCC
This sequence comes from Avena sativa, assembly GCA_916181665.1. Lineage (NCBI taxonomy): Eukaryota > Viridiplantae > Streptophyta > Magnoliopsida > Poales > Poaceae > Avena > Avena sativa. The sequence continues at coordinate 444,396,230 of OV702297.1, forward strand.
AATGACTCTAGCTGTGGCTCATGAGAATAACAAACATGCTATGACACTGGGTGTGGTTCATGAAAATAAAACACATCCAATGTTACTGGTGGATCCTTATGTGGTTTGTGAAAAGAACAGACGTGCAATGACATTGGGTGTGGTTCATGGAAAGAAAACACATCCAGTGACACCGGTGGATCCATGTGTGTTTGTGGGAAGAACACACATGCAATGACACTGGGTGTGGTTCATGAAAAGAAAACACATGCAATGACACTAGTGGATCCATGTGGGGTTTGTGGGAAGAACACACATGCAATGACACTGGGTGTTGTTCATGAAAAGAAAACACATCCATGTGTGGTTTGTGAGAAGAACATACATGCAATGACAATGGTTGTGGTTCATGAAAAGAAAACACATGCCATGACACTGGTGGATCCATGGAAGAACAGACATGGCCTCGGAACACGGACCGAAAGGTTAAGAAAACTCGTTGTCTTCGAGGGTAAGTTCTCCATGGCAGAATAGACATGGCATCGGAACACAGACCGAAAGGTTAAGAATGAGTCATATAGTTGATATGATGCCCATATGGATGCTCGCCTTTGAAGCTACACCGACTCACGTGATGATCGAACTTGGTGTAGTGGATTTGGTTCATGTAATCACCAAAAGGACACGAGGGATGTCGTTTTTGAGTGGGAGTTCATTAGTAATTTGGATTAGTTGAACTCAATCTATCATAAACTTAGTCTAAATATATTTTACAAATTCTGTTGTAGATGGCACCACCTGCTTTTAATTTCAATGTGTTCATGGAGAAAGAGAAGCTTGCTGCAAATGGTAGCAACTTCACCAACTGGGCTATGAATTTGAGGATTCTCCTCACTGCTGCACAAAAGCAATATGTGCTAGAGGCGCCGCTAGGCCCCCCACCAGCTCCTGATGCCCCTGACGAGGAAAAGAACGTCTATATAACTCATCAGGAGGACCACAACTTAGTTCATTCTGGCATACTGTATGGGCTAGAGCCAGAACTTCGAAAACGTTTCGAAAATGGCAATGCCTTTGATACCATGGGAGAATTGAAAATGATTTTCGATACCCATGATGCCGCAGAGAGTTATAATGCTTCTGAAAAGTTCTTTAGCTGCATGATGGAAGAGAACAGCTCCGTTAGTGAGCACGTACTCAAAATGTCTGGGTACGCCGATAAGCTTGTGTCCTTGGGAATAACGATTCCCATTGACTTAGGCATACATCGTGTTCTCCAATCTCTGCCACCTAGCTACAAGAGCTTCGTGATGAACTATAATATGCAGGGCATGAAGAAGTCTCTTCCCGAGCTTCTGTCAATGCTTAAGACTACAGAAGTGGAGATTAGGAAAGAACATCAAGTGTTGATGATCAATAAGACCACCGGTTTCAAGAAGGACAAGAAAGGCAAGCAGAAGGGAAAGAAGGGCGGCAAATCTGTTGCCGCGCCTAAAAATAAACCCCGAGATGGCCCTAAGTCTGACACCGAGTGCTACTATTGCAAGGGGACTGGCCATTGGAAGCGCAACTGCCCCAAGTATTTGGCGGACAAGAAGGCCGGAAAGGCAAACAAAGGTATATGTGATATACATGTTATTGATGTGTACTTGACTAGTACTCGCAGTAGCACCTGGGTATTTGATACGGGATCGGTTGCTAATATATGTAACTCGGTTCAGGGGCTGCGGAACAAGCGACAACTAGCAAGGGATGAGGTCACGATGCGGGTCGGCAATGGATCAAGAGTTGATGTGATCGCTGTCGGAACGCTGCCTCTCCATATGCCGTCGGGATTAGTTATAAACCTGAATAATTGTTATTTGGTGCCTGCACTGAGCATGAACATTGTATCCGGATCATGTTTGATGCAAAGTGGTTATTCGTTTAAGTCTGAAAACAATGGTTGTTCGATTTATATGAATAATATCTTTTATGGTCATGCACCTGTGTTGAATGGTTTATTTCTGTTGGATCTCGATAGTAGTATTACGCATATTCATAATGTTGATGCTAAAAGTATTAAACTTGAGAATGATATATCTACATATATGTGGCACTGCCGTCTAGGTCATATTGGCATTAAACGCATGAAGAAACTCCATTCTGATGGACTTTTGGAATCACTTGATTTTGAATCATTTGATACATGTGAGCCATGCCTTATGGGCAAGATGACTAGAACGCCGTTTTCCGGTTCAATGGAACGAGCGACAGATTTATTGGAAATCATACATACTGATGTGTGTGGACCAATGAGTGTGTCGGCGCGAGGTGGATATCGTTATTTTGTTACTTTCACGGATGATTTGAGTAGATACTGGTATATCTATTTGATGAAACATAAGTCTGAAACCTTTGAAAGGTTCAAAGAATTTCAGAATGAAGTGGAAAATCATCGTAACAGAAAGATCAAATTTCTGCGGTCCGACCGTGGAGGAGAGTATCTTAGTTACGAGTTTAGCACACATATGAAAGACTGTGGAATAGTTTCACAACTCACGCCTGCCGGAACACCACAACGTAATGGTGTGTCAGAACGTCGTAATCGTACTTTATTGGATATGGTTCGATCTATGATGTCTCTGACTGACTTACCTCTGTCATTTTGGGGTTATGCACTGGAAACAGCTGCATTCACTTTAAATCGGGCACCATCTAAATCCGTTGAAAAGACACCGTATGAATTATGGTTTGGAAACAAACCTAAGCTGTCATTTCTTAAAGTTTGGGGATGCGATGTTTATGTGAAGAAACTTCAACCGGATAAACTTGAACCCAAAGTGGAAAAATGCGTCTTCATATGATACCCTAAGGAAACGATTGGGTATACCTTCTATCACAGATCCGAGGGCAAGGTCTTCGTTGCCAAGAATGGATCCTTTCTTGAGAAGGAGTTTCTCGCGAAAGGTGTGAGTAGTCGGAAGGTAGAACTCGAAGAGGTTATTAAACCTTCTCTTCATGGAATGGCGAGTGGTGCAGCACCGGAGGTTGTTTCGGATTTGACTTCACCTGATGAAGAGAGAGCTAATGATATTGATCATGAAACTCCGAAAGAGGACACTACCGAACCTCGCAGGTCAAGCAGGACACGTGCAGCTCCTGAACTGTACGGCAATCCTGTTATGAATTTCATGATTGATGAAATAGATGACCCTGCGACGTATGAAGAAGCGATGATGAGCCCTGATTCCAACAAATGGCTAGAAGCCATGAAATCCGAGATTGAATCCATGTACGAAAACCAGGTTTGGACCTTGGTGTACTTACCTCACGACCGAAAGGCCGTTGAAAATAAATGGATTTTCAAAAGAAAAACTGATGCTGATGGTAATGTAACCATCTATAAGGCTCGACTTGTCGCAAAGGGGTTTCGACAAATTCAAGGAGTTGACTACGATGAGACATTCTCTCCCGTAGCGATGCTTAAGTCGGTTAGGATTATGTTAGCAATTGCTGCATATTTTGATTATGAAATATGGCAGATGGATGTCAAAACTGCGTTCCTCAATGGTAATATTGAAGAAGAGTTGTATATGATACAACCTAAGGGTTTTGTCGATCCTAAGGATGTTGATAAGGTGTGCAAACTTTAGCGTTCCATCTATGGACTGAAGCAAGCATCCCGGAGTTGGAATCTCTGCTTTGATGAGGTGATCAAAGAGTTTGGATTTGTCCAAACTTATGGAGAGGCTTGTATTTACAAGAAAGTGAGTGGGAGCAATGTGGCATTTCTGATATTATATGTGGATGACATATTATTTATTGGAAATGATATAGATCTTTTAAACAGTGTTAAAAGTTATCTAAACAGCAACGATGAAGGACCTTGGTGAAGCTTCATATATATTAGGCATTAAAATCTATAGAGATAGATCAAGACACCTAATTGGGCTATCGCAGAGTACATACCTTGATAAGATATTAAAGAAGTTTAATATGGACGAAAGTAAGAAGGGGTTCTTACCTATGTTGCAAGGCAAGACATTGAGTAAGACTCAAAGTCCGGCTACGGCGGAAGAAAGAGAGATAATGGATAAGATCCCCTATGCCTCAGCCATAGGCTCTAAAATGTATGCCATGCTATGTACAAGACCGGATGTGGCACATGCTATTAGTTTGACTAGTAGGTACCAATCTGATCCAGGTTCGGAACACTGGATAGCAGTCAAGAATATCCTTAAGTACTTGAGAAGAACTAAGGATATGTTTCTTGTATATGGAGGTGAAGAAGAGCTAGTCGCTAAGTGTTATGTCGATGCTAGCTTTGACACTGATCCGGATGACTCTAAGTCTCAATCCGGATACGTATTTCTCTTGAACGGAGCAGCAGTTAGTTGGAGGAGCTCCAAACAACCTGTGGTGGCTGGATCAACGACGGAGGCAGAATATGTTGCTGCTTCAAAAGCAGCGCAGGAAGCGGTTTGGATGGAGTTCATAACGGAACTAGGTGTGGTTCCTAGTGCGTTGGACCCAATGGTGATCTATTGTGACAATAATGGAGCCATAGCCAACGCCAAGGAACCAAGGTCCCACAAGAATTCCAAGCATATTAAGCGCCGGTTTCACTCCACCCGCGAGCATGTCAAGGATGGAGATATAAAGATTTGTAAAGTGCACACGGACCTAAATGTAGCAGATCCGTTGACTAAAGTACTCCCTAGGGCAAAACATGATCAACACCAGAACTCCATGGGTGTTAGATTTATCACTATATAAACTAGATTATTGTCTCTAGTGCAAGTGGGAGACTGAAGGAAATATGCCCTGAGAGGCAATAATAAAGTTGTTATTATGTATTCCTTGTATATGATAGATGTTTATTTTGCATGCTATAATTGTATCGATAGGAAACATCAATACATGTGTGTTTAATAAACAAAAAGGGTTCCTAGTTATGCCTCTCTTATAGACTAGCTTGTTGATTAACAAGATGATCAAGGTTTCCTGATCATGGACATTGGATGTTGTTAATAACAAGATCAGAGCATTTGTGAAATGATGTGATGAACATTCATCCGAAGTATAGCATTACGATCAAGTCATTATGTTTATATTGCTATAACATCATACGAAGTAATCTTTATCCTTAGACCATGAGATCATGTTAATTGCTAACACCGGAAGAGTATCTTGATAACATCAAACGTCACACTGTAACAGGGTGACTATAAAGATGGGTTCAGTACTACGAAGGTGTTATGTTGAGGCTCGTGGATCAAGAGTGGAATTTGTCAATCCAGATGACGGATAGATATACTCTGGGCCCTCTCGGTGATATCACATTAGGATAGCTTGCAAGCAAGTGATGTGATCACTAGAATGTTATATCACGGGAATGAGAAAAGAGTGCATGTCGGTAACGAGATCAAACTAGGTATGGAGATACCGATGATCGAATCTCAGACATGTAATATATCGAGAGACAAAGGGATTTAGCTACAAGCGTTACAGGTTCTCACGATCACAGGAGTCATCGTTGAATGTGTAGGAGTCAGTACGGATCTCCAGGTCCCGCTGTTGATTATTGATCGGAGAAGGGTCTCGATCATGTCTGCATTATTCGCGAACCGTAGGGTGGCACACTTAAGAGTTACCGGACACCATTTTGGAGCACATATGTTTCAGAAGAAAGAATTGCAAAGCACAAGAATTGTTTCAATAGAAACCGGAAATTGTTTCGGCTGAAATTGCAGAAGGTGGTTCTGCATGTGATATTGAAATATTGCAAGGGGCTATATGTGAATGTTTGTTAATTAAAGTAATTAACAAAATTCTGAATAAATTTAATAAAAAGAGTTTTATTAAATGAGAGAGCATTAAATTTGGAGAAATTTAATGCATTTAAAGTGGAGACTTTAAAAGGGAATGTGAAGAGGCATTTTAATGTGGAGGGGTTACCACCACATGAATGGGGGAGGTGAGGGGTCACTCCCCCCCCCCCCCATGCACCGGCCATGGAGAGAGGGGGCACCCCCCCCCCCCTCCTCCTATAAAAGGCCACCCATTTCCTCCTTCATCCTCACACCTCCTTGTGAAGAATCTCTATCCCCCTCTAGAATTATTCCCCCATGGTCTCGGATTAGCGAGATACATGTTCCCGGTGGCATTTCGTCTGGAAGGAGCTGCTGCTTCCACTAGATTGCTGGAGCGAGGAGGTGGAGGTTGTCCAGTGGCTTGAACATGTGTGCGAGGATGGATGTGCTGCTAATTTGCGGCGCTCGGACTTCCACACGATCTTGAGATCGGCAAGCGTATGACTACATCAACCACGAGTTCCTACTCGTTAATAAAACTCGTTGTCTTCGAGGGTAAGTTCTCCATGGATGTATGTCCACCCGTTGCTCTGTATCTAGTAGATAGATCTTGGCGTATAGTTCTCATCATAGGAAATTTTTTGTTTTCTGTGCTGCGGACCCAACAAATACATGCAATGACACTGGTGGATCCATGTGTGGTTTGTGGGAAGAACACATATGCAATGACTCTAACTGTGGTTCATGAAAAGAACATGCATGCAATGACACTGGTCGATCCATGTGTGTTTTGTGAGAAGCACACATGCAATGACATTAGGTGTTGTTCATGAAAAGAACAGACATCCAATGACATTGGTGGATCCATGTGTGGTTTGTGAGAAGAACAGACATGCAATGACTCTAGCTGTTGTTCATGAAAAGAACAGGCATCCATATGTGGTTTGTGGAAAGAACAGACATGCAATGACTCCAGCTGTGGTTTGTGGAAAGAACAGACATGCAATGACACTGGGTGTGGTTCATGAAAAGAACACACATGCAATTACTCTAGTGGATCCATGTGTGGTTTGTGAGAAAAACAGACATGCAATGACTCTAGCTATTGTTTGTGAGAAGAACACACATGCAATGACTCTAGGTGTGGTTCATGAAAAGAACATACATCCAATGACTCTAGGTGTGGTTCATGAAAAGAACACACATCCAATGACTCTAGCTGTGGTTCATGAAAAGAACACACATCCAGTGACACTGGGTGTGGTTCATGAAAAGAAAACACATCCAATGATAGTGGTAGATCCTTATGTGGTTTGTGAAAAGAACAGACATGCAATGACTCTGGGTGTGGTTCATGGAAAGAAAATACATCCAATGACACCAGTGGATCCATGTGTGGTTTGTGGTAAGAACACACATGCAATGACACTGGGTGTGGTTCATGAAAAGAAAACACATGCAATGACACTAATGGATCCATGTGGGGTTTGTGGGAAGAACACACATGCAATGACACTAGGTGTGGTTCATGAAAAGAAAACACATGCAATGACACTGGTGGATCCATGTGTGGTTTGTGGGAAGAACAGAAATGCAATGACGCTGGGTGTGGTTCATGAAAATAAAACACATGCAATGACACTAGCTATGGTTCATGAAAAGAACACACATCCAATGACTTTAGTTGTGGTTCATGAAAAGAACACACATCCATGTGTGGCTTGTGAGAAGAACACATATCCATGTGTGGTTTGTGAGAAGAACACACATGCAATGACACTGGGTGTGGTTCATGAAAAGAACAGACATGAAGTGACACTGGTGGATCCATGTGTGGTTTGTAGAAGAACACACATGCAATTACACGAGGTGTGGTTCATCAAAAGAAAACACATGCAATGACACTGGTGGATCCATGTGTGGTTTGTGGGAAGAACACATATGCAATGACTCTAACTGTGGTTCATGAAAAGAACATGCATGCAATGACACTGGTCGATCCATGTGTGGTTTGTGAGAAGAACACACATGCAATGACATTAGGTTTTGTTCATGAAAAGAACAGACATCCAATGACACTGGTGGATCCATGTGTGGTTTTTGAGAAGAACAGACATGCAATAACTCTAGTTGTTGTTCATGAAAAGAACAGGCATCCATATGTAGTTTGTGGAAAGAACAGACATGCAATGACTCCAGCTGTGGTTTGTGGAAAGAACAGACATGCAATGACACTGGGTGTGGTTCATGAAAAGAACACACATGCAATTACTCTGGTGGATCCATGTGTGGTTTGTGAGAAGAACAGACATGCAATGACTCTAGCTGTTGTTTGTGAGAAGAACACACATGCAATGACTCTAGGTGTGGTTCATGAAAAGAACATACATCCAATGACTCTAGGTGTGGTTCATGAAAAGAACACACATCCAATGACTCTAGTTGTGGTTCATGAAAAGAACACACATCCAGTGACACTGGGTGTGGTTCATGAAAAGAAAACACATCCAATGATAGTGGTAGATCCTTATGTGGTTTGTGAAAAGAACAGACATGCAATGACTCAGGGTGTGGTTCATGGAAAGAAAATACATCCAATGACACCAGTGGATCCATGTGTGGTTTGTGGTAAGAACACACATGCAATGACACTGGGTGTGGTTCATGAAAAGAAAACACATGCAATGACACTAATGGATCCATTTTGGGGTTTGTGGGAAGAACACATATGCAATGACACTAGGTGTGGTTCATGAAAAGAAAACACATGCAATGACACTGGTGGATCCATGTGTGGTTTGTGGGAAGAACAGAAATGCAATGACGCTGGGTGTGGTTCATGAAAATAAAACACATGCAATGACACTAGCTATGGTTCATGAAAAGAACACACATCCAATGACTTTAGTTGTGGTTCATGAAAAGAACACACATCCATGTGTGGCTTGTGAGAAGAACACATATCCATGTGTGGTTTGTGAGAAGAACACACATGCAATGACACTGGGTGTGGTTCATGAAAAGAACAGACATGAAGTGACACTGGTGGATCCATGTGTGGTTTGTAGAAGAACACACATGCAATTACACGAGGTGTGGTTCATAAAAAGAAAACACATGCAATGACACTGGTGGATCCATGTGTGGTTTGTGGGAAGAACACATATGCAATGACTCTAACTGTGGTTCATGAAAAGAACATGCATGCAATGACACTGGTCGATCCATGTGTGGTTTGTGAGAAGAACACACATGCAATGACATTAGGTGTTGTTCATGAAAAGAACAGACATCCAATGACACTGGTGGATCCATGTGTGGTTTGTGAGAAGAACAGACATGCAATGACTCTAGCTGTTGTTCATGAAAAGAACAGGCATCCATATGTAGTTTGTGGAAAGAACAGACATGCAATGACTCTAGCTGTGGTTTGTGGAAAGAACAGACATGCAATGACACTGGGTGTGGTTCATGAAAAGAACACACATGCAATTACTCTGGTGGATCCATGTGTGGTTTGTGAGAAGAACAGACATGCAATGACTCTAGCTGTTGTTTGTGAGAAGAACACACATGCAATGACTCTAGGTGTGGTTCATGAAAAGAACATACATCCAATGACTCTAGGTGTGGTTCATGAAAAGAACACACATCCAATGACTCTAGCTGTGCTTCATGAAAAGAACACACATCCAGTGACACTGGGTGTGGTTCATGAAAAGAAAACACATCCAATGATAGTGGTAGATCCTTATGTGGTTTGTGAAAAGAACATAAATGCAATGACTCAGGGTGTGGTTCATGGAAAGAAAATACATCCAATGACACCGGTGGATCCATGTGTGGTTTGTGGTAAGAACACACATGCAATGACACTGGGTGTGGTTCATGAAAAGAAAACACATGCAATGACACTAATGGATCCATGTGGGGTTTGTGGGAAGAACACACATGCAATGACACTAGGTGTGGTTCATGAAAAGAAAACACATGCAATGACACTGGTGGATCCATGTGTGGTTTGTGGGAAGAACAGAAATGCAATGACGTTGGGTGTGGTTCATGAAAATAAAACACATGCAATGACACTAGCTATGGTTCATGAAAAGAACACACATCCAATGACTTTAGTTGTGGTTCATGAAAAGAACACACATCCATGTGTGGCTTGTGAGAAGAACACATATCCATGTGTGGTTTGTGAGAAGAACACACATGCAATGACACTGGGTGTGGTTCATGAAAAGAACATACATGAAGTGACACTGGTGGATCCATGTGTGGTTTGTGGAAGAACACACATGCAATTACACTGGGTGTGGTTCATCAAAAGAAAACACATGCAATGACACTGGTGGATCCATGTGTGGTTTGTGGGAAGAACACATATGCAATGACTCTAACCGTGGTTCATGAAAAGAACATGCATGCAATGACACTGGTCGATCCATGTGTGGTTTGTGAGAAGAACACACATGCAATGACATTAGGTGTTGTTCATGAAAAGAACAGACATCCAATGACACTAGTGGATCCATGTGTGGTTTGTGAGAAGAACAGACATGCAATGACTCTAGCTGTTGTTCATGAAAAGAACAGGCATCCATATGTAGTTTGTGGAAAGAACAGACATGCAATGACTCTAGCTGTGGTTTGTGGAAAGAACAGACATGCAATGACACTGGGTGTGGTTCATGAAAAGAACACACATGCAATTACTCTGGTGGATCCATGTGTGGTTTGTGAGAAGAACAGACATGCAATGACTCTAGCTGTTGTTTGTGAGAAGAACACACATGCAATGACTCTAGGTGTGGTTCATGAAAAGAACATACATCCAATGACTCTAGGTGTGGTTCATGAAAAGAACACACATCCAATGACTCTAGCTGTGCTTCATGAAAAGAACACACATCCAGTGACACTGGGTGTGGTTCATGAAAAGAAAACACATCCAATGATAGTGGTAGATCCTTATGTGGTTTGTGAAAAGAACATAAATGCAATGACTCAGGGTGTGGTTCATGGAAAGAAAATACATCCAATGACACCGGTGGATCCATGTGTGGTTTGTGGTAAGAACACACATGCAATGACACTGGGTGTGGTTCATGAAAAGAAAACACATGCAATGACACTAATGGATCCATGTGGGGTTTGTGGGAAGAACACACATGCAATGACACTAGGTGTGGTTCATGAAAAGAAAACACATGCAATGACACTGGTGGATCCATGTGTGGTTTGTGGGAAGAACAGAAATGCAATGACGCTGGGTGTGGTTCATGAAAATAAAACACATGCAATGACACTAGCTATGGTTCATGAAAAGAACACACATCCAATGACTTTAGTTGTGGTTCATGAAAAGAACACACATCCATGTGTGGCTTGTGAGAAGAACACATATCCATGTGTGGTTTGTGAGAAGAACACACATGCAATGACACTGGGTGTGGTTCATGAAAAGAACATACATGAAGTGACACTGGTGGATCCATGTGTGGTTTGTGGAAGAACACACATGCAATTACACTGGGTGTGGTTCATCAAAAGAAAACACATGCAATGACACTGGTGGATCCATGTGTGGTTTGTGGGAAGAACACATATGCAATGACTCTAACCGTGGTTCATGAAAAGAACATGCATGCAATGACACTGGTCGATCCATGTGTGGTTTGTGAGAAGAACACACATGCAATGACATTAGGTGTTGTTCATGAAAAGAACAGACATCCAATGACACTAGTGGATCCATGTGTGGTTTGTGAGAAGAACAGACATGCAATGACACTAGCTATTGTTCATGAAAAGAACAGGCATCCATATGTGGTTTGTGGAAAGAACAGACATGCAATGACTCCAGCTGTGGTTTGTGGAAAGAACAGACATGCAATGACACTGGGTGTGGTTCATGAAAAGAACACACATGCAGTTACTCTGGTGGATCCATGTGTGGTTTGTGAGGAGAACAGACATGCAATGACTCTAGCTGTTGTTTGTGAGAAGAACACACATGCAATGACTCTAGGTGTGGTTCATGAAAAGAACATACATCCAATGACTCTAGGTGTGGTTCATGAAAAGAACACACATCCAATGACTCTAGCTGTGGTTCATGAAAAGAACACACATCCAGTGACACTGGGTGTGGTTCATGAAAAGAAAACACATCCAATGATAGTGGTAGATCCTTATGTGGTTTGTGAAAAGAACAGACATGCAATGACTCTGGGTGTGGTTCATGGAAAGAATACACATCCAGTTACACTGGTGGATCCATGTGTGGTTTGTGGGAAGAACACACATGCAATGACACTGGGTGTGGTTCTTGAAAAGAAAACACATGCAATGACACTGGTGGATCCATGTGTGGTTTGTGGGAAGAACACACATGCAATGACTCTGGCTGTGGTTCATGAAAAGAACACACATCCAATGACTCTAACTGTGGTTCATGAAAAGAACACACATGCAATGACTCTGGCTGTGGTTCATGAAAAGAACACACATCCAATGACTCTAACTGTGGTTCATGAAAAGAACACACATCCAATGACTCTAGTTGTGGTTCATGAGAAGAACACACATCCAGTGACACTGGGTGTGGTTCATGAAAAGAAAACACATCCAATGATACTGGTGGATCCTTATGTCGTTTGTTAAAGGACAGACATGCAATGACTCTGGGTGTGGTTCAGGGAAAGAAAACACATCCAGTGACACTGGTGGATCCATGTGTGGTTTGTGGGAACAACACACATGCAATGACACTAGGTGTGGTTCATGAAAAGAAAACACATGCAATGACACTGGTGGATCCATGTGTGGTTTGTGGGAAGAACACACATGCAATGACACTGGTGTGGTTCATGAAAAGAAAACACATCCATGTGTGGTTTGTGAGAAGAACACACATCCATGTGTGGTTTGTGAGAAGAACACACATGCAATGACACTGGGTGTGGTTCATTAAAAGAATAGACATGCAATGACATTGGTGGATCCATGTTTGGTTTGTGAGAAGAACAGACATGCAATGACTCTATCTGTGGTTTGTGAGAAGAACACACATGCAATGACTCTAGCTGTGATTCATGAAAAGAACACACATCCAATGACTCTAGCCGTGGTTCATGAAAAGAACACACATCCATTGACTCTAGTTGTCGTTCCTGAAAAGAACACACATCCAGTGACACTGGGTGTGGTTCATGAAAAGAAAACACATCCAATGATACTAGTGGATCCTTATGTGGTTTGTGAAAAGAACAGACATGCAATGACTCTGGGTGTGGTTCAGGGAAAGAAAACACATACAGTGACACTGGTGGATCCATGTGTGGTTTGTGGGAACAACACACATGCAATGACACTTGGTGTGGTTCATGGAAAGAATAAACATCCAGTGACACTGGTGGATCCATGTGTGGTTTGTGGGAAGAACACACATGCAATGACACTGGGTGTGGTTCATGAAAAGAAAACACATGCAATGACACTGGTGGATCCATGTGTGGTTTGTGGGAAGAACACACATGCAATGACTCTGGCTGTGGTTCATGAAAAGAACACACATCCAATGACTCTAACTGTGGTTCATGAAAAGAACACACATCCAGTGACACTGGGTGTGGTTCATGAAAAGAAAACACATCCAATGATACTAGTGGATCCTTATGTGGTTTATGAAAAGAACACACATGCAATGACTCTGGGTGTGGTTCATGGAAAGAAAACACATCCAGTGACACTGGTGGATCCATGTGTGGTTTGTGGGAAGAACACACATGCAATGACACTGGGTGTGGTTCATGAAAAGAAAACACATGCAATGACACTGGTGGATCCATGTGTGGTTTGTGTGAAGAACAGACATGCAATGACACTGGGTGTGGTTCATGAAAGGAAAACACATGCAATGACACTGGTGGATCCATGTGTGGTTTATGGGAAGAACACACATGCAATGACACTGGGTGTGGTTCATGAAAAGAAAACACATGCAATTACACTAGATGTGGTTAATGAAAAGAACACACATCCAATGAGTTTAGCTGTGGTTCATGAAAAGAACACACATCCATGTGTGGTTTGTGAGAAGAACACACATCCATGTGTGGTTTGTGAGAAGAACACACATGCAATGACTCTAGCTGTTGTTCATGAAAAGAACAGGCATCCATATGTGGTTTGTGGAAAGAACAGACATGCAATGACTCCAGCTGTGGTTTGTGGAAAGAACAGACATGCAATGACACTGGGTGTGGTTCATGAAAAGAACACACATGCAATGACTCTAACTGTGGTTCATGAAAAGAACACACATCCAATGACTCTAGCTGTGGTTCATGAGAAGAACACACATCCAGTGACACTGGGTGTGGTTCATGAAAAGAAAACACATCCAATGATACTGGTGGATCCTTATGTCGTTTGTTAAAGGATAGACATGCAATGACTCTGGGTGTGGTTCAGGGAAAGAAAACACATCCAGTGACACTGGTGGATCCATGTGTGGTTTGTGGGAACAACACACATGCAATGACACTTGGTGTGGTTCATGAAAAGAAAACACATGCAATGACACTGGTGGATCCATGTGTGGTTTGTGGGAAGAACACACATGCAATGACACTGGTGTGGTTCATGAAAAGAAAACACATCCATGTGTGGTTTGTGAGAAGAACACACATCGATGTGTGGTTTGTGAGAAGAACACACATGCAATGACACTGGGTGTGGTTCATTAAAAGAACAGACATTCAATGACATTGGTGGATCCATGTTTGGTTTGTGAGAAGAACAGACATGCAATGACTCTATCTGTGGTTTGTGAGAAGAACACACATGCAATGACTCTAGCTGTGATTCATGAAAAGAACACACATCCAATGGCTCTAGCTGTGGTTCATGAAAAGAATACACATCCAATGACTCTAGCTGTGGTTCATGAAAAGAACACACATCCAGTGACACTGGGTGTGGTTCATGAAAAGAAAACACATCCAATGATACTAGTGGATCCTTATGTGGTTTATGAAAAGAACACACATGCAATGACTCTGGGTGTGGTTCATGGAAAGAAAACACATCCATTGACACTGGTGGATCCATGTGTGGTTTGTGGGAAGAACACACATGCAATGACACTGGGTGTGGTTCATGAAAAGAAAACACATGCAATGACACTGGTGGATCCATGTGTGGTTTGTGTGAAGAACAGACATGCAATGACACTGGGTGTGGTTCATGAAAGGAAAACACATGCAATGACACTGGTGGATCCATGTGTGGTTTGTAGGAAGAACACACATGCAATGACACTGGGTGTGGTTCATGAAAATAAAACACATGCAATTACACTAGATGTGGTTAATGAAAAGAACACACATCCAATGAGTTTAGCTGTGGTTCATGAAAAGAACACACATCCATGTGTGGTTTGTGAGAAGAACACACATCCATGTGTGTTTTGTGAGAAGAACACACATGCAATGACACTGGGTGTGGTTCATGAAAAGAATAGACATGCAGTGACACTAGTGGATCCATGTGTTGTTTGTGAGAAGAACACACATGTAATGACACTGGGTGTGGTTCATGAAAAGAATAGACATGCAATGACATTGGTGGATCCATGTTTGGTTTGTGAGAAGAACAGACATGCAATGACTCTGGTTATGGTTTGTGAGAAGAACACACATGCAATGACTGTAGTGTGGTTCATGAAAAGAACACACATCCAATGACTCTAGTTGTGGTTCATGAAAAGAACACATATCCAATGACTCTAGTCGTGGTTCATGAAAAGAACACACATCTAGTGACACTGGGTGTGGTTCATGGAAAGAAAACACATCCAATGATACTGGTGGATCCTTATGTGGTTTGTGAAAAGAACAGACATGCAATGACTCTGGGTGTGGTTCATGGAAAGAAAACACATCCAGTGACACTGGTGGATCCATGTGTGGTTTGTGGGAAGAACACACATGCAATGACACTGGGTGTGGTTCATGAAAAGAAAAAACATGCAATGACACTGGTGGATCCATGTGTGGTTTGTGAGAAGAACAGACATGCAATGACTCTAGGTGGTCCAGATGTGGTTTATGAGAAGAACACACATGCAATAAACTCTAGTGGATCTATCTTGGCATAATTTGATGTATGCCACGATGTATTTCATTGTACAAGACACTCACTTTCGATTTTTATACTACACAGTTTTGCCCTTGGTTATTTGATACTACTCAGTTTTGCCCTTGGTTCCCCCTCTCTCTTTCATAGAAGCCCAAACATGTGCTCGGTTTGTTTGCTATGCCCTGATTGGTTGTCACAGTTGTCACGCGGATCGTGCGCACCAACCATTGATCCTGTGTGATCCAATAATGATCGTTGCACATGTCATGCCCTTCATAGTACAGCGTGAGAAATCACGGACGTCTCCTTCAGCGTGAGACAGCACGGACATCTCCCTCTAGAAGAAGGAAGACGATTCCATCCATGGAAAAAGTCGTCGAGTGGTCATGTCACATTTAATCTAGTTTGCAAAGGCTACTATTGCTACTACAACACATGCACAGGGCAACAGGGTCATTGAGTGAACGGTTGTCAACGGGACGCTGCAATTTATTGCCACTTGATTTTAATAAGACATATCCCATTTTTACGCAGCGCTCTCAATCTCACTTCCAATTGGGCCCTACCGCTAGTAACTTCCATGAGTCAAGGGCCCCCCTCGAGTAGATCTAACGTTGCTAGAAATTGGTTCCACGCCACTTGCATGCAGTGGAATCGAGGTCTGCCATGAGCGTGTTTTCAATGCAGCTCTAAAGTGGAGATCGTGGCTGTTTCAAAAAAAGGGAACCCAAAAAAAGGTAGAGATCGAGGACTACGAACGGTCCGGTGTTTATAATCCCGCTCGACCTTCTTCTTCCATGTGCTCGTGTCATTTCCCCCAGTCTGTCTAGTCCCAAGACCCCAATCTGCACCTACCGCGCGTGCTGAAGCTCCCTTGCTTGCACTACCTCCTTCCCTAGGTGCGCCATGAAGCGTACGAGTGGAGACGAGCCGAAGGTGAAGCCAGTTGAAGGCGCAACAACAGATGGCTTGGTCGTCGCCAAGCAGGCGGAGGCGTCTTCTCTGGGCACGAACGCCTCTCGTCGTCGCGCTGTTGAGGGTTCAACTCATCCGTCCAGCCAGTAGCCGTCGCCGCCGAGCAGCAGGTGTCCGACAACGTCGTGGCTGACAATGTCGTGGTGCCAGCGGCAGATCTGGATGGGGGGCAGGCGGAGGCAATCCGGTGCTCTACATCAACGACCCCATCGTCGTCCAAGAAATCTTCGACGCAATTGCGGAGAATGACGAGTTCGAGGAGGAGGTCCCTGATGAGGAGTCTGAGGTACTACATTGCTAGCTTCTCTAGTCACAGCCGCAGATTTCACTGTTCATACATAGGATTTGCTCAATCGTGTACATATTCTTTTGCTTTTGAAGTAGGGTAGTATATATATGGTTCGATCGGTCGATTGATGCATCTGCCATCTAGTCACAAAACCCCAATCTGTCTAGTCACAAAACCCCAATATACTCATATGCCATCTACTTGAGTTTACTAGTTGAGTGTTGATTTCGATACACAACATGCCTATAACATTACATTTCTATTCCTAGATGAGCCAATGATTCAATTTTGCCCCAAAATAGTGCAAGGGCATCTGATGGTGTCGTTTTCTTAGGGATGGTTAGTGAACCTGAGGCAGCAATGCACATAAACAATATAGGTTATGTTGTTGGTATTTTGGTTCTCCGACTCCATCTCTGGAAAAAATGAGGCCCTAATTTTTTTCTCATATGGAACCTATATATATAATCTTTGTATTGTTTCTGATCTATGAATGTGTCATATGATGCATATGTATATCCCTGAATATTTTTTTGTACGATTACATTTCAATTTCTTATTGTGGCCAATGATTCAAATTTGCCCAAAAGAGAGGCAGACACATTGGTGTCAGATTTTTTCAGGGATGAGTTAGCGAACCTGGGGCCATGTACAAGATCAATATAAGATGCGCAATTGTTACTTGGTTCGTGTATGCCATCCCTGAAGAAACTTATGAGGCTGCAATCTTTATTCTACATTCATAGAACTATGATATTTGAATTATCTATTCCATGCATTCATAGTGTATAAGAATTACATTTCAGTTTGTCACCGAGGCAGATGATTGAGATTTGCCCCAAAAGAGTTCAACGGGAGACACATATGATGGTGTTGTGTTTTAGGGATGGGTTGGTGAACCTGAGGCAGCAATGCACATAAACAATATAGGTTGTGTCGTTGGTACTTTGGTTTGCCAACTCCATCTCTAAAACAAATTATGAGGCCCTAGATTTATTCTCGTATGGAACTACATATATGATCCTTGAATTGTTTCTGATCTTTTAATGATTCGTATGATGCATATGTATATGAATGGTTTTGATCATAAGTATTTTTAACATGTACCTGAAGATTAATTGTTTGGTTTTTTATTTATAATTACAATATTTGGGCTTGTTTTTGTACCTGACTATGTATATCCCTGAATATTGTTTTGTACGATTACATTTCAATTTCTTATTGTGGCCAATGATTCAAATTTGTCCCAAAAGAGAGGCAGACACATGGTGTCAGATTTTTTCAGGGAAGAGTTAGTGAACCTAGGGCGATGTACAAGAACAATATAGGTTGTGCAATTGTTACTTGGTTCACTCACGCCATCCCTGGAGAAACTTATGAGGACGCAATCTTTATTCTACATATACTCTAATGCAATTATTTGTCATTGTGTTGAGATGAAATGATATATGAACCGATCAAACTATTGTTGAGATGCTTTATCTTTGATATCCACGGATATATTGTCTTACATATACATGTTGTGAATTCTTGAGTTGTAATACAATTCAATAATATGTATGAGTTCTAAGTTATGTTCTTAAAAATCAACAGGAGGATGATGATGAAGTGGACGATAGCAAGGTATTCAGGTACAACAAGAGCTGCTACGTGCTGAGGCGGTTACGGTGTGGGCGAATCCATTTCCACCGTAGGGGAAGACTGTTTTGCCCATTATGTGGTAGAGTAATCAACGTGGACCTCGACAGCATGATCCAGCACGCAGTGGGCGTTGCCAGAGGCGGAGGCAGAAGCCATATGACGATTACCTTTGCACGGCACGCAGCCTTCGGCAAATTCCTCTGGGAGTATGTCAGGACAGGCATGTATCCCATCGACTAGGTTGTCACTGCCTCCTGCTGATATGCCCCTACCCTGCTAGGCGTCTCCGTGTCACGGCCTCCTGATGCTGCCCCTGCTTTTATTTTGTTTTAGTTAATTATTACCTGTGTGTGGCATGTAAGACAATATATCTATGGTGTCTCTGGTGAACCTTCTATATTAATCTACTCCTTTATATGGAGTGCCTTAAAATTTCTAATGTTCAATTATATTACTGATCATGCTCATGCACACTACAAAATATTTCTAGTGCTCGATTATATTATAATTGTCAAGGAATACATCAACAAGTTAAATTGGTCAAAACTTTGTATTGAAGTAACTAAATGATCTCACATCAGCGGTGGACGTTGGCAGAAGCCAAAGGCATCAGCCGAAGACCTTGGAGCGGCACGCAGTCTTCAGCAAATTCCTTACAGGTTCAACAATGGGTTGTCACTGCCCAGCTCCGAATTTGCTTATAGGTCCAACATGGCAGAACTTGAGCTACCACAGAGACCTCGGCAGAGGTGGCAGAATTGGTGCGGGTGCAACTACGGTGACGACGAGCTCGGATTCTAGAGGAGGAAAATAGAGCATGGTCGACACGGTGATAGATCTCACCGGGAACCAATTCTCGTCCCCGCACCGTGCCATGGGTGCATCCATGGTGAGGTCGAGCTCCGACTCGGGATGGGGAGGAGAGCGGGGCTGAGCAGGTTCGTCACGTCCCAGCTCTGTGCCATGGCCGTGACCATAGATTGCCGCTCCGGGGAAGAAGAAGACGCATAATGGATGCATGCGCCAACACTACAAGCCTACAGGGAGGAGAGCAGGGCCGAGTAGGTCCGTCCACGTCCTAGCTCCGCGCCATGGTTGTGACGCCCCACAGATTACCGCTCCGAGGAAGAATAAGACGCGTAATGGATGCATGCGCCAATGTTGCAAGCCTAATTGACACCTAAGCGACGGGAGCGACATAACGGCGAGAACTGACAGGGGGGCCCAACTTGACGGCCGTTAGCCTGATATTTTGTATTGAAACGTAAAGTTGAATTCGTGCCGAAAAAGACCCTCTGAGTATTTGGCACACCAACTGTAGTTATCGCGGCTGATTTCAGGGAACTTGGGTACCGTGTTGCCTGGGCGCCCCAACTTTCGGGCCGCAAAATGATATTCTCATATCAGACACCAATGAAATCTTCACGAAGTGCAACGCCTGCCAAAGGTTCGCAGACAAGCCACACACGCTAGGCTTCGAGCTATGGCCAATACCATTGGCCTGGCCCTTTGCGCCATGGGGACTTGACATGGTTGGCAAGCTCCATAAATCTTCACCTAGAGGGTATGTCTACCGCGTCATCGCTGTTGACAAGTTCACCAAGTGGATCGAGGCTACGCCCATCACCAACCAAACCAGCACTACCACCATCAAGTTCTTCAGAGTGCCTCATAGCATCATCATCGATAATGGCACGAGCTTCACCTTGAAGGAGTGCCAAGACTTTTGCGAGCGGGTGGGCATCAACATCAGCTATGCCTCCGTGGCGCACCCCAAAACCAACGACCAAGTCAAAAATTCCAACAGCCTCGTATGTAATGGCATCAAGAAGCGACTCCTTCGGTCTCTCGCGCGAGCCACTGGTGCATGGGTTGAGGAACTTCCCTCGGTGTTGTGGAGCCTGTGCATAACTCCAAACAACGCCACCGGATACACACATTTCTTCATGGTGCACGATGTTGAGGTGGTGTTACCGGCTGAAGTACGCTGCAAAGCCCCACGGGTGGTTGCCTACAGCGAGGCTGAATCCACGGCCTCACTGAAAGACGACGTCGACCTGCTAGACGAGGCATGATACATTTCCGCCACTCGCTCGGTGGTGTACCAGCAGAACCTCCACAACTATCATAGCCGACGGCTACGAGCCTACGACCAAGGTCCTTCTCTGAAGGAGACCTCATCCTATGCCTTAAACATAAAGGCCACTTGAAGCTTGAGTCCCCTTGGGAGGGACCTTACATCATCACCGAGGTGATCCCAGGTGACGCATATCGCCTCAAGGACGTAGAAACTTGAGTCGAATACTCCAACCCTTAGAATGTCACACAGCTGCGATGTTTCTACCCCTAGAAGTTTTTTACATTTCAATGAGGCTACTTAGCCGAAACATGTACATGCTACCCTTCAATAAATAAATCTAAGTTCCTCAACTATGAGTTCATTCCCCTTTTTATTTTCCATATACAATGCACTCGAGGGATACGCCTCCTCGTTGACTTCATCCGATAATAAACTCAATTAACTATCTACTGCTCGATCCCGAGTAGCTGAGACATCCCACGGTCGAATCCTTAAAAACTCCAACCCAGTTGCAACTCAACTGACAGGTTGGCAAGGTAGTGAGATTGGCTGGTTTTAGGATAACGAAAAGGCGCACCAACAATACACTCGTATCAATATATACAAACATACAACAACATTACATGGTCCACAAAGCCCTCTCGGATTACACAAATTCTACATTGCCTACATGTCCTACGGGCCTAATGCTACCACCATCGTTGGAGCACGACATTTGTGCGCTCGACGAACAAGCGAATGATGTCCTCGGCAGGTTGTGTAACCACCCGATAGTGTGGCCGCATATTCCAAGCTAAGCCATCCGGAGGCGCCGATGGCCCTTCAACAACGGCCTCCAAGTCCACATCTGGATGCTGCATGTGGACAAGGGCTAGCGCAACCTTTGCACCTACAACAAGCTACTAGTGTATGCACTTGCGCACAACACCAACATCTCAAAACTTCTACAACAACGCCAACACACTGGAGGGAGCCACATCTAGTGGAAAATTGCAGTGTATATGGTTGTGAGTGTGGATCACGCGCACTTCAAGAAATCCAGTACCTGCGAGACGCGATCCTGCAACATGGCCAATATAGTGGCCCGACTCCTATGGGTCAAGAAGAAACAACAGCCTCCAGCTCCGCTTGGGTAAGACAACTCAACCGGATACTGACACACTCTTTCTCTTCCTGTGGAATGATATTGATGACTGCACACACAAGTCAGAGGCATTTAGTCGACATCTACTAAACTTCCAAGAGAAAAATCAACTAGAGAGGTTCACATTGAAGTTTCTCGCCAATCTGGGCCACCTCACCTAGAAGATACTTCTCCCGTTTGAATGCCTTCTTTGCCTTAGACTTCCACACATCAGCGTTCCCTTTGATGATCGCAAGTGTTTTCTCCAACTCCCTAACTCAATCCCGCAGAAGGGGAAATTGCGACAACTCATCAGCTCTTGAAAGCCGTAGGGGAACCGAAGGAGTAGCAGAAGTGGGGGAATCCGGTGTGCCACTGGTGGCGCCCTATACATAAAAACACCTAAATAATAAGAGCCTCAAAGATCAGGCGACAAGCAGAACGATTACGCAAATGGTCACGGATAAGTACATCAACAGAAGACATTATACAAGTTCATCCAAAAGCCAAAACACGCATTGACAGTCATTACCCACCAGCTATGCTCACTAGCCTACAATTAAGTACCAAGCTTACAAATGAGAAGGCAATCGCAAGCGGCACCAAGCTATCTAAGCATCAGTATCAGAAGGCTTTGTGGTGCCTATGATAGTTTCCGCCATGGCAGTGTTTGCCGCAGCCAGCCGTTTCTGCTCCTCAGAGTACTTTGCAAGGAAATCAATTAGCCTAGGGCCATATTTATTGCAGCTCTTAGAGAAAGGGCCAAAAGCTACCTCCTTGTCATCCGCCATCACAGGCATCGCGGAGGTGACCTTGTTGACATCCAAGTTGGTGCCACATGCCTATGCCATAGCAAGTCCCAAGGAGGCACCCGCAACCTTCTGCATATGCTTATATTCCTTAGAAGCATCACCCGAAAAGGCATCTGCAAGGCCACCAACCTCCTCGATAGCAATAGCCTTCGGGAACATCTCCTAGTGGAAGCGCCCAAGCATGACCTTGGTCTTTGACGAGGGCATCTTTGGCGTAGGAGCTGCGATCTTCGACTGTGGACACAACCCCAACCAACAGGTCATCACTTTCCAACGCTTGGCCGTCAAATTCGACACTAGCCGCATATGTAGATGCACAACAACCAAGTGCCTGAAAACACACACCAAGCAAAAGGAAGATATGAACAACATGCAATAGACACTTACTAGAAAAAGATTGGGCGGCAGTCATGAGCTGGTCAGCCAACGCCCTCTCCCGCTTGCTGCCGAAGCCACAAGGCTCTCCTCACGCTGCTTCAACTCCAACTTCAGGAACTCGAGGGCTTCCACCATGTTTTTCTCCTTTGTCTCGGCACTACCAAGACTCTTCTCGAGAGATTCTAGGCAACACCGAACCTGGTTGTTCTCCTCTGAAACACAACACAATACCATATCAAATTGCGAACATAGCAACCAATCAATATGTAAGGAAGAAACAACTCACCTCGGAGCTCCCTGAGGTCGGACTCCAACCGTACGTACTGCTGACCCATCTGCACCATGTTCCGTAGAAACGGCTATAGAAGCATTGGGGTCACTGCAAAGGACTCGGGGGCATCCAAGAAAAGGCAAGAAACTTACATGATCACCTGAAGACTCTATCGGATCTTGCTCTGTAGTCTGAGTGACAACGACTAATGACTGCAAGTGCACAAATCAACTATAGCTAGTTTTGAAATAAGAGTATCGAACACACAAAGAGCTATTTGGTTGAGGTCTTTATGCCCCTCATCACTATCTACCAAAGGATACTTATAAGATGCCTTTTATTTAAGGTGAACGGGTGTTTGAAAGGTTTTTGGTTTTAGTGTAGGAAAGTAAACAAAACAAGTAAAAACAAAGCAAGTAAAAAGAGTGTTTTTGGAATGGTGGTTGAACTCGATGGGGCTAAGACGTTCTCGGGGGTGTAGGATACACCTCTAGCATGTTGTAATTAATCATAATTAGGATAGCCTATTTCTTGTGTTATGATATGTGTGGAGAGAGTTCCGCAAAAATATGTTCACCAAGGCTCGTAGGTAGTCACTTTGTTGAGCCAAGAATGAGGTCATCTCTAAATAACCACTACGATGCCTGGTAGCAATCGCCATGCAGACCACCGCAATTAAAGGTTTCCCCATGAATATCATAATTAGCTTAGTGAATCTCCCTTTGTTCCCCCTTTGACTGTGTTGGGTGATAGCGGTGCTTATAGTCACAGTAGCAACCGGCACAAACATCCAAGCATGTTCAAAGGGTTTCACCCTCTTACTTTAGACCCGAAGGCAAATGATATGTTGCCGACTACACATACCATCTAAAGGGAGAAATCAAACACACATCATAGATCAATGGATCTTCTACACAACTAATATCATCTTTATTTCATTTCATAATAATGCTAGGGTTTCTCCATATTCCCTAGAACGAAGAGAACTACTCACAAATGGAAGCAATCAACAACATCATCATAATCAAATGGATGGATAAAAGTAATGGGATGAATCTAGTGCAAACCAAAATTGAATCTGAAATTACAACAAGATCTAATGGATGGAAGATGGGGGTAGAGGTGGTGATTGAGATGCAGCAGTTGATGATGTAGGGGATGATGTGTTGTCCTCCAATGATCCGTACAATATTAAGGATTTTCCCTTCTTCAAGTTCCCTTTCTGGTGTGGTTTTTCGTGGCTGGAGGTTTCTGTGAATGTCGAATCTGTGATATGTTTTTGCGAGGAGGAAGTATTTGATGAGGTGGTCTCCTCGCCGGGTCATACGGGCACGTGGTACGGGTGGGCTCCGCCCGTACCACAGGTTGTTACGCTGGCTAGAGCCTCCTGGGCATGGGAAATTCTTCCAGGTGCGAAGGTAAATCAATAAAATGACTTTTATCACTTAAAGATAACATATTACTATGTAATATGATAGTCTCAATTGATATGTTCATTAAATACTTAGTAAATTGGGATCCTGTTGAAACAAGGACAAAAAGGTGCGCGCTAACGCGATAAAATACTAAAACCCTATGGTAATAATGCAAAAACAATAAGTAAAAATGCTCAATTTTTGGACTCATCAATGACCCCGTGCTTACCCAACTTGGTTGAGCTCGAGGAACTGTCATCATCGGTGCCCACCATGGAGAGGGTGCAGTGGCCTCAACAGTCGTGACCTTGGAGTCTACGACTCCCTCCTCCACTTCGTCCTTGGCGGCCTCCTCTAGATAAGACTCCCTAGTGATCCAGCACACAAGACCACCTTTCAAGATCCATTTAACATACTTAAAATGGCACACTTGGAGTCAAAAACACTTATGCACTGAAGTTATCCAGATCAAACACCTCCCTCTTATGTTTCTTGGCTGGAGGTGCAAGCGGTGCAGCCCGGAGAGGCACCGCTGGAATCGGTCCAACAACACGTGCATCAGGAGCAGGATCCTTTGGAGTTTTAGGAGTTGAGGCATCCGAATCTTCACTCCAATATCTCTTGCGAGTGCCTTCATTGCTAGACTCAGGGGATTCTTGCGACTGAGCAGCTAGGATAGTGGAGTCTGATTCATCCCGCTATGTACCCTTAGGGGTGTCCCACTCCTCAAATAACGGGGGCATCATGCCCTTAACCTTCAGGTTCTGTAGATGCACAGCAACAACACCATCAAACTCACAATACACACCTTAAGATAAAGCAAATAAATAGCAAGGACACTACCTTCGGCATGGGCTTGGTGGCACAAAACGGAATAGTGGATGTCTCCACAGGGAGAGCCTCTTCAATGGTTAAGCTAGTCAAAAATTTGACTTTCCTCTCCATGTATGTGGACGATAGGTCCTCTGAAGACATGCAGGACATGCATAAAGGAACATCAGATACATCCTGACCTATAGGGGTCGTATCTGACGCTGCATGAATATTCGGATGATGTCGACGTGAGTGACCTCCTTGTCGTGAACTAGCTGTAGATTCTTCACCCGCTCGTATAAGGATTCAACTTTAGCAGTCTCACCTAAAGGAATTTACTTCCTCCATGATCGCTTATTCTCCGTCTAAACACTCGCGCCGAACGGGGCAAGGCCATACTTCTGATTAGTCAGTTTCTGATCCACGGATGTAGAACCACTTGGATCTCCACCCTTGCGCAAAATCGACGATCTTGAAACTGAAGTATTGACTGCTCGGGTGAACGGATATGTCGCATCCACTAACCTCGTACACCACTGATCCAGAGCCCGACTGCCTCTTCAATCCATATAGCTTTTTGAAGAGCCCAGAGTGCAGCTTGATTCCAAGCCAACACTCGTAGAGGGTGATGAAGCAAGCGATATGAATAATCGAATTGGGAGACATCTAATGTAGTTGAATCTTGTACAAAAAGAGCAACCCACGCACAAAATAGTGGAGGCGGAGAGAAATTCCATGAAATACAAATGCAAGAAACATCACTAAATATCCAGCAGAAGGATCAGGGATTACCTCGGGATTGGGAACCTTGTAGTCGCCCTCCTCTGCAGGAATCTGGCCGACTTCGTAGAGCTACCGCAGTTTGAATTCTTTTTATTAGATCTTTTTCGTGGTTAAAGATGAAAAACATCATAAACTGATTGACTATGTTGCATTGTTACTTCTGTGGTTGCAAGCTCTTGTTTGATATTTTAGTGACATTTTGTCAATTTCATAGGTGCTAGAGTCAACAGATGTTTAATTTATTCTTGAAATGTTTGTTACTATGCCACTATTGGTAACCTGATCTCGGTTGTTTGATTTGTTTGTGAGCGGTGTAGGATGAGATGCAGCGAAACAACCTAGAGCTAAATAACTTAAAGGACGAGACCAAGGAGAACCGAGAGAAGATCAAGGCCAACAAGCGGTTGCCCTACCTCGTTGGTAACACTGTCAAGGTTTGGTCCTCACACCATTACATATTTTGGATGTGTTAACTTGCATATCGGTAATATTATCCTATTGGACCCTCCTAACTTATGTTATTCCTCTATTATCGTCTAGTTTGGTAGAATTGTCCTTGTGGTGCGTAATGTTTTTACATGCCTAGATTCTTAGTGAACTTGTTCTCATTACTGAAAATGCATTAATGCCTTACATGAATCTAATAGTTAGTATTCATTGTATTAGATGCTGAAAGCAAACCTCCAAGTGAAAATATTTGTCAAGATACATTCTTTATGTAAAATAGGAATATATTTGTATAAATCATACATATGTTTAGTTGTCAAACATTCTCCAAGTGAAGGTACATGTTGCGAGTTTTTTCAAATTTACTTTTTATGTTTGGGTCAGGGAGCATGTTGCTGGTGTTTTTGCACCCTTAATGGAAGGTGTATCCTGAGGAATGTATGCACGGTTGATATTCAATTGCCAAAAAGCCACATGTGTACCATGTTCTGTTATGTCCATCGCTTGGCATACTAGTGTATTATTTAGGAGTTTCATTGTTGGTGTGTGAATGGTGTGCATGACATGATATATTTTTGTAGTCTGCGAATGTTGTGTGTGGATTCATATATTGTTACACATTTATGTCATACACTTATCTGCTATGCAGCTTTAACTAAGTTCTGGTAGCATCAACTACTTGAAAAAACTAGTGCTTGCCTCAGGCTTTTGCAAAAAACTTGATTAAGTTTCTGCCTCAAATTGCAGTCGTGAATGTTCACAACTCATTGATATACTCCATATGCTACCTTGGCCATCTGTTCCTCGGTGTTGAAGCTAGAGCACATGTTAATCAAGGAGAGCTAGGTCAGGTATGATGATTATACCTTACAACACAAGATTCATTAAGTTGATTAAGTTGGGTATTGTTCGGCTGATTTTAATTTAGGATATATTGATATATGTACATTGGCTACCTAATCATGTAGATTGATTTAAATGTATGCATAGGATGGTGTAGTGTTTAGATTGTGTGTCGATCTGTAGTTTCTTGTGTCGTTGGAGTTGAATCTTTCTTGCTATATTGTCTTGTAGGTGATGAATGAGCCGAGCTATTCAACCAGTGGCAGTCAGTGGAGTAGATTCCTGTGGCCATCACGAAGGGGAGAAGTGCTGCTGGTACCGGGACGAATGGATTTTCTTTTTTTCTTGTTGATCTATAGCCTGGAAGATCTATATAGAGTGTGCAATGCTTGACCTCGGCATGTGCCATTGATATGCTGGTCCTCGTTATCTACGCCCTCTATCATTGATTGTTGTAGTGTAGTGATGGCTCGGTGTTGATGTGGAGCTCGTTGGGGAACCCCAAGGGGAAGGTATGATGAGCACAGCAGTAAGTTTCCCTCAGTTATGAAACCAAGGTTTAATCGAACTAGTAGGAGCAAGGAAACACCCCAAAGGTGTTGCTATCTGAGCCTTGGCAGGGCGCACTACCGGTGCAAGTAGCAACGTGGAGACCTGCACAACACAACCACAGAACTGTGCCCCCAACTTGCGATGAGGTTGTCAATCTCACCGGTTTTGCTAAAAACAAAGGATTAAACGTATCGAATGGAAGGAAGTAATAGTTTGTAGAAAGTAAACACAAAGCAGTAAACAATTTGTAGATTGTATGTAAAAGAAAGGACCGGGGTCCATAGTTCACTAGAGGTGGCTCTCCTTAAGATAGATAACATGCTGGGTAAATAAATTACAGCAGGGCAATTGACAAACATCGAGAAAGCAATACATGCATATACTAATCATCTTGACTCCTTTGGAACTTGATTGAGCATTACAACATTATACATAGACCGCCATCCAACTGCATCTATGACTAACAATCCACCTTCAGGTTATCATCCGAACCCCCTCTAGTATTAAGTTGCAAGCAACAGATTATTTCTTTACGAATTGCGTGTAATGTAAACAATACGTTTGTTCTATGAACAAAGGATTGTTGTTTTCTCCCTAGTAGCAACAACACATCTAGTACCTTAGAGATTTCTGTCACTTCCCCAGATTACCAGAGGCATGAACCCACTATCAAGCATAAATACTAACTCTTGGAGTTGCTAGCATCTACTTGGCCAAGATAGCTACTAACAACGGAAAGCATGCAAGATCACAAATAACAAAGACATGATAGAATCAATAATCAATCTGAAATAGCATCTCAATATCCATTGGATCCCCACAAACACAACATGCAGAATTACAAATAGACGATCTTGATCATGAACGGAGCTCACAAGATCTAGACATGAAAGCACAAAGGAGGAGAACCAGCCATCTAGCTACTACATGGACCCGTAGTCCAGAGATGAACTACTCACGCATCACACCGGAGGCTTGCATGATGATGAAGAAGGCCTCTAGGGTGAATTACCCTCTCCGGCAGGGTGCCGGGAAGAGCTTCAGATCCCTCCCGATCTAGGGATGGAGACGACGGCGGCTACAGACTCTTTCGTGGATTTTTTTGATCGGGTACTTAGGGTTTTGCTATCAGAGGTAACTTATAGGCGGAAGGGGAGGCCGAGGGGGTGTTGGGGTCGGCCAGACCACCCCCTGGCGCGGGCCAAGCCTGGCCGTGCGGCCAGGTGGTGTGGCCGGCCCCCAACCCTTCTCCGTCTCGTATTCTGGCATCAAATGTCTTCCAGAAAAATAGCCAATTTGGCTTTTGTCTTGTCCAATTCCGAGAATATTCATTTTCTGACTTTCCTGGAACCAAAAACAGCAGAAAACAGGCAGCTGGCACTGTGGTTCTTGTTAATAGGTTAGTCCAAGAAATCATATGAAAAGTACTCCAAAGTGTGGACAAAACACAAGAAAGTAGATAAAACCAAGCATGGAACATAAAAAATTATAGATACATTTGCAATGTATCAACATCCCCAAGCTTAACTCCTGCTCGTCCTCGAGTAGGTAAGTGAAAAAAATAAAGAATAATTTTTGAGGTGACATGCACCATACAAGACTTGATCAAAGTATTTGTAAAACATTCAAAGCTGGGATCATAGTAATTCAATCATAACATGAAAGACAAAGTTCTAGCAATAAGACAAAGAAACTATGTTGCAACATGAAAAGGCACAAACAAAAGATTCATGAATAACAATGCCTTGCAAGACGTTTGTTTGTTTCACATAAAGAAAACATAGCATAATAGAATTCAGCTTGTCCCTCATAGAGTAGCAAATATAAATGCATAGGACACCTTCAAAGTTCATAAGAGTGACTAGATACAAATAGTTTAAAACAAGCAATATCAAGTTATGCATCAATCAACTAGTCTTGGGACAATGCACATAGAACTAAGAATGGCCACTGTGCTCTCAAAGTAGGTGCATAAAGGTAGAAGGTGGAGACTCAGTATAATGGTGGAAGAAAGGCCTTCATAGAAGGAAGTAGAGATTCAAGTTTCATAAAGAGCTTCCAAAAATTATGGTACTTATAGCTTTCAGCTCTCATTGCCCCTATCATAAGCATCTTGAAGTGATTAAGGTTAAAGTGAACAAACTATGGTGTACATGCTTGACGAAGTATAAGTTAGAAATCTCATGTCCCTTGAATACAAGGGCCGCTCCTCATGCTACTCAAGTTTAGTCACCGGTAAGTTCTTGTCATTGTAAGTGCATGTGTATCATAGAGAACCGCCAACGGGGTACCCCTTGCCCGATGATACGGAAGAATCCCCATATCAAAATGACAAGGAAAGCAGACAACGAGCATCTCAGCAATCTTCTTATTTACCATGGGAATATGGTGGTTTTTTCTCTCTTTCATCTTTTCATAATCTCTTTTTTTCTTTTTCTCTTTTTTCTCAATATAGGACTCTTTTTTTATAAGAAGAATGCTTCATAGACAGCTCATTATGGTTACGCTGCAAGTTTCCACCATGTCAGCATGGATTAGACCAGCGGCCCAGGCGTTTCTCTAACACATATACATAACTCCATGGACTTACAAGCTCCCCTTTCATTTCACACTGATGACATCCATAGACAAAAGAGCATGATATCAACTAGGTACAAAGTACCATTGCAATGTTTGAAAGCGTTCCCCATGACAGCATGGTTCTGCTAATTCCTAACAAATAAGTGCAAGCATATACAACATAGATGACACAATGGTTCAAGTTTATTAAGGGCAAGAAAAGTAAAGTGTGCCATCAAGTTCATGAGAGCTTTAATCACTAGTTTTCTCATAACAAGTTTAATTTGGAAGGTAAACAAAAACATGAATATACTTGGAATAGCATAAGCTAGTAGGTAGGTATGGTGGACTCTTTGGAATAACTTGGTTTAGGGAGTTGGATGCATGAGTGGAACTCATACTTTGTTGTGGAGGCTAGCAAAAGACCGGGAGCGACAAACTAAGAGAGCAATAAAGGCCATAATCATGTAGAGCAACAAAACATCATTGATCAAAGCATAAAGTGATACTACAAGTTGAAAACTAAAGGATCATAAAGGCTTATGGTGACTTGAGATAGTCATAACATGGTGTGAGCATGCGCCAAGTCAACCCAAATAAAGCATCAAAGGAGAATTCCACTATAATATGCTAAAACAACGCATGATTCATCCAAGGCACATTAAGCAATCTCAATTGTTTATAACAAGTCATGCTACAGCAAAGAATACTAAGCATAAAGCCAAAACAATATCAAGCATGGCATGACAAAGCATAGGTCACAGTCAAAAACAAGCTCTTTTTACCACTTAAGCATGAGCTTTCCTACTCTTTTCCAAACCAAACCAAACTATTTGAAAACCAGTGTATGAAAGAGGGGGTCCAACCAATTTATTCAGCAAACTAAGCAAACAAAAGTAAACAAAAAACCAAAACGAAAACAAAAAAGAAGACGCTCCAAGAACAACACAACTGTGCATGAAACAATAAAAATGAAGCGTTTGGAAGAAACCTGGGATTTTTATTGATGAAGAAGGGGATGCCTTGGGCATCCCCAAGCTTTGACGCTTGTACTTCTTCGATATTTCTTGGAGTGACACGTGTGGCATCCCCAAGCTTGAGCTTTAGTCCATCCTTCATCTCATTACTCATTCCTTCCATACACCTGAAATTTTTCCTTCATACAAAACTTCACACAATCTTTATTAGCAACATTAGTGCACTCAAGATAATAAGTCTTTAGGTTCAGTTCTAACACCAATAAACTTCCATTAAAACACTAGCTACTGAATCACTTCCCTCAAAAAGCTCAATTCTCCAAAAGAACTCAAAAAGGAACCAACAACAAGCAAATGCAGAAAATGGCAGAAATCTGTCAAAACAGACCAGCAGGTAAAGACGAATTTGTTCGAAGACCTTATGTTGCTCAAATCAAAAAGTTTTGAACTAACGAAAGTTATATAATAACCTGGGTCAGAAGCACAAAAATTCACGCCTCAAAAGGACGTTCAGAGATTTTACACGAATTTTTACGGTGAAGCACAGAATTCTGTTTCGGGACAGCAACTTTCCCAATCATTACTTCTCTCTCATTAGAGGTTACTCTTGGCGCAAAAACCAAATAAAAAGGATAAGGAGCAGTTATTACTGAAGTAATGATTGTGAAGTAATAACTTCCAAGACTCATATAAAACTTTTGGGTTATCTCCCAATAAGTATTTTCTTTAACGCCTTTAAGTTAGGCATAAGAAGCAAAAAAAAAGAATCAAGTGTTCTCAAATGAAGAAGCATTAAGACCAAATTTTGTTTTCATAGGAGAGGCAAAAGAAATCTTCTCTCTCTTCTTGGGGAAATGTTCTATACCTTTCTTGAGTGGGATTTGATATTTAATGGTGTCTTCTTTCATATCAATAATGGCACCAACAATTCTAAGAAAAGGTCTTCCCAAAGTAATAGGACAAGAAGCATTGCATTTAACATCCAAAACATAGAAATCAACAGGAACATAGGAATTGTTAACCATAATAAGAACATCATTAATACTCCCCATGAGTTTCTTTTTAGCATTATCATCAAGTGGGACATTCAAATAACAATCTTCAAGTGGAGGCAAATCAAGCATATCATAAATCCTTCTAGGCATAATAGAAACACTACTATCAAGATCACATAAAGCTTTGAAAGCAAAGTCATTCACTTTCATATTAATGATGGGTTCCCAACCATCTTCTTGTTTTATAGGAATAGAAGCTTTATGTTTCATCTTTTCTTCTTTAATCTTTATGAGAGCATCGGTAATGTGTTTTGTAAAGGCCATGTTCATAGCACTAGCATTAGAACTTTTAGCAAGCTTTTGTAGGAACTTAATAACTTCAGAGATGTTGCAACCATCAAGATCAAAATCAAAATTATCATCTAGAGTAGTAGAACTATTACTAGTCTCAACACTAGCAGTGGTGATAGTAGAAACACTAATGTTTCTAGCAATTTCATCTTCTCTTTCCCACTTAGCATGTAATTCAGCTAATAGTCTAACATTTTCATCAATTCTTACTTGTATGGCATTAGTAGCTGCAAAGGGATTATCATTAGTTTCAGGTTTAGTAGCCATTTTATTAATCAATGAAGATTGAGCCTCAAACAAAGATGATATATTCCTTTCAGCATTAGAGAGTTTCAATTGTAAACTAGGAATTTACCTATTTAAACTCTCAAGTTGATGGCTAATGTTCTTCAAAATGATAGATTATTCCTCCATAATTTTAGTAAATAGTTGATTTTGCTCATATTGCATTTGCATGAAGTTCTTAGTGGCTCTTTCAACTTCTAAAATTCTTCCTTCACTAGGTAATCCAGGTTTACCATTATAACCATAAGTATTATTAGAAGGGTAGGGCCTATAATTGTTATTACCATAAGCATTGTTGCCAAAATTATTATTTCTTATAAATTTCACATCAACTTGCTCTTCTTGAGCAACCAAAGAGGTTAAATGAACATTATTTGGATCAATATGGGCTTTCCCATTAATAAGCATAGACATAATAATATCAATCTTATCACTCAAGGAGGAAGTTTCCTCAACAGAATTTACCTTCTTACCTTGTGGAGCTGTTTCAGTATGCCATTCAGAATAGTTAACCATCATTTATCCAGAAGCTTTGTTGCAGCACCCAAAGTAATGGTCATAAAGGTAGCTCCAGCAGCAGAATCCAGTAGATTTCTTGAAGAATAATTCAGTCCTGCATAAAAAGTTTGGATGATCATCCAAGCAGTCAGTCCATGAGTGGGACAATTCTTTACCAAAGATTTCATTCTTTCCCAAGCCTGAGCAACATGTTCATTATCAAATTGTTTAAACTTCATTATTTCACTTCTCATAGATATAATCTTAGCAGGAGGATAATATTTTCCAATGGAAGCATCTTTGCATTTAGTCCAAGAATCAATACTATTCCTAGTTAAGGAATTCAACCATTCTTTAGCTTTTCCTCTCAAAGAGAAAGGTAATAATTTAAGCTTAATAATATCTCCATCTATATCCCTATGCTTTTGCATCTCACAAAGTTCAACAAAGTTATTCAGATGGGCAACAGCATCTTCATTACCAATACCAGAAAATTGTTCTCTCATAACAAGATTGAGTAAAGCAGGTTTTATCTCAAAGAAAGTAGCTTCAGGCACAGGTGGAGCAATAGGTGTGCTCATAAAATCATCGTTGTTGGTGCTAGTGAAGTCACACAACTTAGTGTTTTCAAGAGTAGTCATTTTTTTGTGTTTTTAATAAAGAAAGCAAACTAGTAAGACTAATTTTTTGTGTTTTTTATAACAAAACAAGCAAACAAAACAAAAGAAACTAAGCAAAACAAAAATAACAAAGTAAAGAGATTGGTTATGAGGGACTCCCCTTGTGAAGATGTCCTTGACTCCCCGGCAATGGCGCCAGAAAAATACTTGATGGCTCAGTGTTGATGTGGACCTCGTTGAGGAACCCCAAGAGGAAGGTATGATGAGCACAGCAGTAAGTTTCCCTCAGTTATGAAACCAAAGTTTAATCGAACCAGTAGGAGCAAGGAAACACCCCAAAGGTGTTGCTAGCTGAGCCTTGACAGGGCGCACTACCGGTTCTAGTAGAAACGTGGAGACATGCACAACACAACCACAGAACTTTGCCCCCAACTTGCGATGAGGTTGTCAATCTCACCGGTTTTGCTGAAAACAAAGGATTAAACGTATCGAATGGTAGGAAGTAATAGTTTGTAGAAAGTAAACACAAAGCAGTAAACAATTTGTAGATTGTATGTAAAAGAAAGGACCGGGGTCCATAGTTCACTAGAGGTGGCTCTCCTTAAGATAGATAACATGCTGGGTTAACAAATTATAGCGGGGCAATTGACAAACATCGAGAAAGCAATACATGCATATACTAATCATCTTGACTCCTTTGGAACTTGATTAGGCATTACAACATTATACATAGACCGCCATCCAACTGCATCTATGACTAATAATCCACCTTCAGGTTATCATCCGAACCCCCTCTAGTATTAAGTTACAAGCAACCGATTATTGCTTTACGAATTGCGTGTAATGTAAACAATATGATTGTTCTATGAACAAAGTATTGTTGTTTTCTCCCTAGTAGCAACATCACATCTAGTACCTTAGAGATTTCTGTCACTTCCCCAGATTACCAGAGGCATGAACCCACTATCGAGCATAAATACTAACTCTTGGAGTTGCTAGCATCTCTTGGCTAAGATAGCTACTAACAACGGAAAGCATGCAAGATCACAAATAACAAAGACATGATAGAATCAATAATCAATCTGAAATAGCATCTCAATATCCATCGGATACCCGCAAACACAACATGCGGAATTACAAATAGATGATCTTGATCATGAACGGAGCTCACAAGATCTAGACATGAAAGCACAAAGGAGGAGAACCAGCCATCTAGCTAGTACATGGACCCGTAGTCCAGAGATGAACTACTCACGCATCATACCGGAGGCTTGCATGATGATGAAAAAGGCCTCCGGGGTGAATTCCCCTCTCCGGCAGGGTGCTGGGAAGAGCTTCAGATCCCTCCCGATCTAGGGATGGAGACGACGGCGGCTACAGACTCTTTCGTGAGTTTTTTGATCGGGTACTTAGGGTTTTGGTATCGGAGGCATCTTATAGGCGGAAGGAGAGGCCGAGGGCGTGCTGGGGTCGGCCAAACCACCCCCTAGCACGGGCCAGGCCTGGCCGTGCGGCCAGGTGGTGTGGCCGGGCCCCAACCCTTCGCCGTCTCGTATTCTGGCATCAGATGTCTTCCGAAAAAATAGGCACTTTGGCTTTTGTCCCGTGTAATTCTGAGAATATTCATTTTCTGACTTTCCTGAAACCAAAAACAGCAGAAAATAGGTAGCTGACACTGTGGCTCTTGTTAATAGGTTAGTCCAAGAAATCATATGAAAAGTACTCCAAAGTGTGGACAAAACACAAGAAAATAGATAAAAACAAGCATGGAACATCAAAAATTATAGATACATTTGCAATGTATCATGTAGCTGTAATTTTTATTTTATCTTAACACATCTCTATTGTAGCATGGTGTGTACTTTTAGAGCTATTATTTATAAAATAAAATGTGTTCTCTATTTTCTGAATGAAATATTCTCTATTTATTGTAAATATATACCATATTGAAATCTTACAAGTGGTCCTGGAAATGGTACAGTTGTCTAATAGCGTACTTTTTTCCATCTTCCTTTTCTAGGCCTGGAAAAAGAAGATGGGATTTGTTTTAGATGTACTTTTGAGCCTGGAAAAAGAAGATGGGATTTATTTTAGATGTACTTTTGGGGATCTCAAAAGGCTAAATCGGAACAAATATGCTGAAAATGGGATGTATAAAGGCTAAGGCCCAAACAATAAATGAACCATAAAAAAGGCTAACACCCTAATAGAAATAGACTGAAATAGCAAGCAGGATGTGTAAAAAGGTTAAAATTGTTGGGCTCGGCCCATGAAAAGCACCAAATTGGACCGGACTGAATCTGCTCAATGACCATTTGGTTTGGTCATGGATTTAACACGTAGAATTAGCCATGTAGGATCTGATGTGGACAGCTTAGATAGCCAAATAAAATTGGTCATAGAGCCTATGTCCATCTATTTTGGTCATAGATATATATGATCAATTTAGAAAATGTCATATATTATCCTATGTGACGTTCAGTATGCGACCAACTGGTTTTGATCACAGTATGGTCATAGATAGACACCTATAACCTTTGAGTGACCAATGTGGGGGGATCACAAGATAACATATTTCTTTTAGTGGTAGCGGCCTTTATAAGTAGTAGAGATATTCACTTATTAATAATATGCATTGGTATTCGTAATTATTGCGATTTATTCATTTATAAAATGATAATGCACAGAAAGAACGATTAGATTTCCATGTTACTTGATTTATGCTCCATGGTGTATTATATCATGCTTTAAAGTTTTAAATATCTTGATTGGCTTGATCAGATCACGAGATTTTTTATCTTATTATCATGTTTTTTTAATAATGAGAAGATGACAATCAATAAGCATTACATGAGTAGTTTTATGTATTTTCGCATGCATACAAAAGTACCTCCAAACAACCCTTCATAGGTGATGAGTAACTTACGTGTTACATAGTGGATAACGTACATATGACGGCCTCAATAACTCGCATGTTACATGTGAGTAACTTTTGTATTGGAAAAAACACCCGGACATCTTAACATGGGATTTAGTTTCAAAAATCTCGTCACAAGTAGCCCAATCGTAGAAAACAGATAGTAAATCAGATTAACGATTTGACCTGTTCGAATTTAGTTTCGATGGCATAGGAAATTTTATGTTTAGGTAGTAAGGATGGTTTTTCCTAGTGTCTGCACACTGGTTGCTCAGAAAATTTAATTTACAAATCTTGTTTCATTTGCCATAAATGCAATACAATTTTGGTTAGACTAGATGTGGAATGGACAGTGGTTATCTGAACCACCCGTCAGGTAGAGCAATTCGTAGAATGATAGATGTGTAGCACTGTCTGTGAAGAACCCTAGATTGATTTGATGGGTTCGTAGCATGAGGAAAACAAAAAATTTCTACCGCAAGAACGAACAAAACCCAGATCTAATCTAGATAAAAGCCAAGATCTAATCTATTAGGCATGAGCAACGAGATAGATCGGTACTAACCCTCGTAGAACCGAAAGCGTTACGAGATTAGATCTCGTGGATGATGTACTCGATCACTTGCCGATCTCAAGATCGTGTGGACGATCCTTCCGGCGCCGCGTTCCGGCAGCACTTCCGCAGACGGTCACACGTGCGGAGTCGAAGCAGACCTTCCTCTTCCTGTTCCAGCGAGCAGCGGAGGTAGTAGATCTTCTCCACGGAATCCTAGCAGCACGACGGCGTGGTGGTGGTGGTGGAGATGAGAATTCTACAGGGCTTCGCCTATGCCTGTGCAGAAGAAAGGTGGAGGAGAGAGGCGGCTGAGATTTATTGTTATGAGAGAGTTGCAAGAGGGGGCGCCCCCTCCCTTCTATTTAAAGGAGGAAGCCGCGCCTAGGGAGGGGGAGTCCTAGTAGGACTCCCCTCCTTGGGCCGGCGGTGGGAAGGGGGGAGGAATCCTCCTCCCCCACGAATCCGTGTCTTGCCCCACTTGGTCTCCTTGATCCCTTTCTTGGTTTTCAAGTAAACTCCAAGAAATCCTCTAGAACCTTCTAGAACATTCTGAAACCTTCTAGAATCTCCATACAAACACTCCGGAACATTTCCTAACTTAGAAAATGATCTCCAATATATGAATCTTATTCTCCGGACCATTCAGGATCTCCTCGTGATGTCCCGGATCCATTCCGAGACTCCGAACAACATTCGGTCTCCAACGCAAATTCCATATCTACTTAAAACAACTTCGAACCTTAAGTGTGTCACCCTACGGTTCGTGAATATGCAGACATGATGAAGACACCTCTCTGATCAATAACCATCAGCGGGATCTGGAGATCCATAACGGCTCCCACATACTCAACGATGACTTCGTGATCGATTGAACCACTTTACATACGAAAAACAATTCCCTTTGTCACACGATATTCTACTTATCTGAGGTTTGATCGTCGGTATCTGCATACCTAGTTCTACCTCGTTACTGATAAGTACTCTTTACTCGTTTCCATGTTATGTCATCCCTTGTGACCTAGTCACATGCTTGCAAGCTATCTAGATGACATTCCACCGAGAGGGCCCAGAGCATATCTATCTGTCATATGGATGGACAAATCTCAATCTTGGTTCATGCGCTTCAACACATACTTTCAGAATACCCAATGACACCTTTATGACCACCCAGTTACGAAGCGGTGTTTGATGTCATCAAAGTACCCATCCGGTGATGGTGATTAACATAACCTCATGGTCGAAGGATTAGGTTACTATGTATTTGAAAGCTTACAGCAATATGAACTTAATGACTTGATATTATGCTACACTTACTATGGGTGTGTGTCCATCACATCATTCTCCTAATGATATAACCTTGTTATTAATCACATCCAATGTCCATGATCAGGAAACCATGATCATCAATCAATCAACAAGCTAGTTCAACAAGAGGCTTACTAGGGACTCTTTTATGTTTACAAAACACACAAGTATTAGTGTTTCCTAATAATACAATTATAGCATGGGATGTAAACATTCATCATAAACACAAAGATATAATAATAACCACTTTTATTATTGCCTCTTGGGCATATCTCCAACAGTCTCCCACTTGCACTAGAGTCAATAATCTAGATTACATGGTAATATACCGAACACCCATGGTGTTCTGGTGTTGGTCATGCGTTGCTCTAGGTAGAGGTTTAGTCAACGGATCTGATACATTCAGATCAGTGTGTACTTTGCAAATCTTTATGTCACCATCTTGGACATACTCGCGAATAGCATGAAAACGTAGCTTGATGTGCTTTATCTTGCTATTTGACCTTGGCTCCTGTGCATTAGCTATGGCACTGTGTTGTCACAGTAGATGGCCATCGGGTCCAACGCACTAGGAACCACGCCAAGTTCAGTAATGAACTCCTTCATCCATATGGCTTCTTGAGCAGCCTCCGAAGCAGCTATGTATTCCGATTCAGTTGAAGATTTCGCCACAACACTCTGCTTGGCACTCCTCCAGCTCACTGCAGCACCATTCAAAATAAATACGTATCCAGACTGTGACTTCGAGTCATCTGGATCGGTGTTCCAACTAGCATTAGTGTAACCATTTACAACAAGCTGTTCATCACCTCCATAAGAAAGAACCATATCCTTAGTCCTATTTAGGTACTTTAGTATATTCTTGACCGCTGTCCAGTGTTCCATTCCAGGATCACTTTGATATCTGCTAGTCAAACTAACAGCATGTGCTATATCTGGTCTTGTACACAGCATGGCATACATGATAGAACCTATGGCCGAGGCATAGGGAATTTATTCATCTTTTCTCTATCTTCTGCCGTAGCCGGACTTTGAGTTTTACTCAAGGTCTTACCTGACAACATGGGCACGAACCCTTTCTTGCTCTCTTCCATTCTAAACTTCTTTAGAACTTTGTCTAAGTATGTACTTTGTGAAAGGCGCTATTAGGCGTCTTGATCTATCTCTATAAATCTTGATGCCTAGAATATATGCCGCTTCGCCAAGATCCTTCATTGAAAAACTATTATTCAAATAAGTTTTGACGCTATTAAGAAGTTCTATATCATTCCCAATCAACAATATGTCATCTACATATAGTACTAGGAATGCTACAGAGCTCCCACTCACTTTCTTGTAAATACAAGCTTCTCCATAAGTTTGTATAAATCCAAAAAAATTGATTACTTTATCAAAACGTTGATTCCAACTCCAGGATGCTTGCTTCAGTCCATAAATGGAGCGCTGAAGTTTGCATACCTTATCAGCATCACTAGGATCGACAAAACCCTTGGGTTGTACCATATACAACTCTTCCTCAATGTCACCATTAAGGAACGCCGTTTTGACATCCATCTGCCAAATTTCATAATCGAAATATGCAGCGATTGCTAACATAATCCTCACAGACTTTAGCTTCGCTACTGGTGAGAAAGTCTCATCGTAGTCAACTCCTTGAATTTGTCGGAACCCTTTCGCGACAAGTCGAGCTTTATAGACGGTAACATTACCATCAGCATCTGTTTTTCTTTTGAAAATCCATTTGTTCTCGACAGCCTTACGGCCATCCGGTAAGTCCACCAAAGTCCATACTTGGTTTTCGTACATGGATCCCATTTCGGATTTCATGGCTTCTAGCCATTTGTCGGAATCTGGGCTCACCATAGCATCTTCATACGTCGCAGGGTCATCAGTGTTGTCCACCAACATGATGTTCAAAGCAGAGTCATACCAATCAGGAGTGGTACGAACCCTCGTTGACCTGCGAGGTTCAGTAGTAACTTCGTTCGAAGTTTCATGATCAGCATCATTTGCTTCCTCTCCAGTTGGTGCAGGCGGCACAAAAACATCTTCCGGTGCTGCGCTACTCTCAACTCCGAGAGAAGGTTCAATAACCTCGTCGAGTTCTACTTTCCTTCCAGTCACTTCTTTTGAGAGAAATTCCTTCTCAAGAAAGGATCCATTCTTGGCAACAAAGACTTTGCCTTCGGATCTATGATAGAAGGTATACCCAATTGTTTCTTTCGGGTATCCTATGAAGACGCATTTCTCCACTTTGGGTTCAAGCTTATCGGGTTGTAACTTCTTTACATACGCCTCGCAACCCCAAACTTTAAGGAACGACAACTTAGGTTTCTTACCAAACCACAATTCGTACGGTGTCGTTTCAACGGATTTAGATGGTGCCCTATTTAAAGTGAATGCGGCTGTCTCTAATGCATAGCCCCAAAATGATAACGGTAAATCTGTAAGAGACATCATAGACCGAACCATATCTAAGAGAGTTCGATTACGACGTTCGGACACACCATTACGCTGTGGTGTTCCCGGCGGTGTCAACTGTGAAAGTATTCCACATTTCTTTAAATGCATGCCAAACTCATAACTCAGATATTCACCTCCGCGGTCAGAACGCAGAAACTTAATCTTCTTGTTAGATGATTTTCCACTTCACTTTGAAATTCCTTAAACTTCTCGAAAGTTTCGGATTTATGTTTCATAAAGTAGACATACCCATATCTACTCAAGTCATCCGTGAAAGTGAGAACATAACGATATCCACCACGCGATGCTACACTCATTGGACCGCACACATCGGTATGTATTATTTCCAATAAGTCTGTAGCTCGCTCCATTATACCAGAAAATGGAGTCTTAGTCATTTTTCCCATTAGACATGCTTCTCATCTTTCAAGTGATTCAAAATCAAGTGATTCAAGAAGTCCATCAGAATGGAGTTTCTTCATACGCTTCACTCCAATGTGACCAAGACGACAGTGCCACATGTATGTAGAATTATCATTCAATTTTATTCGTTTAGCATCTATGTTGTGAACATGTGTATCACTACTATCGAGATTCAATAAGAATAAACCATTCATCTCAGATGCATAACCATAAAAGATATTACTCATATAAATCGAACAACCTTTATTCTCAGACTTAAAAGAGTAACCGTCTCGCAATAAACAAGAACCAGATATAATGTTCATGCTTAACGCAGGCACCAAATAACAATTATTTAAATTTAAAACTAATCCCGATGGTAGATGCAGAGGGAGCGTGCCGACGGCGATCACATCAACCTTGGAGCCATTTCCAACGCGCATCATCACCTTGTCTCTCGCTAGTCTTCGTTTATTCCGCAGCTCCTGTTTTGAGTTACAAATATGAGCAACCGAACCAGTATCAAATACCCAGGCACTACTACGATTACTAGTAAGATACACATCTATAACATGTATATCGAATATACCTTTCTTCTTGATGTTGCCGTTCTTCAGATCCGCCAGGTATTTGGGGCAGTTACGCTTCCAGTGACCAGCACCCTTGCAGTAGAAGCACTCAGTTCCAGGCTTAGGACCAGCCTTGGGCTTCTTAGCAGGTGCGGCAGCTTTCTTGCCGTCCTTCTTGAAGTTGCCCTTGTTCTTAGGCTTGCCCCGTTTCTTGAAATTGGTGGTCTTATTGACCATCAACACTTGGTGCTCCTTCATGATCTCCACTTCAACAGTTTTCAGCATGGACGATAGTTCAGGCAACATCTTGTTCATGCAGTGTA
Source organism: Avena sativa (assembly GCA_916181665.1). NCBI lineage: Eukaryota > Viridiplantae > Streptophyta > Magnoliopsida > Poales > Poaceae > Avena > Avena sativa. Next base: position 444,439,395 of record OV702297.1, read on the forward strand.
TATTGTAGTTCATCACAAAGTTCTTATAACTTGGTGGCAGTGATTGGAGGACACGGTGAATCCCCAATTCATTAGGAATCGGTATCCCCAACTCTCGGAGTTTTTTTGCGTGCCCAGACATGGTGAGCACGTGCTCGCTAACGGAGCTACCCTCTTCCATCTTGCATGTAAAGAACTTCTTGGAAGCTTCATAGCTTTCCATGGCCGCGCGAGTCTCAAAAATGAGTTTGAGCTCCTTAATGATCTCAAACGGGTCATGGTGCTCAAAACGTTTTTGAAGTTCCGATTCTAAACCGTACAAGATAGCACACTGAACTGTGGAGTAGTGATGTTTCCGAGTGGCATAAACATTCTTTACGTCATCGGTGGCATCTTCTGCAGGTGGGTCACCTAGCGGTGCTTCGAGCACATAGGTCAACTGACCAGCCCTGAGGACGATCTTCAGTCCACGGAACCAGTCCGTGAAATTGCTTCCATTGTTCTTAAGCTTTTCTTTCTCTAGGAACGCATTGAAATTGATGGAAACGTTCGCCATAATCTACAACAAATTTGCAAGTAGTTTATACTAAGTTTATGATAAATAGTGTTCAAATTTAATTCTTAAATCAACTAGGTGAACTCCCACTCAAAACAACATCCCTCGAGTTGTTTTAGTGATTACACGAACCAAATCCACTACACCAAGTCCGATCATCACGTGAGATGATGTAGCTTCATCGGCGAACAATCTTCATGTTCATCATATCAATCATATGACTCATGCTCTACCTTTCGGTATTCCGTGTTGCGAGACCATGTCTGTACATGCTAGGCTCGTCAAGATTAACCTTAGTTTCCGCATGTGCAAATCTGGCTTGCACCCGTTGTATGCACACGTAGAGTCTATCACACCCGATCATCACGAGATGCTTCGAAACGACGAGTCTTAGCAACGGTGCCAACTAAGGACGAACACTTTATTACTTGATATTTAGTGAGAGGGATCATCTTATAATGCTACCGTCACGATCTAAGCAATACAAGATGCATAAAGGATTAACATCACAGGCAATTCATAATTAGTGTGATATGATATGGCCCTTTCTTCTTATGCCTTCGATCTCCATCTCCAAAGCACGAACATGATCTCCACCATCACTAGCCTTGCGTCAAGGTCCGTGGCGCCGCTTCATGGTTGTTCATCTTCACTAGCAACTATTACAACTACTTGGAACAAAGCTATTACAAGATGAATAGACACGCAGGTCTTAACAGAATTAAAGACAACCATTAGGCTCCTGCCGGTTGCCATATTACAACAAGGATCATTGCATACATCAAATACAATCACAATCACAATCACATGTAGGCCATACCACATCACAAAACCCCTGCAAAAACAAGTTATACGCCTCTAATTTTCTTTGCAAGTTTTACGTGGCTTGGGGCTTTCGACTAAGAACGCATCTTACCTACGAAACTGAACCACAACGTTGATATAAGTGATATCAAGTGCAAAGTGTAGATTTGATCTATACTATGATGGGAGAGACAGACACCCGCAAAGCCACTTGTGCAAAACGAGTTGCACGTCAAGCGTGGAGCAAGTCTCATGTACGATGACATGTAATGTTAGCCCGAGCCGCTTCATCCCACCATACCGCAAGATGCAAAGTACACACATAGCAAAAGACGGCACGAGCACCAACGCCCACAACCTCATTGTGTTCTACTCATGCAACAGATCTACGCATAGACAAAGCTCTGATACCACTGATGGGTTCGTAGCATGGAAAACAAAAATTTTCTACCGCAAGAACGAATAAAACCCAGATCTAATCTAGATAAAAGACAAGATCTAATCTATTAGACATGAGCAACGAGATAGATCGGTACTAACCCTCGTAGAACCGAAAGCGTTACGAGATTAGATCTCGTGGATGATGTAGTCGATCACTTGCCGATCTCAAGATCGTGTGGACGATCCTTCCGGCGCCGCGTTCCGGCAGCGCTTCCGCAGACGGTCACACGTGCGGAGTCGAAGCAGACCTTCCTCTCCCTGTTCCAGCGAGCAGCGGAGGTAGTAGATCTTCTCCACGGAATCCTAGCAGCACGACGGGGTGGTGGTGATGGTGGAGATGAGAATTCTACAGGGCTTCGCCTATGCCTGTGCAGAAGAAAGGTGGAGGAGAGAGGCGGCTGAGATTTATTGTTATGAGAGAGTTGCAAGAGGGGGCGCCCCCTCCCTTCTATTTAAAGGAGGGAGGCGCGCCTGGGGAGGGGGAGTCCTAGTAGGACTCCCCTCCTTGGGCCGGCGGTGGGAAGGGGGAGGAATCCTCCTCCCCCACGAATCCGTGTCTTGCCCCACTTGGTCTCCTTGATCCCTTTCTTGGTTTTCAAGTAAACTCCAAGAAATCCTCTAGAACCTTCCAGAACATTCCGAAACCTTCTAGAATCTCCATACAAACACTCCGGAACATTTCCTAACTTAGAAAATGATCTCCAATATATGAATCTTATTCTCCAGACCATTCCGGATCTCCTCGTGATGTCCCGGATCCATTCCGAGACTCCGAACAACATTCGGTCTCCAATGCAAATTCCATATCTACTTAAAACAACTTCGAACCTTAAGTGTGTCACCCTACGGTTCGTGAATATGCAGACATGATGAAGACACCTCTCCGATCAATAACCATTAGCGGGATCTGGAGATCCATAACGGCTCCCACATACTCAACGATGACTTCGTGATCGATTGAACCACTTTACATACGAAAAACAATTCCCTTTGTCACACGATATTCTACTTATCCGAGGTTTGATCGTCGGTATCTGCATACTAGTTCTACCTCGTTACTGATAAGTACTCTTTACTCGTTTCCATGTTATGTCATCCCTTGTGACCTAGTCACATGCTTGCAAGCTATCTAGATGACATTCCACCGAGAGGGCCCAGAGCATATCTATCCGTCATATGGATGGACAAATCCCAATCTTGGTTCATGCGCTTCAACACATACTTTCAGAATACCCAATGACACCTTTATGACCACCCAGTTACAAAGCGGTGTTTGATGTCATCAAAGTACCCATCCGGTGATGGTGATTAACATAACCTCATGGTCGAAGGATTAGGTTACTATGTATTTGAAAGCTTACAGCAATACGAACTTAATGACTTGATCTTATGCTACGCTTACTATGGGTGTGTGTCCATCACATCATTCTCTTAATGATATAACCTTGTTATTAATCACATCCAATGTCCATGATCAGGAAACCATGATCATCAATCAATCAACAAGCTAGTTCAACAAGAGGCTTACTAGGGACTCTTTTATGTTTACAAAACACACAAGTATTAGTGTTTCCTAATAATACACTTATAGCATGGGATGTAAACATTCATCATAAACACAAAGATATAATAATAACCACTTTTATTATTGCCTCTTGGGCATATCTCCAACATGATTTGTCGTCCCCGTGGCTGTTCGCCACAACCAGTTTAGATTGATTGAAACAAGACCAGGTTACATACGGTATAGGAACCATGATCATGTAGGAATTTGTGTCACATACGATATCAGAACGATTTTGACTAGGTAACCAACCATCTAAGCTAAACTAGGAAAGTTATCTATTTTAACATTCCCCCTCAATCTAAACTGAACTGAGCTAGATTTATATTGGTACTAAATCTCTCTAGGATCCATCTTGTGACAGGTTTAGTGAACACGTCCACCAACTGATCTCCTAAAGCAATGAATTTCACTATCATAGATCTAGAGGCAACTAGCTCACACACAAAATGAAAATCAATTTCAATATGCTTAGTCCGAGCATGAAAGATTGGGTTCGCTGAAAGATAGGTATCTCTGAGGTTATCACACCACAAGATTGGTGTCTGCTACTGAGGTACTCCTAACTCCTTTAGCACAGACTAAACCCACATAACTTCTAAATCTCCATTGGCTAAAGCTGTGTACTCTACTTCTGTACTTCACTTCGAGATAGTAGGTTGTTTCTTAGAACTTCAGGATATGAGATTAGATCCGAGGTATACAACAAACCGTCTAGTGGATCTTTGATCATCAGCACATCCAGCCCAATCTATATAAGTGAATAAATTGAGTTGTGTAGAGGTGAGTTGTCGAAACTGAAGAGCAACTCCAATGGTTCCTTTAACAGATTGCAAAATCCTCTTGATCGCCTCCCAGCGAGTATCAGTCGATGTAGATAGGTATTGACATACCTTATTAATAGCATATGCTATCTCAAGCCTAGTGAAGGTCAGATATTGCAAGCCTCCCACCATACTATGGTATTGAAATGCATCATCTGTAGACAACAGTACTCCCGATTCACGTGTCATCTTCTCCAAGGTGGACAGTGGTGTTGTAGTAGCCTTGCAATTTTCCATGCTTGAATGATGTAGAAAATCCAAAGCATATTTGCGCTGAGATAACTCTAGTCCCCTAGAATTGTAGGACATTTCAATACCAAGAAAATACTCGAGCTTACACAGGTCCTTGATGGGAAAGGTTTCAGATAAGGACTTCACTAGGCGATCAACAACCGTGGGCGACGATCCTGCAATAACAATGATATACGAGCATCAACACCTGAACATCACCCTCCATTAGGATAAAGAGAGAAGTATCCGCCTTGGATGGCACAAATCCAATTTGCTGCAACCGATCACTTAGTCGAGCATACCACGCACGAGGTGACTATTTCAACCCATAGAAAGCTTTCTAAATTTTGGACACATGAGAGGGACATGACAGATCCTCAAATCTGGGAGGCTGCTGCATATAGACATCTCTAGAGAGAAACCCGTGAAGAAATGCATTACTCACATCAACTTGTCGTAAAACTCCATCCTCTTGACACTGCAATGGCAAGCGCAAGTCGAACTGTAGTTGTCTTGACAATTGGGCTAAATATGTCACCATAATCAAGTCCATACTGTTGATTAAATCCTTGTGCAACAAGATGGGATTTATGCTTATCGATAGAACCATCAAGCCGATGTTTGGTTTTGAACAACCATTTGCTCCCAACTATGTTGACTCCAGGCGGTCTCAGAAGTAGCATCCATGTGTTGTTGCTGCATAAAGCACCAAACTAATCTTCCATAGCTTGTTTCCAGACCGAATCATCTAGAGCAACATGATGCAACAAAGGTGCAGCGAAAAACGCATATATGTTAGCATCATACCATATTGTACCATTAATGTACTGTTTTTCCTTCCATGTATGATCACGCAACCGTGTCACCATGGTGTGACCTAGTGTTGTAGAGGTGCGCGCGGGAGGAGGCTCTGCCACGACAGATATTTGGTCCACGGTAAGTTGTCGGGTGGCTACGTCAGGCTGCCGGCTATCCGCGGCAGGCTGCCCTGCTGCCGCGGCAGGACTCGCTCCAGGACTTGCGACATGACTTTGTGCTGCATCTTCGGCTGTATCCTGGAAGCCACTGTGATCATCAATCCGTTCCTACACATGCACAATATGTGGGGTAGCAGGGTTCACAAACAAATAGGTTAGATCGTATTTACGCACATGATCGCTAGTAGCTGGTTCATCCCTAGGAAACACTAGAAGATTTGTGAGAGTGGATACACTGGGGATGACTCCAGGAGTAGCATACAGAAACACCCCTCGTCGAAAACTACGTCCGGGAGATGTATATATGCCAAATAGTATGATCAAGACACTTGTACCCTTTATGCATGGGCCTATAGCCAATGAACATGTAGGGGTTTGATTGGAAATCAAGCTTATGAATGTTGTACTTCCGCAGACTCAGCCAACATGCACAAACAAATGTGCGAAGAAAAGAGTAATCAAGGTTGCATTTAAATAGACGAGATACAAGTGCATCATTGTTGATAACCGGAGTTGCCATTCTATTTATGAGATAACATGGAGTGAGGAAAGCTTCATCCCAAAACCTTAATGGAACAAACGATTGAGCAAGGAGAGCTAACCCTTTCTCAACTAAGTGACGATGTTTATGCTTCACGACACCGTTTTGTTGAGAGGTGTGAGGACACGTGACATGATGAACTATGCTAGTGTTATGAAAGTGTTTATGCAATTGATGGTATTCACCTCCCCATTCTGATTGGATGGCCTTGATTTTAGTGTTAAGAAGGAGTTCAATATGTTTCTAAAAGGCATAGAAAACATCTTCGACATCCGATTTATGTTTGAGAAGATATATCTAACAAAAACAACTATAATCATCGACAAAACTTACATAGTACTTGTAACCACCAGAAGATGACATAGCTGTCCCCATACATCAGTATGGATTAACTCGAGGGGTATAGTAGACACACGAGTAGACATACTATAAGGAAGCTGGTAGCTTTTAGCACATTGACAAGCATCACAAATCAAATATTCAGAATTTATTGAAAAACTAGAAAGACTATTATGCTAAATTACAAATCGAACTATTTTATTGGATGGATGACCAAGATGCTGGTGCCATCGATCAGCGGAGACCTTAGCAACGGTGTAGGCATGATGACTAGTGTGTTGGGACGCACCACTGACTGAAACTGGGTAGAGACCACCTTGGCTTCTACCGTGAAGAAGGACCTTCTTTGTGGCTCGATCCTTGACAAGGAAAAAGAAATGATGAAATTCAATGAAGACATCATTATCACATATAAGTTTGTGAACAGAAAGAAGATGCTGGCTAATGTTTGGGACATGGAGGACGTCTTTAAGAACAAGAGAAGAACCAACTAATCTAGACCGACCGATGTGAGTAATAGACAAACCTGAGTCATTTGCAACTTGAACCTGATCCTTCCCATGGTAGCGCTCGTGCATGTACATGCGCTCGAGTTCACTAGTGAGGTGGTCTGAAGCTCCTGAGTCCATGATCAAGCGTGTGTCGGTGTTGCCTTGAGTTGTCATGGCGGCATTGTCAGTGCATCGATCGGTGGGTGGCTGAAACCCTGAGTCGAAGCGCTTGTGGCAGTTGTATGCCTCATGCCCCCATACGTCACATAGCTGGTAGAGAGGGAGATCACGGTTGTGACCGTTTCCTCTACGATATCCATTACCATTTTCACGACCGTCGTGGTATCCGCCTCATCCGGTGTTCTGGCCTCCACCGTTCGATTTCTGGTACTGGTTGTAGCCTCCTCCATTGTGCTGCTGCCCGCCTCCATACGAGCGTCCGCCACCACCACCATTGTATCCCTCCTAGGAGCGCGAATGTGCGTTGTTTGGAGGAGCATGCGACGCCCTACGGCGTTCGCGGATGAGATCCACTCGTCTCACTCGGCCTGTTGTGCCTGCATGGCCTTGTAGGAGAGCAGCATCAAGTAGAAGTTGGTGACTGACACCTTGGAGTTGAACACTGTCATGGAGGCGACGATAGCGTTGTACTACGGGATGAGCCCGGTGAGGATGTAATCAATGAGTTCATCCTCGAGGACAGGTGAGCCGATCGCTGCCATCGTATCGGCCATCGTCTTCTTCTTGTGAAAGTACTCGGTGATGCTCAAATCCTTTTTCTTCAGCTGCTGCGGCTGGGTGCGGACCTGACGGACACATGCGCGACTCTGGGCATCGTACATGTCGTTCAGGGCAGCCTAGACTTTGGCGGCCATGTTGAGACCAATCATCTGACTCGCGACATCGAGAGCCATGTTGGAGAGTAGTGTGGACAATGCATGCTGATCCTGAATCCACCATTGGTGGTAGGCAGGGTTCATCACCGTGGTAGAGGCTTCGTCGGTTCCTTGGATGATCGTGGACACATGTGCGACCGTCGTGCCTTCAAGGAATCCGTGGAGGTTGGCGCCGACGAGGTGGGTGTAGATGATTAACTTCCACAACATGAAGTTCATCCGATCCAGGTGAACCGAGATGTTGCTGATCGCTACCATGGAAGAGGACATGATGGAGGCGGCGGGTGAGGACACCAGGGCTCCCGAGGTTTGGGAAAGTTGAAGACTATCGGTGGTCATTGCGAGATTACAGCATCGCCGACGATGGTTCTTAGGGTTAGATCGAGCTACAAGGTTCTGATATCATGTGAAAGAACCCTAGATTGATTTGCCGTAACTTTGGCTGTGCCACAGTCAGTTTATATTGGTTGAAACAAGACCAAGTTACCGTGATCAGGTAGAACTAGCAATTCGTGTCACATACGAAATAGTCCGACTAGATAACCAACTATCTCACTCCGTTCAGAAATAAGTGACGTGAATTTATCTAGATTTTTTTGTTTTTGTTTTGAGCAATAATAAAACGTGTTTAGATTTTTTTTTTGAGCAATAATAAAAAGTGTCTAGATAGGGAGGGAGTATTTTAACAGTCCAACAATTACGAGAGACACAGCCCATCTTTTTGGGTCAAGTTGCTGGGCCATACTTAATAGAACACGTGGGTGGATTGAGGGGTCGAGGCCCATGCTTCACGGCTGACCTCCATTTCCGTTTTAGATAAATCGTCAGAAACAAGGCCCACCAGGCAGCTTCACATCAACGTGAGCCCCAAGCCAAAAAAATCCCCATTCTATGGCGGCCTCTGCCCCCATCTTCCCCTTCTCCGTCTCGTCGCCTCCACTCCACCAGTCCACCCCCGCCACCGCTAGGGCAGGGCAAGGCGCATGGAGCTCTCCCGGATTCGAACCTTCGAGAAGCGCGTCCTCCGGCCGCTCCTCCGCCTCCCCGCGCGCTCCAGGGGCTTCCAGACCCTGGCCCGCTCCCCTCCGCCTCCCCGCGTCCCCTCCCTCCTCCTCCTGCTCCGCACACGCCACCTCCCTCCCCCTCCTCCCCGGCGTGCCTCACTCCCGTTCCTCCGATCGTTCGCCTCCGTCTCCCCGGTCCCGGGGACGGACCTCCACTGCAACAACGACGACGACCTCCCTCCCGCGCCCCTCCCGCCGCCGCCCGAAGAGCTCGCCTCCGACGACGACGCTTACTACCAGGAGCAGCTGCTCGAGTACACGCAGGAGGACGAGACCCGCCTTGTCCCCGTCAAGGCCTACTTCCCCTGCACCAGGTCGTCTAGCGTATCTCACTTGTCAATATAGTTGGTTGTTGGGATTTGGGGACTCACATTGTTCCTCTTGCCAAATTGTCATGTCTTGCAGCATCAACCTCAAGAGCCTCCAGTCGCAGAATTCCTTCAATGTCATCCCGCCCACGTCGCGTGCCACCAACTACGTCGTCCTCAGATACTATGATGTCAAGGGCGACCCAGAGGTGAGTCAAATCCTGGCCCATCAATGTTTATCAATTTGTTACAATTTCTATGGTCGATTTCCGCTGCAGCTTGTTGATTCGTACACAATGTGACCACCATTTGGCGGTCTGTTCAGCTAAACCTTAGAAACAATGTAACTCCTGCACCATGTTGTGTCAGTCCACGCTTAACTACAGGCGTCACCATCTACTCCCCCCGTTTTAAAATATAAAATGCTTTAGTCTTTTTTATGAAACACATATATCTAGACACCTTTTAGTGTATAGGTTCGCACATTTTGTTCCGAATCTACACACTAAAAGACGTCTAGGTACATGCGTTTCAAAAAACGTCTCATATTTTGAAATGAGGGAGTAGGAGTGAAGATTTAAAATAGGCATAATTTGCAAAAGGCCTACTTAACTACAGGCGTCACCTTCAAAAGTACCTTCCATAATTTTCAAGAACTAGAGGGGCAAATTATCTCTATTTTTTCTATTTATACCATGGTCATTGTAATGTTAGATGTGGCTAGATTAAAATATTGTCCCAGTCGCAGTCAAACAAAAACATAGTCTGACATGACATATGTACATGGAGGACTGGAAGGTGATTATCCCCAGCCTTTCATCCAAGCAAACTCAGTCTTACAGAGTAACGAGATAGCTGGGAATATCAGTTTTACGGACAGAAGAAAAGCAAAACATAAGACTCAAGCTATTGGAAACGCTAAAACTCTACTTTAAAGTTTCCCAAGACAAAAGGACAGCACACGACATATTTGGTGAGGTTTCTTGCTTCGTCTTGTCACAGTGACACTGACACAGCCACATTGTTCTTCACCTTTTCAGTCCCTACATAGCCTATAGGTTAGTTAAATATGAAGTATGTCGTGCACGAATTGCCTTCACGGCTCTTTATATTTTCTTCATTTATTTGGACAAATTGGGGGTATTATTTAGATCATGAAAAAAATGATTTGAAACATATTTGAACTTGTAGATGTGTATCTAGAAGCTTGATTGTCGACATTGTTTTGCTCATTACATATTTCTTCTAGGACACATTTATACTTTTCAGACTTGTGATGGCTGTCTTGTTTATTCATAGTTATTCATGATGAGTTCACTGTTTTCTATCCTATTGGGATCATGAAAAACTGTTGGAAGTTGATTATCTCCAGCCTCCAGTTCAAGTCCAGTCACAGTCTCAGAGTACCAATATAACTAGGAATATCAGTTTTTCAGACACAAGAACAGAAAAACAAAACATAAAGCTCTCAAGCTCATGGCAATCCTTACAACTCTAGTTTAAGTTTCCAAGACAAAAACACGATACATGACATATTTAGTGGTGTTCTGTTGCTTTCTGTTACCACGGTGACACAGCCACATTGTTCTTCTCTTTTTTGGTCCCCACATAGCCTACAGGTTGGTTAAATATAGAGTGTTACACCCAAATTACCTTCGTGACTTTGTTTATGTTTTCTCGGTTATTTGGACAAAATATGGGACTTAAGACCATGACAAAATGATTTTCGAATTTATTTGACCTTGTGGATGTCATCTGAAAGTTTGATTGTCGACATGCTTTTACTCGATTCATATTTTTTCTAGGGCATATTCATACTTCTCAGACCTGTGATTGCCATCTTGTTTATTCATGACGAGTTCACTGTTTTCTCTCCTATTGGGATCATGAAAAACTGTTGCAAGCTCTTCTGTTAGTTTTTTGTGTGACTGCACCAACACTTTTCTAGAATGGTGATGTTATTATTCTGTACTGTGTTCCCAAGGATCTAATAGAGACTTACAGGGCTGTATTACCTGCTATTTTGTAGGGTTTTAAGACTGGTGTCATAGATGAGAGTCATTGCCACTATATGGTAGTTTTCCAATATGGGTCCATTGTGCTGTTCAACGTTTCTGATCATGAAGCAGATGGATACCTAAAAATTGTCGAGAGGCATGCTTCAGGGTTACTGCCAGAGATGAGGAAAGATGGTAAACCCTTACTCAATTCAAGATGATAATACTTATGTGATTTGATAGAGTATAATTCCTGAATCTTTCTCTGATCTGTCTGTTACTGTTTACTTCCTCATATGAATGTTATATTGATAATTAATGGCGAAACATTTTCATATTAGTTCTGTAACATGGATTTTTGTCAATGCTCTTTGTTCATGCAAAAAGCTGCGATGATGGTAGGAGGCCTGCGTAGAAATCTAATCTATGGCTAATGTTCTCTGTTAACCAACATCTAGCAACACAATTTATGTATGGCAGCTACCTTCTTACAGATGACTGTTAGCTAATTTCATATTATAATACTCGATCTGTATTTTCTTTCTTTACATGCAGAATGGCTCCTATAATGACTATGGCATTTCCTCTTAGTTCAAGCTGCTACTGGAACTGTACAATCTTGTCATACCTTGTGAATAATCCATCTGGCCTTTAATTTTGTTATTATGTAGAGGTCGTATAAAATGGTCTCATACTTTGTTAGATGTTCTGTGATGAAGTAAATTGCTGATTTGTGGTGAACTTTGCCCTTTTATTTCGGTGTTTTGCAAGAGCAAATAACATATGCTGTAAGAGCCACATTCTGTACCTCTAAATAAACCTAGCTTCATTATGCATCATTGTGATTACCGTTGTAGCAATCAAATTGTTAGCATTTATGAGGACTCAACCTTGGGATCTTAAACTGTAGATTATGCTATTGTTGAAAAGCCTACTTTGGAGACGTGGATGGAGGGTGGACTTGACTTTATTATACTTAGGGACCTGAGTATTGATGGCATTCGTACAATTGGGAGCGTCCTTGGTCAGAGTATTGCTCTTGACTATTATATCCGCCAAGTAAGTACTCTTTAATTTCATACATGTGGTTATGAAACTTTGAAATATCCATTTTAACTATCTCCATTGATAGGTGGATGGAATGGTCGCTGAGTTCACGGATATAAATCGTGGAATGGAAAAAACTGGTACCTTCAATATGGAAAAGAAAAAGCTTTTCCAGCTGGTAGGAAAGGCTAACTCTAACTTGGCAGATGTCATTCTTAAGCTTGGACTTTTTGAGAGGTAACTATAGCATCATACTGAGAGCTAAGCATGTAAATATAGTTTATGTCAAAATGTGTGGCTTACATTCCAGAGCTTGCGCCAGTATGTGACTGTTTGGCTAGTATAGTCGTATTTTATTGTATCTAAACTAGAAATAGTTTCCAAGCTCTGGAATATAAACAAGGTGGATAATTTTCTTTGTTCCATTCACCATGTTAAACGATTTGTCTTTCTTGCATGTTAATTATTGTTGCATGTGTTTTCACAACCTCATACTCCTTATCCTGTCAGATAACTGCTTGTTCCATCCACTTGTTAGTCATGTACTCTTAATGTGATCAGCTGATCATATCTGAGATAAGCTTTGGCTTCGTTTATAGTTTGGTGGTTTTGTGTAATGCTGGGGAGGTGTCAAAAACTAATGGAATAAGATTGAAGTTGCATTGTTGCATAATCGCTGTCCAATTTCAGTCTCATATTACAGTCAAAGTGTTACATTGGATATCGGGTATACTTTTTTGGTAAAGAGCTTCTTTTGCAGAATGCCAGAATCACGAGAGAAATAATGTTTGTCCCTGACTTGAAATAGGTGTATTTTTAGTCTTTTTTGGTGTGCAACTTCATAGGGATTGTCAGTTCAGTTTTATTCCAACACTTCATTTCTTAATTGGATATTTTTTTATTGGCATTCTTCATTTCGACTACTTAAGTATGTAGGTAAAGTCACACGGCATGATAGTTCTGATATTTTATATACATGTTGGTCTTATGTCTCTGCAAAAACAATGTTTGTTTGCTATATCAAATTTACGTAGTGAAAGTTGAAAACTCTGAAAAGCTGAAGTATGAACTTGCAAGGCTTACACTTTTCGGTTCACATAAAACATGTATCTACCCTTTAAAATTCACACGGGATTTCGCCCCTTAAGTATGAACTTGCAAGGCTTACACTTTTCGGTTCACATAAAACATGTATCTACCCTTTAAAATTTTTGCTTACAATTTTGTGCACTCCAGATCAGACATTGCTTGGAAGAACGCAAACTATGCTCAGATTTGGGAATTTCTTCGAGACGAATACGAGTTGACTCAAAGATTTGGGAACCTTGATTTTAAGTTGAAGTTTGTCGAGGTAAGATTAGTGGAGTACAACATTTGATGGTTCAGCTGCTTATATCACTAGCAAATAGCAATGCACACCACAGCACATGGTTTAGTTATCTGAAGACTTCTGACTGTTGTGAATTTTGCAGCACAACATCCGGTTTCTCCAGGAAATCCTTCAGAACAGGAAGTCAGATTTTCTGGAATGGCTGATCATCATCTTGATCAGTGTGGAGATTTTGATATCTGTCTATAACATTGTCCAGGAGCAAATGTAGGCGTTAGTAGAGAACGTGGATGAGAGTGGAGATTGAAACCTCCTCAGTCGCTAGAGCCACCGTTACACGAAGCACATGTTTTGCCGTGATTTTATTCGTTTGCCCCGGTACCCCTTGTAAAGAAATGCTTGGATCGGATTCTACATCCGCCGATAAGTCGTCACATAGTCGTAGTGCACTTTCTTGTCTTGGTTCCAGTCGTAGAGTGTGAAGATGTTTTGTTTTGTGGGAGTGTTGGTTAAGTTGAGGCCCGGACTGTGAAATGTGGACCAAGTGAGAGTTATATGCCCTTGGTCGGTTGGTCCCTCTTCCTCGTGGAATTTCCATGCGCCCCTGAGAGCGTGTGTGGCTAGCACGCCATGATATTGACATTACGGATGGCGATTGGATCCTTTCTTGTTGCCACGCATGTGAGTGGTTCGAGTGACGTTGGCCGGCGGGCGCGTGCAGGGCATAAGCCAAGTTCACATTCTGACGACTACCTGTGCGTACCACCTTTTCGAATGGAAACAAACTTGGAATATCAGATGCAACATCGATGTCGATCTACCGGACCATACAAGCATTATAGTACAATTATATATAATTGAGATTAATAATTCTCCTATATTTGTAGATGAATGATACTCTTGCACCATGATTTGTGTTAGAATAGCATATCTATTGGCCACTTGCCCCTGATTAATGAGGCGGACGGCCAGATGCATGCCTACCCTGTCCGCCTGTCTCTTCCTCCACTCTCTTGATCTACCCACTGCGAGTCGTCGTGCACCTCCCCTCCGAATAGCGCTCTCTGACTGACGTGGCCCGGACGGAAATACTCGGATCCGGACCACTCACAACCAGCCACGTGGCACGCTCCCCGGCCGAATCTCCCGTGTTCACACCGTAAAATTACCCCAATGCCCACCCGCCCTACGACTTCATAAACACGAGAGAGAGAGAGGGCCACAGGCCTCCATCTCACCCGGACCCCCAACCCCTCTCTTCTCACATTTCCAATCGGAGCCCAGCCATGGCCGCCAAGTGCTACCCGAAGGTCAGCGATGAGTACCTGGCCGCCGTCGCCAAGGCCAAGCGCAAGCTCCGCGGCCTCATCGCCGAGAAGAACTGCGCGCCCCTCATGCTGCGCCTCGCGTAAGGATCCATCCCCCGATCTGCGTCCTGCTATCTTCTCTTCCCTTCCCCTTCCGCGAGACGAGACCCCCGATCTGATCTGGCCGCTCTCGGTATGCAGGTGGCACTCGGCGGGTACCTTCGACGTCTCCACCAAGACCGGCGGCCCCTTCGGCACCATGAAGTGCCCCGCGGAGCTCGCGCACGGCGCCAACGCCGGCCTCGACATCGCCGTCAGGATCCTCGAGCCCATCAAGGAGCAGGTCCCAACCCTCTCCTACGCCGACTTCTACCAGGTGAGTCCCGATCCGATCAGATCTCGCCCGCCCAGATCGCGATGCTTCTAACGAAACATTAACCTGATCTGGTTTTGATACGTCGCAGCTCGCTGGAGTCGTCGCCGTCGAGGTCACCGGCGGGCCCGAGGTTCCCTTCCACCCGGGGAGAGAGGTGAGAATTATTTCGTGACCCTGAAATAAGATTTCTCTAGGGTTTAAGCCATTTTTGCCGTGCGACCTGAATGACGCACCCTATCTCTTAGTGGGATGGTGGGCCTGTGAGTGAGTGAGTGTTGTTGACTTTAGTGACGACATATGCGGTATTGTTTTACTCTGGTGGTTGGAATTGGTGGCCCGGAGAAAATTATTTCCACGATGATAGTGACTTTGCGAAATAGAGGGGCTTGTTTATTGTTGTGATGGATAGGTGTAAGGTAATTATTGCTGCTTCCTGTATGTGGTGTATTATTTTGTTCCATTCAGCGTCTGATTCTGATCTCATAATAACTATGAAAAAGAAAGTACATGGGTATCTCATCAAGTTTCTGGGTTAGATGTGTTGTTAGGTGTGGTTAGCAAAGAGTTCAGAAGGGATGGTGTTCTGTTCTAATAATATTGATTGGGCTGTTTTGTCTCTCCATGTTATGTGTGGGGTTGTTGCTATGTAGATTGACAGGATTGTGGAACTAATTGATCATCTTCTACATAGGTCCTATATACATTGCTCACGATTAAGTGGTCCATGTCTTTTGGTACTACACAATTTTATGAGTTTGCTCGAATATAGGACACCTTGGCATAATGGACATGTACTTCTATTAGGGATACTGATTACCAGGCTCTTCCAATTTTAGTTGGCCAGTGGAATGAGTAGCATGGCATAATTGCACATCCTTTCAGACAACAGCTAGGTTTCATATGTATACATCTTCTCAATGAGGACTGCAGGTTAAAGTAACTATTGTTAGTTTAGACTTGGTAGTTAGCTCTCCTGATATGTTGCATGTGTGGAATATGAATCTTTCGTGTACATTTTTGTTTTAGGCAACATTGGATGCATTTATATAGAATCTAGATGCGCTGCCTCACAGTGCTACATACAGTTATCCACTTGTAGAACAATATTACATATGAGAACCCTCCTGCTAATTATTGGGTTAGCTATCAGAAAAACGTTTATGGATCTTGTGCTGATGTTTTTTTAAGTAAGGATCCTGTACTGATGTGTGATTGAGTTAGAATATGCATGTTTTGCAGCAATTCTTATGACCCTGTCTAAAATCTTTTACATGGGTAACAACTTAAGGGCACCGGTTTTCTTTCCCTGTATCTTTATGTGTCTTGTTAACTGTGGATATTTATAATTTGTTGTCTATGTTTGTAGGACAAGCCTGAGCCTCCTCCGGAAGGCCGTCTTCCTGACGCCACCCTAGGTACAATGTGCAACATCTTCTAAATCAACACGACTATACAACTGCTATACTTACAAAAATGGCTTGTTATGTTGTTATTTTTGGTACCATTTATGCAACAAAATGTTTAATGTGTTAAATAATCATCATCGAACATTTTACAATGGTATCAAGATTCTAGTACGTGACACTGCTATGTTTTGGTGGACATAGTTTTATCGCAGAACAAACTTAACTACCTCAGCCAAATAGTTGTCTATTTGATATCTCAAATCCAATACCTACATGCTTCTGTGACTTTTGGTTGACCTCTGAATTCTAAAATTTTCTGTCCCAGTGCAAGCAATACACCCAGTTAATTCTGGACCGTTGCCCCCGTTGCTCTCCTTCTATAGCAAGGATTAATCACAGGACGCATTTCTGTGGATGTGTGGTAGTCTGTGTGGAGGCATTGATGGATTTAAGTTACTAGGCTGACACGTTGAACTTACTGTTGTATCAGGCTCTGACCACCTCAGGCAGGTGTTCTCCACTCAGATGGGTTTGAGCGACCAGGACATTGTTGCCCTTTCTGGTGGTCACACCCTGGTTAGTCCATTAGTGTGCAATTAGCATATCCTTGTCATGCTTGCTACTGGTTTGAAAGTTGTGCTTACGCAGTAATTATCTTGTGCAGGGAAGATGCCACAAGGACAGATCTGGCTTTGAGGGAGCCTGGACTGCCAACCCTTTGATCTTCGACAACTCTTACTTCACGTATGTGATATCTTGTTTGTGTGCAAAGAAGTTGGAAGTTCATGCTGTTTCTTCTCAAACTAACAGTTTAAATGTCTTTACAGGGAGCTGCTGACGGGTGAGAAGGAAGGCCTTCTTCAGTTGCCAACCGACAAGGTCCTCCTGACTGACCCGGCCTTCCGCCCCCTTGTGGACAAATATGCCGCGGTACACCCTCCGTCCTTGTGGCCTCTTTGGCTTCCTTAGGAGTTCATTGATGAGCTCTTTGTTGGCTATCCTAGTTTGTGAGATCTGAGACACTGGTTGTTGATTGTTTGCAGGATGAGGATGCTTTCTTTGCTGACTATGCTGAGGCACACCTCAAGCTCTCTGAATTGGGGTAAGTGATGTGCCCATACATGCATCATTGCAATCAAACTCTCCCCGTGCATTATTCTTAGAACTGAGCCTCTGTCTCGTTTTGGTTTCAGATTTGGCGAGGCGGGCTGCTGCTAATTTGCTTCTGTCCTCCGAAGCCGGTATGAAGATGATGGAGAAGAGCAATAAAAATGTGTCGGCCTGATGGCCATGTGATGTGTTATTTGGACTTGGTTTAGCTCGTAATCGGTGGGGGTATTTCATTGTTTTGCTTGATGCCCTGTGTCATATGGGCATATTGTAGTTCGAACTATGAATTGTTATGTAGTTCCTT
This sequence comes from Avena sativa, assembly GCA_916181665.1. Classification (NCBI taxonomy): domain Eukaryota; kingdom Viridiplantae; phylum Streptophyta; class Magnoliopsida; order Poales; family Poaceae; genus Avena; species Avena sativa. The sequence continues at coordinate 444,457,287 of OV702297.1, forward strand.
TCATGTTATTCCATCTCAAGGACGAAATTGAAAGTTTGTTTGCCCTCACTTGGCTGTTGAACCAAATCCCAGTGTTTGCTTTACTGGCTTATCCTGTTCTTTCTTTGCTTCTGAAGCTGCAGATATGCATTTGAAACATTATGCAGCATATATGTTCCCAAGGGAATGAACACACATTTTATCAGTGGAACTGCTGTACACATGATGCTTCTCACTGATCTTTTATCATCAGTTCGCAATTGTATGAGGGATCAGTAGTGGCGTTTAGTCGTTTAGACAATAATCGTGGCATGTAATGGGTACTCAATCCAAGTACTCCTATAATTCGAGGGAATACTGTTTAGAAATAAAAGACCTTTTAGTCGAATCGAATGTATCTAGATGTCTTATATTTCTGAACGGAGCGTGTACTGATTAACACATATTTTCTGTTGCAGTGTTACTATCATTAGTGTTATATCGAGTTGCAATGGGAAGATTGACAAAATAAAAGAGTTGCAATGGGAACGGCTGCAATTTTTCTTCTGAAAAATTGGAAAAGTGGAACACCAACCAATGGGAAACGGCTGGAAAACGAAGGACATGTTGCCACTCCTATAAATCTGTCTCCCACCTCAACTCCTTCCCTCGTTAAGAAGCCGCCGCAGTCACCACACCAACCACCAGCAGTCAGATCAGTCCACCATCCCAGATTACCATGGCCTCCTCCTCTGCGCTACGAATCCCCACATCAACCCACCACCCCGCCGCGGTGGCCCGTCCGCGGCTGCCCCGCGCCGCCTTCGTCTCCGTCCGCGCACGCCGCCCCGCGGTCTCCGTCTCCGCCTCCTCGCCGCAGCAGACGCCGGGCGACGACGACGGACCCACCGGCGTGCCCGTGCCGGTACCGTCCTCCCGCGACACCGCCATCGCGCTGCCTCGTAAACTGAAACATCTCGCTCTTGCTTTCCTTCTTCCCGGGGTAATCTGTCTGCTGCTGCTCGCTTCCGCTGCTGTAACTGTATGTTTGTGTGTGCGCATGTTTGTTTGGGAAATGCAGGGCCGCTGACGAGCGCGGATCTGATGGGGGAAACCAACACGCATGGCCTCAAGGTCGCATACCAGGTCTGCTGTTTACTTTTCCCCTTCAGAGAAGCTTACTGTTATGATGCTGTTGATCAACGATTCCGACGATGCAATCCAACTCGATCGATCGATCATCCATAGGGGTGTCCGGGAGCATACAGCGAGGCGGCCGCCAGGAAGGCCTACCCGGGCTGCCAGACCGTGCCCTGCGAGTACTTCGAGACCGCTTTTCAGGTACCATCCAACCTGCTGCTTGCTCTCGCGATGGAACAATTTGTTAGGGGGCATGTGACTCTATTAGTAGCATCTTGCAATGTTGATGCTCTTCCCCGTCTGTCTAACAGGCTGTTGAAAGTTGCGTGGCTGATCGCGCGGTGTTGCCGCTAGAGAATTCATTAGGTGGCAGCATACATCGAAACTACGACCTTCTGCTTCGACATAACAAGTTGCACATTGTTGGCGAGGTGCGGCTCGCGGTTCGCCACTGCTTGCTGGCCAACCGTGGTGTCAAGATTGAGAACCTGCGGAGCGCCATGAGCCACCCTCAAGTAAGTTTTTCTTGGTCCCAACCGGTTTATGGATTATTGTTCTTGACCCTGTTTGATTAGCTTGTCTATATGCCTTTTTCTTTCTGTACATCAACTTGTAGGCCCTTGCGCAATGTGAGCAAACACTGACAATGTTGGGCATTGAGCACAGAGAAGCTGTTGATGATACGGCCGGCGCAGCCAAGGTAGGATGCTGTTTACTTTTACCTGCTGCACTGGCTACAGTGATGACACTACTTGGTTATCAGAATGCTGGTCGCTTGCTTGTTTAGTACTAGTTCAGAACATGAGGTGCTTCATCTAGTTAATTCTTTGGTCTCTAATCAGAGTAATTATGTCCCCTTTAGCATATTGCAGAACAAAAACTCCTGGACACTGGGGCAGTTGCTAGTTCCTTGGCAGCTGAACTTTATGGACTGGATATCCTTGCAGAAAATATCCAGGTAGAACAAATTCATTCTGAAATGTCGAGAGATGATTTTTCTCTCCTTATTCTCGGAATAAATAACTCGCCTATTTCTGTAGGATGACACGGATAACGTGACCCGCTTTATGATGCTGGCTAGGGAACCTATTATTGCTCGCACTGATAAGCCATTCAAGGTATGCGATGCGTAGAATCGTCCAGCAATTCGTAACCCCACCCTTTCCTAGTGAATGTTAATAAACTTGTTTCTTCCATCATATGATCGCCAGACTAGTATAGTCTTCTCACTGGAAGAAGGGCCTGGACAACTCTTCAAGGCGCTTGCAGTGTTTGCTCTAAGAAAAATCAACCTCACCAAGGTATCTTCAGCAAAGTCATGCTTTTAGTATTTCTCTAACACTCACGTGCGGCCCGTTTGAAGCAGAGCTGATCACTCCTCCATCCTTTTTGTATGACGTGCAGATGGAAAGTCGCCCACACAAGAAAAGGCCTCTACGTGTAGCTGATGATAACTGTTCCACGCCGCTGAAGTAAGACAGATCAATTCATCCGAGTCTCAGTCAACAGTGCACATTCCTTAGTTGCATGGGAACTGTATATACCAATAACATTTCTCAAACTGTTGCACCAGGCACTTCGACTACCTCTTCTATGTAGATTTTGAGGCGTCAATGGCCGATCCAAATGCACAAAATGCTCTGAATAACTTGAAGGTGTGCTTTTATTGTTTTAGTATGGTCTGGTGGCAGGCGAGCGGTGACTGAATTCGTTTTTGTTTTTGTTTTTGTTTCTTGCAGCAGGAGTTCGCTACCTTTCTAAGAGTTCTTGGAAGCTATCCTACTGATGTTAGTGAAACATGAATCGCCTGGCACCTGTTCCAAACTATGATCTTGTGAGTGAGTAAAAGAAAAGGAAAACCATCCATTGGCTGTCGATATTATGCTCCGAAAGGGAGCCATTTTTTTCCCCGTTTCACGAAGAAGAGATCCACTTTGCCAATTCGTAACTCCACGATCCATTTTGTCCAAATTAAACCTTCCTGGGTTGTACTTTGTTCTTTCCATGGGACAACCGTGAAAACGGGGTTGTGGGAGAGCAATATACTTCTCCAGATGTTACTTCTTTTTTCTCCCGCATGATAGAATTCTTGACACATTTCTCTCTTAGCTGAGAGCTGGTAAGTGCTTGTATTTATAGTGATATACATACTTGCGGGACAATACTTCTGGTCATTTTGTATGCCTTGATATAGTAGTGTGAAGTCGAGCATTATGTGATGTTATATTCGAGGTTGCAATAATGTGTGTGCGTGTTATATGCAATGTTGATAGCTGGGGCTGTGCTAGCCAACATGGGTGATGTGGTCTGAGTGTAGACTTGATTGTTATGGTGATGGGGTTGTCATATTGTGAACTCAGTCTATCCACATTGCTTTGTATTCTGAAACTCGGGCTGTCTTTATTATCGTCAAATCTGGGCCCTTTAGTACTTTGGTCATGCTTTAATCCTAGACTTTAGAGGGCAGTAAGCACCGAAGGATCCCTTTGTCGCCAAGACAACATTACACCTGCAGGACTTGAACGGATAGCGGCTCCGCCAGAAAAATCGTGTTGGGGTGTGAGGCGGTGGTCGGAGAGCGGGGGAAATTGAAGCTGAGGAACACCATTGGCGTTTGATGTGCCAATACAGTTTAGTTACTTATAAAAGGTGGCTAAACAAAGTACTCCCTCAGTCCCCGAATAGGTCAATATTTTTATTTTTTACCAATAAATTAAAAAATAACAACAAATATTATATATATTATAATGAGTCTATCAATAATGATTTGATATTACAGATTTTCATATTTTCTATATATTTCTTGATCAAATTTGAGAACATTGACTTGGTCTCTGAGTTTATGACTGAGGGAGTAGCATTCATCGGGTCGGTAGCAACTAGCAAAGCTCACTGTAGTTTTTTCCATACGGTGATGTGAGGCCAGGTCGTCAACGGTTGAGGAAGCCGCTGATGGCCTCGTCCTGCGCGACGGCCTCGCTGCAGCACGGGTCCAGCAGGTGGAACCTGTGCCCCTTGCCCGTCGCCTGCCACATCTCCGCCTCGCCGCGCCATCCGCTCGCCGTGAGCCGGTCGTGGTACGCGCGGCCACGGTCACGGAGCACATCATCCTCGCCGACGCAGATGAGCACGCGCTGGCACGCCAGAGCCTCGAGGCCCGGCGCACCGTCGACGAGCGGGTTTATGAGCGGGTCGTCCTCCCCCGTGGTGGTCGGGCACATGACGCGCCACAGCCGCCCGAGCCTCTCCCGGAACCCAGGGTCCAGGTCGTCGGAGCCCACCCTGTCGCTCCCCAGGAAGTAGGGGTGGATCATGACGAGGCCGCGGATGCCGCTGGCAAGTGCGAGGCCCTCCGCCTCGGCGCCCGCCCGCATGGCCATGTGGTGCGCGATGTTGGCGCCGGCGCTGTCTCCGCCGAGGTAGAGGCGTGAGAAGTCGGCGTGGTCGGCCAGCCATGGCTCGTCGCCGCTGGCATGGTGGGATACGACCCACGCGAGCGCCTCCCACGAGTCGGCGTACGCGGACGGGACGGGGTGCTCCGGCGCCAGGCGGTATTCGACGGAGACAACGAGCACGTTGGCGAGCGCGGCGAACCTGTTGAAGTAGTCGTGGAAGGTGGAGTCGAAGGCGGAGCCGAGGCAGAAACCCCCACCGTGGTAGTACATGAGCAAGGGTATCTTGGCCGCCGGCCGGGAAGTGTCTAGGCTGGGTCTGGGGAGGTAGAGGCGCGCGGAGACGCGGGGGGAGATGGTGATGTCACGTGACGTGACCGCAGCGTCGTCGTCCATGGAAGCGGCGACGAACTCATCGGAGCACAGATAGCGCTCCACATGGTTCCTGTAGACCCGGAGGCGGGGCATGGACTCGTAGAGGATCTCGTCGTCGGCGACGGCAAGGGTCGCCATGGGTGCAGCCATGGTGTGGAACGGTTTGTGATATTCAAGTGATCGTCAAGCTGCCTGTGTTTGATTGTTTTATAGTGAGTACCATATAGGTAGTCAAAGTTAGTTGGTCGGACGATGGAAATGTCCAAGTTCCGTCTCTCAAACTTTCCTTGAAGCAAAAGCCTTGATCGAGATAATATTGTTTAGCTGTTTCCTGTGAACTCTTCCGCAGAACTGCAAGTTAGATACAGTAGTAAAACATGTGTGTGTTGAACAAAATCTAACAGCAAAACGGAACATTCTATGTACCGACTACCAAGTGCTCACTATATGCAATCACTGTTTATTTTAAAATTATTATTGATACTAACACAGAATATATGGTAGGAATATATACATGTGTAGCAATGGACCAATACAAGATATAAAACTATGACTAGGATGTAATATTTGTACGGACACGGCACTCAATGTAGACACAAACATGAAGAATGCAATAGGGGTCGACCGTCTTCCTAATCAATTGTCGCTATCGGACCAAGTGATGCCCTCCATGCCGACATTCTGATCGAGCCCTAGGGCGTTCCACACTGCCGGGGAGGCGTCGACAATGTTGTTGGCACACGGGGGTTCAAAGTTGTGGTCTTCATCGCAACCATACACAGAGTCGCACTCGTCCACCACCTTGGCATACACGGATTTGCCATTGGCACTGATCTTGATGCGGTGCCCACAGCGCGCCATGTTCTTGAACCAGCCGGTGGAGAGTGCGACAACCATCTCCTCATCACTATGGTAGGCGTTGTCACACTCTGAGGGGCCACCACCGTCTTTTCCCTTCTCGAAGCTGTTGAGGGTCAGGACGGCCTTGGTGCTCGCGGTGACCGGCGGGGAGCAATGGAACTGCGGGTACCTCTTGCCGTCCTCACAACAGTCCGGGTCATTGCTCTTCTCACAGTTCCCCGACTTCCCTGGGAGGTAGCCGCTTGCACGGCAAACACCAAGCTCTGGGCGGAGTGAGGATGCAATGTGGGAGGTTGAGAGCGCCACCACGAGGAAGATTGCCATGGTGGCTAGAGTTCTCACAGTTGCCATCTTATTAGTCTCTTAGACACTGAACACTATTGAATTATAACCCCTCTTCTTTGTGGCTGCTACACTAGTTTGTTTACCTAGATTGCTGGTGATTAGAGAGCTACAGCAGGGTCGACTTTATATGGTGATCTGCTAGTTTAGTTATGAAAACCAAATGGAAATTGTATTTTTACCTGCACGGCAAATTGTTGATAAGTTTAGATTTGGTAGTGCGTAACGTATCAACAAATTTGACAAACAGGACGGACGTGCCGTACGTCTTATCATGATCCTTAGGAAAGAGAGGATTAGCTGGAGCGATGATAAAATATTGCAGAATAGGTTCAAGGAGTTGAATGAACTGATCGATAGCAATATTTTTCGGTGCTTCCAACCACGACTAACACCATAAACTGACAACAACATGTTTCCATGGGACAATAATTCTCCCGTGTGACAGAATTCTTGACATATTTCTCTCTTATCCGAGAGCTTGGTAAGGGCTTGTATTTATGGTGATATATATACTTGTGGGAGAATAGTTTTGGTCATTTTGTCTGCCTTGATATAGTAGTCTGAAGTCGAGCATCATGTGATATGTTCGAGGTTGCAATAATGTGCGATGCGTGCCCGTTAGAGCAACTGTAGCAGGTATGGCAAAAACGCCGGAACCGTGAAATTCCGGCGAGTTTACATGTTAGGTCGATTTCGGACGGCCTAGCAGCCGCTGTACTACGGCCCGACCCGTAAAATTGTTTACGGTGGCCTCGCGCGCTCGAGCGGTACATATATAGACTGAAGCGGTGGGTGCGGAGTGAAACCCTCACTCACTCCGCAGCACAACCTTAGCTCCGCTCGGCAGCCGCCGCCACTAACAACATGTACTCCGGCGAGTGATTGCGAGAGTCTCCCGCGCAGATCCGGCCATGTCTTCTTCGCGCGGATGGTTCGGGGCTGGGGGAGGCCGCGCCAGAGGCGGCAACAGCAGTGACAGTCCCCCGCACGGATGTGGCAACCTCTCCAAGGAGGAGAGGAAGCGCATCGTCCGCTCTGAGGGCACCAAGAAGCGAGCAGCGCTGCGGTGCACCAACTGCAGGATCTCTCCCCCACTGTCCCTCCACGTCTATGCGCCGACATGGTGGCTCTCCTCGTCCCCGATTTGGTGCCGCGTTGAATCGCCGGAACACGTCCCCACGGTCCGCAGGTATGCGTATGCCGGAGAGTGCCCAGGGATCCTCTCGCCTCGCTCCTCCACCCCCATCCTCCGATGACTGGAGCTCCCCCTCCCTTCCACGTGCTCAGGTGGTGGTGGCCGTGGACTACACGCACGGCTCAGACGAGGAGCGCCTGGCAGTGGAGATGCTTATCCACGAATCTGAGCGCGAGCGCGAGCGGGAGGAGAGGCGTCGTGCCATCGCGCTCGTGGATCTAGCCAGGGTGAGGGAGGAGGCAGGCGCGCGCCACGGCCATCGTGAAGCTGGCCCCGACGGACCTCATTGACCTCAGCGAGGACTGAGCGGTCCACCGCTGCTACGCCACCGCGCCCAAAATGCGGTGACCCAGCATACCACTACATGTTGTACTATACTATAGTCATTGACATAACACCCACGGAGAACAAAGCGGGTCCACATACATACAATATTATTACAAAAAAAATTACATGACAACTTTGAGATCCTCTTAGGTCCATGGAGGAATATCGACGACTCAAAACTATACTATAATAACTTGAGAAGAAGATAAAGAAACAAACTACACCTTCAGATTTACGAGGTTAGTAGATAGAGGATAGAGATCTAAATTGCTAGACATAATTAACTACATCCGACACATCTACGCTTCAGACTCTTTGGCCTCCATTCCATAGATACTTCCGTAGTTGTCTCCTTCGACGCTTCCAGATAACTCTGGCTCCTCATAGCAGAATTCTATTTGATCTTTAGCTGAATATAGTGTTTCATCTTTTTGGTCGTCAATGTCTTCAGAATCTAGCAAGGGTTAAAAAGGTACGGTTGGGTACAAGCGGACTCAGCAAGTTCACTAAAAAGGAGTGTTTCTTGCACTAACTACAGCCACAGACCATAGGTCGTAGGCTATGCAAGTTTTCGTAAATATTTCTTCAAATGTTGCTTTTATTCTGAAAACTATGTCCGCCAGCCTTCACAAGTTGATTAGAACTTCGTGGAGTTTCTTTCCTGCAGCATTTGCAGCTCCTTCCCGGAACAGGGAGTAACATGTCACACTTTTTATACTCTGCAGAGGTGCGTTGCTTTACCCATGAGAGACCTTAGCTTTGTTGCTCATCCAAGTTGCAATCTTGTCCACATTTCCTTGGTGTGGGGCCCATTCTAAGATCCAAGCCGATCAATTTCCTTCTTCGCGACCCCGTATGCCCACCCTTTTGCTAGATCAGGACAACGGCTGCACCGGTTTACATTCCTGAAGAGAGCAATCCATCATAGACATCTAATATCAGGGAATTGACGGTTCCCACCCTTGACCTGCCTAGATATAGGATCACGACTCCGATAAAAGTTGTCCGTCAGCATAAAAAAGGGAGAAGATCCAGCTGACTTCCCCAGATCCATTATAGATCTCATGGTTAACGCGTAATCTACGGTGCAAGAATCACTGGCAACATTTGTTATTAATTCCTAGGTGATACTTTCCCGTGAACATGGAACCTCCACCAATCAACAAACCTTTCCATGGTTCCATTTGCCTGCCATACTAGGTTAACACCACTCGGGTCGATGGTTCCATTTGCCCGTCATACTAGGTTAACACCACTCGGGTCGATAACCATTAAGTCATATTATTAAGAAAATAGTATTTTCTTCCATCCTTTTTGAAATGCAGGCGATGACAATATTTGATTTACAAATAATTTACAGAAAATAACCAAGAGAAAACTAGTCAATCTTCACACTATGACAATTCACTTGAACTACCTCATGAGTGACATGAGAAAGTGTGTACTTGCCTTGATATAGCGAAGTATTGTAGTCGAATGTCTCTAAAGGATTTGCAGAATGAACTTGTACATCTTTGACTTATAGTCAGTTAAAGTTTCTAAAGGATTATTATATAGTTAATAATTTACTTTTAAAATTTTATTATATAGTTATATTTATGGTTTTAAGTGTAATATTTAGACTTAATCGTTATCTAGTGTTCCATCTAATTTATTAGGTAAATATCAATTTTGGAGAAAAGATAAATCCTTTTCCGAAGTAATAAATTCTAAATAACTTAGATGAAGTTATAAGGAAATTATGTTTGGTTTAAAAAATAAAAGAAATACAATTTAAGAATACTTTTTATAAAATCAAACACACATTTATTTTCTATAAAACCTAAGATAACTTGCAAATCTATAATTAATATTTTTATAAGATAATATATTTCTTTTGGACTCAAAAGTGATTTTAAACCATTTTTAGGACTTCTTATTGATTTACTAAATTTCATTTAGTGATTTAATGGTGTTAATATTTATTTGCTTTTTATTTAACTCAAACAAGTAATGTTATATTTTTCCTAGGCAGATATTATTTTTGTGGTCTTTTTGCTATATTATATATATTTTTAGGATTTTTCTACATTTTTCTTGGGGTCAAAACGTTTAGAGGGTATTTTAGCAATTTCCATTTTACTCCATTTTATCAATTTTCCCGTTTCCTTTATCTACTCAGACCTAGGCCCACAAGTCAATCCAGCCCACTTGGTTGGGCTCAACCACCTAGTCTGGTCCAGTCGGTTGGTTGACCCCGACCTGATCCTCTCCTTCTCCTCTCGAGTCCCCCCTCTCTCTGGTGTTTTTAGTCGCCACTGTTCTCCTGCTCACCTTCGGCTTTGATTCTGGCGAGCACAACCTGTTGTGGCTGCCACCGCTAGTCGTAGATGACGCGCCCCATCGAGATCTATCTATCTGTCCAAGCTAATTTGGAGATCTTGCCCATTTCTGGTTGCCCATCCTCTAATGGTTCTATGGTTTCGGTGACTATGGCTTCACCATGCTCCGGCGATGGTTTGGTGTTGCCCTGGTGGTGGTCTGGTGCTCGTGAAGCTAGGGTGTGCTTCTGGGTTGGTGTGTCTTGGCGCAGGTTGCAGCACCGCCGACGCTCCCTGTGCCGCCATGCCGCCGTGCCCTTTGTTCTCCATCGTCGATATGCTTCCACTACTCAAGATTACACGAGGACCCTAGGTATGTTCTTCCCTTCCTCTCTCTAGCCTTCCTCTCTTCCTTCCCGTAGACAATCTCTGGCTCACTATTATTTCCCCTGTCCGGTATGTTGAGCATGATTTGCTCAACAATGATTATGTGTAGATTCTCTTGTGATTCAAACTGTTTTAGATGGTTTTCATACTTTCCTGTCAGATTTGTATAAAGTTATGTTTAGGTTTATTTGCTTGAATTCAGCTCATGTGTATACAACATGATTGAAACATCTCTTGGTTACTGTGGTTTTATGCTCATGCTGTTAAGGAAATCACTCAATTGTCCCCTTACTATGACAAGGACATGCCCCTATATGCTATCTCAACATATTCCTGGAATGCTTCGCGATTTGGTATGATATTATGGCCCAGCCTGACATTATTCTTATTTAACAAAGAACTCTACTGAAATGATTCCTAGAACATCATCTCAGAAATGAGTTTTTACCTGTCAACATTGACAGCATAAACTTGATTCCCAGGGTTGATGCTAGGAAAATGATATGATCATATTTTCTGCTTACTAGCAGATGATTAAGAAAACTATGATGATTACTTATGATGCTCCTGCAGCCTACTATGATTTTGCTTAGCAAACTTCTCATTGTTGTCACTGGTACAATGGCTTCTACTGCCTCTTAACTTATTACTGTGGTGCCTCCCACCGGGAGTGAGCACAGTAGTGATCTAGAGCAGTATGATTTGCTATTGTGAGAAGGTTTGCATAAAACTTCATCTATTTAAATGATTCCTTGGCAAAGATATATGTATATTAGTCCTTGACCTATGATGCTCAGTCTGAGGCTTTACTTTTGTTGCCCATGATCATATACTATTGTTGCCTTTTAGTTTGCCTTGCAACTGATTTGGCTAATGTCCAACTACTATTAGTAAGACAGTGGTCATATGATTCCTAGATGTTTTTATCTAGGAAAAGGATTATGTGGTGTTGTTCTCTTGTGCTGTGTAGATTCACTAATGAGGTGCCACTGTGATGCCTCCTTCAAGATGGAACATAGTGGTCTCCACTACTGAATCTGCTAGACTTGCCAAGTAGGGTGTGGAAAAATGATATCATCTAGTTTGGATGATCTAGATGCACGACCCTAATATGTGATCTTGGTCAATGATGCATAAGGCTTAGACTGTTGTTGGCTAAGCACACGTACTTTATGTTTCCCAAATATCTCTGTGATGATCTTTGCATACCACTATATGTAGATCTGGGAATATTCCTTCACCATAATTATTTTCCCAAAGGATCTGGTAAGAACATATGCTAAGGAATTAATTTGGTGATCAACCTGTAGTTGTGCTTGATGTGAAGGTTGTGGTTGATCTGGTAACTCCTCTAGATCAGCTGTTGCTTGATCTTGTGGCTTTATCCACCTTCTACTCCTAGTTTTGCTCCCGCCTGATCTTGATCACCTCCTTGTCCTAGTTCATGGATGGCTCCACTGAGCAACTAGAGTTAGAACTGTGATGGTGGTCTGGGTGAGTAATCTTGTGGTGTCGGGAGAACAGTTTGTTCTTGAGGTGTGATAAAAACAAGGGAAATAAGGAGATGGTGTGCTATGAGAGTGGAGGAAATATTGTGGAAACAAGATGGAATAGACAAACTTGTTTTGTTGGCTACACAGCTGATGGCTTCCTTCTCTGCTGCTCCCTATGCTTGCCTTGTGCTGTTGACAACACAGAGGCTGCATGTGTTTGTGTAAGTTGCTTGCTGTTGGAACCCACTGGTGCAATTTTCCACCCTTTTGGACCCATTCTATATGGATGAGACCAAGTGAAACTAGATCTTTTGCTGGGATTACTGCTTTGACTTTTACTTTTTACTAAATTGGTGAAATTTGCCCCTCTTAAGCCCAGGATGTTGAACTGAGGGCCAACTACTGATTTGAACAGATACTACATTGGCCCTTTTTTTAATATCACTCAATGATGAGGCAAATAAATGCATTTCATTGCTAAACTTAAGAGTATTCTAACCCCTTCCATTACTCCTATTTGCTTTCTTTCTCTGTTTTTTTTAGGAAATGAAGATCAAAGTGAAGAAACGACCAAGACTTGGTGTAGATTAGATAAAATTAATTACTAGGCTTTCACTTCATCATTTTTGTAATTACTCTTTTTATTTCTTAGTTAATTGTACCAACAATGTAATATTATATTCATATATCAATAAAGATTTCTACTTATTTGTATTTGTTTGAATTACTTTAATGTATTCAATTTCTTTTATTTCGTTTACTTAATTGTAATTTACTTTTATTCTTTTATTATAAAAGAATAATGTAATACTTCATGTATTCTTATTAATAAAGAATTTTTTTATATCATTATTATAATCATTTCTTTTTACATAGTTATAGTATTATTATTCCTGAATTTATAAATTCAAATTTGAATTGAATTTGGAAATTTAAAGTCAATTTCAAATTCTACGCCTCCAAGAACACAGATAATACCTAAAGGTCATGTCAAAATCTACCGCACTCGCTGAGATGGCTAATCTCTAATCCATCGAAGCAAGAGAGACTCTGATCCCTCTAGGGTTTTAATTTGCAAAAAAATTACCTACATTTTCAGATGCATGCATGTGGATGCACAAAATCCTAAATCTAACCTTCGTTTAGTCCTAAATGCTGGGATGTTATAGTCCCCCCCTTAAATTAAACTTTGTCCCGAAGTTTGTGATTTCTGATCCCGAAGAGTGTCGGATAGGTTCATCTGGAGTTTTCTTCCTTCCTCTTAGTATCCTTTCTTCCAGCGTGATGTTTTTAATGAACTCTGTACTCCTTGAGTTTACTCTACCTGTTGATTCAACTGTGGATAATACCTAATACTGGCTTTAAACTCCACCCTTATGCTCCATGAGATGGCATTTACCCTTGGACAATATTATTGAAGAAGGACTACTATTACTAAACATACCTCTTATGGATTGCTCGGAGTAATTCACTTGTTCCATCATATGATGATGTGATCTTCCGAATGACCTTCCTTGCTTTCGGTTGTTGTTTCTTCTAGAGTTTCTACCTCTTAATATTGGTTCTCCATCATCGAGTACTTGCTTGTGAGGGCAAAGATGTCTCATGTGCCCATCTTGTCCACAAGTATAACAAACAACCTTGGATCTTTTACAGTCCCTCTTCATATGTCCCGGAATTCCACAATTTCCACATATAGTTCTTTTCTTCCATCTTTGAACACCATGATTTGAACCATTTCCCATAAATAGAATTCTAGGTTTGAAATCCAGGTTAAGCCTTGGCTCATTTGTCTAGAACTTCTTTGGTTCAATCTTAGCTCTTTTCTTGGCTATTTTCTTCCTCTCTTGTAGTACCATCTTATAATCATCCTAAAAAGTAATTGCTGTGTCAACCAACTCTTGAAAACGTCGTGTTGCAGCCGCCCGTAACTTCATATTCATGTAAGGGTTTAGTCCCCTCAAGAACCTTTTCTTGTGCTTCTCCTCCATTTTTACCTCATCAACAACATAATGAGATAACTGACTAAACTCCCTAATATATTTCCTCACCATGGCATTGTTTTTTCATAAGTCCTCTAATTATCTTCTCTTAAACTCCATAATACTCTCTAGAACATGGTACTCACGAAACTTCTGCTTGAACGCTTCACAAGTGAATACCTCTTCTAGTGTGTGCATAGCTAATTGATTCTCCCACCAATTCGCGGCTGGTCCTGATAGAAGAAATGTTGCATAGCGTAACTTCTCCTCATCATTGCATCCAAATGTTTTAAGCTTCCTCTCTATATCCATCACCAGTCCTCTGCATCCATAGGTTCTGATGCCGATGCAAAAGGAATTGGTTTGACATTTTGGAAATTAGAAAGGCTTACTCTTGTATGTTTGTTTTCTTTTCCGGATCCTACTCGTTTAAGTACCTCCTGCATGAACTTATTCTGGTACTGTTGCAGCATTTGCAGGTATTGCATGAAATTTTCCTCCGTCAATGGACGAGTTGATGGTGATCCAGTTGTGGTTACATTCTCATTGCTTTCCTTCTGCTTAGCTTCTTGCTCCAAGCACTGCCCTTTAGACCTAGCTTATACTCCCGTATCCATATCCCTCTAGTCCTGTTACATAAAGCGAAAACTCATACTTAGATCATGCACATGTTTTCTGAGCTCAACTCTATGCACAGTGCTAGTCACACAAGGAAATCAAGAACTAAATCCAAAGAACAACCAAACGTATACAATGTATTATACATGGGTTTTATAAGCTATTACAAACAATCCTCACGACTATGGATTGACTCTCCCCTAATACAATACTTGTATATATCAAGGCCTTACTTGCTCATATGAGCATACTCTCTCTTACTAAGACCTTCCTCTCAAACACTACAATGCACATTACCGAATATGTACATTATTCTAGCTCTCTACTTCTATAGATTATTTCTTCTTACTTTTCTCCCCCTTCTTAGTACTTCTTTGAATTCCGTCATGATGACGTGAAGTCTGACGACTGCCTTCTGTAGCATATAAATGTCTAGGGGGTGCGTACTCTTGATTAGAAGTACCTAGACTGAGGTTAGTCATTAAAAAATGACAAGAAAATGCGCGATCTCCTGTGGAATTCTACTATCCACCTTCAAATGCACTTTCGAAGTAAGATATGTTCTTCATTTTCCCCTTGATCCAATAATTCAGAGTGGTGTAACAACTACCAATGCACTCTTCTAGGTCAATAGGATTTATACTACCCCCCATATGGACCATAGGGTTCCATGGTATTGTAACCGGTTTCTACTTCCATACAAGAATCACAGGGTATTGGATCGTCCCTGGTTCCGGTGTAAAATTCTACTCCCTGTTTGTCCCCTATATCTTCAGATTTCTAAGGTTCGTGCTAATAATAAGCATAGGTTTCGGACTATGGATCATTAAACTCAAACTCCACAAATACACTCTTTGAAAAGGTTGGTTTAGGATGTCTAACTTCTTCCTCTAATTCCCTTATGCGTCTGATTGCCCTTACATGATGAGTAAAATCCCTAGGGACAGTATCCAACTCCTGGACTATAACTTGATGGGTATTATGATATGTATTTAATAATGTCTTATAATGATTCATGTATTCAGCAGCTAAAGTAGATTTAATCTGCACAAAAGCAGAATGATCTAGCTCAGACTCCGAACTTAGGGAATCATGAAGTATAATGGTATGAGTACTACCTTCCAGCTCCTTGACTTTCCACTTTCTGATCATGGTTATTGCTTCCACTACTGTAATTTGATGCGCCACCTCCATACACTTTGCCTCCCCAGATGACATTTCTCCACTTACCCCCAACTTTTTGGGTAGCATAAGCAAAACACGGTACTTGGCTAACACCTGTCTATCATAGTGACTGTAAATCTTGACAAGAAGTCAAGATTCACAATTCAAAATATGTAGAAGTTTTCTCAAAAGATGCATCCATTCGCCTCCATAGACATCTAAATTCCTATTCGACACTTGATCATTCTGGCATTCATACCGAGATGTAATTCCTCACTATAGATAAGTAATTATAACTAGTCTTACTGAGTTGTAACTCATTATTATTTCACAAAATGCATCATAATAAAGAATTATCGCACTAGGAACATGACATGTAATTCTCAATTGAGTACTCATCATATTTATAGAGAACTCTTTATCATTGCTATTATACTTCCTATAGGTTCTACCCATTTAATGGGTTTCCAACCTAAGTTGAAAGCTTTTTCTCTGATACCAGCTGTGCTGACCTAGCATACCACTGCATGTTGTAGTATACTATAGTCGTTGACATAACACCTACGAAACACCATTCTGCAAATATTACATCCCTCAGAGTGGTACAACAAAAACAATACAATATTATTACAACCAGAAATTACATGACAACTTTGAGATCCTCTTAGGTCCATAGAGGAATATCGATGACTCAAAACTATACTATAATAACTTGAGAAGAATATAAAGAAACAAACTACACCTTCAGATTTATACGAGATTAGTAGATAGAGGATAGGGATCTAAATTACTAGACTTAATTAACTACATCCAACACATCTATGCTATAGACTCTTTGGCCTCCATTCCATAGATGCTTCCGTAGTTGTCTCCTTTGACGCTTCCAGATAACTCTGGCTCCTCATAGCAGAATTCAGTTTGGTCTTCAACTAAATATAGTGTTTCATCTTTTTGGTCGTCAATGTCTTCCGAATCTAGCAAGGGTTAAGAAGGTACGGTTGAGTACGAGCATACTCAACAAGTTCACTAAAAAAGAGTGTTTGATGCACCGACTACAGCCACAGAACATAGGCATAGGCTATGCAAGTTCTTGTAAACATTTCTTCAAATGTTCCTTTTATTCTAAAAATATGTCCGTCAGCCTTCACAGGTTGATTAGAAATTCGTGGAGTTCCTTTCCTGCAGCATTCGGAGCTCCTTCCTGGAATAGGGAGTAACATGTCACACTTTTTATACTCTGCAGAGGTGCGTTGCTTTACCCATGAGAGACCTTAGCTTTATTGCACATCTAAGTTGCAATCTCGTCCACACTTCCTTGGTGTGGGGCTTGGTCTAAGATCCAAGCCGATCACTACCCTTCTCTGCGACCCTGTATGCCCACCCTTTTTCTAGCTCAGGACAACAACAGTGCCTGTTTACATTCCTGAAGACAACAATCCATCATAAACATCTAATATCGGGGAATTGATGGTTCCCACCCTTGCACATGCCTAGATGTAGGATCATAGCTCCAATAAAAGTTGTCCGTCATCATACGAAAGGGAGAAGATCCAGCTGACTTCCCCAGAGCCATTATAGATCTCATGGTTAACGTGTAATCTACGGTGCAAGAATCACTGGCGACATTTGTTGTTAATTCCCATGCAAATGGAACCTCCACCAATCAACAAACCTTTCCATGGTTCCATTTGCCTGCCATACTAGGTTAACACCACTCGGGTCGATAACCATTAAGTCATATTATTAAGAAAATAGTATTTTCTTCTATCCTTTTTGAAATGCAGGTGATGGCAACATTTGATTTACAAATACTTTACAGAAAATAACCAAAGGACATGAGCAAGTGTGAACTTGCCTTGATATAACAAACTATTGTAGTCGAATGTCTCGACTTGACCCTGGACCTTAGGCTCTACAAAATACCATCATTGCCCGGTAAGTACAATGCCTAAAGAAGCAATATGCTGATATGCGTGTGTTTAAAACCCCCAAAGTACCCCCAACATTACAAGTGAGTTGCAATTACGTGATTTATTTAAGATTTGATTTATCTTTAAATTTAATTCACAAAAGAGTAAAGTTGCAAGACTTTAAGACTAACATACAAGACATAAATGATGAAGTATAATCTTAATACAGGATTTAGGTTGAGTGGTATCTTGTAATGATTACAAGGCTCATGTTTAAAGTTGTTATGACTTAAAAGAAATAGCATAGTGTTTCTTTTGAAGTGACGAAAATAATAATAGTTGATGAAAATATTATTTACGATAAGTCTATCAATTCTAAATATTAATAAGGCTAAAGTTATGGTCTTTGATAAGGTTCAAATGAACCTAGGTTATTATATTCTAAGTTTATGGTGTATTAGACCTAAGTTAACTATAAAAGAGTAATGATGGTTTTAGGAGATATTGTCTAAGGCATCATTAAGTTTTAAGGTTTTTCTAAACATAATCAAAGATAAAATCTTATAAATATGAAGTTTAACCTTAAGGATTTAGATCTAGCATGTTTAATATACATGGATTATATTATAAGATTTGTTTATGGGAAACTGGTAAATTTATTATATAGTTTATTTTGTTAATATCAAGTTTAGGAGTTATATAAAATATGGATATATATGTAAATTGAGACCACTCACTTCCAATATAAGTTAATGATTTGCAGAATGACCTTGTACATCTTTGACTTATAGTTAGTTAAAATTTCTAAATGATTATTATATAGTTAATATTTACCTTTAAAATTTTATTATATAGTTATATTTATGGTTTTACGTGTAATATTTAGACTTAATCTTTATTTGGTGTTCCACCTAATTTATTAGGCAAATAACAATTTTGGAGAAAAGATTAATCCTTTTCCAAAGTAATAAATTCTAAATAACTTAGATGAAGTTATAAGGAAATTATTTTTGGTTTAAAAAATAAAATAAATACATTTTAAGAAAATACTTTTTATAAAATTAAACACACATTTATTTTCTATAGAACCTAAGATAACTTGCAAATCTATAATTAATATTTTTATAAGATAATATATTTCTTTTAGGACTCAAAAGTGATTTCAAACCATTTTAGGAGTTTTCCTTGATTTACTAAATTTCATTTAGTGATTTAATGGTGTTAATATTTATTTGCTTTTTATTGAACTCAAACAAGTAATGTTATATTTTTCCTAGTTAGATATTATATTTGTGGTATTTTTGGTATATTATATATATTTAGGATTTCTCTACATTTTTTTAGCGCTCAAAACGTTTAGAGGGTATTTTAGTAATTTCCATTTTACTCCATTTTATCAATTTTCCCATATCCTTTATCTACTTAGACCTGGGCCCACAGGTCAGTCCAGCCTACTTGGTTGGGCTAGACCACGTAGTCTGGTCGAGTCGGTCAGTTGACCCTGACCCGATCCTCTCCTTCTCCTCTCGAGGCCCCTCTCTCTCTAGCGATTTCAGCCACCACTATTCTCTCGCTCGCCTCCGACTTCGATTCCGGCAAGCATAACCCATTATGGCTGCCACCACTAGTCATAGACGATGCGCCCCGTTGAGATCTATCTATCTGTCCAAGCTAATTTGGAAATCTTTCTCATTTCTGGTTGCCCCATCCTTTGATGGTTCTAGGGTTTCGGTGACTATGGCTTCACTGTGCTTCGGTGATGGTTTGGTGTTGCCCTGGTTGTGGTCTAGTGCTGGTGAAGCTGGGGTGTGCCCCTGGGTTGGTGTGGCTTGGCACAGGTTGCAGCGCCGCTGGCGCTCCCTATGCCGCCATGCTGCCGTGCCCTTTGTTCTCCATCGCCGGTCTGCTTCCTCTACTCAAGCTTATGCGAGGACCCCGTGTACATTCTTCTCCTCTTCTCTCTGGCCTTCCTCTCTTCCTTACCATAGATAATCTCTGGCTCACTGTAATTTCCTTTGGCCGGTATGTTGAGCATGATTTGCTCAACAATGATTATGTGTATATTCTCTTGTGATTCAAACTGTTTTAGATGGTTTTCATACTTTCATGTTAGATTTGTATAAAGTTATGTTTAGGGTTATTTGCTTGAATCCAGCTCATGTGTATACAACATGATTGAAACATCTCGTGGTTACTGTGGTTTTGTGCTCATGCTATTAAGGAACTCACTCAATTGTCCCCTTACTGTGACTAGGACATGCCCCTATATGCTATCTCAACATCTTCCTAGAATGCTTGGCGATTTGGTTTGATATTATGCCCTAGCCTGACTTTATTCTTACTTAACAAAGAACTCTACTGAAATGATTCCTAGAACATCATCTCAGAAAATGAGTTGTTACCTGTCAACATTGACAGCATAAACTTGATTCCTAGGGTTGATGCTAGGAAAATGATATGATCATATTTTCTGCTTACTAGCAGATGATTAAGAAAACTATGATGATTACGGATGATGCTCCTGCATCCTACTGTGATTTTTCTTAGCAAACTTCTCATTGTTTTTAATGGTACAATGGCTTCTACTGCCTCTTAACTTATTACTGTGGTGCCTCTCACTGGGAGTGAGCACAATAGTGATCTAGAGCAGTATGATTTGCTATTGTGAGAATGTTTGCATAAAACTTCATCTATTTAAATGATTCCGTGGCAAAGATCTATGTATGTTAGTCCCTAGCCTGTGATGCTCAGTCTAAGGCTTTACTTTTGTTGCCCATGATCATATACTATTGTTGCCTTTTAGTTTGCCTTGCAACTGATTTGGCTAATGTCCAACTAATCTCAATAAGACAGTGGTCATATGATTCCTAGATGTTTTTAGCTAGGAAAAGGATTATGTGGTGTTGATATCTTGTGCTATGTAGATTCACTAATGAGGTGCCACTGCGATGCCTCCTTCAGGATGGAACATAGTGGTCTCCACTACTGGATCTGCTGAACTTGCCAAATAGGGTGTGGAAAAATGATATCATCTAGTTTGGATGATCCAGATGCACAACCCTAATATGTGATCTTCATCAATGATGCATAAGGTTGAGACTACTGTTGGCTAAGCACAAGTACTTTATGTTTCCCAAATATCTCTGTGATGATCTTTGCATACCACTGTATGCAGATCTGAGAATATTCCTTTACCATAATTATTTTCCCAAAGGATCTGGTAAGAACATATGCTAAGGAATTAATTTGGTGATCAACCTGTAGTTACTAAGTAGACATATGTGCTTGATGTGAAGGTTGTGGTTGATCTGGTAACTCCTCCAGGTCAGCTGTTGCTTGATCTTGTGGCTTTATCCACCTTCTGCTCCTAATTGAGCTCCTGCCTGATCTTGATCACCTCCTTGTCCTAGTTCATGGATGGCTCCACTTAGCAACCAGAGTTAGAAATGTGATTGTGGTCTGGGTGTGTAATCTTGTGATGTCGGGAGAACAGTTTGTTCTTGAGGTGTGATAAACACAAGGGAAATAAGGAGATGGTGTGTTGTGAGAGTGGAGGAAATATTGTGGAAACAAGATGGAATAGATTGACTTGTTTTGTTGGCTATACGGCTGATGGTTTCCTTCTCTACTGCTCCCTATGCTTGCCTTGTGTTGTTGATAACATAGAGGTTGCATGTGTTGTGTAAGCTGCTTGCTGTTGGGACCCACTGGTGCAATTTTCCACCCTTTTGGATCCATTCTCTATGGATGAGACCAAGTGAAACTAGATCTTTTGCTAGGATTACTGCTTTGACTTTTACTTTTTACTGAATTGGTGAAATTTGCCCCTCTTAAGCCCATGATGTTGAACTGAGGCTAACTATTGATATGAACAGATACTACATTGGCCTTTTTTTTAATACCACTCTATGATGAGGCAAAGAAATGCATTTCATTGCTAAACCTGAGAGTATTCTAACCCCAATAACTCCTTCCATTACTCTTATTTGCTTTCTTTCTCTGTTTCTTTTTCAGGAAATGAAGATCAAAGTGAAGAAAAGACCAAGTCTTAGTGTAGATTAGATAAAATTAATTACTAGGCTTTCACTTCATCATTTTTGTAATTACTCTTTTTATTTCTTAGTTAATTGTACCAACAATGTAATATTATATTCATATATCAATAAAGATTTTTACTTATTTGTATTGTTTGAATTACTTTAATGTATTCAATTTCCTTTATTTCATTTACTTAATTGTAATTTACTTTTATTCTTTTATTGTAAAAGAACAGTGTAATACTTCATGTATTCTTATTAATAAAGAATTATTTTATATCATTATTGTAATCATTTCTTTTTACTTAGTTATAGTATTGTTATTCTTGAATTTCTAAATTCAAATTTGAATTGAATTTGGAAATTAAAAGTCAATTTCAAATTCTACCCCTCCAAGAACACAGATAATACCTAAAGGTCATGTTAAATATATCACACTTGCTGAGATGGCTAATCTCTAATCCATCGAAGCAAGAGAGACTCTGATCCCTCTTGGGTCTTAATTTGCGAAAAAATTACCCAGATTTTCAGATGCATGCATGCAGATGCACAAAATCCTAAATCTACCCTTTGTTTAGTCCTAAATGCTGGGATGTTACACAGAATCTCGCCACAGAGGGCGATTTTGAACCCGGGTGCCATCGTAGCTAGATTATTTTTGTAATGAAGTAGGTCCATGCCTCGAGCAGCTTTTGATCTGCTATAACATGTATGTGAAGACTCTAATCGAACTTGTTTGCATCATTTAATTTCCCCACAAGACGATATTCATTTAAATTTCAAATTTCTAAGTTTCGACGGTGTCTGATCTATGCGACGATGTTCAGAACTGTAAAAATAACTACAATCGCATGTACTCACGTTTTATAGTTTGCAAATTTAGCGTATCTGCTAGAGTTGCTCTTAATGCGTTATTTGCAATGTTGATTGGTGGGGCTATGCTACCCAACATGGGTGGTGTGGTTAGAGTGTATACTTGTTTGTTATGCTGATGAGTGGTCACATTGTGCACCTAGTCTATTCACATACTGTTATTCTTTGTATTCTGCAACTCGGGTTGTCTTTATTATTATCAAATCTGGATGGTAATACTTCGGTCCTGCAAAATATGCTTCAATCCTGCAAAAATTAGTTAGCATACATGCACGTCGGTGCTATATGCGTATTGCTATCGCTAAGACACATCAAGAACCAAGAAGCTCTTTTACCTTGAGCTGAAGAAGCTCTTTTACCTTGAGCTACAATAGCCAAAATAAGGCATGGCTGAGCAAGAGTTGTAAGCTAAGTTAGAAATGTTCGACCTCTCTTTCTCCTTCAAGCTCTCGCCCCTCCTCTTCTAAGAGACCAGCAGGTGAAGCTGGGCCACCCTCGAGCTCCCTCCACCGACAACACTGGTTGGAGGTGGCAGAGGGGTGGTGTCGGAGTAGGTAGGGTAGGTAGATGTAGTGGCCAAGTGCCGGTAGTGGGTAGTATGCCTGTAGGTAGAAGGAGTGGTCGGCATCTGTGTAGTAAGATCCGATGCTTTATAGGGTTTCTTGTCGGTGTTCTCCTGGTCTGCGGTGAATAGGGGGTGGTGGCAGTGACCAACGCTTCTCTGGATAAAGCTGCTCCCGGTGCTGATGTCGAGTTGTGGCAGCAAGCTCTAGTCCTTCCTCTGGCCGGTCGTGGTGGCGGGGGGAGTTGGGTTGGGCTTGGCATGCGGCGACTAGACATGGAGCCTCCGAGCTACTCCGTGGCGCAAGCAAGCGGCGCCAGGAGGTTCCTGGGTTCCCTTTCTCACATTGATCCTCTGGTTGGAACCAATGTTGAGAGGTGCTCCCCGACGGCTCGTGCATAAAACTCGGCCGTGGCCATCGGTGCTCCTCACTCCTTAAGGTCTCCCCCAACCTCCTGGGTGGCCATGTGGTGAGGGTAAGGATGCTAGCTACTTGATGCGGTTTACGGTGAGTTGGTGGCCTTCTCTGCTACGGCAAGAAGAATAAGCGACTGGTAGTTTGGCCACCGTGATCTTTGGCCGGCATGGTGGCCCGTCTTCAACCTCCATGGTGGAGGCCCTATATCAAATCCTACGCTGGAGCTCCTCACCTTCTTGTCACCAAGTGGGTTAATGAGTGCAATTATGATGCATATTTAATCATACAAATTACTCATATTGTCACTCATCTCATGCTCCATCTAGCTGCAACTATGCCTTTTATGCATGATTACTATTTCTTTCC
The DNA here is from genome assembly GCA_916181665.1 of Avena sativa. Classification (NCBI taxonomy): domain Eukaryota; kingdom Viridiplantae; phylum Streptophyta; class Magnoliopsida; order Poales; family Poaceae; genus Avena; species Avena sativa. The sequence continues at coordinate 444,480,990 of OV702297.1, forward strand.
ATTTTCCGGTGAGCTTTGGACAACTAATAGTTTCTATTAGGATTTTATTACTTTTCCTTGTCTTTAGTATGTGTGTAGGTGTTATGGATTACTATGGATAATGGATGGCAATAGGAACCAAAAGGATGCAATATGGAGGAGTTACAGGCACCAGACTTAGACACATGAGATGTGGAAAAGTATTATTTTTTCCATCATCTCATATTAAATATCCAAGGCCACGGTGTCGTATCTCTCGTCCATATGAGTCCAACGAGCCGGAGAACACCTCAATCGGAGTTCTTATGAAGAAATGGCGGACAAAACACTGTCATGGCTCGTCGCCACGTGGTGTGTGATTTTGGTGCCGACGTTGACACCGCCGACATAGAGGCGGGAGAAAGTTGGCGTGGTCGGTCCGCCATGTCTCTTTGCCGCTGGCATGGTGGGTTATGACCCACGCAGGCTCCTTCCATGAGTCGGTATATGAGGACGGGACGGGACAGGACGAGAAGGGGTGCTCCGGCGCGAGGCGGTACACGACAGAGACGACAATGACGTTGGCGAGCGCATGATAACCCCCAAGTGCAGGGGATCACCGTAGTACCTCTCAATGTGGAAGTAGGGTATCGATCCACGGGAGCAAGAAGGAAAAGTTATCTATCCTCTACAACTAAAGTGTCACAAGTTTTAGTTGATTATGCACTAAACAAGTTTTAAGGAATAAGATGGTTGTTTTAATGGTTGGAAGTTTAATGTAACAAAACAAGAATATAAAAGTGTCCTAATCCTCTTCAATGCAAGAGGATAAGACAAGGGTTTTGTTTTATAGGAACAATGGACATGGGTTCATGGGTTCACTTAATCCTCTCTTCTCCATATGTGGTGATTATCATTTTATAGATAGTAAAGGTACACACAATTGTCATGTTTTAATGGTACTTTTATGGTGGCTACATGTCATAAAACACATAGGTGAAAGAAGTACTCCTTTGTGTTACTAGGTCACCCTTGCAATAAGGCTAGCATTTGGTTTGTGTCACACCACACATCATACTTCTCCCTTTTTACCCCTAGATAAAGGATGTGGGCTGCATTGCTGTCACTCAATACATATGCCGATGTCACTCGGCCACCCATTACCTACATAAATCATACTTCTTAATGGAAAACATTCTAAACACTAGTGCAATGATTCATATGTTGTGATATGTTGTGAGTATTATCACATCTCTCTAATCTACCCCCACTTGGTGGTGTCAATCACCTCATGATATGGATAAACAAGGCATTATGTATAGATCTAAACCATTACATGCATCATAGAATATCCCCCAAGTATGACAAACCATACAAGATCCAACACAACGGTAAATGAATAACAAGTACTATCTCATAACACAATATCCACCATAGGAATTACATATATAAATCCATACTCAAGTTACACATCATATGGACTTCAACAATGATCATACATGTAGATATTATATCAAGTTACCACCATAAACAAAAAGTATAGGGGTGGACTACTCCCCTCTCATAATGGAGAGTGATGAGGAGGCTTTCATGAAGGAGGAGAGGCAGCCAGAGGCGATTCTGGCAGCAATTACCCCTCCAATCTTCCTCCAGTGGCGGCCAACAGACTCTCTGTTCTTGGTGTTTTCTATCTCCGCATACCCTAGAGGACTCCCCGAGGGATCCTTATATAGGGGTTTTAGGTCAAGAGAACTCCGTGGGCAAAAGAGTCAAGGATATCGGCCGGCCAAGGAGGAAAAGAGGGTAGGTGGCGTGCCCACCTATGCTAGGCACGCCACCCATGCTCATTTGGGATTCCTGGCCCTCTAGGTGGTATTCTTGTGCTTCAGATGCTTCTCGTGGATAAATATTGGCATTCCCAAAAGTTCAGGTCCATTTGACTTTGTATAGGTCCTGAAACATCAAAAACATTGAAAATTGGGGTTTTCTGCCCTGTCGGGTTATAGCCAAAATAAAGGGGATCATTGGTAAATCCCCAAAAATCAATGTAAAACATGGATATAACATTATATATGATGTAAATATGTGGAAAACATGTTCACAAACTACAAAGTTCATGTATGCATTTTACATGAATCAACATCCCCAAGCTTAACCTATGCTCGTCCTCGAGCATGAAGGTGATAAAAACTAAATATGGACTTTGGAGTTTGTTACCTTTGCTTTTGTCATTATCATGTAAAGTTCACAGGCTCAATTCCTTTCAATGAAACATAATATGCAAGTGTACTATCAAGTTGTATCTTTTTACATATCTATAAACATGTTAAACAATAAGTAATGGTGTGATAAAACAAATGATGAACAAAACAAACCTTCAAGCACACTTTGATGAACCTATAGAATAAGAGACTCTTTTCACGATTGGCATTGATGTTTTATGACTTTATTTTTGGGCTACTTCTTAGTTTCATGCCCTTGACTGGAAGACTCACTTCTTAGTTTCATGTCTTCCCTTGAGATGTTTTGAATCTCGTACCAAAAGTAAGCATTGAATACATATGTTAATCCTCCATAAACAATGTAAAAAATAAAGTTTTGATCTATGTAGTTCATGTCAACAATATTAATAAGGATGGTGTTCCAAGTATCTTTTATTTCAAAGCTTCATATGGTTTATGTGCTAAACATCTTACAAGTTGATTGTTTCATGCACCATACCTATGACCTTGCACTCCTCATGCTACTCAACTTAGGCCTGTCATTGTATGCACATGTTGGTCTTAGAAACCGTATCACTGAAGTACCTCTTGCTCCCTATGTAGCTATATGCCCCCCTTTTTGTATTTATTTATTTAGCATAGGAGTTAATATAATTCCTTGGTCATGTTCAAGGTGGGAGAGGGCAATATTTCTAATCCATAAGAACAAGAAAAACTGACATATGAATCATATCAACAAGGATCATCATGCTGTAAGTTTCCACCATGAGTTGCCGCATGGCGCATGGATTTGACTAGCGGTTTAGGAGCATTTTCTTTAAACATACCTACTCCAGTATGCACACTTTATTTCACATCGATGCAATCCATAGGCAGAACTTTAACATGATTAATTATCAACATTCAACATTGAAAGCTTGTGCCATGACAACATGGTTTGGCTAACAACAACTAATAAGATGTAAAGCACAAAAATTTCTATAGTGGTATCACCCCAAACCTTACTTTCTTATGAGCTTTAAAATACATGAAAATGTGTTTTTTAAAGTATGCTTGGAGGATTAACATACATATTATACTTGAAAGTAGCTTTTTCCACAAATAGGTGGATATTCCTAGTCTAGTTTATGGGGTTCGGAACAAGTCTTAGCTTGTACGGTGAAGGCTTAGCAAAAAAAGATCTAAAGAGTGTGTCATCTAGTTCATAATGTCAACATTTATTTTCTCACCTTGCTCCTTAATGTTGAACATAAATATATACAAGTAAAGGATACAAATTAATAGGCACAAAACAAATCATACTTCATATAAAGTACTTGAGCTTAAGAACTAGACACAACATGAATTTCAGCGTTTTGCTTTTATCTCCCATTTTCTTTTATTTCAAGGCATTCTTATTAATTTTTAATCTCATTAAGGCAAAGTTTCTTTTCAGTAGCTCTATCATAAACATTTATAATAATAGTGGTGGTGGTCCTTTTAATGCAAAATAAAAGTAAAATAAACAAAATAGACGCTCCAAGTTTCTATGATAGTTTTATGTTGCTCGAAAAACAAAGTTTAGAGGTTTGTAAACTGAGAGTTTAATAGGTCAAGTGGGGTTCCTTGGGAATCCCCAAGCTTATGGTTTTCACCATCCTTGGATTGCTCTTGGTGTGGTGTTCCTCTATTCCCTGTCAAAAACTTCAACACGAAACGTTTTCTCCCATCTTTTTGCTGAGTGGTGACATTAGTGACACAAAAGTATAATAGTTGCTACATATATATCCAAGATAAAATTATTTATAAATGTTCCAGTAAGCATATAATGTTCCTACATATCCCTAGCATATAATATGACTCATAACGATCATTTTCGGACACTTGGGAATGGTAAAAACAGAACATGGCAGAATCTGTCCAGATTTTCAGCAGCAGCAAAACAAAAAATATCGCCCCATTTAACATGTTAGGGATTTTATCCAATTTTTGTGCATACAAAGGATGAAAAGTTATAAATGGTGTGTAAATATGAGTGCAAATGGAGTTATAGAAAAAAAATCAGAGAATTGTTCTGCAGAAATTTGCTACTCCATATATTTAACAACATTTTAACATCCAAAATAGATTCCACTTGGTACTTTATTACTAAACTACAACAACGAAATTAAAAATTACTCTTTAATTACATCAAGCATGTATAAAAATAAATGACCGGGTTGCCTCCCGAAAAGCGCTTTCTTTATAGCCGTATAGTTAGGCTTTACTTACTTGATTCAAGTGATGTGGAGATCATGTGGTAGCTTGGTGATATCTCCTTTATCATCTATGAGAGGTTCCCCTACATCCCCAAGATTAGGTTGGACCATATCTTTTTCTTCTTCATTCTTCTCTCCTTCTTTGTGGTGCCTGGACATCCCCAAGCTTGGGCTTTTCTCATCTTGTTTCTGCAAAATATGAGTGCTTCCTGTGGCACTTTCAACTTCATGATGGTTATCATTATAACATGCAAATACATTCGCGAGCATCATCGTTTCATAATTATTATCATTATCTTGAGTACTATCATACAATGGCTCATGTTCTATGGAGGCAATATCACTACTAGATTCATCTTTACCAAGAATTCTTTCTACCCAACTATCATATGAATCATCATAAAAAGCATGTAAATAAATAGAATCATCAAGTATAGGGTTTTCATCATAGAGATCGTCGTTACTTGAAATAATAATTTTATCTGCCCGTGCCACATGTATTATTGTTACACATGGAGGATCATCCAAAGCTTTATCAAACATCATGCCCAAGCCATATTCATCATCACCTTCAAAACTACTATCAATAATAATATCATTTTGCATGTGTTGATCATCATCAGAATCAAAATCAAAATCAAATGAGCATGGCGAGTTATGATATGGAGGATCCTCTAATACCTTTTCCCCTTCTATGTATTCTTCATCTTGTTCCTGCAAGCCATTATATCTCTCCTTGATAGCAACAAGATTGTTATAATATTCAAGGATATAGGTATTCTTAAAAAAAGGTTTTAAGAGTTGTTCAAGCCTTGTAGCAAGTTTTGGTGTGAGGTTATGAGTTTCATTTTCTACCAACATAACTATCTCAAGAAATCCCATTACAATAGTAAATTCTTCAGTTATCAGTTTTCATGAATTCATTATTAAGGTAAGAAGCAATTATAGGCATACTCTCAAGCTTGCATTGAAAATTTAGATGCTTAGGATATTGATCTATGCAACAAGATAAATTATACCTATCACATAATTCATGGCCAATTTCATTCAATTCTCCCATTACTAACTTTGTTTGATCAACATTAATTGATTCAACCATAGGGGGTTGCATAAGTACGTGATTCATACATTCCATGAACATAACATGGAGAGTAAAAACTGATACATAATTGAAAGTAAATCTATGAGAAACTCACAACCAAACAAGTTAAAGATACCTCCCCAAGCTTAGATGATTTCAAGATATAAAACAAACTAAAACAAATCTAAAGTCTAGTGCATACAAGAATAGAAACTTAAGCGCTACGCTCCCCGGCAACGAAGCCAGAAAAGTATCTTGATAACCCCCAAGTGCAGGAGATTACTGTAGTACCTCTCAATGTGGAAGTAGGGTATCGATCCGCAGGAGCAAGAAGGAAAAGCTATCTATTCTCTACACCTAAAGTGTCACAAGTTTTAGTTGATTATACACTAGAAAAGTTTTAAGAAATGAGATGGTTGTTTTAATTGTTGGAAGTTTAATGTAATAAAGCAAGAATATAAAAGTGTCCCAATCCTCTTCAATGCAAGAGGACAAGACAAGAATTTTCTTTTATAGGAACGATGGACATGGGTTCACTTAATCCTCTCTTATCCATCTATGGTGATTATGATGTTATAGATAGTAAAGGTACACATAATTGTCATGTTTTAATGGTACTTTTATGGTCGCTACATGTCATAAGACACATAGGTGAAAGAAGTACTCCTTTGTGTTACTAGGTCATCCTTGCAATAAGGCTAGCATTTGGTTTGTGTCACACCACACATCATACTTCTCCCTTTTTACCCCTAGATAAGGGATGTTGGGATGCATTGCTGTCACTCAATACTTATGCTGCTGTCACTCAACCACCCATTACCTACATACATCATATTTCTTAATGGAAAACATTCTAAACACTAGTGCAATGATTCATATTTTGTGAGTATTATCACATCTCTCCAATCTACCCCGACTTGGTGGTGTCAATCACCTCATGATATGGATAAACAAGGCATTATGTATAGATCTAAACCATTACATGCATCATAGAATATCCCCAAAGTATGACAAACCATACAAGATCCAACACAACGGTAAATGAATAACAATTACTATGTCATAACACAATATCCACCATAGGAATTACATAGATAGATCCATACTCATGCAAGGCACATCATATGAACTTCAACAATGATCATACATGGAGGGATTAGATCAAATTACCACCATAAACCCAAAGTCCAGGGGGTGGAATACTCCCCTCTCATAATGGATAGTGATGAGGAGGCTTTCATGAAGGAGGAGAGGAAGCCGAAGGCGATTCCAGCAGTGGTTCCCCCTCCAATCTTCCTCCAGTGGCGACCAACAGACTCTCTGTTCTTGGTGTTTTCTATCTTCGGCTACCCTCGAGGACTCCCCAGGGGATCCTTATATAGGGGTTTTTAGGTCAAGAGAACTCCGTAGGCGAAAGAGTCAAGGCGATCGGCCGGCTGAGGAGGAAAAGAGGGTAGGTGGCGCTCCCACCTGTGCTAGGCACGCCACCCATGCTCATTTGGGATTCCTGGCCTTCTAGGTGGGATTCTTGTGCTCCAGATGCTTCTCGTGGATAAATATTGGCATTTCCAAAAGTTCAGGTCCATTTGACTTCGTATAGGTCCCGAAACATCAAAAACATTGAAAACATTGTTTTTCTGCCCTGTTGGTTTATAGCCAAAATAAAGGGGATCATTGGTAAATCCCCCAAAATCAATGTAAAACATGGATATAAAATTATATGTGATGCAAATATGTGGAAAAACATGTTAACAAACTACAAAGTTCATGTATGCATTTTACATGCATCAGCGCGACGAACCCGTTGAAGTAGGCGTGGAAGGTGGAGTCGAAGGAATATCCGAGGCAGAAGCCCCCGCCATGGTAGTACACGAGCACAGGTAGCCTGGCCGCCGGCCGGGAAGAGTCTAAGATGGGTCGGGGGAGGTAGAGGAGCGCATATATGCAGGAGGATACGGTGATGTCGCGTGACTTGACCGTGTCATCGTCTTCGTTTATGGAAGTGGCTATAGACTCATCGGAGAACAGATAGCGCTTCACGCAGTTCCTATAGACCTGGAGGCGGGGCATAGACTCGTAGAGGATCTCGTCGTCAGCGACGACAAGGGTCACCATGGTGCGGCCTATGTGGACGGTTTGTGATATTCAAGTGATCGGCAAGCTGCCTGTGTTTGGTTGTTTTGTATAGTCAAAAAAGTTAGTTGGTCGGACCATGAAAATGTCAAAGTTCCTTCTCTCAAACTTTTCTTGAAGCTAAAGCCTTAATGGAGATAACATTGTTTAGCTGTTTCATGTGAAAGCTTCTGATGTGCAAGTCTGACACAGTAGTAAAACATGTGTGTGTTGAACAGAATCTAATAGAAAAATGAGACATTCTTCATTCCGACTAACAAGCACCGACCATACTAATAAGCACTGTTTATTTCTAAAATTATAGATATTAACATAGACCATGTGGTAGAAACATACTTGCATGTGTAGCACTAGCAATCGACCTATGAATGACAAAACTACGAAAATAAGTCTAGGATGCAATATTTGTACATGCTACTCCCAATATATACCGGCACTCAATGTGGACCCAAACACGAATTAGGCAGACAGGGACCAACCATCCAGCTGATCAGTTGTCGCCATCGGACCAGGTGATGCCCTCCATGCCGACATTCTGGTCGAGCCCCAGGGCGTTCCACACTGCCGGAGATGCGTCGACGATGTTGTTGGCACATGGGGGTTCAAAGTTGTGGTCTTCATCGCAACCATACACAGAGTCGCACTCGTCCACCACCTTGGCATACACGGATTTGCCATTGGCACTGATCTTGATGCGGTGCCCGCAGCGCGCCATGTTCTTGAACCAGCCGGTGGAGAGTGCGACAACCATCTCCTCATCACTATGGTAGGCATTGTCGCACTCCGAGGGGCCACCGCCGTCCTTGCCCTTCTCGAAGCTGTTGAGGGTCAAGACGGCCTTCGTGCTCGCGGTGACCGGCGGCGAGCAATGGAACTGTGGGTACCTCTTACCATCCTCACAACAATCCGGATCATTGCTCTTCTCACAGTTCCCCGACTTTCCTGGGAGATAGCCGCTTGCATGGCAAACACCGAGCCGTGGGGGAGTGAGGATGCAATGTGGGAGGTTGAGAGCGCCACCAAGAGGAAGATTGCCATGGTGGCTAGAGTTCTCGCAGTTGCCATCTTATTAGTCTCTTAGACACTGAACACTATTGAATTATAACCCCTCGTCTTTGTGGCTGCTACACTCGTTTGTTTGCCTAGATTGCTCGTGATTAGAGAGCTGCAGCAGGGTCGACTTTATATGGTGACCTCCCCGGTGATCTGCTAGTTTAGTTATGAACACCAGATGGTAGCATGTTTTCCACAGGAAATTGCGTTTTTACCTGCACGGCAAATTGTTGATAAGTTTAGATTTGGTAGTGCGTAACGTATCAACAAATTTGACAAACAGGACGGACGTGCCGTACGTCTTATCAGGATCCTTCGGAAAGAGAGGATTAGCTAGAGCGATGATAAAATATTGCAGAATAGGTTCAAGGAGTTGAGTGAACTGATAGCAATATTTTTCGGTACTTCCAACCACGACTGACACCATAAACTGACAGCAACATGTTTCCATGGGACAATAATTCTGCCGTGTGATAGAATTCTTGACATATTTCTCTCTTATCCGAGAGCTTGGTAAGGGCTTGTATTTATGTTGATATATATACTTGTGGGAGAATAGTTTTGGTCATTTTTTTTTTGAGGTTTTGGTCATTTTGTCTGCCTTGATATAGTAGTCTGAAATCGAGCATCAATGTGATATGTTTGAGGTTGCAATAGTGTGTGTGCACAACTCTAGCAGGTACGGTAAAAACACCACCGTAACTATGAAATTCCGGCGAGTTTACATGTTGGGTCGATTTCGGATGGCCTAGCAGCCACTGTACTACGGCCCGGCCCGTTAAATCGTTTAAGGTGTCCCGTTAACTCGCGCGCTCGAGCGGTACATATACAGACCGAAGCGGCGGGTGCGGAGCGAAACCCTCACTCGCTCCGTTGCACAATCTTATCTCCGCTCCGCCGCCGCTGCCGCGGACTTCACGTACTCCAGCGAGCGATTCCGAGAGTCTCCCGCGCAGATCCGGCCATGTCTTCTTCACGCGGATGGTTCGGGGTTGGGAGAGGCCGCGCCTGAGGCGGCAGCAGCGGGGATCGCCCCCGTGCGGATGCGGTGACATCTCCAAGGAGGAGAGGAAGCGCATCATCCGCTCCGAGTGTCCTTGTATTGGGAACGGCAGTACCTGAGGAGGTTAGATAAAGGTGTGGGGACTAGCAGGGAAGCTATCGACGGCGTCCGCAGGCGGGATTGGATACAAGCGAGCGCAGCGAGACGCAAGAAGTACCCAGGTTCGGGGCCCTCGTGGTGAGGTAAAGCCCCTACTCCTGCCGGATCTGACTATGTGGAAGACTCAAACTACAAGTGCTCCTTGAGCTGTATACGCTAGCTACTGCCTTAAATGCACTGAGACCAACCCTTTCTACCGAGGCCCTGCCTCTCCTTATATAGGCAGAGAGGCAAAAGGTCTCGCTGGCTAGTCCGACCGGCGAGCCCCACAGGCGGGTCCCAGCCGACTAGTCATCTACAGTGTCCAGCATGGCTTGTCTTATCGGTGTATGAGCGGTATGGCTGTCGTAGGTACAGTGGACGCCGTGCGAGCCTGTCGTCAGCACAGGCCACTGTTCCAGCGTCACCCACGCAAAGTCTTTGGTATGGGCGGGTGGTTGCCCGTCTTGTCGTCGTACAGGGCGTACCGTGCACTGGTACCCACGTCGTCATGTCTCTCTGATTGGGTCCGGCTACGTCGTCGTATCCGGCTGTCTCTTTCTGATCCGGCTACTAGGTGATAGCCGGCCCGTCCTGTCCTGTCCGGCTGCATCTGGTCAGCCGGGCGTGATCCGACTGTCCTGTTTCTTATTCGGATGGGGTACCCGGGGATCATCCCCCTGACACTAGACCCCGAGCGCGTGTGGATTCCGCCCTTAGGCGAAATGTGCGCGCGCTCCTTCTTGCTTTTAGAATTTTCATCCGTCTAAGCCTGGCGGTTGCGCTACCCGTGACGTCAGTGCTGACGCCGGCCACGTGCGCACGCGCCATCATTGCTCTGCGGCGGGCAGCGTAACGTCCCGTCGCACGTCGCCTCGGGAAACTGCTGTCCGGCGCTTCGGTTCTCGCTCCAGGATCTTCTGCGCATCCTATCCTGGCGCACGGGATCCAGGCGTCGGTTGGGATGTGGGTTGCTCGGATGCGCGCCATGTGGCCCTGCCGACGGTTGCCCTTCCGATCCTTTAAAGGGACGCTGCGGGCGAGGCAGTTCTTTTCCTTCGCTCCCCCGCTGCAATCTCCTTCTCCCTCGCGTGCTCTTGCTCCTGCGTTCTTGCCCTCTGCGCCGCCCGCTCGCCGTCGTCGACGTTACGGGCCACCGTCACTCTTCCGTTGCTGCTCCTCTCCCTCAGCCGGAAATGGCCGCCGACCGCGGAGCCTGGTGCGGCTCCTCCGTCACAGAGGACCAAATCGCGAAGTATCGCGCGACCCGCGTCCTCCCGCCGGCGGAGGAGGTGGCGGTGCGGTTGGCACCGGTGGGGGAGGTGTCGCCGCATCCGGCGGAGGGGGAATGCGTCATCTTCCTTTCGCACCTAGCGTGCGGGTTCGCGCTGCTGCTGCATCCATTCTTTCTCACGTTCTTGGCCTTCTTCGACCTCCGCCTCCACCACCTCGGTGCCAACGCAATCGGAATGCTGGCGCACTTCATGGCGTTCTGCGAGAGTTACCTCGGGATCCAACCGGATCTCGGGCTCTTCTGCCGGCTCTTCCGAGTTCGGCCGCAGGTGCAGTACACGAAGGGGCCGCTAGTCGTCTGCGGCGGCGCCTCCATATACTCCCGCACCCAATCCGGCTACCCGAAATTCTTGCTCCAGGACACGGTACGGCTATGGCAGCAGTCATACTTCTACGTCAAGAACGTCACCAACGTCGACCGGATAAACCTGCCGGCCTTCCAAGACGTCGAGTCCAGTCGGCAGAACTGGGATCTGAAGATCCACGATGACAAGGAGGAGACGGATGCGATGCTGGCACGCATGTGCTCCCTTGTCACCTGCCAGCTAACCGGTCGGGACATCACTCTTAGCTGGATGTCCCAGCTGATGATGCCGCTGCAGCAGTGGGCGCACAAGATGTGCTACTACTCGGGCCGGCTGGACCCGACCCGGCTGTCGCGCCGCGATGCCCGCTACCACAACTTGAAGGAGTGGTTATGGACGATCAGCAAGGAGCGGCTGCTGGAGAACTGGAAGTTCAGCCTGGTGCCCTATAGCCGGGAGAGCCGCGCGCCCCGGGTAAGTTCTTTGTAGCCGGAAATTTTGCTTATTCTTTCTATGTTATTTCCTTGTTCTGTCTGATTGATTTCTTCCATTCGTCAGATCTTCGCCTGCATCCTTCGCGAGGAGGGCGAGGTTCCCCTCGAGGTATTCACGCCAGACTTGCCCGAGCCGCGCGCTCGGCGGTCCGGCGAGGAATCGTATGGGGATGGCGACGCCTTCCCTAGCCGGAACGACGAGCCGGCCGCCGACCCGCATGTGGAGGTGCATGAGGAGGAGGAGGCCGGGCCGACAGCGGAGCCGGTGACGCACTCTGCGGCGGACGGCGAAGCAGGTGGGAGCAGCTCCAGCCGTTCCGGCTCCCGCCGGCCTGCGGCGGAGGAGCCGGCTCCGAAGAGGAGCCGGTCCAGCGCCCTGCCGCTGAGCCGTCTTGGCCAGAAGAAAGGGCCGCCCCCGGTCGTGCCAGGGTACATTTTTCCTCCCCCCCTCTATCTTTCGGTGCCTTCCCTCTATTTGTCTTCCTTCTTGTTTTTCTGAATTTGGCTTATTTTGCCTTTGCCTTTTCCTCCTTCTTCTTAGCGCGTTGGTTTCTTTCGGAGCCGCGAGCCCGGCTCGGGCGCCAACCGGGTCGCCGCCCCGCGCCCCGACTGAGCCAACCGGCGCCTCTCCTTCTTCTGAGTCTGAGCCGGCTGCCTCCTCCCAACCGGAGGGTCCCCAGCCGGAAGCGGATCACTCCCAGCCGGAAGGTTCCTCCGCGGGCGCGCGGGTGGCTGCCGGCAAGGAGCTCGGGGAGGAGTGGCGAACAGCGGTGGTCGCGGCGAAGGAGTCCTTGTCCGTCAACACCGTGGATGATGACGCCTCCTCCGCTGCTTCGCTGTCGGATCTTGCCGCCACGCTCGAGCTGGCGGTGAAGGAGATCCGGCTGCTTGAGGCCACAGCCGGCGGGAACCGGACCCTGGAGCAGAAGCTTGCTGCCACCAACGGGACCTCCCAGAGTAAGTTCGCTTTATCCGTCTTGCTCTCTCTTTTTTTACTGATAGCCGGTTTCGTTGCAGCTATCCTCGTGTGCGCTCAGCGCGAGATCGATCGCTTGAAGAAAGCGATCGACCGGCTGAGCAGGTCCAAATCCACTCTGCGCCTGCAGAACAAGGATTGGCACGCGCGAGTAGACGGTTTGGAGGCCACCGTCAAGGAGCGCGACGCCTCGCTCGCTAGCCGGGCCAAAGCCTTCTCCCTTCTCGAGGCCCAGAACAAGGACCAAGAGAAGGAGATAAAGCGGCTAACGGTCAAGGAGAAGGCGCTGGTGGAGGAGTTGATGCAGGTCGGCCACACTGCCAAAGGTGAGTTCTTTCTTCCATCTTCCTTTCTTTCCGGATCCGGTAGCCGGATCTGACTCCTCTTTTCTGACAGCTTTTTACCCCGGCATATACCTACTGGCCAACAACCGGCTACAGGAGAACTGGCCGGGAGCGCATCCTATGGCCCAGGAGCTCGTCGTCCTTCTTGCCGAGGAAGCTGCGAAGCTTTGTCAGGCGGCACGGGATGTCCTCTCCTTCGTGTGGCCAGAGGCTCCGGTTCCGGAGACGATGGCGCAGCTGGCGACGAAAGTGGGAGAGGTACCAGCTGTGGTGGACCGGCTGCGGGACCTGGCGGCGCGGGCCGGAGCGGAGATGGCCCTGGCACTGATGCTCACCTGGTACAAGGACGCTCGCGTCGAGAAGATCGATGGGGGCTTCTGTGCCGGAGCCGATCTTGCCGCCATCCGCCAAGCCCATCCGGATGTTCACGGGTCTGCCATCAAGATCACCGACTATGTGGACCCGGACGAGGTGCTCACCGACTCGGAGTCCATCGGTACTCCCGATGCGGAGGCCCCGGTGCCGCCGCCTGCCAGCGCCGGAGCCGGATCGAGCACTGCAGCTCCTCCTCCGCCCCAGCTTCTGCCGACCAAGAACTCCTCCACGGCAAAGGCCCTGCCGTTTAGCTGCTGCCCTGGGATGCCAGGTGTATTTGTCTTGTTTTATACATTTGTGAACTTTGTTCGTTTGTACCGGCTATCTGCAATGCCGGGTAACTTATGGGAGCTTCGTCTCCTTGTTTATTATTGTTGAAATTCTTGAATCTTCCTTGTGCGTTGAGCTTTCCTTTTACGTATTTTGCCCGACTGACTTAGTCCGGCTACAAACCTTTAGCCGGGCGACCTGCACCTCCAGTGGGGGTGCATGAGCGCACCCACTGGGTGTAGCCCCCGAGATTCAGAGTAGCTGGCGTAGCCAGGTGCTTCGAATCTTTCTTATTTCTGCCAAGTCTTCTAACTTTACCCGACTGGCCTCGTCCCAGTCGGCCGCTTTCGTCGACTGGATGCCTTCAGCCGGGGAACTATCATTCCAGTGGGGGCGCGCGAGCGCGCCCACTAGGTGTAGCCCCCGAGATTCGGAGTAGCTGGCGTAGCCAGGTGCTTCGAATCTTCCTTGTCTTTTCTTGCTCCCACCCTTGCCCTCACCTGGGCTCCGAACGGCCGGCTAAACGCCCTTAGCCGGTCAGGAACTACAAGATTCCACTGGGGGCGCGCGAGCGCACCCAGTGGGTGTAGCCCCCGAGATTCGGAGCGCTTGATGAAGGCAAGGACTTCGAATCTTCTTTCCTTCTCCTGAATTCCGACTCGAAGTAGTCGGACAAGAAAGCGCATATGCACACACATACATCTTCACAGGTTAATAGGTTAGTCTGTCAAATCGTAGCCGGAAAACGGCTTGTTTTTTCGAAAACTGGCTTGCTCCTTTCTAGACACTTAGTCGCCTTCTCGTGTGTTCTGCTGTTTTTGCTGCGTCCTTGCCGGGCAGCCGGGTTGTGGTCTGCAACCGGAATCGAAGGGAGCTGACAGTACATTACGCACGGTACTAGCGGCTTAGCAGCCGGATTGGTTCGAGCTAGTTGCGGGGCCGGGACGCCCGATCTATCGCGCCTCTTCCCTGTTTTTCGTGTGGGATGCCTCGGGCTTTTGCTCTTGCTAGCCGGACATCCGGGTTGCGGTCTATAGCTGAGACGAAGAGTGGGCCTCTGACATCATCGCACACTACTCAGTCGGTTTGTTGGCTTAACAGGCCGGGCCAGCCGGCGAGCCCCCGGGTGGGGGTTACCGGAGCCGGAAAATTTGAACCAAAGAACAGGTGCACACACATTTCTAGAAGGAGCCCCCGAGATTCTCGTGGGAGTCCGCGTTTTCATTCGTGGGGTTTTCGGGATACATACACTGCCTGGTGACTAGGTGTAAAACGGGCGCAACAGGGCCGCGTTCCAAGGACGTTCGGTCTCCTCGTCCGATTTGTCCATCTTGTTCTTGCACAGCTGCTGTGCGTCGATGAGGTAATAGGAGTCGTTGGGCAGCGCCCGGCTGATGATGAAGGGGCCCTCCCAGGGTGGTGATAGCTTGTGCATGCCCTTTGTGTCTTGCACCAGCCGGAGAACCAGGTCGCCCTCGCAGAATGCGACTGGGCGAATCCGGCTTGAATGGTAGCGACGTAGTCGCTGCTGGTATAGGGCAGACCTAGACAGGGCCAGCTCGCGGGCCTCCTCCAGGAGATCCACCCCGTCCTCCCGCGCCTCCTTGTTGGCTTGCTCGTCGTAGAGGAGCTTGCGAGGGGAGTCAAATTCGATGTCGGTGGAGAGGACGGCTTCCGATCCGTAGACCAGGAAGAATGGCGTGTAGCCGGTTGACCTATTCGGTGTGGTGCGGAGGCTGCACAACACAGCCAGAAGTTCTTCGATCCAACATCCGAGTGACCGCTCCAATGGCTCGATGAGACGCAGTTTGATGCTGGCTAGCACCAAGCCGTTTGCTCGCTCGACTTGCCCGTTGGACTGCGGGTGTGCAACGGAGGCGAGGTCTAGCCGGATGCCCTTGTTGCTGCAGAACCGGGCGAAGGCCCCCTTGGCAAAGTTCGTGCCGTTGTCGGTGATGATGCTATTGGGGTAGCCGAAGCGGTTGATGATGTCGGTGAAGAAGGTGACAACCGTCGCCCCATCCAGCTTCCGGATAGGCTTGGCCTCGATCCACTTTGTGAACTTGTCCACCGCTACCAGCAGGTGGGTCATTCCCGCGCGGGCTCGCTTGAAGGGCCCGACCATGTCGAGGCCCCAAACTGCGAAGGGCCAGGTGATCGGTATGGTCTTGAGCACCGAGGTTGGCATGTGCCTGAGCTGCCCGAAGCGCTGGCACCCATTGCACGCGCGGACCAGCTGCTCGGCATCCTCGAGGGCGGTGGGCCAATAGAAACCATGGCGAAACGCCTTGGCGACTATCGCCCTTGACGAAGCGTGGTGCCCACACTCACCCTGGTGGATGTCCTTGAGTAGCCTGTAGCCTGTGTCTACATCGACACATCTTTGGAAGATACCGGATACACTGCGCTTGTACAGCTCGCCGTTTATGATGGTGTATGTATGCGCGTGGCGTCGGATTTGCCTAGCCTCTACCTCGTCGTCCGGGAGTTCTCCATTGGCGATTTAGTTCATGAAGGGCTGTGCCCAGGATGGCACTTCCCGGATGACGAGGACGCTCCTGTCCTCCGGCTGACGGGTGTCGGGGGGTCGTCCAGGTGGAATATCCGGGACGGCAGCCCCCGAGCCACTAGCCGAGCCGGCAACCTTCGGGTCTTGCGAGCCGAAGGGCACTGCCTGGCTGGAGTTGGTGCGGGTTTTCTTCTTTGGTGGTTCTGTCGGCTCCGTTTCCGCTGCTCCGGCCGCCGGAATGCTTCCCGCCCAGACGATGGAATCTGACTCCGGCGACGGGTTGATGGATGGCTTTCGTAGATGCTCCAAGGAGACCCCTAGTGGGATGGCCTGCCTGGTGGATCCTATCTTGGAGAGCGCATCGGCTGCCTCGTTGTTGGTGCGGGGGACGTGATGAAATTCGCACCTGTCGAAGGAGGCGCTAAGCTTCTGGATGTGGAACCGGTAGAGAGCCATGTTTGCATCTCTGGCGTCCCATTCCCCGGACACCTGTTGCACCACCAAGTCCGAATCACCGAAGCACAGGATCCGGTTGACGCCGATCTCCTTGGCCAGCCGGAGCCCGTGCGCCAGTGCCTCGTATTCGGCTACGTTGTTGGATGCCTTGAAGGGGATCTGCAACACGTACTCTAGCCGGTCTCTCTTGGGCGAGGTGAGCACGATGTTGGCTCCCAAGCCCCGGAGCATCTTCGACCCGTCAAAGTGCATCCGCCAGTGGTCTGAATCCGGGACCAGTGGGAGATACTGGGTCTCGGCCCAGTCGACGAGGAAGTCCGCCAACGCCTGTGACTTGATCGTGAGCCGGGGCTCGTACTGGATGGAGTAGGCGGCGAGTTCGATGGCCCACTTGGCGACTCGGCCGGTGGCGTCCTTGTTGCCGATGATTTCCGAAAGGGGTGCAGTGCACACGACCTTGATCGGGTGCTCCTGGAAGTAGTGCTTGAGCTCCTTGCTAGCCGACGTGGCTAGAACCGGCGCTGTGGATAGCATGCGCTTGAGTTCATGAAACGCGGTGTCGGCCTGCGAAGTCCAGGAGAACTTGTCCGTCTTCTTCATCAGTTGGTACAACGGGAGTGCCTTCTCTCCCAGCCGGCTGACGAAACGACTGAGGGAAGCCAGGCATCCGGTGAACTTCTGGACTCCAAGCAGGTTCTTGGGCGGCTGCATCCTCTCGATGGCCGCGATCTTCTCCGAATTCGCCTCGATGCCTCGTTGAGATACGAGGAAACCGAGTAGCTGACCGGATGGTACTCCGAAGACGCACTTCTCCAGGTTCATCTTCATCTGGTACTAGCGGAGGTTGCCGAATGTTTCTCTCAGATCCTCGAGGAGGGTGCGCTTTTCCTTGGTTTTGATGACTACGTCATCCACGTAAGCATGCATGTTTCGGCCTATCTGCGAGTGCAAGCATTTCTGCATACATCGCTAATAGCTGGCGCCTGCGTTCTTTAGGCTGAAAGGCATGGTTACATAGCAGAAAGCCCCGTAGGGGGTGATAAATGATGTCTTAATCTGACCAGGCGGGTTTAGCCGGATCTGATTGTACCCGGAATAACAATCTAGAAAAGACAACAAATCACAGCCGGCCGTGGAATTGATGACTTGATCGATACGGGGCAAGGCGAAGGGGTCTTTCGGGCACGCCTTGTTCATGCTGGTGTAGTCGATACACATGCGCCAGGTCTTGTTCTTCTTCAACACCAAGACTGGGTTCGCCAGCCAGTCTGGGTGGTACACTTCCATGATGAACCCGGCTGCAAGGAGCCGGGTGATCTCGTCACCGATTATCTTTCTCTTTTCCTCTACGAACCGGCGCAGAGGTTGCTTGACCGGCCTGGCATCCGGACACACGTGAAGTGAGTGCTCGGCGAACTCCCTCGGCACACCCGGCATGTCTTTGGGAGACCATGCGAAGATGTCCCGATTCTCACGGAGGAAGTCGACGAGCGCGCCTTCCTATTTGCTGTCCAAGCCGGCACCAATGGTGACGAACTTAGTCGGATCGGAGGGGTCGAGCAGAATCCTCTTCGTCTCCTTTGCCGGCTAGAAAGCTCCTTCTCCAGCCGGTTTGCTGCTAGCCGGAATGTCCTACTGGGCCATGGCCACGTTGCGCATGATTGCGCATTTTTCTTCGGCTATGATGAGGGCCTCTGCCAGTTTGGAACCAGCTAAGGCGCACTCCATCGATCGCCTGAAGCAACCGGCGACGGTGATCACGCCGTGGGGTCCCGGCATCTTCGTCTTGAGGCACGCATAGTGGGGGATGGCCATGAACTTGGCGAGGGCGGGGCACCGAGGAGAGCATGGTAGGAGATCGTCAGATTTACCACTTCAAACCAGATTGGTTCGCGGCGGAAGTTCTCCTCGGTCCCGAAGATGACGTCCAGCTGGATTTTCCCCAGCGGCGCGCAGGCTGGCCTCGACAGTACGCCGTGGAACGTCGTGGTAGTCGGGCGCAGGTCGCTTTCGCAAATGCCTAGCTTATCCAGCGAGGACTGGTAGAGGAGGTTGAGGCTACTGCCTCCGTTGATGAGGACGCGTGAGAATCGGCAGGTGCGAGCGTTGGAGACGATGAGCGGGTCAAGCACCATGGCGTAGCCCCCGGGAGTCGGCAGATGCTCAGGATGATCTGCCCGGCTCTAGGTGATGGGGGTTTCCGACCAGTTCAGGTACTGGGGGACCGGAGAAACGATGGCGTTGACCTCCTTGGAGCATCGCCTGCGGCTGTGCTTGTCGTCCTGCTCCGTCTCGAAGATGTGGTAGGCGGCGTGCGGCTAGGGGTAGCCGTTGTTGTTGTTGCCGCCATTGCCGTCATTACCGGCTCCCCTAGCCGATGGTGGGGGTCCACACGGTGGGGGAGGCGAGAGACGAGCCTGGTTGCCCTGGTCCTTTAGCTGGCGGGTCCAGCTGCAGTTCCGGGTGGTGTGGGTAGCCGGTTTGAAGGGACTGCTATGCCACTTGCACGGGCCGTCAATCATCTGGTCGAAGGTGAGCCGGGGCTTCTGCCTCCTTGCGTCATTAGCCAGTGCATCGGGCGCACCCTCCACAGCATTGACCTGCCGCGCGTGGTAGCGAGGCTTCTGTTGTCCGGCCTGGCGGTCCCCATGGAACCGGTTGTCGTTGCTGTGGCGTCTGGAGGATCCGGCTTCACCAGTCGGATTGCTCGGACGGTCGCGAGCCGGCTCCGTGGGAGTCGGACGGCCGTCCGCGTTTAATCGGAGGGGATTCTTCATGGCGGCATCCGCCGTGGCGTACTGGTCCGCGACCGTCATGAGCTCCGCCATGGTTTTTGGCTCGTCACATAGTAGCCGGTGGCGAAGCATGGTGCCCTCTCAGCATCCTTCGATGAATAAGCTGATGGCTTGGCTCTCCAGGATCCCCTCGCAAGTGTTGCGGAGCTCCGTCCACTTGGCGAGGTACTCGCGGTCGGTCTCGCGGTCGCCCTGGACACACAAGGCCAAGTCGCGCGGGCGTCCTGGACGTTTGTACGTGCCGTTGAAGTTGCGGAAAAACACCTTCTCGAAGTCAGGCCAGGCGTTGATGCTGTTGGGCGCAAGGCTATTGAGCCATGTCCTTGCCGACCCGGTTAGCATGAGAGGGACGTAGCGCACAGCTGTGCGCTTATTCCCGTGGGCGATGCCGACTGCCGTAGCGTAGTCGGTCAGCTAGTCTTCCGGCTTCATGCTGCTGTCGTACTTGGGGGTGTCCCTAGGCAGGGAGAATTTATCCGGAAACGGCTCGTTCCGGATGCGGGGTCCGAAACAAACCGGACCGGTAGAATCTTCCTCCTCCGTGACGCGCGCTTGAGCGAGAAGCTCGATGCGGTCGCGGACATCCGGACAATCCGGGTTGGGCGCCCCCACCCGGCCCGAGATGCGGGAACCGACTGGTCTGGGCGCTCCGGCTGGTGGTGGGGGAGGTGGCGGGTTGCTGTTCACCGCCGGCTCCTGGCGCGGCTGGCCCCTATTGCCCAAGCTGCGGCGCCTGCTGCGGGCCAAGGGCGGCTGAGGGGAGGACGCCTGCTGGGTGTCGCGCGGTGCGTCCCTGCTGTTGGCAGGTAGCTTGCTTCCTCTGGAGTAGCTAAGGTCCTCCTGCGTCTGCCGGTTGGCGCCAGCCTGCTCGTCCGCGAGGCGGAGGAGCTCCTAGACGCGAGCGTGCTGGCGGGCTCGCTCCTCGCCCTCCAGGCTAGGTAGTTCTTCTGCTGCGGCTCGCGCCGCGCGCAGGTTCTTGATGGGCGTGCTGTAGGTGGGCCGTGTGAGGGCAGGCGCGGGGTCCGGTTCCCCATCCTTCTCCATCCTACCGCCCAGCTCACCGCTCTGACGCCGTACCTGGCCGCGTCGGCTCGGCTCCGCGGTAGCCGGAGTGAGGCCGTGCACGCGGTCGTACTCGTGCCTAGCGATCTCCAGTTGCTTGCGGGCTGCTGCCAGTTCCATGGCCTCCTGGAGGAGGATCTGTCTCTCCATGGTACAGTTGGCCTCCGCTTCCTCGGGGTTGACCACGAGGTTAACCGGCGTCAGGAGCCGATCAATGGCATCCTCCACCGGGTTCCGATGCTGCGGGGGAGCGGATGTTCCGACCTCGTACGTGCCTCGCTCCCGCGGCTGGCGGGGATGCGAGCTGGATCCGACCATCATGACCTCCACGCTGCGAGGTGCGGCAGACATGCTGCCGTCTGAGCACGGCAGCCCCGCGACAGAGACGATTCCCCTAGGGAAACGCTCCGGGACGGTGGTGATGTAAATGGGGAGATCGCCGAATAGCAGGACGGTGCCGTTCGCTGGGAAGGAAGTTCCGGCAAAGCAGGAGGCGTTGTCGATGACGCAGTCAAACTTGCCGAGCGTGAGCACCAGGCCGGAGGCCATGCACTCACCGGCTGAAGTGCGGGGTCCCGTGCAGAACGTGACTCCGGTCGAAGCCAGGCCCCACGGTGGGCGCCAACTATCGTTGTATTGGGAACGACAGTACCTGAGGAGGTTAGATAAAGGTGTGGGGACTAGCAGGGAAGCTATTGACGGTGTCCGCAGGCGGGATTGGATACAAGCGAGCACAGCGGGACGCAAGAAGTACCCAGGTTCGGGGCCCTCGTGGTGAGGTAAATCCCCTAGTCCTGCCGGATCTGACTATGTGGAAGACTCGAACTACAAGTGCTCCTTGAGCTGTATACGCTAGCTACTGCCTTAAATGCACTGAGACCAACCCTTTCTACCGAGGCCCTGCCTCTCCTTATATAGGCAGAGAGGCAAAAGGTCTCGCTGGCTAGTCCGACTGGCGGGCCCCATAGGCGGGTCCCAGCCGACTAGTCATCTACAGTGTCCAGCATGGCTTGTCTTATCGGTGTATGAGCGGTATGGCTGTCGTAGGTACAGTGGACGCCGTGCGAGCCTGTCGTCAGCACAGGCCACTGTTCCAGCATCACCCACGCAAAGTCTTCGGTATGGGCAGGTGGTTGCCCGTCTTGTCGTCGTACAGGGCGTACCGTGCACTGATACGCACGTCGTCCCGTCTCTCTGATTGGGTCCGGCTACGTCGTCGTATCCGGCTGTATCTATCTGATCCGTCTACTAGGTGATAGCCGGCCCGTCCTGTCCTGTCTGGCTGCATCTGGTCAGCCGGACGCGATCCGACTGTCCTGTTTCTTATTCGGATGGGGTACCCGGGGATCATCCCCCTGACACCGAGGGTGCCAAGAAGTGGGTGGCGCTGCGGTGGACCAACCGTCGGATCTCTCCCCCGCCGTCCCTTCACGCCTACGCGCCATCGTGGTGGCCCTCCTCGTCCCCGATTCGGCCATGTTGGGTCGCCGGAACACGTCACCACGGTACCCAGGTATGCGCACGTCGGAGAATGCCCAAGGATCCTCTTGCCTCACTCCTCCACCCACCATCCTCCGATGACTGGAGCTCCCCCTCCCCTCGCAGGAGGAGAGGCGTCATGCCGTCGTGCTCGTGCATCTAGCCAGGGCGAGGGAGGAGTTGTGCGCCACAGGCATCGTGAAGCTGGCCCCGACGAAACTCATCGACCTCAGTAAGGACTGAGCGGTTCACCACTGCGCTGCTATGCTACGCCCCTGCTCCCAAAAACTTGCCACCGAGGTTGATTTTGAGCCCGGGTGTCATCGTGGCTAGATTTGTGTAATTAAGTAGGTCCACGCCTCGAGCAGCTTTTGATCTGCTATAGCATGTATGTAAAGACTATGATTGAACTCGTCTGGACCTTACCTTGTTCCGGCCGGCCGTGGAGGCGAGGGGGACGGGCGCGTCGGAGCGATGTGTGGCTTGGTGGATCCTCTTTGGCCGGTCGTGGCGGCGGGAGGAAGAGGAGAAGCTGGCCTCCTACGAAGGCGGTAGTGGTGGTGATCCTCTTGGTTGGGGAAGGTCTTCCTCCCTCTCTTCCTGGTCATCGTGGTGGTGACGAGGTTGAGGATGGTGTGTGGGGCCTGCCTCCTTCTCGAGCCTCACCGGAAGGTAGGTGGTGGTGGGATGGTGCTGGTGGCTCGCGATTCCCCAGGAGTGTCACCTCTCCGGCAAGAGGGCCGGTGCTACCTGCTCGCCTGGGTGTTCTGGCGAGCTCCGCCCTGGAAGCTATGTTCACTGGAGTTCTTCAGCGTCGATGCTCGGTCGCCGCTATCTTTGGCGCAAGAAGCCACTCCAGGCTCGGAAGCAAACGTAGCTCGAGCTCCTTCCTCCAGTTTCGGAGGATCTTCAACGACCTCGACGCGGGATTCATGGTCGGCGCCGCCCCAAGTGGCAAGTTCCCCGGTGGCGTCGTCGACCCCGTGATTCTAGGTCTCTCCACGGTGAAGAAGACCAAGGACCTGATTGCGTTTTTATTTTTTGTTCTTTGGTATTCGTTGTAAAAGGACTAGCCCTATCTATGTTTTCCCCTTTTCTCAGGGGCCTGGCTGTAATTGTTCTGCACCACTTGGTTTAATGAAGCTTCCGAGGCCTTCTGGCCCATCTCGTACAAAAAAATGATCGAACTCGTCTGCATCATTCAATTTCCCCACGAGTTATATACATTTAAATTTCAAATTTCTCATTTTTGTTTACGGTGTCTGATCTATGCGACGGTGTTCGAAACTTAAAAAATAAGTACAATCGCCTGTACTCACATTTTGTAGTTTGCAAATTTAACGTATATGCTAGAGTTGCTCTCAGAGCATCTCTAGCGGATACCGCAAATCCTCTGGACAGCAAAATTTCGTTCTGATATGTGTTATCACGGCTAAAAACTGGCCTTTCTAGATACCGCAAAAACAAAGATACCGCAATATTTTTGCGGTTTCCCGCATCGAGGCCCATCCATCCCGCATATATTCGGTGCGGGCAGCGCTGGATGCGGGATAGTGCATCCATTTTCCCTTCCTCCCTCGCCCAGAATCCCTCGTCGCCGCCCGCATTCGTCTCCGATTCCAACCGACTCTATCGATGAAAAGCACATCGCCGCTGCCAACCTCCTTGTGCACCCCCTCTTTCCATGGCCAGCGAATCAAGCAGCGATTTGGGCGGATGCGACTGCCGGTGCCACGTCGTCTGAGGAGGAGGAGCTCCGGGCTGCGAGCTCGCCCACCGCTGCCGTCGGTGGAGGGGGAGCACGAGCGCATCCCCGTGCAGGGACACCGCGTAGGCGCTCGTGAGCAAACCCGCCCCCTCCCCGCCCTGTTTCCGCCCGACGATGCCGTAGACGATGTCGCGGACGAGGCAGAAGAGCTGCTGCTGGCGGATATGTGCACCCTGCCTCCGGTCGTCCGTGAGCCTGCTGTCAACGACGCACAGGAGGAGGTCTTGGTCACCGAGGCAAAGTACCACTCGTTGTGCACCGTGGTCATGCAGATCCTGCATCACCGGAAGCGCCGCCTCGACGCGCACAGGGCGGAGAAGCATGAGTTTCTCCGTGTTCTGTCGCATCTCCTTTCGCGAGCACATGGGGCGGCTCGAGGCCTTGGAAGCCCACTTACTCGACGAGTACTTCATGGCCGACGACTTTGGCAACACGGAAACCGACGAGGAGTAAGCGCCGCCGTCATTGATGATCTGGTGAGTACGTAAAGCCAGTAATCCGTAGATGCTAGGTGAAGTCTAGATGCAGTGCGTGGCATCAAATTCTCCTAAACTTTATAGGTAGATCTAGATGATCAAAACCTCCTCTATGTAACCTGGCGCCAATGTTGATGATTTTTAAATATGCAGTTTGGATTAGTGCATCTGATCCGCCTCATGTTTTTCTATACCGCAAATAACGTTTTCGGTTTACCGCATCCGCCTTTTGTGGTACCGCGATATGAGGGTATCTACTAGAGATGCTCTTAATGCGTTATTTGCAATGTTGATTGGTGGGGCTGTGCTAGCCAACATGGGTGGTGTGGTTAGAGTGTATACTTGTTTATTATGGTGATGGGTGGTCATATTGTGTACCCAGTCTATCCACATACTATTATTCTTTGTATTATGCAACTCCGACTTTCTTTATTATCGTCAAATCTGGACGGTAATCCTTCAAACCTGCAAAATATGCTTCAATCTTGCAAAAATTAGTTAGCATACATGCACGTCTGTGCTATATGCATATTGCTATCGGTAAGACAGATCAAGAACCAAGAAGCTCTTTTACCTTGAGCTACAGTAGCCAAAATAAGGCATGGCTGAGCAAGAGTTGTAAGATAAGCTAGAAATATTTGACCTCTCTTTCTCCTCCTAGCTCTCGCCCCACCTCTTCTAAGCGACCAACAGGTGAAGCTGGGCCGCCCCTGAGCTCCCTCCACCGACAACGCCGGTTGGAGGTGGCAGAGGGGTGGTGTCGGAGTAGGTAGGGTAGGTAGATGTAGTGGGTAGTGGCCAGTATGCCCGTAGGTAGAAGCGGTGGCCGGGAACTATGCAGCAAGATCCGATGATTTTTAGGGTTTCTTGTCGGCGTTCTCCTGGTCCGCGATGGACATGCAGCGGTTGGCGGTGACCAACGCTTCTCTGGATAAAGCTGCTCCTGGTGCTGATGTCGAGTTGTGGCAGCAAGTTCCAGCCCTTCCTCTGACCGGCCATGGTGGCGGGGGAAGTTCGGCCGGGCTTGGCATGCGGCGACAAGACATGGAGCCTCCGAGCTACTCCGCGGTGCAGGCAAGCAGCGCCAAGAGGTTGCTGGGTTCCCTTTCTCATGGTGCTCCTCTGGTTGGAAGCAATGTTGAGAGGTGCGCCCCGACGGCTCGAGCATAAAGCTCGGTCGTGGCCATGGGTGCTCCTCACTCCTTTAGGTCTCCCCCAACCTCCTGGCCAGCCGTTGTGGCGAGGGGAAGGATGGTGGCTACTTGATGCGGTTTGTAGTGCGCTGGTGGCCTTCTCTGCTATGGTGAGCAGAACACGCAGCTAGCAATTTGGCCACCGTGATCTTTGGCCAGCATGGTGGCCCGTCTTCAACCTCCATGGTGGAGGCCCTACATCGAATCCTACGCTGGAGCTCGTCACCTTCTTTTAACCATGTGGTTTGATGAGTGCAATTATGATGCATATTTAAGCATACAAATTACTCATATTGTCACTCATCTCATGCTCCATCTAGCTGCAACTATGCTTTTATACATGATTACTGTTTGTTTCCATTTTCGAGTGAGTTTTGCACAACTAATAGTTTTTATTAGGATTTTATTACTTTTCCTTGTCTTTAATATGTGTGTAGGTGTTATGGATGACTATGGATAATGGATGGCAAGAGCAACCAAGAGGATGCAATATAGAGGAGTTACATACACCAGACTTAGACATATGAGGTGTGGAAATGTCTTATTTTTTCTATCATATCATATTAAAGATCCAAGGACATGGTGTTATATCTCTTGTCCATACGAGTCCAATGAGCCGAAGAACACCTCAATCGGAGTTCGTATAAAGAAATGGCGGAAAAACACTACATGGCTCATCGCCACATGGTGCGTAATGTTTGCGCCGGCACTGTCGCCGCCGACATAGAGGCTAAGTCCAAAAACTAAAAGAGAAAGGGTAAAGTAGAAAATCATATCGCCTAAGGAGCTAGAGGGCCAATGCGTAGACACCTCTGTAAACCGGTTGTTGTTCTTCACATGCTGTAGAGACGACTATAAACGGAACATACTTATGCACCGGTAGATAAAACTGCATGAGAGAAAAAAGATTATATAAAAAACCTCATCATTTCTACATAGCCAGAGCGATCAAATAACAACAAGCGCTTCCACTAATAAGAATTCTAAACATGTGATCTATCCCATATAGTCAGTTGCCAAAAAATATTAGCAACACTACGTAGAGGATACAAGGCATAAACCATTTAGACGACTGACCATATAGAACGCGTAATTTATATTGGAAGAACGAATGTTTAGTTGTCTCATTATGATGACAGAAAACACATATCATGTAGAAATGAAACATTTTTCTCAAACGTTCTCCCATCGGAAGCGTTTATGAAATATTTATGAGTATTACATCGATGTATCTTCTCCATTTTCCTCTCCATTTATGAGTATTACATCGCTGTATCATCAAACGTTTTCTTCCATCGGAAGCGTTTATGAAACATCACCCAAGAAAATAAGAAGCTGATAACTTCAACAACTCCAACAGCCAAACAAGGCAGTCGATAAAATGTCAAAAAATCTCGGACCACACCTCCCGCGATAAATAGTCTGAATGCCGTGTTCATGGCATGAAGGTAAGACCCCAAGATTTATCCTGTGTGGCCTAGTAATCGTACATGAATGCGCTCTGCCAGTAAATTATCCGTATCAATGTTACGATGAAATGTCCCGACGGACACGTTGGGTACCCCAAAATAATAGAACTGGAAATCAGTATTCGATAAGACATCAATAGCCTGGAATGAATTATGTCAGCAAAACTCCAAGTTCAAGCCTGAGGACTTGAATTTGACGTAGGCTCACAATGTTTTTGTCTTGGAGCAATTAACTAATTTCCGATATGTCGGATGCATCAGGCCTGTTGTACCAAATCCCTACAATGATTTAAACAAAAGAAAACATTCAGTCTACAATAAAATTATCTTTGAGACACAACCTGAATCTGCGATTCAGATAGAGTCTCGGGGGCTACTAACATGGGTATGACTACTCGGATTTTTATGATTAGTTACCCCGGTTACATGATGGCTCACATCCCACGAACCCCAAGAAGAAGGCCCACAAAGCATACGACGGAAGGCATAGATTGTTAGATAAGGAAATAGAAACCGACATTGTATTACAGTTCTAATTGATGCAGCCCGTCCTACGGACGCCTCTACATCTACACCACCAAGTCCCCCAAGTAGACCGATGACTCGCGCTCGATCCAAGCTTGTCCAAGCTAAGGTGAATTCGCTCTTGTACTCACGTGACTTCGATACACCCCTAGATGGCTTGCTACTTCATGCCCCGACACTATGCATCATCAGGTATGAAGACACGAGCCAGAGGAGTGACGCATCAGCCAACAGCTGCCAGGAGCCAGCGGTACTTGTATTTTGCATGCTATAATTGTATTAATTGGAAACGTTAATATATGTGTATTTAATAAATAAAATACAAAGTTCCTAGTAATGCCTCTCATATAAACTAGCTCGTTGATTAATAAGATGATCAAGGTTTCCTGATCATGGACATTGGATGTTGTTAATAACGAGGTCACAACATTGGTGGAATGATGTGATGAACATTCATCCGAAGTAGATGAAATTCATTATGTTTATATTGCTATAACATCATACGAAGTAATCTTAGTCCTTAGACCATGAGATCATGCTAATCACCTTGCTCCGAAGCAGGTGGAAGGTGGAGTCGAAGGCAGATCCGAGGCAGAAGCCCCCGCCATGGTAGTACACGAGCACGGGTAGCCTAGCCGCCGGCCGGGAAGAGTCTAAGCTGGGTCGGGGGAGATAGAGGAGCGCATAGATGTAGGAGGTTACGGTGATGTCGCGTGACTTGACCGCATCATCGTCTTCGTGTATGGAAGTGGCTACAGACTCATCAGAGAACAGATAGCGCTCCACGCGGTTCCTGTAGACCTAGAGGCAGGGCATGGACTTGTTGAGGATCTCGTCGTCAACGATGACAAGGGTCACCATGGTGCGGCCTATGTGGACGGTTTGCGATATTCAAGTGATCGGCAAGCTGCCTGTGTTTGGTTGTTTTGTATAGTCAAAAAAGTTAGTTGGTCGAACCATGAAAATGTCAAAGTTCCTTCTCTCAATCTTTTCTTGAAGCTAAAGCCTTGATGGAGATAACATTGTTTAGCTGTTTCATGTGAAAGCTTCTGATGTGCAAGTCTGCCATAGTAGTAAAACATGTGTGTGTTGAACAGAATCTAATAGCAAAATGAGACATTCTTCATTCCGACTAACAAGCACCGACCATACTAATAAGCACTGTTTATTTCTAAAATTATTGATATTAACATAGAACATGTGGTAGGAACATACTTGCATGTGTAGCACTAGCAATCGACCTATGAATGACAAAACTACGAAAATAGGTGGGGGCACCACATAAATGTGGAAGAGGTGGGGGCACCACCATGGATGCCACGCCATGGCCCTTGGGTTCCCCCTCTTCCCTATAAAAGCCCCCCTCTCCTCCTCACAACACACACCTCCTCGTGAAGAATCTCTCTCCCCCTCTAGTTATTCCCCATGGTCTCGGATTAGCGAGATACATGTTCTCAGTGGCTTTATCTGAAAAGGAGTTGCTGCTTCCGCTGCTTTGCTGGAGCGAGGGACGGAGGTTGTCGGGGTACCGGACGTGTGTGCGATCACGGATGCACCGCTGCTTTGCGGTTCTAGACTTGGTGGTGCTGGACTTGCTGGAGCTGGATATGATGGACGTGGTGGAGCCGGACCTGCTGGACTTCATCACGATCTTGAGATCGGCAAGTGGACGACTACATCATCCACGAGTTCCAACTCGTTAACAAAGATTTGTTGTCTTCGAGGGTAAGTTCTCTATGGATGTATATCCACCCGTTGCTTGTATCTAGTAGATAGATCTTGGCGTATAGTTGCCATCGTAGGAAATTTTTTGTTTTCTATGTTGCAAACCCAACACAGATATCAAAAACCTCAATTGAGTTTGCATGGTGCCTTTGCGTTGTACAAGGCCTTGGCAACGGAGATCCATTGCCAAGATGACAAGATTTCACCAAGACTCCCTTCCCGCCATGCCGGTTCGAGAGAGAGAGAGATCCCCGACCGACGCTGATCCTAGGGATTGCACCGGACCGGTAGCCGCCGGCGTGAGCAATTGGCTTGTATCGTGTCTTTGTGGTGTGTGTGTTCCTCGTGTTCCTCGTGTGTGAGTTCGCGGTTTTCGCTCCCTCCCTCATCCCCTACTCACTCCCCCTCGATTTTCAAGGGATTCATGAAAGATCGTGCCATCCCCGAGGCTATCCCTAAACATATTGGTATCAAGAGCTTCGTTGCTCACGAATTCCCCCACAAATTTTTCTTCTATTCACCAATTTTTTTTGAAAATTACCAAAAAAAGAGCCCCAAATTTGCCTTCGGATCAATCTCTGGATTTGGTGTGTTTTCCGTGGTTTTGGTCCATAGATCTGTTGTTTGGGGTATCGATCTACCTTCCTTATATGTTCAAGCCCCAATTTTGGTCAGATTTTCGCAGATTTGAGGAATCTTGGGCCATTTTTGCGTACAATTTCGAAATACACGCGCCCAGGAATCCGCGAAGTGGTACTACCGTGAGTCGAGCGATACTACCAGAGAGTGGTACTATCGGTCATCACCGGTACTACCGGTCACTGGTACTACCGACCGATTTCGGCGGTACTACCACCCCTGTCAAACATCAATTTTCTCAACCCTTTCGTTCCAATTTTGTTCTCTGACCTTTTTCCTTTGGTTTGTTCGTGTTTCGCGTGCGTGTCGCCTTACTAACAACAAGCTTCCGCCTCTAACTTACACTCCACTCTCCTCGACACCGTGACATCCAAACACCATACCAAAACATCGGTAGCAAGTCGTCAATAATGGCAAAGGTATAACTTGCTCCACCTTATTAACCCTTCTTCCTTGTGTGTATGTATCCTATGAGAGCAACTCATTTTGGGTTTGCCTAAGCATTGTGCACTTTCCCTTGGAGAAGTGAGAGTGTTGAAGCAAATACAAAAGTGACATAGTAGTATAGAAAGGGAGAAAATGAATCAATAAAAAGAGAGAAAAAGCAAAAGAAAAAGAAAATTAGAAAGATACAAAGTCTCCCAATACAAAGAGAGTCTCAAGCTTGTAAGCAAAGAGAGAGATAGAGCGCAACCAAGGCAAGTGCACAAATTCAATACTTAGTTCTCTTTTGGCGAATGAGTTGTGGTCTCTCCTTGCATTGGCACGGCACCGAGATTAGTCTTCATTAGGACCTTTTGTGCCTTTTATAGTCATGCTAACCACATCCATCTCCATGTGTCTGTATCCTTTGTGTTTTGTAGATCGTTTCCTTTTTTTCTTTTGATCTTTGGTTCTCTACCACCTTAACAATAACCTTTTCTTTGGATCGTTTCGTTTGGTTTTCCACAACCCGAACCTTCTACCAAAAGCCTTTGAGAGTTAGTTCTTTATTTAGAGTGAGGTTTCTTTGCGATTTCACTTAGCAAGCTAATAGCTCTCACTTGTGGTTTCTAGTTTTGTGCAACCCCCAAGGTGAGGTTGAGGTCTACCCCCACCACATATTGCTCTCCATATACAATCCTTTGTGTTTTGCATGATGGATAGGCATGGTGAGTCGAGCCAACCACCTCCACCAAAAGAAGAACATGGACCGTACATGACGCGTGCAAGCCACTTCATCGTCTAAGAAGAGTTCCATGAACGTTGCCAAGCTCTCGAGACACGACAAGACGAACAATTTGGTGAGACGCAAGCCGAGTTCAAGAGCATCGACAATCGCTTTGATGGCCTCGAAAGGCAAATGCACGCTATGCATCACAACTTTGGCCATCAAAATGAAGCGCTCCAATGCTCCGTCGCCGAAACGAATGACAAGCTTCGTGTCCTCGTTGATGGATTAGCAAGACTGTGCTCACGCGCATCAAGATATTCAAGATCTTCGCGTCATCATTCTCCTCTTCGCTAAGTTCTTCATCCAAGTGCTCCAAGACGGAATGACACCCCCGTGGTTGAAGATGGAAGCTCTTCTAACTATGTACCTTCCCCACGGCACGCCACAACGTCAAGCTATGATGGTGATTTCTCTTCAAGGCCACATGTAAGGCAGGAATAACACCATCATCACGCAAGGGCACTAGTGATCCAACAAGCACAACCACAAGAAGAACCGCGAGTGGAACCTCGATCCCAAACTCAACTACATCGACATCGCCACCGCGACGTTATTGCAACCACAAGTGATGACTCTAAATTGGAGGATCAAGCTCGTCGTAGTCATGAAGCCCTCCAAGATCCTCATCTTTGTCATCGCCGTCATGAACGTCCACACCGACACCATGGTCACCATGACGAGCCTCCTCCGCAACAACAAGACTTGGAGCGTCAAGTGGTACATATTGAGCGATGCCCACCACGTCATGAGGCTCAAGACCATGATCTTCACCGTGAGGACCATGTTCCTAATCCACATCACCAACCGAGGAATGAGCGTCCTCTTCGTCATCAACCTTGTCAACAACCACGCCAAGAGCAAGAGCAAGCTCCTCAACAAGGTCGCGAGAACCAAGTTCCACCTCCTTAACCACAAGAACATCATCAAGGTCACCAACCTCGTCAAAATGACTGCAAGGATGAAGAAACTTTCGGCAAGCTCAAGTTCACAATGCCCAAGTTTACTGGATCCAATGACCCCGAAGAATACCGCTCATGGGCAGTCAAAGTCGACAAAATCTTCCGTATGCACAATTATAGCAACGAGAAGATGGTCGCCATGGCTTCACTAGAGTTTGATGATTACGCCAACCTTTGGTGGGAACAAATTCAAGTTGCTTGTGACGCAATACAAGAGCCGCCAATCACAACGTGGCATGACATGAAGGCTCATATGATATCCCGCTTTGTTCCTTCGCACTACACACGTGACATCTTCAACAATCTTCAATCGCTTTGTCAAGGCACAAAGACTGTGGAAGAGTACTTCAAGGTAATGGAGCTCGGCGCGCCACCCATGCTCATTTGGAATTCCTGGCCTTCTAGGCGGCATTCTTGTGCTACAGATGCTTCTCGTGGATAAATATTGGCATTTCCAAAAGTTCAGATCCATTTGACTTCGTATAGGTCCCGAAACATCAAAAACATTGAAAACAATGTTTTTCTGCCCTGCCGGGTTATAGCCAAAATAAAGGAAATCATTGGTAAATCCTCCAAAATCAATGTAAAATATGGATATAAAATTATATGTGATGCAAATATGTGGAAAAACATGTTAACAAACTACAAATTTCATGTATGCATTTTACATGCATCAGCGCGAGGAACCCGTTGAAGTAGGCGTGGAAGGTGGAGTCAAAGGCAGATCCGAGGCAGAAGCCCCCGCCATGGTAGTACACGAGCATGGGTAGCCTGGCCGCCGGCCGGGAAGAGTCTAAGCTGGGTCGGAGGAGGTAGAGGAGCGCATAGATCCAGGAGGATACGGTGATGTCGCGTGACTTGACCGCGCCATCGTCTTCTTGTATGGAAGTGGCTATAGACTCATCTGAGGACATATATAGACCTGGAGGCGGGGCATGGACTTGTAGAGGATCTCGTCGTTAGCAACGACAAGGGTCACCATGGTGCGGCCTATGTGGACGGTTTGCGATATTCAAGTGATCGGCAAGCTGCCTATGTTTTGTTGTTTTGTATAGTCAAAAAAGTTAGTTGGTCGGACCATGAAAATGTCAAAGTTCCTTCTCTCAAACTTTTCTTGAAGCTAAAGCCTTGATGGAGATAACATTGTTTAGCTGTTTCATGTGAAAGCTTCTGATGTGCAAGTCTGCCACAGTAGTAAAACATGTGTGTGTTGAACATAATCTAATAGCAAAATTCATTCCGACTAACAAGCACCGACCATACTAATAAGCACTGTTTATTTCTAAAATTATTGATATTAACATAGAACATGTGGTAGGAACATACTTGCATGTGTAGCACTAGCAATCGACCTATGAATGAGAAAACTACGAAAATAAGTCTAGGATGCAATATTTGTACACGCTACTCCCAATATATACCGGCACTCAATGTGGACCCAAACACGAATTAGGCAGACAGGGATCAACCCTGATCAGTTGTCGCCATCGGACCAGGTGATGCCCTCCATGCCGACATTCTGGTCGAGCCCCAGGGCGTTCCACACTGCCGGAGATGCGTCGACGATGTTGTTGGCACATGGGGGTTCAAAGTTGTGGTCTTCATCGCAACCATACACAGAGTCGCACTCGTCCACCACCTTGGCATACACGGATTTGCCATTGGCACTGATCTTGATGCGGTGCCCGCAGCGCGCCATGTTCTTGAACCAGCCGGTGGAGAGTGCGACAACCATCTCCTCATCACTATGGTAGGCATTGTCGCACTCCGAGGGGCCACCGCCGTCCTTGCCCTTCTCGAAGCTGTTGAGGGTCAAGACGGCCTTCGTGCTCGCGGTGACCGGCGGCGAGCAATGGAACTGTGGGTACCTCTTACCATCCTCACAACAATCCGGATCATTGCTCTTCTCACAGTTCCCCGACTTTCCTGGGAGATAGCCGCTTGCATGGCAAACACCGAGCCGTGGGCGGAGTGAGGATGCAATGTGGGAGGTTGAGAGCGCCACAAAGAGGAAGATTGCCATGGTGGCTAGAGTTCTCGCAGTTGCCATCTTATTAGTCTCTTAGACACTGAACACTATTGAATTATAACCCTTCGTCTTTGTGGCTGCTACACTCGTTTGTTTGCCTAGATTGCTCGTGATTAGAGAGCTGCAGCAGGGTCGACTTTATATGGTGACCTCCCCGGTGATCTGCTAGTTTAGTTATGAACACCAGATGGTAGCATGTTTTCCACAGGAAATTGCGTTTTTACCTGCACGGCAAATTGTTGATAAGTTTAGATTTGGTAGTGCGTAACGTATCAACAAATTTGACAAACAGGACGGACGTGCCGTACGTCTTATCAGGATCCTTCGGAAAGAGAGGATTAGCTAGAGCGATGATAAAATATTGCAGAATAGGTTCAAGGAGTTGAGTGAACTGATAGCAATATTTTTCGGTACTTCCAACCACGACTGACACCATAAACTGACAGCAACATGTTTCCATGGGACAATAATTCTGGCGTGTGATAGAATTCTTGACATATTTCTCTCTTATCCGAGAGCTTGGTAAGGGCTTGTATTTATGTTGATATATATACTTGTGGGAGAATAGTTTTGGTCTTTTTTTTTTTGAGGTTTTGGTCATTTTGTCTGCCTTGATATAGTAGTCTGAAATCGAGCATCAATGTGATATGTTTGAGGTTGCAATAGTGTGTGTGCACAACTCTAGCAGGTACGGTAAAAACACCACCGTAACTATGAAATTCCGGTGAGTTTACATGTTGGGTCGATTTCGGATGGCCTAGCAGCCACTGTACTACGGCCAGGCCCGTTAAATCGTTTAAGGTGGCCTGTTAACTCGCGCGCTCGAGCGGTACATATACAGACCGAAGCGGCGGGTGCGGAGCGAAACCCTCACTCGCTCCACTGCACAATCTTAGCTCCTCTCCGCCGCCGCTACCGCGAACATCACGTACTCCAGCGAGCGATTCCGAGAGTCTCCCGCGCAGATCCGGCCATGTCTTCTTCGCGCGGATGGTTCGGGGTTGGGAGAGGCCGCACCTGAGGCGGCAGCGGCGGGGATCGCCCCCGTGCGGATGCGGTGACCTCTCCAAGGAGGAGAGGAAGCGCATCATCTGCTCTGAGGGTGCCAAGAAGCAGGCGGCGCTGCGGTGGAACAACCGTCGGATCTCTCCCCTGCCGTCCCTCCGCGCCTACGCGCCGTCGTGGTGGCCCTCCTCGTCCCCGATTCGGCCGTGTTGGGTCGCCGGAACACGTCACGACGGTACGCAGGTATGCGCATGTTGGAGAATGCCCAAGGATCCTCTTGCCTCGCTCCTCCACCCACCATCCTCCGCTGACTGGAGTGCATCTAGCCAGGGCGAGGGGGGAGGTGTGCGCCACAGGCATCGTGAAGCTGGCCCCGACGAAACTCATCGACCTTAGCGAGGACTGAGCGGTTCACCACTGTGCTGCTATGCTACGCCGCTGTGCCCAAAAGCTTGCCACCGAGGTCGATTTTGAGCCCGGGTGCCGTCGTGGCTAGATTTGTGTAATTAAGTAGGTCCACACCTCGAGCAGCTTTTGATCTGCTATAGCATGTATGTAAAGACTATGATCGAACTCGTCTGGACCTTACCTTGTTTCCCCCAGGTCTCCTCTCCTCTTCCTGTAGCTTTGAGAGTCGCGTTCGCGCCACCGGGGCTCGGCCGCGCCTTTCTCGCCGGATTGGACGGTGGGAGATGGCGTCGGCGGGTCATCGGAGTAGTTGTAGGCTGTAGGGTTTCTGGCCCCGTGCCTGTAGTGGGCGTCTTTCCCGGTAGGGGATGCGGTGCTGCAGATCTCGGCGGTCAGATCTGTGAGCTCCTAGGGTTCTTCCCGGTCCCCTTCTGCTCCGGTGGCCAGAGCTGAGGTTGGTAGGAAGAGCAGCCGCTCCAGAAAATAAATCTTGGCTCGCAGTGTTCCAATCGAGAGGTGGTGGCCTGAGGCGTTCCGTTCCGGCCGGCCGTGGAGGCGAGGGGGACGGTGTAACATCCCAAAACTTTAATCCAAGTTTATCAAAGATCCAATCATCCAAAAATAGGGTTAACAAAAACTTTTCCATTTTTAAAATGAAAGCATTCATATTATGTGCATTTAAATAGGAGTTGTTTGAATTGCCATGATTAAGTGATCCAATGCTTGTAAAATTTTTCTTAGGTGAATTAAACATCATCTACATCATTCCCAAACTTTTTCTAAAGAAAATCAAATCAAAAAGATTTAAAATGGAGAAATGGTCATTTTGCCAAAATTAACTCCCATGCCTACTTTGGCTATTCCTAGTACTCAATTCTTAACAGAAACAATTTTGGATCTTTACACCCCTTACTAGTACACATAATGAGGTACCAAGGCCCACCTTTTTATCTTCTAAAAACATTCTGGAAACTATTTTAAATAACAGTTTAAAATTGAATCTAATGCATATGCATAGATCACCCTATTTCAAAAACCATGTATTTGAGCTCCATTTTCAAAACCCTTGCAACCAGAGACTACCTAGCACTAGTGGAGATCACCCAAAATTTTTGAACTCAAAATTCAAAACTTTTTCTCTTGCGGCCATTTTGTCAAACACCTTGTTAGGAAGATCATTAAGGCCTAACTATTACTGTTTTGGGCTGATTTTGTCTAGCA
The DNA here is from genome assembly GCA_916181665.1 of Avena sativa. Taxonomy (NCBI): domain Eukaryota; kingdom Viridiplantae; phylum Streptophyta; class Magnoliopsida; order Poales; family Poaceae; genus Avena; species Avena sativa. The sequence continues at coordinate 444,517,803 of OV702297.1, forward strand.
ATTCTGTAGTGCTTTGATCATCTTGTCCCCCCTCAAGCCAGACCAGACCAAACCAGCCTCTTCTCTACCCCCTAGCCGCACTGCACACCCATGCCGAGCACCACCCTGGCCGGCCAACCTTGCAACCGTCGCAGCAGACCACTCCCCCTTCCCTCGCCATGTCTAGGAGGCAGCCAACGCCGCATCTCCCCTCTCTGTCCCTTGCCCGAGCCAAGAGCAGCCGTGGACCACCGAGGAGAAGCCGCGCCCAGTGCCACCAGACCATGCCGACGCCGCCCGCAGAGCGCGCACTGCCCCCGCGTGCACAAGCCATCACTCGACACCAGCCCGCGCCCACCGCTCCGCCTCGACCTAGAGAACACCCCAGACACCCCCGTTCGCCGCCCAAAGCCCCACAGCCACCGCTCGCCGTGGACACCGCCGCCTCTGCCTCTCAGAGCGCCACCTCACCCCGACCGCATACCACCGCCCCTACGGCCGCATTGAAGCGCTAGAGCACCGCCAGGGGACCGCCCATCGATTGCCATCCCCAGCCATGACGCTAGCTCGCCGTAGCCATGTCGCCACCGTCGACCGCCCATCCCGCTCGGTCTCACCGTCGAGCCTATAAAAGGAGCCCTCCCTAGCACCAAATACTCACACCATTCCACTCCCCTCACCTCTCTGAACCTCACCCACCTCTCGCCGGAGCAAGTAGAGCAGCAGCTCGCCGGAATTGGAACGGAGCCGCCGCCTCTAGAGGAGAAGGGTGCCGTTGATTCCGGCCACCCCAAGATCCGCCGCGACCACGCCTCGCCTCGCCGTCGTCTTCCACTTTGTTCGCCCGCATCACCGACCCTGCTGGAGCCCTGGTACGCCCCCAGTAGACCCCCACCGAGCCGCTAGGGTTTGAGCTCGCCGGCGACCCGTCCGTCGTCGACGACGACCCTCAGCCGTAGATCTAGCCTCTAATCACACGGCCCACAGCGCGCGTACCGCTTCGCGTGTTAAGTGCCGCTGACAAGCGGGACCCCCTGTCAGCTGAGCCCTGTGCCGCACAGCGCCACTGGGCCGGCCCATTTCCTTTCCCGCGCAAGCCCGTAGATTCAAATTAGGATTTTCTTTTTAGTTAGAATATAGTTTCTGTCCAGTGTTTCAAAATTCAATTTTGTGAGTTTGACAAATCCAAATTGCATGAAACCAATTTTGTCTGAAAGGTATTGAAATGCTCTATCCAAGCCCATTGGATTTAATTCACTTAGAGTTATGGATTTCTCCTAATAGAAATAAGAAGACAGAAGCTTTTGCAACTTGAAACATTTTTATAAAATCAACCAAGTCAGCTTTTGAGTTGATTCCAACTCTCAAAAATCACATTTCATCATATCTATCCAAAAATGTAATAATATTAAGGTTTACATGCAGTGACTTTGGACTAGTACCAAAATAATGCTATATAGGCATTTCTAGTCACTTTAAATCATTAAATAATAAACTTAAACTAAAGAAATATTGATCCAACCTTTAAATCTCATTCCCACCTGTGGAATATGTGGTGAGGACATGTGTCCACATGATCTCATATTTTGGTGGTGAATATTAAAATTTTAGTTAACATTTCAATGAGTAGAAATTACTTTTCTAAAATAAAAAAGATTAAAACTATTGAATTAAAACTTGTAATGTTTGTGATGATAATAGATCATCAATTGTGTGCTTTAGAATGCTACTTGGCCTAGTTAAGTATTGTTTGGTGATTGTGCACTCCCTATGTATTTCTAGACGATAGCACCGACCAAACTCTCCAGGAGGAGGAGTTCTACCAGGAAGAAGAAGAAGAAGACAACTTCCACCACTGCACCAACCAAGGCAAGCCACTATTAGCAGGGCAAGCTAACCCTTGCAGACTTACCTTAGCAAGCTATGGTTAGCAAGCTAGAATAAACTAGATGGTTTAGCAAAGATGCCTTAAGCATGCTTTAATCACACCCCTTTTCACTATTAATGCCCCAAGTCTCATGGACAAGTTTTACCCCACCTTAGATTATACAAAGTTCTCTACTTAAAATTGAAGGTAGCATAAAAAGTATAAAAATTGACCTACTTAGAAACCTTTAGATATCATTCTATGGCATGAGATTGATCCCATCTTTCCACCTTAGTGAACACTCTTAACTTAGTAGTTTAGAGTAGATCAAAAACTTGAGTCACTTTAGATGGGAATACTTGGTGAAAATGAGTTATGAAAACCTTGGAATGATGAGTCATTCTATTGAGATGTTTTGACATGTGTTACGAAACACAACTGGTTTATGATGTGGAAAATGATAAGGCATGAGCCTTAACCCCTTTTATAAAACTGATGGTTGGATTCGGATGCGATACCATTCCAAATTTTACCGTACAACCACATTACCTGAATTGGGTAAGGCTTAGCTGGAAATTTATATGCATTAGTATTAGTTCCCTCACGGGAGAGGTTTGAGCTGAGGCTACCTCTCAATGATGTCCACCTATGTAGTGCCCAAGATGACTGATGGTCATGGTTGGGAGGCCATGCTCATAGGAGAGGTGCTTGTACTAGGGTGTGTAATGGAAAGGTTATGTTTGATTATCTGCATACTAAGTATGATGATTCAGGGTTATCCCTGACAGATGTATCGAATATTATGGTGAAAGTGTACCACCTCTACAGAGTGTCAAACTATTCGAATAGCCGCGTCCGCGGTTATGGACAGTTGGGATGGCCATACTGTTTCGTTGTCAGATGTTTTCTAAATAACTTGAAATGAATGATGAACCTTGACTTGACCACAACAGTGTTGTGTAGATGACAATAGCTTCCCAACTTAAGTGATTCTAGACTTTTATTTTATCTTTTCTTGTTTCAGAAATCAGCTTAGGTTTCAAACTTAACTTGATAGTTATTCTTTCATTTCAGTACTTTAACTTAGAGTCATAACCCTTGCTAGTAGTAGTTTGCGAGTACTTAAAGAGTACTCATGGCTTTTGTCCCTGGCTATTATCATGGCCAGACTATGAGGGAGATTATCAAGATGATGGTCAGCAGGACGGCTATGATAACTAGGACTATCTGCCTTCGTCAGCATTGCCTGTGCCCCTGAAGATGGACCCCACGGCTACGCTATCTTTTATTTCTGCTGCTTGTTGTATTAAGACTTGGATCATGAGATCCATATTTGTGTAAGACCTTATGTATGGTTTGTAATGGATGATGTACTATGATATCCAATCCGTTATGTCTCGCAAAAATGGTAATCCTGGGATTGCGAGGTATGGCATAACGGGCACCTGGGATTAAAAATCCGGGTGTTGACAGACGGGCGCGTCGGAGCGATGTGTGGCTTGGTGGATCCTCTTCTGGCCGGCCATGTCAGCGGGAGGAAGAGGAGAAGCTAGTCTGCGCCTTCTTCTTTGATCTGGAGCTAGTGGTGCTGGCCTCCTACGAAGGAGGCAGTGGTGGCGATCCTCTTGGATGGGGAAGGTCTTCCTCCCTCTCTTCCTGGTCGTCGTGGTGGTGACGATGTTGAGGATGGTGTGTGGGGCCTACCTCCTTCTCGAGCCTCACCAGAAGGTAGGTGGTGGTGGGATGGGGCTGGTGGCTCGCGATTCCCTAGGAGTGTCACCTCTCCGGCAAGAGGGCCGGTGCTACCTGCTCGCCTGGGTGTTCTGGCGAGCTCCGCCCTGGAAGCTACGTTCACCGGAGTTCTTCAGCATCGACGCTCGGTCGCCGCTATCTTTGGTGCAAGAAGCCCCTCCAGGATCGGAAGCAAACGTAGCTCGAGCTCCTTCTCTAGTTTCGGAGGATCTTCTCCGACCTCGACGCGGGATTCATGGCCGGCGCCGCCCCAGGTGGCAAGTTCCCCGGTGGCGTCGTCGACCCCCGTGATTCTAGGTCTCTCCGCGGTGAAGAAGACCAAGGACCTGATTGCGTTTTTATTTTTTATTCTTTGGTATTCGTTGTAAAAGAACTAGCCCTATCTATGTTTTCCCCTTTTCTCAGGGGTCTGGCTGTAATTGTTCTGCACCGCTTGGTTTAATGAAGCTTTCGGGGCCTTCTGGCCCATCTCGTTCAAAATAATGACCGAACTCGTCTGCATGATTCAATTTCCCCATGAGATGATATTCATTTAAATTTCAAATTTCTCATTTTCGTTTACGGTGTCTGATCTATGCGACGGTGTTCGAAACTTAAAAAAATAAGTACAATCGCCTGTACTCACATTTTGTAGTTTGCAAATTTAGCGTATATGCTAGAGTTGCTCTTGGAGCATCTCTAGCAGATACCGCAAATCCTCCGGACAGCAAAATTTCGTTCCGATATGCGGTACCACGGCTAAAAACTGGCCTTTTTAGATACCGCAAAAACAAAGATAACGCAATTTTTTTGCGGTTTCCCGCATCGAGGCCCATCCATCTCGCATATATTCGGTGCGGGCAGCACTAGATGCGGGATAGCGCATCCATTTTCCCTTCCTCCCTCGCCTAGAATCCCTTGTTGCTGCCCGCATTCGTCTCCGATTCCGATCGACTCTGTCGATGAAAAGCACATCGCCACTGCCAACCTCCGTGTGCACCCCCCTCTTGCCATGGCCAGCCTATCGAGCAGCGATTTGGGCGGATGCGACTATCAGTGCCGCGTCGTCTGAGGAGGAGGAGCTCCGGGCTGCGAGCTCGCCCGTCGCTGCTATCGGTGGAGGGGGAGCACGAGCGCATCCCCGTGCAGGGACACCGCGTAGGCGCTCGTGAGCAAACCCGCCCCCCTCCCCGCCCCATTTCCGCCCGACGATGCCGCAGATGATGTCGCGGACGAGGCAGAAGAGCTGCTGCTGGCGGATATGTGCGCCCTGCCTCCGGTCGTCCGTGAGCCTGCTGTCAACGACGCGCAGGAGGAGGTCTTGGTCATCGAGGACAAGTACCACTCGTTGTGCACCATGGTCATGCAGATCGTGGATCACCGGAAGCGCCGCCGCGACGCGCGCAGGGCGGAGAAGCATGAGTTTCTCCGTGTCTGTCGCCTCTCCTTCTGCGAGCACATGGGGCGGCTCGAGGCCTTGGAAGCCCACTTACCCGACGAGTGCTTCATGGCCGACGACTTTGGCAACACGGAAACCAACGAGGAGTAAGCACCGCCGTCATTGATGATCCGGTGAGTACGTAAAGCTAGTAATCCGTAGATGCTAGGTGAAGTCTAGATGCAGGTCATGGCATCAAATTCTGCTAAACTTTATATGTAGATCTAGATGATCAAAACCTCCTCTATGTAACCTGGCGCCAATATTGATGATTTTTAAATATGCAGTTCGGATTAGTGCATCTGATCCGCCTCATGTTTTTCTATACCACAAACAACGTTTCCGGTTTACCGCATCCGCCTTTTGCGGTACCGCGATATGAGGGTATCTGCTAGAGATGCTCTTAATGCGTTATTTGCAATGTTGATTGGTGGGGCTGTGCTAGCCAACATGGTTGGTGTGGTTAGAGTGTATACTTGTTTATTATGGTGATGGGTGGTCACATTGTGTACCTAGTCTATCCACATACTATTATTCTTTGTATTATGCAACTTAGACTTTCTTTATTATCGTCAAATCTGGACGGTAATGCTTCAATCCTGCAAAATATGCTTCAATCTTGCAAAAATTAGTTAGCATACATGCACGTCTGTGCTATATGCATATTGCTATCGGTAAGACAGATCAAGAACCAAGAAGATCTTTTACCTTGAGCTACAGTAGCCAAAATAAGGCATGGTTGAGCAATAGTTGTAAGATAAGCTAGAAATATTTGACCTCTCTTTCTCCTCCTAGCTCTCGCCCCTCCTCTTCTAAGCGACCAGCAGGTGAAGCTGGGCCGCCCCTGAGCTCCCTCTACCGACAACGTCGGTTGGAGGTGGCAGAGGGGTGGTGTCGGAGTAGGTAGGGTAGGTAGATGTAGTGGGTAGTGGGCAGTATGCCCGTAGGTAGAAGCGGTGGCCGGGATCTATGCAGCAAGATCTGATGATTTTTAGGGTTTCTTGTCAGCGTTCTCCTGGTCCGCGATGGACATGCAGCGGTTGACCGTGACCAACGCTTCTCTGGATAAAGCTGCTCCCGGTGCTGATGTCGAGTTGTGGCAGAAAGTTCCAGCCCTTCCTCTGACCGGCCGTGGTGGCAGGGGGAGTTGGGCCGGGCTTGGCATGCGGCGACAAAACATGGAGGCTCCGAGCTACTCCGTGGTGCAGGCAAGCGGTGCCAGGAGGTTGCTGGGTTCCCTTTCTCATGGTGCTCCTCTGGTTGGAAGCAATGTTGAGAGGTGCGCCCCGACGGCTCGAGCATAAAGCTCGGTCGTGGCCATGGGTGCTCCTGACTCCTTTAGGTCTCCCCCAACCTCCTGGCCGGCCGTGGTGGCGAGGGGAAGGATGGTGGCTACTTGATGCGGTTTGTAGTGCGCTGGTGGCCTTCTCTGCTGTGGTGAGCACAACACGCGGCTAGCAATTTGGCCACCGTGATCTTTGGCCAGCATGGTGGCCCGTCTTCAACCTCCATGGTGGAGGCCCTACATCGAATCCTACGCTGGAGCTCGTCACCTTCTTTTAACCATGTGGTTTGATGAGTGCAATTATGATGCATATTTAAGCATACAAATTACTCATATTGTCACTCATCTCATGCTCCATCTAGCTGCAACTATGCTTTTATACATGATTACTGTTTGTTTCCATTTTCCAGTGAGTTTTGCACAACTAATAGTTTTTATTAGGATTTTATTACTTTTCCTTGTCTTTAATATGTGTGTAGGTGTTATGGATGACTATGGATAATGGATGGCAAGAGCAACCAAGAGGATGCAATATAGAGGAGTTACATACACCAGACTTAGACATATGAGGTGTGGAAAAGTCTTATTTTTTCTATCATCTCATATTAAAGATCCAAAGACATGATGTTGTATCTCTTATCCATACGAGTCCAATGAGCCGAAGAACACCTCAATCGGAGTTCGTATAAATAAATGGCATAAAAACACTATCATGACTCATCGCCACATGGTGCGTGATGTGTTCGCCGGCGCTGTCGCCGCCGACATAGACGCGGGAGAAGTCGGCGCGGTCGTGCGCCAAGGCTCATCGCTGCTGGCATGGTGGGATATGACCCACGCGGGCGCCTCCCATGAGTCGGTGTGCGAGGACGGGACGGGGTGCTCCGGCGCATGGCGGTACTCAGCGGAGACGACGAGGACGTTGGCGAGCGGCGAACCCGTTGAAGTAGGCGTGGAAGGCGGAGTCGAAGGCGGATCTGAGGCAGAAGCCCCCACCGTGGTAGTACACGAGCACGGGTAGCTTGGCCGCCGACCAGGAAAAGTCTAATCTGGGTCGGGGGAGGTAGAGGCGCGCAGAGACGCATGAGGATACGGTGATGTCGCGCGACGTGACCGCGTAATCGTCTTCGTCTATGGAAGCGGCTACGGACTCATCGGAGCACTGATAGTGCTCCACGCGGTTCCTGTAGACACGGAGGTGGGGCATGGACTCGTAGAGGATCTCTTCGTCAGCGACGGCAAGGGTCGGCATGGGTGCGGCCTATGTGGACGGTTTGCGATATTCAAATGATCGGCAAGCTGCCTATGTTTGGTTGTTTTGTATAGTCAAGAAAGTTAGTTCGTAGGACGATGAAAATGTTAAAGTTTCTTATCTCAAACTTTTCTTGAAGCCAAAGCCGTGATCGAGATAACATTGTTTAGTTGTTTCGTGTGAAAGCTTCTGATGTGCAAATTTGCCACAGTAGTAAAACATGTGTCTGTTCAACAAAATATAGTAAAATGAGACATTCTTCATTCCGACTAACAAGCACCGACCATACGTAATAAGCACTGTTTATTTCTAAAATTATTGATATTAACATAGAACATATGGTAGGAGCATACTTACACGTGTAGCACTAGCAATTGACCTATGAATGATAAGACTACAAAAATGAGTCTAGGATGCAATATTTGTACACGCTACTCTCAATATATACCCGTGCTCAATGTGGACCCAAACACGAACTATGCGACAGGGATCGACCATCCAGTTGATCAATTGTCGCCATCAGACCAGGTGATATCCTCCATGCCGACATTCTGGTCGAGCCCTAGAGCATTCCACACTGCCGGGGAGGCGTCGACGATGTTGTTGGCACACGGGGGTTCAAAGTTGTGATCTTCATCGCAACCATACACGGAGTCGCACTCGTCCACCACCTTGGCATACACGGATTTGCCATTGGCACTTATCTTGATGCGGTGCCCGCAACGGGCCATATCCTTGAACCAGCCAGTGGAGAGTGCGACAACCATCTCCTCATCACTATGGTAGGCGTTGTCACACTCCGATGGACCACCGCCGTCTTTGCCCTTCTCGAAACTGTTGAGCGTTAGGACGGCCTTCGTGCTCGCTGTGACCGGGGGCGAGCAGTGGAACTGCGGGTACCTCTTGCCGTCCTCACAACAATCTGGATCATTGCTCTTCTCACAGTTTCCGGACTTTCCTGGGAGGTAGCCGCTTGCACGGCAAACACCGAGGCTGGGCCGGAGTGAGGACACAATGTGGGAGGTTGAGAGCACCACCAGGAGAAGGATTGCCGTGGTGACTAGAGCTCTTGCAGTTGCCATCTTAGACACTGACCACTCTTGAATTACAACACGTCTTGTTTGTGGCTGCTGCACTAGTTTGTTTGCCTTGATTGCTTGTGGTTAGAGAGCTGCAGCAGGGTCTGACTTTATATGGTGATCTCCCTGCTGATCCGCTAGTTCAGTTATGAACACCAAATGGCTGCATGTTTTCCACGGCAAACTGTTTTTTGACCTGCACGGCAAATTGTTGATAAGTTTAGGCTTGGCAGTCCGTAACGTATCAACAAATTTGAGAAATAGGACGGACGTGCCGTACTTATCAGGATGATTGGGAAAGAGAGGATTAGACCGACGATAAAATATTGCGGAATAGGTTCAAGGAGTTGAATGAACTGATAGCAACATTTTTCCGGTGCTTCCAACCATGACTAACACCATAAAACGGTCATGAAAATCGATAAAGTTGATTATATCGAGCATTGAGCCACTTGGGATTTGCAATTTAAAAGATTTAAGCATTGCACTCGATATCTGCATAATAAGGATGCACACGGCCGCCTAAGTCCAAAAACTAAAAGAGAAAGGGTGAAGTAGAAAATCATATCGCCTAAGGAGCTGGAGGGGCAATGCGTAGACACCTCCGTAAACTGGTTGCTGTTCTTCACATGCTGTAGAGACGACTATAAACAGAACATACTTATGCAGGTAGATAAAACTGTATGAGAGAAAAAAGATTATCATAAAAAACCTCATCATTTCTACATAGCCAGAGATAACAACAAGCGCTTCCACTAATAAGAATTCTAAACATGTGATCTATCCCATATAGTCAGTTGCCAAAAATATTAGCAACACTACATAGAGGATACAAGGCAGAAGCCACTTAGACCACTGACCATATAGAACGCATAATTTATATTGGAAGAATGAATGTTTAGTTGTCTCATTATGATGACAGAAAACACATATCATGTAGAAATGAAACTTTTCTCAAACGTTCTCCCATCGGAAGCGTTTATGAAACGTTTATGAGTATTATATCGATGTATCCTCTTCATTTTCCTCTCCATTTGTGAGTATTACATCGTTGTATCATCAAACGTTTTCTCCCATCGGGAGCGTTTATGAAACATCACCCAAGAAAATAAGAAGCTGACAACTTCAGCAACTCTAACAGCCAAACAAGGCAGTCGATAAAATGTCAAAAAATCTCTGACCACACCTCCCGCGATAAATAGTCTGAATGTCGTGTTCATGGGTGAAGTTTCTCCAAGATTTATCCTGTGTGGCCTAGTAATCGTACATGAATACGCTCTGCCAGTAAATTATCCGTATCAACGGTACGATTAAATATCCCGACGGACGCGTTGGGTACTCCGAAATAATAGAACTGGAAATCAGTATTCGATAAGACATCAATAGCCTGGAATGAATTATGTCAGCAAAACTCCGAGTTCAAGCCTGAGGACTTGAATTTGAGGTAGGCTCACAATGTTTTTGTCCTGGAGCAATTAACTGATTCCCGATATGTCGGATGCATCAGGCCTGTTGTACCAAATCCCTACAATGATTTAAATAAAAGAAAAACTTCAGTCTACAATAAAATTATCTTTGAGACACAACCCGAATCTGCGATTCAGATAGAGTCTCGGGGGCTACTGACATGGGTATGACTACTCGGATTCTTATGATTAGTTACGCCGGTTACATGATGGCTCACATCCCACGAAGCCCAAGAAGAAGGCCCAGGAAGCATCCGACAGAAGGCATAGATTGTTAGATAAGGAAATAGAAACCGACATTGTATTACGGTTGTAATTGATGCAGCCCGTCCTATGGACGCCTATACATCTACACCACCAAGTCCCCCAAGTGGACCGATGACTCGCGCTCGATCCAAGCTCGTCCAAGCTAAGGTGAATTCGCTCTTGTACTCATGTGACTTCGATACACCCCTAGATGGCTTGCTACTTCATGCCCCGACACTATGCATCATCAGGTATGAAGACATGAGCCAGAGGAGCGACGGAGCAGCCAACAGCTGCCAGGAGCCAGCGGTACTACCGGCCCCTAGAAGAGGTACTACCGCCCGCCCAGGACAGAGAGCTTCCGCCAGCAGTCCCAGACCTCCCCGGTACCAAGATAACGGCACTACCGCATCGACCGGTACTACCATATTTGTCGAGCGCTGCTATCGCCCGCGCCTAAAGACCCACGCCAGCGCCTCACCCGCTCCGGTACCTCCGAGCGGTACTACCGCCTTCAACCGGTACTGCCGGTCATAAGTTTCGGTACTACCGGTCATCCTAGGGCATGCACATCCCAGCTCGGCCTTTGGCCTTGTAACGAACCCCTTTGATAATTTTAGTTGTCTAAATTACCCCTTGGCTGGCCTATATATAGTCCCCACCTCTTTTGTAAGCCCAGGCTTGATATTTGAAATTAGTGGAAACCCCCTTTGGATCTATCTAGTTTTTGCCTCATGCTCCTTTGATAGAGGAGCACCAGATTGAAGGGAATATGCCCGAGAGGCAATAATAAAGTGGTTATTATCTTATTCCATGTTTATGATAAATGTTTATTTTGCATGCTATAATTGTATTAATTGGAGACGTTAATATATGTGTATTTAATAAATAAAATACAAAGTTCCTAGTAATGCCTCTCATATAAACTAGCTCGTTGATTAACAAGATAATCAAGATTTCCTGGTCATGGACATTGGATGTTGTTAATAACGAGGTCACAGCATTGATAGAATGATATGATGAATATTCATCCGAAGTATAGCATTACGATCAAAGTCATTATATTTATATTGCTATAACATCATACGAAGTAATCTTAGTCCTTAGACCATAAGATCATGTTAATCACCTTGCTCCGAAGCAGGTGGAAGGTGGAAGGTGGAGTCGAAGGCAGATCCGAGGCAGAAGCCCCCGCCATGGTAGTACACGAGCACGGGTAGCCTGGCCGCCGGCAGGGAAGAGTCTAATCTGGGTCGGGGGAGGTAGAGGAGCGCATAGATGTAGGAGGTTACGGTGATGTCGCGTGACTTGACCGCGTGATCGTCTTCATGTATGGAAGTGGCTACAGACTCATCGGAGAACAGATAGCACTCCACACGGTTCCTGTAGACCTGGAGGCGGGCCATTGACTTGTAGAGGATCTCGTCGTCAGCGACGACAAGGGTCACCATGGTGCGCCCTATGTGGACGGTTTGAGATATTCAAGTGATCGGCAAGCTGCCTGTGTTTGGTTGTTTTGTATAGTCAAAAAAGTTAGTTGGTCGGACCATGAAAATGTCAAAGTTCCTTCTCTCAAACTTTTCTTGAAGCTAAAGCCTTGATGGAGATAACATTGGTTAGCAGTTTCATGTGAAAGCTTCTGATGTGCAAGTCTGCCATAGTAGTAAAACATGTGTGTGTTGAACAAAATCTAATAGCAAAATGAGACATTTTTCATTCCGACTAACAAGCACCAACCATACTAATAAGCACTGTTTATTTCTAAAATTATTGATATTAACATAGAACATGTGGTAGGAACATATTTGCATGTGTAGCACTAGCAATCGACCTATAAATGAGAAAACTACGAAAATAGGTGGGGGCACCACATGAATGTGGAAGAGGTGGGGGCACCACCGTGGCTGCCACGCCATGGCCCGTGGGTGCCCCCATCTTCCCTATTAAAGCTCCCCCTCTCCTCCTCACAACACACACCTCCTCGTGAAGGATCTCTCTCTCCCTCTCTAGTTATTCCCCATGGTCTCAGATTAGCGAGATACATGTTCTCGGTGGCTTTATCTGGAAAGGAGTTGCTGCTTCCGCTGCTTTGCTGGAGCGAGGGACGGAGGTTGTCGGGGTACCGGACGTGTGTGCGATCACGGATGCACCGCTGCTTTGCGGTGCTGGACTTGGTGGTGCTGGACTTGCTGGAGCTGGATATGATGGACGTGGTGGAGCCGGACCTGCTGGACTTCATCACGATCTTGAGATCGACAAGTGTACGACTACATCATCCACGAGTTACAACTCGTTAACAAAGCTTTGTTGTCTTCGAGGGTAAGTTCTCTATGGATGTATATCCACCCGTTGCTTGTATCTAGTAGATAGATCTTAGCGTATAGTTCCCATCGTAGGAATTTTTTTGTTTTCTATGTTGCGAACCCAACAATGGAATCAGAGTCTGATCTATGCGTAGGTGCTTTGCACGGGTAGTACACATATGTTTATATGTGGGCGATGATGATCATGTTATTGCTTCTTTCATGTATTTTGGATATTGGTGGCATAGTGGGATGAAGCGGCCCAGACCAACCTTACATGTCATCGCACATGAGACCGGTTCCACGACTGACATGTAACTAGTTTTGCATAAGTGGCTGGCGGGTGTCTGTCTCTCCTACTATAGTCAATATCTGATTTACAATGAGTTGCTAATAACTTAGTTATCATCGTTGTGGTTCCATGTTCGTAGGTAAGACCGGTTCTATCTTCGAAAGCCCTAAGCCACATAAAACTTGCAGTGGATAAATTAGAGGCATCTAGTTTAGATTGTTGCTGGGCTAGTGTCATGATATGGTAATGTTGTAAGTTGATGTATGTTAGATACCCTTACAACACACCTAACGTGTAAGTTCCATAGACCTTGGCCTTACACACAAAGGAATGATAGAGATCATACCACGATGCACATGATGGTGATCAAATGCATGGACCATATCATTCCACTTTACACATATGATGTTTGCATCTTATATTGCTAGTTTGACGTTTTAGTAGCATTATAAGAAGATCACTCATTTAAATATCAAGATAAAATGTGTTCTTCCTTAAGTATGCACTGTTCTATGGATCGTGTTTCGAGACATCAAGTGATGATCGGGTGTACTCACTTCTACGCTTTCATACAACGGGTGTAAGACAGTTTTACACACGCAAATACTAAGGTTCTTACTTGGCGAGCCTAGCATGTATAGACATGGCCTCGGAACACGGACCGAAAGGTTAAGCATGAGTCATATAGTTGATGTGATGCCCATATTGATGCTCGCCTTTGAAGCTACACCGACTCACGTGATGATCGGACTTGGTGTAGTGGATTTGGTTCATGTAATCATCAAAAAGGCACGAGGGATGTCGTTTTTGAGTGGGAGTTCATTTCTAATTTGGATTAGTCGAACTCAATTTGTCATAAACTAAATCGAAGTGAATTTGCATAATTTTTTGTAGTCATTGGCATCTGTTCACTACCTTATGCTTAGTTTTAATTGAGATAATAGAACTATAGAATTCTGGATATTTACTTTCCGAACTGGTATCGTATTGTTTTGAATGTCAATTTAAAGTTTATAAGTCCTATTGCAAACTTTCAGCAAACTCTATTTACTCCATGAAGTTTCATAAGTAGTATTAAATCAAGAGTAAAAATTCCAATGCTAGTATCTAAAGTATCATGTTTGCCTCCATGATTATTGATATCCAAAAGTTGTTTTAATATCAAGATTATCTAGGAGCTGAAAATTGTTTCATAAACCATCATGTGTGAAAGATATTGTGATATCTAAAATAATTTTTTTGGTTGCATTCTGATAGAGTATAATTTAGCAAAATACATGTTCTCATATTGTATGAGAATTTGTGAAGGATGGAGATGCTAGGCATCCAGATCTCCCAAAAAGGTTTTGGGAACTAACATTATACTCGTGATTCTTCCTTATAGGCTATAGTAACTTGATCATGAAAGTTGTCATGATAAGGATGAATAGAAGATGTAGGTAAAATGTTTACTACACTAATAGATTACTAAAGAATGGATTTTTGAAAGAACACCAAACATTTGATGATGGTGATCCACTTCAAAGTGCAAGTCCAAAGGTATTAGTATTTGACTATATACACTTTGTACTATGTGTCATGTGAATGACACCACTATTGATGTTGATAGATTCTTTTAAAAGAAAAGGAATTGTTGAAAGAGAATCTATAAAATATTTGGCAGAAAATAAAAGGTTGGAGATGTCCAACTTAGGTATATAGAAGATATACATGTTATGGCTGTATTCCTTGCTTGTTAAACAATGTGGTTCTGAGGTATTGGATACCGAATTGGTTGGTGTGAAGTGTCATACAGAACAACACAATTCATGAACTGCAACGGCCTAAGTAACTGGCAAAAGAATAAGTGATTATGTTCATCAAAAACAAATAAAGCGTTATTGTGTTTTTCGTTGTCATCAAACCTAGCCTTCAAGATTTGTTTTAATAATTGTTATTTATTTCAGTATTATGAGAACAATGGTTGTTCAAATAATTACCATATTCCATAAAGGATGGATGAACTTTTACAAGTCTAGTTGGAGAAATCACATCCATAAACATTATTGCTAAAATGTCATAGGAAAAATGATTGGAAGATCACTTATGAAGTGACATTGCTGTTTGAATTATATTGGAAAGTAAACATGAAGAAATTCCATGTTGATGGATTTTTGGAGTCTTTTGATTTTCATCAATTGACGCTTGTGAAACTTTCCTCGAGATAATTGAAACTCTGTTCATAGGCCAAAGAGGAACGAATGACTAACTTATTGGATATTATGCATGTTGATGTATATAATCTATTATGTGTAGCCATATGCGATGGATCTTGTTTTGCTTCATATGCTTTCTCCAGAAATTTAAGTGAATATATCTATATATTTACTTAATAAGGAAGAAGTATGAAACATTTGAAAATTGTTCAAAAACTTTCAAGATGAAGTGAAAAATCATTGTAATAAGAAAAATAAAAGAGTTTATGATTTGATCATAAAGGAAGATATTTGAGTTACAGGTTTAGCAAAACACCTAAGATTTTAGGAATTGTTCCATGAATTTGCATTTCCCGATAAACCACAGGAGTATGGTATGTTTGAGAGATCAAATCAAACCTTGTTTAACATGGTAAGATCAAAGGTTTCATTTATGAAACTGCCATTATGTTTTAAGGATTAAAGCTTTAGAGACTACCACTTTTACACTGAAAAGAGCACCATCGTGATCCGTTGAAATGACACCATATGAGTTATGGTTTGGGATAAAACCCGAATTGTCTTTTCTTAAATTTTGGTATGCTATGCATAAGTAAAATATTTACAACCAAAGTTGGATAAGCACGTCTTTGTAGGTTATCCCAAAGAATTTGTTGGGAATTTCTCCATAACACCAAGGACAAAAGAGTTTGTCGCTTGGAACGTCAAGTTTCTTGAGAAGGAATTTTTTGTGAAAAGTTAAGTGGGAGGACAATAGAACTTTGATAAGGTTGTTGAACCTTAGCTATATGTGCTAAGTAGCGCAGCGTGATGACCCACAAGTATAGGGGGTGTATCACAGTATTTTCGAGGGAAGTAAAACCCAATTTATTGATTCGACACAAGGGGAGCCAAAGAATATTTATAAGCCTTAACAACTGAGTTGTCAATTCAGCTGCACCTAGAAACAATCTTGCTCACAGCAGTTTATCAGTAGCAATAGTTTTGTAGTAGGAATAGTAAAGTAACAGCAGTAGTAAAACAAAGAAAGTAGTAACAAAAGCAGTAAACAGTGGGATTCGAGTGCGGTAGGCATATGGATGGATGGAAGGGCGTTGCATGGACAAGACAATCCACATAGCAATCAGAACATAGGGCAATTGCAGATAAATAAGATAAAGCACCCAAGTACTAGACAATCCTAGGCATGTGTTCCATATATAGTCATACGTGCTCGTAATGAGAACTTGCACAACATCTTTTGTCCTGCCAGCCCGTTTGCAGCGGGGCCTCTAGGGAACTACTGGCAATTAAGGTGCTCCTTTTAATAGCACACCGGAGCAAAGCATTAACACTCCATGAACACATGTGATCCTCACATCAAAGCCTTTCTCTTCCGGTTATCCCGATTTCTGTCAATTCGGGGCCATAGGTTCCGGACAACAACATGTGTATACAACTTGTAGATAAGACCAAGAACAATACTATCATAATGAATCAATAATAAGTTCAGATCTGAAATCATGGTACTCGGGCCCTAGTGACAAGCAATAAGCACAACAAGTCGCAACAAAGTCATAAAGCACTAATAAAAGATACTAGGCACCATGCCCTAACAATCTGATGCCATTACATGAACGATCTCATCCAATCCCTACCATCCCCATAGCCTACAGTGGGGGATTACTCACTCATAGATGGAAGAAACATGGATGGTCGATGAACATGATGGTGGGGATTGATGGAGATGGCTCCGGGGGCACTTCCCCGTCCCGGCAGGGTGCCAGAACAGAGACTTTCTGTCCCCCAAATCTCCCCTTTGATGGCGGCGGCGCAGCGGAACTTTTCATGGAAAACGTTGAACCCCCCGAAGTTTTTAGGTAAGAAGGCTTCTTATAGGCGAAGAGGGAGATCGAGGGGGTGCCTGAGGCCACCACACCATGCCCTGGCGCGGCCAGGCCCAGCCCGCGCTTGGGGGTGGTGTGGCCAGGCCCTGGCCCTCCTCCATCTCGTATTCTGGCTCCTGGAGTCTTCTGGAAAAATAGGCACTTTGGCTTTTGTCCCGTCCAATTCCGAGAATATTCATTTTTTGACTTTCCTGGAACCAAAAACAGCAGAAAACAGGCAGCAGGCACTGTGGCTCTTGTTAATAGGTTAGTCCAAGAAATCATATAAAAAGTACTCCAAAGTGTGGACAAAACACAAGAAAGTGGATAAAACCAAGCATGGAGCATCAAAAATTATAGATACATTTGCAATGTATCAACATCCCCAAGCTTAACTCCTGCTCGTCCTCGAGTAGGTAAGTGATAAAAAGAAAGAATAATTTTTGAGGTGACATGCACCATCAAAGACTTGATCAAAGTATTCATAAAACATTCAAAGATGGGATCATAGTACTTTAATCATAACATGAAAGACAAAGTTCTAGAAATAAGCAAAGAAACTAAGATGCAACATGAAAAGGCAGAAACAAAAGATTCATGAATAACATGCTTTGCAAGACGTTTGTTTGTTTCACATAAAGAAAACATAACATAATAGTATTCAGCTTGTCCCTCAATAGAGTAGCAAATATAAATGCATAGGACACCTTCAAAGTTCATAAGAGTGACTAGATGCAATAGTTTAAAACAAGCAATATCAAAGTATGCATCAATCAACTAGTCTTGGGACAATGCACATAGAACTAAGAATGGCCACTATGCTCTCAAAGTAGGTGCATAAAGATAGAAGGTGGAGACTCAATATAATGGTGGAAGAAAGGCCTTTGTAGAAGGAAGTAGGGATTCAAGTCTCATAAAGAGCTTCCAAAAATTACGGTACTTGTAGTTTTCAGCTCTCATTGCCCCTATCATAAGCATCTTGAAGGTGATTAAGGTTAAAGTGACACAACTAAGAGGATATGCTTGACAAGTTATAAATCGAAATCTCATGCCCCTTACTTACGAAGACCGATCCTCATGCTACTCAACTTCAGTCACGAGTAAGCTCTTGTCATTGTAAGTATATGTGTATCATTAAGAACCGCCAACGGGGTACCCCTTGCACATGATATGGGAGCTTTCCCATAATCAAAATGACAAGGCAAGCAGACAATGAGCATCTCAGTGATCTTTTTATTTGCTATTTGCATAGGTTTTTATTGAGGATGCTTCATAGAGTGCTCATTATGGTGATGCTGCAAGTTTCCACCATGATTAGGCATGGCTTAGGCTAGCGGCCCAGGCGTTTCTCTAACACACATACAAACTCCATGACCTTACAAGTTCCACATTTATTTCACACCGCCGGGATCCGTAAGCAAAAGAACATAATATCAATGGGGTACAAAGTACAAGTGCAATGTTGAAAGCGTTCCCCATGAAACATGGTTCTGCTAATTTCAACTTATAAAGCACAAGCATATACGCAATAAAGAAGGACCCAATGGTTCAAGTTTATTAGAGGCAATAAAGTAAAGTGTGCCATCAAGTTCGTGAGAGCTTTAATCATAGTTTTCTCATAACAAGTGGAAGGTAAACAAAAGCATGAATATACTTGGAATAGCATAAGCTAGTAGGTAGGTATGGTGGACTCTTTGGAATAACTTGGTTTAGGGAGTTGGATGCATGAGTGGAACTCATACTTTGTTGTGGAGGCTAGCAAAAGACTAGGAGCGACAAACTAAGAGAGCAATAATGGCCATAATCATGCAGAGCGACAAAACATCATTGATCAAAGCATAAAGTGATACTACAAGTTGAAAACTAAAGGATCATAAAGGCTATGGTGACTTGAGATAGTCATAACATGGTGTGAGCATGTGCCAAGTCAACCCAAATAAAGCATCAAAGGAGAATACCACTATACTATGCTTTAATATGCTAAAACAACGCATGATTCATCCAAGACACATTAAGCAATCTCAATTGTTTATAACAAGTCATGCTATAGAAAAGAATACTAAGCATAAAGCCAAAAAAATATCAAGCATGGCATGACAAAGCATAGGCCACAGTCAAAAACGAGCTCTTTTTACCACAAAAGTATGAACTTTCCTACTCTTTTCCAAACCAAACCAAACTATTTGCAAACCAAAGTATGAAAGAGGGGGTCCAACCAACTTATTCAGAAAACTAAACAAACCAAGAAAACTAAAAACCACAACAAAAATGAAAAAGAAGACGCTCCAAGAACAACACAACTGTGCATGAAACAATAAAAATGAAGCGTTTGGAAGAAACCTGGAATTTTTATTGATGAAGAAGGGGAATGCCTTGGGCATCCCCAAGCTTTGACGCTTGTACTTCTTGGATATTTCTTGGGGTGACACGCGTGGCATCCCCAAGATTGAGCTTTAGTCCATCCTTCATCTCGTTATCATTCCTTCCATACACCTGAAAATTTTCCTTCATACGAAACTTCACACAATCTTTATTAGCAACATTAGTGCACTTAAGATAAATAAGTCTTAGGGTTCAGTTCTAACACCAAATAAACTTCCACTAGAACACTAGATACTGTAGCACTTCCCTCAAAAATCTCAATTCCCCAAAAGGACTCAAGAAGGAACCAACAAGAAGCAAATGCAGAAAATGGCAGAAATCTGTCAAAATAGACCAGCAGGTAAATACGAATTTTTTCGAAGACCTTCTGTTGCTCAAATCAAAAAGTGTTGAACTAACGAAAGTTAGATAACAACCTGGGGCAGAAGCACAAAACATTACAGCTCAATCCGACATACAGAGCTCTCTCACGAATTTTTACGGTGAAGCACAAAAAAAACTGTTTCGGGACAACAGCTTTCCCAATCATTACTTCTCTCTCATCAGAGGTCACTCTTGGCACAAAAAGCAAATAAAAAGGATAAGGAGCGGTTATTACAGAGGTAATAACTTCCAAGACTCATCTAAAACTCTTGGGTTATCTCCCAACAAGTACTTTTCTTTAACGCCTTTAAGTTAGGCATAAGGAAAACTAAAATGGATAGAATAGAAGTAAGAGGAGATAATTATGGTGAAAACATTGTTTTGTTCAATGAAATCCTTTTGTTAACAAGGTTGATCAGGTCTTTCTACCAAAACAATTTCATATGAGACAAAACTTTGTATTCCACTAATGATTATGTTACCTCAACCTTGATAGCAATGGTCCCAATCATAATAGTTTCATATTTTTCTCTTTGTATGGGACAATATATTTCTCCAACTTGAATGCCCTCAACATGTTCAATTGAATTCAAACCATAAGTCCTTTCAATCTTCTTGAGTAAATAGACAATGTGTTCATTGAAGGTCACCTTCCCTTGATTAAAATTAATAACAACTCCTGCAGTATTTAAGAAAAGGTCTCCCAAGAATAATAGACATATTATCATCTTCAGGCATAAAAGTTTGAGAGGATGCTCTCATAAGAAATATGAGTTGAAGTAAAAGAGAGAATCAAGGATAAAATTCAAAACACATTTAAGTCTAACCCACTTCCTATGCATAGGAATCGTGTAAGCAAATAACAAAGTGACAGGCATAGGAAGACAAAACAAGAGTAACTTCAAAACTTTCAGCACATAGAGAGGTGTTTCAATAGCATGAAAACTTCTACAACCATATTTTCCTCTCTCATAATAATTTTCAGTAGCCTCATGAAGAAACTCAACAATACAACTATCACATAAAGCATGCTCTTCATGATCTACAAGCACTAGAGCTTTATTATAAACGTTTTCAAGAGAAACCTTAGGAACATAACATTCATTCTCCTTTAGTAAGCAAGGGGGACAATCAAATAATGTAAGGGATAAAGAGTTACTCTCATTAGAAGGTAGGCATGGGTAGCTAATCCATTCTTCCTCCTTTTGTTCATTACTCTCCTCCTCTTTTTCATCTAATGAGATTTCGGGTTCATCAATTTCTTCTTCCATAGGATCCTGCAAGGCATTAGTCTCTTCCATTTGTGGAAAGCATCTATTAAAATATTCAAGAATATAGCCATTTTCATCCTTGTAATTATAAAAGCAAAATTTAAGTATACCATACACCTCATATTTGTAAGGTGAATCATCAATATTTTCAAGCAAACTAGCAAGTTCAAAAGCACCCTTCCAAGCAATAAATTCTTCAATTTGTTCCGCATCATCAAAGTCATAAATTCCTTTAGCATAGGAAGATATAGTATCATTATCACTATACTCACATTGAAAAGGGAGGTGTTTATACCTCTTTCTGCAACAAGACTCATCACAGCAATAAGTAACATTATAAGTAGAGCACACGTTCCTAGCAATGGTATACAATCTATCATTTTGTTCCCATAAGTGTTTCCCTTTCTGTGACAAGCGGTGTTCCTTATAATAATATTTTGGATCTTCCGTGAACCCACCTTGCCAATAAGCTTCAGTTTCAAAGAAACCAACCATTGCCAACAAGCATGATAAAGCAAGACAATAACAAAGCAATGAAAATAACAACTAGAGTAGGAACCAATTTTTTTGTATTTTTGATAAAGAAACAAGTAAACAAGGAGAAAAATAAACTTAGCTTGAATAATAGTGAATCCAAGTGGACTTGATAAATAAAGCTATGCTCCCCGGCAACGCCGCCAGAAAATAGTCTTGATGACCCACAAGTATCGGGGGTATATCGCAGTATTTTCGAGGGAAGTGAAACCCAATTTATTGATTCGACACAAGGGGAGCCAAAGAATATTTATAAGCCTTAACAACTGAGTTGTCAATTCAGCTGCACCTGGAAACAATCTTGCTCACAGCAGTTTATCAGTAGCAACAGTTTTGTAGTAGGAATAGTAAAGTAACAGCAGTAGTAAAGCAAAGAAAGTAGTAACAAAAGCAGTAAATAGTGGGATTCGAGTACGGTAGGCATAGGGATGGATGGAAGGGCGTTGCATGGACAAGACAATCCACATAGCAATCAGAAGATAGGGCAATTGCAGATAAATAAGATAAAGCACCCAAGTACTAGACAATCCTAGGCATGTGTTCCATATATAGTCATACGTGCTCGTAATGAGAACTTGCACAACATCTTTTGTCCTGCCAGCCCGTTTGCAGCGGGGCCTCTAGGGAACTACTGGCAATTAAGGTGCTCCTTTTAATAGAACACCAGAGCAAAGCATTAACACTCCGTGAACACATGTGATCCTCACATCAAAGCCTTTCTCTTCCGGTTATCCCGATTTCTGTCACTTCGGGGCCATAGGTTCCGGACAACAACGTGTGTATACAACTTGCAGATAAGACCAAGAACAATACTATCATAATGAATCAATAATAAGTTCAGATATGAAATCATGGCACTCGGGCCCTAGTGACAAGCATTAAGCACAACAAGTCGCAACAAAGTCATAAAGCACTAATAAAAGATACTAGGCACCATGCCCTAACAATCTGATGCCATTACATGAACGATCTCATCCAATCCCTACCATCCCCATAGCCTACAGCGGGGGATTACTCACCCATAGATGGAAGAAACATGGATGGTCGATGAAGATGATGGTGGGGATCGATGGAGATGGCTCCGGGGGCACTTCCCCGTCCCGGCAGGGTGCCGGAACATAGACTTTCTGTCCCCTGAATCTCCCCTTAGGTGGCGGCGGCGCAGCGGAACTTTTCGTGGAAAAACGTCAAATCCCCCGAAGTTTTTAGGTCAGAAGGCTTCTTATAGGCGAAGAGGTAGACCGAGGGGGTGCCTGGGGCCACCACACCATGCCCTGGCGCGGCCAGGCCCAGCCCGCGCCTGGGGGTGGTGTGGCCAGGCCCTAGCCCTCCTCCGTCTCGTATTCTGGCTCCTGGAGTCTTCTGGAAAAATAGGCACTTTGGCTTTTGTCCCATCCAATTCCGAGAATATTCATTTTCTGACTTTCCTGGAACCAAAAACAGCAAAAAACAAGCAGCGGGCACTGTGGCTCTTGTTAATAGGTTAGTCCAAGAAATCATATGAAAAGTACTCCAAAGTGTGGACAAAACACAAGAAAGTGGATAAAACCAAGCATGGAGCATCAAAAATTATAGATACATTTGCAATGTATCACAGTGCCGTAAAGTGTCCCGGTGACTGCCACAATGCTCATGGCTCCCGTGATTACAAAGGGTGTGATCTTAGAGATTAGAGTTCCTATTGAACCATGTGGGTCGGTAAGAATCAAATAGTAAGATTTGAAACAGAAGTCGTTATTGTTTTGACAATGATGAACCGACTGCATGCAAAGAAGCGATGATGGGCCCTGACTCCATAAAATGACTAGAAGTCATAGAATCCGTGATAGTATCCATACACGAGAAATCAAGTTTCTGAACTTGGAAGACCCTCCGGAAAGACGTGAAGCCTATCGGTCATGTTTGGATCTATAAAGAAATAGACATGGATGTTTAACATCTATGAAATAGTCGACATGTCGGAAAGAAGTTTACGGCAATGTTCAAGGAGTTGGCTATGACAAGATTTGATCTTTCATAGCGATATTTAGTCTTGACGGATTAATATAGCGACCACAGCATATAATTTGGTATATGGTAGTTGAATAAACAAAACAAGGTTCTTCTAATAGAATGGTTACCTAGGACGTGTACATGACACGGTTCGAAGGGTTTTTTTAATTCAAAGGGTGCTAAAAGGGCATGCAAACTTCAATAGTTGAAGTGAGCATAGCGTAGTTGGAATCTTCACCATGATGAAAATGTTAAAGGAGTTTAATTTCATCAGAGATGATGAAGATGCTTGCATTTGCAAGAAATTAAGTGGGAGCGCTGAGACAAATTTCCAATACATTATGCAGAGTACATATTGTTGATTTTAAATGATGTATCTTTTATTGACACAAGTTAAGAATTTCATTAAAATAGGATTTCGATGAAAGACTTGGGAAAAACCGGAATATTTGGCATCAATGTCTATATGGATAGATTGAGGCGCTAATATGGTTATGCCAGACGTACACATATGAGATATTGAAAGCGTTCAATATGGAAACAACAAGAAAGGTTCTTACTGCGTGGAAATGATTGTATCAAGATTCAAGTGCTTCAACACTTGGTGAGTAAAATCACATGAATATTTTGATCGATTATACCATGATATGTATATATCCAGATATGTCCTATGCTCTAAATGTTATGAGCACATACCAGAATGATTCATAAGATGATCATTGGATGATAGTAAAGATATTCTTATGAGCTTTGGAAGAACTAAGAATATATCATGTATAAGTGACAAATAGCTAAAGGTAGTTCATTGTAAAGTGTTACATTCATACTAGTTTTGTCACAAGATATAAATTAATTTTATCTCAATTTAGACTATGGGTGGCACAATGTAATGGAAAGGATGTTCCATGATGGATTTGGATAAGTTCCAAAGTTGAAACATTGTGACGGATACTACAACAAAACGCTAAGTATATGACTGCTATAGTAGCAGGAAAGGAGGGCATTTGTGTTAAGAAGTTTGTTATCAAACTTGGTGTGGTTCAAAGTGGGCTAATACTATGAAGATATATTGTATGACAATAATATCAACATATTTAAACCCGAACGAACTAAAGGTCTCACCAAAGGACCAAATTTATACAATGCCATCTCATTTGAGAATGAGTGATGCGTAGAGATGCAAAGACATGCAAATACACACGGACCTGAAAGTGCCAGATCCGGAGATTATGTTAACCACTAGCAAACGCGTATATTCAACACCTAGGTGTTGTATATACAAGTTACAAACTAGATTATTGACTCTAGTGCAAGTGGGAGACTGAAGGGAATATGCTCGAGAGGCAATAATAAAGTGGTTATTATCTTATTCCATGTTTATGATAAATATTTATTTTTCATGCTATAATTGTATTAATTGGAAACGTTAATACATGTGTGTTTAATAAACAAAATACAAAGTTCCTAGTAATGCTTCTCATATAAACTAGCTCGTTGATTAACAAGATGATCAAGGTTTCCTGATCATGGACATTGGATGTTGTTAATAACAAGGTCACAACATTGGTGGAATGATGTGATGAACATTCATCCGAAGTATAGCATTACGATCAAAGTCATTATGTTTATATTGATATAACATCATACAAAGTAATCTTAATCCTTAGACCATGAGATCATGTTAATCACTAACACCGGAAGAGTATCTTGATAACATCAAATGTCACACCGTAACAGGGTGACTATAAAGGTGGGTTCAGTGCTACGAAGGTGTTATGTTGAGGCTCATGAATCAAGAGTGGGATTTGTCCATACCGATGACGGATAGATATACTCTGGGCCCTCTCGGTGATATCACATTGAAATAGCTTACAAGCAAGTGATGTGATCACTAGAATGTTATATCATGAGAACAAGAAAAGAGTGCATGTCGGTAATGAGATCAAACTAGGTATTTGGATACCGATGATCGAATCTCGGACATATAATATATCACGAGACAAAGGGATTTAGTTATGATGTTAAAGGTTCACACGATCACAAGAGTCATTGTTGAATATGTGGGAGTCAGCACGGATCTCCAGGTCCCGCTGCTGATTATTGATCGGAGAGGGGTCTCGATCATGTCTGCATTATTCACGAACCGTATGGTGACACACTTAAGGGATACCGACACCATTTGGAGCAAATATGTTTCAGATAAAGATTTAAGAAAGCGCTGGAATTATTTCAATAGACACCAAAACTGTTTCGGGTGAAATTGCTGAAATTGGTTCTGCATGTGATATTGAAATATTGCAGGGGGTTTTATGTGAATGTTTGTTAATTAATGTAATTAACAAAATTCTGAATAAAATAAATAAAATAGTTTTATTTAATGAGAGCTTGCATTAAATTTGGTGGAAATTTAATGCATGTGTGAGTGGAATTTTGAGTGGAGGCTTTTTATGGGAGTGGGAGCTCCACCCACATGAATGTGGAAGAGGTGGGGGCACCACCATGGCTACCATGCCATGGCCCTTGGGTGCCCCCCTCTTCCCTATAAAAGGCCCTCCTCTCCTCCTCACAACACACACTTCCTCGTGAAGGATCTCTCTCCCCCTCTAGTTATTCCCCATGGTCCCGGATTAGCGAGATACATGTTCCCGGTGACTTTATCTGGAAAGGATTTGCTGCCTCTGCTGCTTTGCTGGAGCGAGGGATGGAGGTTGTCGGGGTACCGGACGTGTGTGCGATCACGGATGTGCCGCTGCTTTGCGGTGCTGGACTTGGTGGTGCTAGACTTGCTGGAGATGGATCTGATGGACGTGCTGAGCCGGACCTGCTGGACTTCATCACAATCTTGAGATCGGCAAGTGTACGACTACATCCTCCACGAGTTCCAACTCGTTAACAAAGCTTTGTTCTCTTCGAGGGTAAGTTCTCTATGGATGTATATCCACCCATTGCTTGTATCTAGTAGATAGATCTTGGCGTATAGTTCCCATCGTAGGAATTTTTTTGTATTCTATGTTGCGAACCCAACACAGATATCACAAACCTCATTGGAGTTTGCATCGTGCCTTCGCGTTGTAAAAGGCCTTGGCAACGGAGATCCATTGCCAAGATGTCAAGATCTCACCAAGACTCCCGTCTCGCTGTGCCGGTTCGAGAGAGAGATCCCCGACCGACGCTGATCCTAGGGATTGCACCAGACCGGTAGCTGCCGGCTTGAGCAATTGGCTTGTACCGTGTCTTCGTGGTGTGTGTGTTCATCGTGTTCCTCATGTGTGAGTTCGTGGTTTTCGCTCCCTCCCTCATCCCCTACTCACTCCCCCTCGATTTTCAAGGGATTCATGAAAGATCGGGCCATCCCCGAGGCCACCCCTAAACATATTGGTATCAAGAGCTTAGTTGCTCACCAATTCCCCCACAAATGTTTCTTCTATTCACCAAAAAAATTCGAAAATTACCAAAAAAGAGATTTGCCATCGGATCAATCTCTGGATTTGGTGTGTTTTCCGTGGTTTTGGTCCATAGATTTATTGCTTGGGGTATCGATCTACCTTCCTTGTATGTTCGAGCCCCAATTTTGGTCAGATTTTTGCAGATTTGAGGAATTTTGGGCCATTTTTGCATACAATTTCGAAATACACGCGCCCAGGAATCCACAAAGCGTTACTACCACGAGTCGAGAGATACTACCAGAGAGCGGTACTATCGGTCTTCACCGGTACTACCGATCACTGCTACTACCGGTCACCGGTACTACTGGCCGATTTCGGCGGTACTACCACCCCTGTCAGACAGCAATTTTCTCAACCCTTTCGTTCCAATTTTGTTCTCTGACCTTTTTCCTTTGGTTTGTTCGTGTTTCGCGTGCGTGTCGCCTTACTAACAACAAGCTTCTGCCTATAACTTACACTGCACTCTCCTCGACACTGTGACATCCGAACACCATACCAAAACATTGGCAGCAAGTCGTCAACAATGGCAAAGGTATAACTTGCTCCACCTTATTAACCCTTCTTCCTTGTGTGTATCTATCCTATGAGAGCAACTCATTTTGTGTTGCCTAAGCATTGTGCACTTGCCCTTGGAGAAGTGAGAGTGTTGAAGCAAATACAAAAGTGACATAGTAGTATAGAAAGGGAGAAAACGAATCAATAAAAAGAGAGAAAAGGCAAAAGCAAAAGAAAATTAGAAAGATACAAAGTCTCCCAATACAAAGAGAGTCTCAAGCTTGTAAGCAAAGAGAGATATAGAGCGCGACCAAGGCAAGTGCACAAATTCAATGCTTAGTTCTCTTTTGGCGAATGAGTTGTGGTCTCTCCTTGCGTTGGCACGACACCGAGCTTAGTCTTCGTTAGGACCTTTTGTGCCCATTTTTATAGTCATGCTAACCACATCCATCTCCATGTGTGTGTATCCTTTGTGTTTTGTAGATCGTTTCATTTTTTCTTTTGATCTTTGGTTCTCTACCACCTTTAACAATAACCTTTTCTTTGGATCGTTTCGTTTGGTTTTCCACAACCCGAACCTTCTACCAAAAGCCTTTGAGAGTTAGTTCTTTATTTAGAGTGAGGTTTCTTTGTGATTTCACTTTTCAAGCTAATAGCTCTTGCTTGTGGTTTCTAGTTTTCTGCAATCCCCAAGGTGAGGTTGAAGGTCTACCCCCCACCACATATTGCTCTCCATATACAATCCTTTGTGTTTTGCATGATGGATAGGCATGGTGAGTCGAGCCAACCACCTACACCAGAAGAAGAACATGGACCGTGCATGACGCGTGCAAGCCACTTCATCGTCTAAGAAGAGTTCCATGAACGTTGCCAAGCTCTCGAGACACGACAAGACGAACAATTTGATGAGACACAAGCCGAATTCAAGAGCATCGACAATCGCTTTGATGGCCTCGAAAGGCAAATGCGCGCTATGCATCACAACTTTGGCCATCAAAAGGAAGTGCTCCAATGCTCCGTCGCTGAAACGAATGACAAGCTTCGTGTCCTCATCGACAGATTAGCAAGACTACGCTCACGCGCATCAATATATTCAATATCTTCGCGTCATCATTCTCCTCTTCGCCAAGATCTTCATCCAAGTGCTCCAATACGCAATGACACCCCCGTGGTTGAAGATGGAAGCTCTTCGAACTATGTACCTTCCTCATGGCATGCTGCAACATCAAGCTATGATGGTGATTTCTCTTTAAGGCCACATGCAAGGCGGGAATAACACCATCATCACGCAAGGGCACTAGTGATCCAACAAGCAAAACCACAAGAAGAACTGCGAGTGGAACCTCATCTTTGTCATCGCCGTCATGAACGTCCACACCGACACCATGGTCACCTTGACGAGCCTCCTCCGCAACAACAAGACTTGGAGCGTCAAGTGGTACATATTGAGCGATGCCCACCACGTCATGAGGCTCAAGACCATGATCTTCACTGTGAGGACCATGTTCCTAATCCACATCACCAACCGAGGAACGAGCCTCCTCTTCGTCATCAACCTCGTAAACAACCACGCCAAGAGCAAGAGCAAGCTCCTCAACAAGGTCGCGAGAACCAAGTTCCACCTCCTCAACCACAAGAACATCATCAAGGTCACCAACCTCGTCAAAATGACCGCAAGGATGAAGAAAATTTCGGCAAGCTCAAGTTCACAATGCCCAAGTTTACCGGATCCAATGACCCTGAAGAATACCGCTCATGGGCACTCAAAGTCGACAAGATCTTCCGTATGCACAATTATAGCAAGGAGAAGATGGTCGCCATGGCTTCACTAGAGTTTGATGATTACGCCAACCTTTGGTGGGAACAAATTCAAGTTGCTCGTGACGCAATACAAGAGCCACCAATCACAACGTGGCATGACATGAAGGCTCATATGATATCCCGCTTTGTTCCTTCGCACTACACACGTGACCTCTTCAACAATCTTCAGTCGCTTCGTCAAGGGACAAAGACTGTGGAAGAGTACTTCAAGGAAATGGAGCTCAACATGATCCGTGCCAACATTGAAGAGCACAAGGAACAAACAATGACACGTTTCCTCATTGGCTTGAACCACCCAATCAAGCGCATCATCGAGTTACAAACATACACAAATATGGTTGAGCTTGTGCACATCACAACAAAGGCCGAACGGCAACAGACTCTCTGTTCTTGGTGTTTTTAGCAGCGGTTCCCCCTCCAATCTTCCTCCGGTGGCGGCCAACGGACTCTCTGTTCTTGGTGTTTTCTATCTCCGCCAACCCTCGAGGACTCCTCGGGGATCCTTATATAGGGGTTTTTAGGTCAAGAGAACTCCATGGGCGAAAGAGTCAAGGCGATCGGCCGGCCAAGGAGGAAAAGAGGGTAGGTGGCACGCCCACCTGTGCTAGGCGCGCCACCCATGCTTATTTGGATTTCCTGGCCTTCTAGGTGGGATTCTTGTGCTACAGATGCTCCTCGTGGATAAATATTGGCATTTCCAAAAGTTCAGGTCCATTTGATTTCGTATAGGTCCTGAAACATCAAAAACATTGAAAACAATGTTTTTCTGCCCTGCCTGGTTATAGCCAAAATAAAGGGAATCATTGGTAAATCCCCCAAAATCAATGTAAAACATGGATATAAAATTATATGTGATGCAAATATGTGGAAAAACATGTTAACAAACTACAAAGTTCATGTATGTATTTTACATGCATCAGCGCGACGAACCCGTTGAAGTAGGCGTGGAAGGTGGAGTCGAAGGCAGATCCGAGGCAGAAGCCCCCGCCATGGTAGTACACGAGCACGGGTAGCCTGGCCGCCGGCCGGGAAGAGTCTAAGCTGGGTCGGGGGAGGTAGAGGAGCGCATAGATCCAGGAGGATACGGTGATGTCGCGTGACTTGACCACGTCATCGTCTTCTTGTATGGAAGTGGCTATAGACTCATCGGAGAACAGATATAGACTTGGAGGCGGGGCATGGACTCGTAGAGGATCTCGTCGTCAGCGACGACAAGGGTCACCATGGTGCGGCCTATGTGGACGGTTTGCGATATTCAAGTGATCGGCAAGCTGCCTGTGTTTGGTTGTTTTGTATAGTCAAAAAAGTTAGTTGGTCGGACCATGAAAATGTCAAAGTTCCTTCTCTCAAACTTTTCTTGAAGCTAAAGCCTTGATGGAGATAACATTGTTTAGCTGTTTCATGTGAAAGATTCTGATGTCCAAGTCTGCCACAGTAGTAAAAACATGTGTGTGTTGAACAGAATCTAATAGCAAAATGAGACATTCTTCATTCCGACTAACAAGCACCGACCATACTAATAAGCACTGTTTATTTCTAAAATTATTGATATTAACATAGAACATGTGGTAGGAACATACTTGCATGTGTAGCACTAGCAATCGACCTATGAATGACAAAACTACGAAAATAAGTCTAGGATGCAATATTTGTACACGCTACTCCCAATATATACCGGCACTCAATGTGGACCCAAACACGAATTAGGCAGAAAGGGATCAACCATCCAGCTGATCAGTTGTCGCCATCGGACCAGGTGATGCCCTCCATGCCGACATTCTGGTCGAGCCCCAGGGCGTTCCACACTGCCGGAGATGCGTCGACGATGTTATTGGCACATGGGGGTTCAAAGTTGTGGTCTTCATCGCAACCATACACAGAGTCGCACTCGTCCACCACCTTGGCATACACGGATTTGCCATTGGCACTGATCTTGATGCGGTGCCCGCAGCGCACCATGTTCTTGAACCAGCCGGTGGAGAGTGCGACAACCATCTCCTCATCACTATGGTAGGCATTGTCGCACTCCGAGGGGCCACCGCCGTCCTTGCCCTTCTCGAAGCTGTTGAGGGTCAAGACAGCCTTCGTGCTCGCGGTGACCGGCGGCGAGCAATGGAACTGTGGGTACCTCTTACCATCCTCACAACAATCCGGATCATTGCTCTTCTCACAGTTCCCCGACTTTCCTGGGAGATAGCCGCTTGCATGGCAAACACCGAGCTGTGGGCGGAGTGAGGATGCAATGTGGGAGGTTGAGAGCGCCACCAAGAGGAAGATTGCCATGGTGGCTAGAGTTCTCGCGGTTGCCATCTTATTAGTCTCTTAGACACTGAACACTATTGAATTATAACCCCTCGTCTTTGTGGCTGCTACACTAGTTTGTTTGCCTAGATTGCTCGTGATTAGAGAGCTGCAGCAGGGTCGACTTTATATGGTGACCTCCCCGGTGATCTGCTAGTTTAGTTATGAACACCAAATGGTAGCATGTTTTCCACAGGAAATTGCGTTTTTACCTGCACGGCAAATTGTTGATAAGTTTAGATTTGGTAGTGCGTAACGTATCAACAAATTTGACAAACAGGACGGACGTGCCGTACGTCTTATCAGGATCCTTCGGAAAGAGAGGATTAGCTAGAGCGATGATAAAATATTGCAGAATAGGTTCAAGGAGTTGAGTGAACTCATAGCAATATTTTTCGGTACTTCCAACCACGACTGACACCATAAACTGACAGCAACATGTTTCCATGGGACAATAATTCTGGCGTGTGATAGAATTCTTGACATATTTCTCTCTTATCCGAGAGCTTGGTAAGGGCTTGTATTTATGTTGATATATATACTTGTGGGAGAATAGTTTTGGTCTTTTTTTTTTTTTTGAGGTTTTGGTCATTTTGTCTGCCTTGATATAGTAGTCTGAAATCGAGCATCAATGTGATATGTTTGAGGTTGCAATAGTGTGTGTGCACAACTCTAGCAGGTACGGTAAAAACACCACCGGAACTATGAAATTCCGGCGAGTTTACATGTTGGGTCGATTTCAGATGGCCTAGCAGCCACTGTACTATGGCCCGGCCCGTTAAATCGTTTAAGGTGGCCCGTTAACTCGCGCGCTCGAGCGGTACATATACAGACCGAAGCGGCGGGTGCGGAGTGAAACCCTCACTCGCTCCGCTGCACAATCTTAGCTCAGTCTCCCGCGCAGATCCGGCCATGTCTTCTTCGCGCGGATGGTTCGGGGTTGGGAGAGGCCGCGCCTGAGGCGGCAGCGGCGGGGATCGCCCCCGTGCGGATGCGGTGACCTCTCCAAGGAGGAGAGGAAGCGCATCATCCGCTCCGAGGGTGCCAAGAAGCGGGCGGCGCTGTGGTGGACCAACCGACGGATCTCTCCCCCGCCGTCCCTCCGCGCCTACGCGCCGTCGTGGTGGCCCTCCTCGTCCCCGATTCGGCCGTGTTGGGTCGCCGGAACGCGCCACCACGGTACGCAGGTATGCGCACGTCGGAGAATGCCCAAGGATCCTCTTGCCTCGCTCCTCCACCCACCATCCTCTGATGACTGGAGCTCCCCCTCCCCTCGCAGGAGGAGAGGCGTCGTGCCGTCGTGATCGTGCATCTAGCCAGGGGCGAGGGAGGAGGTGTGCGCTACAGGCATCGTGAAGCTGGCCCCGACGAAACTCATCGACCTCAGCGAGGACTGAGCGGTTCACCACTGCGCTGCTATGCTACGCCGCTGCGCCCAAAAGCTTGCCACCGATGTTGTTTTTGAGCCCGGGTGCCGTCGTGGCTAGATTTGTGTAATTAAGTAGGTCCACGCCTCGAGCAGCTTTTGATCTGCTATAACATGTATGTAAATACTATGATCGAACTCGTCTGGACCTTACCTTGTTTCCCCCAAGTCTCCTCTCCTCTTCCTGTAGCTTTGAGAGTCGCGTTCGCGCCACCAGGGCTCGGCCGTGCCTTTCTCGCTGGATTAGACGGTGGGAGATGGCGTCGGCGGGTCATCGGAGTAGTTGTAGGCTGTAGGGTTTCTGGCCTCGTGCATGTAGTGGGCGTCTTGCCCGGGAGGGGATGCGGTGTTGCAGATCTCGGCGGTCGGATCTGTGAGCTCCTAAGGTTCTTCCCAGCCCCCTTTTGCTCCGGTGGCCAGAGCTGAGGTTGGTAGGAAGAGCAGCCGCTCCAAAATATAAATGTTGGCTCGCAGGGTTCCAATCGAGAGGTGGTGGCCTTAGGCATTCCGTTCTTGCCAGTCGTGGAGGCGAGGGGACGGGCGCGTCGGAGCGATGTGGGGCTTGGTGGATCCTCTTCTGGTTGGCCGTGGCGACGGGGGGAAGAGGAGAAGCTAGTCTGCACCTTCTTCTTCGATCTGGAGATGGTGGTGCTGGCCTCCTACGAAGGAGGCAGTGGTGGTGATCCTATTGGATGGGGAAGGTCTTCCTCCCTCTCTTCCTGGTCGCCGTGGTGGTGACGAGGTTGAGGATGGTGTGTGGGGCCTGCCTCCTTCTCTAGCCTCACCGGAAGGTAGGTGGTGGTGGGATGGGGCTGGTGGCTCGCGATTCCCCAGGAGTGTCACCTCTCCGGCAAGAGGGTCGGTGCTACCTGCTCGCCTGGGTGTTCTGGCGAGCTCCACCCTGGAAGCTACGTTCACCAGAGTTCTTCAGCGTCGACGCTCAGTCGCCGCTATCTTTGGCGCAAGAAGCCACTCCAGGCTCGGAAGCAAACGTAGCTCGAGCTCCTTCCTCCAGTTTCGGAGGATCTTCTCCGACCTCGACGCGGGATTCATGGCCGGCGCCGCCCCAAGTGGCAAGTTCCCCGGTGGCGTCGTCGACCCCCATGATTCTAGGTCTCTTCGCGGTGAAGAAGACCAAGGACCTGATTGCGTTTTTATTTTTTGTTCTTTGGTATTTTTTGTAAAAGGACTAGCCCTATCTATCTTTTCCCCTTTTCTCAGGGGCCTGGCTGTAATTGTTCTGCACCGCTTGGTTTAATGAAGCTTTTGGGGCCTTCTGGCCCATCTCGTTCAAAAAATGATCGAACTCGTCTGCATCGTTCAATTTCCCCACGAGATGATATTCATTTAAATTTCAAATTTCTCATTTTCGTTTACGGTGTCTGATCTATGCGACAGTGTTCGGAACTTAAAAAAATAAGTACAATCGCATGTGCTCACATTTTGTAGTTTGCAAATTTAGCGTATATGCTAGAGTTGCTCTTGGAGCTTCTCTAGCAAATACCGCGAATCCCCCGGACTGCAAAATTTCGTTCTGATATGCGGTATCACGGCTAAAAACTGGCCTTTCCAGATACCACAAAAACAAAGATATCGCAATTTTTTGCGGTTTCCCGTATCGAGCCCCATCCATCCCGCATATATTTAGTGCGGGCAGCGCTGGATGCGGGATAGCGCATCCATTTTCCCTTCCTCCCTCGCCCAGAACCCTCGTCGCCGCCCGCATTCATCTCCGATTCTGGCCGACTCTGTCGATAAAAAGCACATCGCCACTGCCAACCTCCGTGTGCACCCCCCCTCTTGCCATGGCCAGCCAATCGAGCAGTGATTTTGGCGGATGCGACTGCCGGTGCCACGTCGTCTGAGGAGGAGGAGCTCTAGTCTGCGAGCTCGCCTGCCGCTACCGTCGGTGGAGGGGGAGCACGAGCGCATCCCCGTGCAGGGACACCGCATAGGCGCTCGTGAGCAAACCTGCCCCTCTCCCCGCCCCGTTTCCGCCCGACGATGCCGCAGACGATGTCGCGGATGAGGCAGAAGAGCTGCTGCTGGCGGATATGTGCGCCCTGCCTCCGGTCCTCCGCGAGCCTGCTGTCAACGACGCGCAGGAGGAGGTCTTGGTCACCGAGGCCAAGTACCATTCGTTGTGCACCGTGGTCATGCAGATCGTGCATCATCGGAAGCGCCGCCGCGACGCGCGCAGGGCGGAGAAGCATGAGTTTCTCCGTGTCTGTTGCCTCTCCTTCCGCGAGCACATGGGGCGGCTCGAGGCCTTGGAAGCCCACTTACCCGATGAGAACTCCATGGCCGACGACTTTGGCAACACGGAAACCGACGAGGAGTAAGCGCCACCGTCATTGATGATCCGGTGAGTACGTAAAGCCAGTAATCCGTAGATGCTAGGTGAAGTCTAGATGCAGGGTGTGGCATCAAATTCTGCTAAACTTTATATGTAGATCTAGATGATCAAAACCTCATCTATGTAACCTGGCGCCAATGTTGATGATTTTTAAATATGCAGTTCGGATTAGTGCATCTGATCCGCCTCATGTTTTTTATACCGCAAACAACGTTTCCGGTTTACCGCATCCGCCTTTTGCGGTACCGCAATATGAGGGTATATGCTAGAGATGCTCTTAATGCGTTATTTGCAATGTTGATTGGTGGGGCTGTGTTAGCCAACATGGGTGGTGTGGCTAGAGTGTATACTTGTTTATTATGGTGATTGGTGGTCACATTGTGTACCCAGTCTATCCACATACTATTATTCTTTGTATTATGCAACTCAGACTTTCTTTATTATCGTCAAATCTGGACGGTAATGCTTCAACCCTGCAAAATATGCTTCAATCTTGCAAAAATTAGTTAGCATACATGCACGTATGTGCTATATGCATATTGCTATCGGTAAGACAGATCAAGAACCAAGAAGCTCTTTTACCTTGAGCTATAGTAGCCAAAATAAGGCATGGCTGAGCAAGAGTTGTAAGATAAGCTAGAAATATTTGACCTCTATTTCTCCTCCTAACTCTCGCCCCTCCTCTTCTAAGCGACCAGCAGGTGAAGCTGGGCTGCCCCTGAGCTCCCTCCACCGACAACGCCGGTTGGAGGTGGCAGAGGGGTGGTGTCGGAGTAGGTAGGGTAGATAGATGTAGTGGGTAGTGGGCAGTATGCCCGTAGGTAGAAGCGGTGGCCGGGATCTATGCAGCAAGATCCGATGATTTTTAGGGTTTCTTGTCGGCGTTCTCCTGGTCCGTGATGGACATGCAGCGGTTGGCGGTGACCAACGCTTCTCTGGATAAAGCTGCTCCCGGTGCTGATGTCGAGTTGTGGCAGCAAGTTCCAGCCCTTCCTCTGACCGGCCGTGGTGGCGGGGGGAGTTGGGCCGGGCTTGGCATGCGGCGACAAGACATGGAGCCTCCGAGCTACTCCGCGGTGCAGGCAAGCGGCGCCAGGAGGTTGTTGGGTTCCCTTTCTCATGGTGCTCCTCTGGTTGGAAGCAATGTTGAGAGGTGCGCCCCGACGGCTCGAGCATAAAGCTCGGTCGTGGCCATGGGTGCTCCTCACTCCTTTAGGTCTCCCCCAACCTCCTGGCCGGCCGTGGTGGCGAGGGGAAGGATGGTGGCTACTTGATGTGGTTTGAAGTGCGCTGGTGGCCTTCTCTGCTACGGCGAGCAGAACACGCGGCTAGCAATTTGGCCACCGTGATCTTTGGCCAGCATGGTGGCCCGTCTTAAACCTCCATGGTGGAGGCCCTACATCGAATCCTACGCTGGAGCTCGTCACCTTCTTTTAACCATGTGGTTTGATGAGTGCAATTATGATGCATATTTAAACATACAAATTACTCATATTGTCACTCATCTCATGCTCCATCTAGCTTCAACTATACTTTTATACATGATTACTGTTTGTTTCCATTTTCCAGTGAGTTTTGGACAACTAATAGTTTTTATTAGGATTTTATTACTTTTCCTTGTCTTTAATATGTGTGTAGGTGTTATGGATGACTATGGATAATGGATGGCAAGAGCAACCAAGAGGATGCAATATAGAGGAGTTACATACACCAGACTTAGACATATGAGGTGTGGAAAAGTCTTATTTTTCTATCATCTCATATTAAAGATCCAAGGACATGGTGTTGTATCTCTTGTCCATACGAGTCCAATGAGCCGAAGAACACCTCAATCGGAGTTCGTATAAAGAAATGGCGGAAAAACACTATCATGGCTCATCGCCACATGGTGCGTGATGTGTTCGCCGGCGCTGTTGCCGCCGACATAGAGGCGGGAGAAGTCGGCGCGGTCGTGCGCCATGGCTGATCGCTGCTGGCATGGTGGGATATGACCCACGCGGGCGCCTCCCATGAGTCGGTGTCCGAGAACGGGACGGGGTGCTCCGGCGCGAGGCGGTACTCAGCGGAGACGACAAGGACGTTGGCGAGCGGCGAACCCGTTGAAGTAGGCGTGGAAGGTGGAGTCGAAGGCGAATCCGAGGCAGAAGCCCCCGCCGTGGTAGTACATGAGCACGGGTAGCTTGGCCGCCGACCAGGAAAAGTCTAATCTGAGTCGGGGGAGGTAGAGGCACGCAGAGACGCAGGAGGATACTGACCGCATAGTCGTCTTCGTCTATGGAAGCGGCTACGGACTCATCGGAGCACTGATAGTGCTCCACGCGGTTCCTGTAGACACGGAGGTGGGGCATGGACTCGTAGAGGATCTCTTCGTCAGCGACGGCAAGGGTCGACATGGGTTCGGCCTATGTGGCCGGTTTGCGATATTCAAGTGATCGGCAAGCTGCCTATGTTTGGTTGTTTTGTATAGTCAAGAAAGTTAGTTGGTAGGACGATGAAAATGTCAAAGTTTCTTATCTCAAACTTTTCTTGAAGCCAAAGCCTTGATCAAGATAACATTGTTTAGTTGTTTCGTGTGAAAGCTTCTGATGTGCAAGTTTGCCACAGTAGTAAAACATGTGTCTGTTGAACAAAATATAGTAAAATGAGACATTCTTCATTCTGACTAACAAGCACCGACCATATCGTAATAAGCACTGTTTATTTCTAAAATTATTGATATTAACATAGAACATATGGTAGGAGCATACTTACATGTGTAGCACTAGCAATCGACCTATGAATGATAAGACTACGAAAATGAGTCTAGGATGCAATATTTGTACACGCTACTCCCAATATATACCGACGCTCAATATGGACCCAAACATGAACTATGCGACAGGGATCGACCATCCAGTTGATCAGTTGTCGCCATCGGACCAGGTGATGTCCTCCATGCCGACATTCTGGTCGAGCCCCAGAGCGTTCCACACTGCCGGGGAGGCGTCGACGATGTTGTTGGCACAGGGAGGTTCAAAGTTGTGATCTTCATCGCAACCATATACGGAGTCGCACTCGTCCACCACCTTGGCATGCACGGATTTATCATTGGCACTTATCTTGATGCGGTGCCCGCAACGGGCCATATCCTTGAACCAGCCAGTGGAGAGTGCGACAACCATCTCCTCATCACTATGGTAGACGTTGTCACACTCCGACGGACCACCGCCGTCTTTTCCCTTCTCGAAACTGTTGAGCGTCAGGACGGCCTTCGTGCTCGCTGTGACCGGGGGCGAGCAGTGGAACTGCGGGTACCTCTTGCCGTCCTCACAACAATCTGGATCATTGCTCTTCTCACAGTTTCCGGACTTTCCTGGGAGGTAGCCGCTTGCACGGCAAACACCGAGGCTGGGCCGGAGTGAGGACGCAATGTGGGAGGTTGAGAGCACCACCAGGAGAAGGATTGCCGTGGTGACTAGAGCTCTTGCAGTTGCCATCTTAGACACTGACCACTCTTGAATTACAACACGTCTTGTTTGTGGCTGCTGCACTAGTTTGTTTGCCTTGATTGCTTGTGGTTAGAGAGCTGCAGCAGGGTCGACTTTATATGGTGATCTCCCTGCTGATCCGCTAGTTCAGTTATGAACACCAAATGGCTGCATGTTTTCCACGGGAAACTGTTTTTTGACCTGCACGGCAAATTGTTGATAAGTTTAGGCT
This sequence comes from Avena sativa, assembly GCA_916181665.1. Classification (NCBI taxonomy): domain Eukaryota; kingdom Viridiplantae; phylum Streptophyta; class Magnoliopsida; order Poales; family Poaceae; genus Avena; species Avena sativa. The sequence continues at coordinate 444,556,887 of OV702297.1, forward strand.
TGGCAGTCCGTAACGTATCAACAAATTTGAGAAATAGGACGGACGTGCCGTACTTATCAGGATGATTGGGAAAGAGAGGATTAGACCGACGATAAAATATTGCGGAATAGGTTCAAGGAGTTGAATGAACTGATAGCAACATTTTTCCGGTGCTTCCAACCATGACTAACACCATAAAACGGTCATGAAAATCGATAAAGTTGATTATATCGAGCATTGAGCCACTTGGGATTTGCAATTTTTCATCACGGCATGTATCTTGCTTCCAGAATATAGAGCTTAACTACTTCTGGCCCCATTGATTTACATGCAAAATATATGTTTTTATTTCATCTGACAAGCTATTGAAAACCAAACGAAACATATATGTTGTGGCGTCATGAGTAGACCAGAGAGGAAAGTGGAATAAGAGGAAAACACAAGAGTAAAAGTGCAGAAGAAATTGCACAACACTACATGCTATCATTATGAGTAAGTTTTCTTTATATAATGGAGGCTTTATCATTTAAAAGGTTTAAGCATTGCACTCGATATATGCATAATAAGGATGCACACGACCGCCTAAATCCAAAAACTAAAAGAGAAAGGGTGAAGTAGAAAATCATATCGCCTAAGGAGCTGGAGGGGCAATGCGTAGACACCTCCGTAAACCGGTTGCTGTTCTTCACATGCTATAGAGACGACTATAAACAGAAGATACTTATGCATGGTAGATAAAACTGCATGAGAGAAAAAAGATTATCATAAAAAACCTCATCATTTCTACATAGCCAGAGATAACAACAAGCGCTTCCACTAACAAGAATTCTAAACATGTGATCTATCCCATATAGTCAGTTGCCAAAAATATTAGCAACACTACGTAGAGGATACAAGGCAGAAGCCACTTAGACCACTGACCATATAGAACGCATAATTTATATTGGAAGAATGAATGTTTAGTTGTCTCATTATGATGACAGAAAACACATATCATATAGAAATGAAACATTTTTCTCAAACGTTCTCCCATCGGAAGCGTTTATGAAACGTTTATGAAACGTTTATGAGTATTATATCGATGTATCCTCTCCATTTTCCTCTCCATTTGTGAGTATTACATCGCTGTATCATCAAACGTTTTCTTCCATCGGGAGCGTTTATGAAACATCACCCAAGAAAATAAGAAGCTGACAACTTCAGCAACTCCAACAGCCAAACAAGACAGTCGATAAAATGTAAAAAACTCTCGGACCACGCCTGCCGCGATAAATAGTTTGAATGTCGTGTCCGTGGCATGAAGGTAAGACCCCAGGATTTATCCTGTGTGGCCTAGTAATCGCACATGAATGCGCTCTGTCAGTAAATTATCCGTATCAACGATAGAATGAAATATCCCGACGAACGCGTTGGGTACCCCGAAATAATAGAACTGGAATTCAGTATTCGATGAGACATCAATGGCCTGAAATGAATTATGTCAGCAAAACTCTGAGTTCAAGCCTGAGGACTTGAATTTGACGTAGGTTCACAATGTTTTTGTCTTTGAGCAATTAACTGATTCCCGATCTGTCGGATGCATCAGGCCTGTTGTACCAAATCCCTACGATGATTTAAACAAAAGAAAAACTTTAGTCTACAATAAAATTGTCTTTGAGATACAACCCAAACCTGTGATTCGGATAGAGTCTCGAGGGCTACTAATATGGGTATGACTACTCGGGTTCTTATGATTAGTTACCCCGGTTACATAGCTCACAGCCCACGAAGCCCAAGAAGAAGGCCCAGGAAGCATCCGGCGGAAGGCATAGATTGTTAGATAAGGAAATAGAAACCGACATTGTATTACGGTTGTAATTGATGCAGCACGTCCTACGGACGCCCCTACATCTACATCACCAAGTCCCCCAAGTGGACCGATGACTCGCGTTCGAGACAAACTCCTCCAAGCTAAGGTGAATTCGCTCTTGTACTCATGTGACTTCGATACACCCCTGGATGGCTTGCTACTTCATGCCCCGACACTATGCATCATCAGGTATGAAGACACGAGCCAGAGGAGCGACGCAGCAGCCAACAGCTGCCAGGAGCCAGCGGTACTACCGGCCCCTAGAAGTGGTACTACCGCCCAAGCGGTACTACCGCTGGCCCAGGACAGAGAGCTTCCGCCAGCAGTCCCAGACCTCCGCGTTACCAAGACGACAGCACTACGGCATTCGTCGAGCGGTGCTACCGCTCGCGCCTAAAGACCCACGCCAGCGCCTCGGCCCGCTCCGGTACCTGCGAGCGGTACTACCGCCTTCAACCGGTACTGTCGGTCATAAGTTCCGGTACTACCGGTCATCCCAGGGCCTGTGCGTCCCAGCTCGGCCTTTGGCCTTGTAACGAACCCCTTTGATACTTTTAGTTGCCTAAAGTACCCGTGAACTTGTGGTTGGCCTATATATAGTCCCCACCTCTATTGTAAGCCGCAGGCTTGATATTTAGAATTAGTGAAACCCCTTGTGGATCTATCTAGTTCTTGCCTCATGGTCCTTTGATAGAGGAGCACCAAATATCACAAACCTCATTGGAGTTTGCATCGTGACTTCGCATTGTACAAGGCCTTGGCAACGGAGATCTATTGCCAAGACGTCAATATCTCACCAAGACTCCCTTCTCGTTGTGCCAGTTCGAGAGAGAGAGATCCCCGACCGATGTCGGTCCTACGGATTGCGCCGGACCGATAGCCACCGACGTGAGCAATTGGCTTGTATCGTGTCTTCATGGTGTGTGTGTTCATCATGTTCCTCGTATGTGAGTTCGCGGTTTTCGCTCCCTCCCTTACCCCCCACTCACTCCGCCTCAATTTTCAAGGGATTCATGAAAGATCGGGCCATCCCCGAGGTTGTCCCTCAACATATTGGTATCAAGAGCTTCGTTTCTCACGAATTCCCCCACAAATTTTTCTTCTATTCACCAAAACAATTCGAAAATTACCAAAAAAAAGAGCCCCAAATTTACCTTCGGATCGATCTCTGGATTTGGTGTGTTTTTCGTGGTTTTGGTCCATAGATCTGTTGCTTGGGGTATCGATCTACCTTCCTTGTATGTTCCTAGCCCTAATTTTGGTCAGATTTTCCACAAATTCAAGGATTTTTGGGCTGTTTTTGCATAAAATTTTGAAATACATGCGCACAGGAATCCGCAAAGCGGTACTACCAGCGAGCAGTACTACCGGTCACTGGTACTACCGGCCGATTTCGGCGCTATTACCGCCCCTGTCAAACATCAATTTTCTCAACCCTTTTGTTCCAATTTTGTTCTCTAACCTTTTTCCTTTGGTTTGTTCGTGTTTCGTGTGCGTGTCACCTTACTAACAACAACCTTCCGCATCTAACTTACACTCCGCGCTCCTCGACACCGCGACATCCAAACACCATACCAAAACATCGGTAGCAAGTCGTCAACAATACCAAAGGTATAACTTGCTCCACCTTATTAACCCTTCTTCCTTTGTGTGTATCAATCCTATAAGAGCAACTCATTTTGTGTTTGCCTAAGCATTGTGCACTTGCCCTTGGAGAAGTGAGAGTGTTGAAGCAAATACAAAAGTGACATAGTAGTATAGAAAGGGAGAAAAAGAATCAATAAAAAAGAGAGAGAAAGAAAAAGCAAATGAAAAATAGAAAGATACAAAGTCTCCCAATACAAAGAGAGTCTCAAGCTTGAAAGCAAAGAGAGAGATAGAGGAGACCAAGGCAAGTGCACAAATCGGTTGCTTATTTCTCTTTTGGCGAATGAGTTGTGGTCTCTCCTTGCATTGGCACGACACCAAGCGTAGTCTTCCTTAGGACCTTATGTGCCCATTTTTATAGTCATACTAACCACATCCGTCTCCACGTGTGTGTATCCTTTGTGTTTTGTAGGTCGTTTCCTTTTTTTGATATTTGGTTCTCTACCACCTTTAACAATAACCTTTTCTTTGGATCGTTTCATTTGGTTTTCTACAACCCAAACCTTCCACCAAAAGCTTTAGAGAGTTAGTTCTTTATTTAGAGTGAGGTTTATTTGTGATTTCACTTTGCAAGCTAATAGCTATCACTTATGGTTTCTAGTTTGGTGTGATACGTCCATTTTGCATCACTATTTTATATTATAATTTATAGTTATTCATTGATATATTTCATATTAAAAGATGATACTTATGTTATTTCATCTATTTTTGCATGATTGATGATTTTTGGAGGATGAACCACCGGAGTCAGGATTCTGATGGAAAAAGCACTGTCCAGATGCAAAATTCGCGAAGATCAGAAAATCCCAGAAAATATATAAAAATTCCTATTTTTCCATAAGACAAAGGAGGCCAGAAGGAGGAGTGGAGATGGGCCATAGGGGGCCCACACCACCCCCTGGCACGGGTCCCCTGGCCACGCCACCAGGTGGTGTGGCCACCCTGGCCCACCTCCAGCATCACCCTTTGGCGTATATAATCCCCTCAAAACCCTAAGACTCGGAGAGCGACCACAAAAAGATTCTGCCGCCTGTGCGGGGCAGAAACTACAGAGAGAGAAAGAGCTCTCCGGTAGACAGAAATCTGTCGAGTAAATTCCTTCCCGGAGAGGGGACATTGTTGCCATCAACACCGTCATCAAGCTAGACTTCATCGGGATCATCATCATCATCATCATCTCCACCATCATCTCCACCAGCACCATCATCACCACTCCATACCGCTATAACAATTGGGTTGAATCTTGCATAGTTCTTAGGGGAAACTTTCCCGGTGTTGATTACTTGTTGTAGTTGATGCTATTGAGTGGAACCATTGAATTATTGTTCATATTCAGATTGTTACTTATCATTATTTCATCTCTGATCTTGATCCATATGATGTCTCGTGAGTAGTTCGTTTAGTTCTTGAGGATATGGGAGAAGTCATGTTGTTAGTAGTGGAATTGTGTTGAGAAAGATTTAATTTTTTTAGACGCAATAACTGTGAGGCAAAAAGCCCCACAGCAAAATATATTAAAATAGAAAAGAAACCAAGTATATACAAAGAATTAAAAACTCCCGAAGGAGTGAGGAGAAAGAAGACCTACCAAAAGAGAGAAATTACAACAAGTCGTTGATCCAGGTATCTAGACTATCTATATGCTTTTTCTTGATCCTATGTTTCAGTAAAGACAGATCATGTATGAAGTTACACTTCCACCTCACAAAGGTGGGTTTTTCATGTTGGAAGATTTTTCCATTACGCTGCCTCCAAATATGCCAACAGGCCAAAATCATCACTTCCATAAAAAATGGTTTAGCGAACTTCCTGCGTGCCTCCTCCATTATTGTTTGTATATCATCCCCCATTATCCAATTAATCTGAAGGTAGTTCCAGATACGACAGCTAAAGTTGCATGTGAAAAACAGATGAATTCTATCTTCATAGGATCTAGTTGGACAAACCACACAATGAGTGTCATCATTTTCTACTTTCCAATGTCTCTGCACCAGCATGTCCCTAGTGTTCAATCGATCGTTCAGAAGAAGCCATGCAAACATTTTGGTCTTCAACACACATGCTGATTTCCAGATCCACTTAAACACTTACGACACTAATAGATGGATGTGCAGTAATTTATAGTACTTGCCTGCAGAGAACATATCCCCCCACGAATAATTCCATTCATCATGTCCCAGGGACAATGGGGATTCAGACATGCCTTGTTGCAAGACACAGAACTCCTCATAAGCTTGGGCAGATAGGGGTCTGTAAAACAAAGTATGTAACTCCGGCGTCTGATAAACCTTAGTAGCCACCATATCTGTGTCAAGAACAAAGGAGAAAAGCCTGGGAAATCTTGAAGCCAAAGGTGTATTTGATCCTAAAAAATCCCAGTTATCAGTCAAAACAAAAAGTGTCTCCCCTCCCAGGCTTGATCGCAGCCACTTTTTTAAGTCCTCATTTAACTTAAGAATACTCCTCCACCAAAAAGAACCGCATGACTGCTCCTTGTGAGGTACCTTATCAGAATAATAAGTGTGCCGGATTAGCTAAACCCATGGTACCTAGGCTTTGTTATAAAACTTATCTAGGTGTTTCATCAAAAGAGACTCATTTTTCTTTCTAAAATTGACAATACCGAGACCACCATTCTCCTTTGGCTTACAAACCATCTCCCAAGCCGCAAGGGAGGGTTTAGGCTGGTCCTTATCCCTCCAAAGACAGTGTCTAAGCACCCTATCAAGCTGCTGAATCACACCTTGTTGCAACCCCAAAGACAACAGAAAATGCAAGGGCATTGAGCTCAGAGCAGACGCAATTAACTGTAATCTAGCCCCTTGAGACAAGAAGATCGATGTTGCAGTAAGTCTCCTTTCCAACCTATTGATCAAAGGTAACATATCCTGAATAGAGGGTTTAGTTGTTCCCATAGGTAAACCCAGATAAGGAAAAGGAAGACTGCCAACTTGGCAGCCCAACACCGCAGCAAGGGCAGAGACCTCATCCTTATGCACATTAAGAGGGATAATTAATGATTTCTGAAAGTTAACCTTGAGTCTAGTGGACACGCCAAATTTCTACAGAATATCCTTAAGAGCCAGAGGCTAATCCATTTCAGCTGATATGACCAGAATGGTGTCATGGGCATATTGTACCACGGGGAATTCAGAGTCGTTTGTGACAATAGGAAGCTTCACAATCCCTTGTTGTAAAGCATCATTTATAACAGATTGTATTAAGTCTCCACCAACCACATACAATAGAGGTGAAAGGGGGTCCCCTTGCCTCACTCCCCTTCTACAAATAAACTGCTTTCCTAGAACTCCATTTAACAGAACTGATGAAGTCCCCAAAGAAAGCACCTCCCTCATCCAACCAATCCACCGTTTATCAAAACCCTTATTCTCAAGGATTTTTAAGATTGCCTCGTGCTCAATGGTATCAAACGCCTTTGCAAAATCCAGTTTCATAATGAGAATAGGCTTCTTAGAATATTGACACTGATAGATATACTCATAAATCCAAGCCAGGCAATCTTGGATGGTTCTAGATTTAATGAACCAATACTGATTCTTGTGAACACACCGAGTGATGTGCTCCTGTAATCTGTTAGCAGCCAACTTTGTCAAGAATTTGAGGCACATATTAGTAAGAGAAATTGGGCGGTAGTCATTAACACTTTCTGGATATCCCTTTTTTAGCACAAGTGTAATAAAGGAATTGTTAATGCTCTGCAGACTAACTTTCCCTGCATGAAAATCATTGGCCAAGGCATAGAACTCATTCCGTATAATGGGCCAACATTTCTTCAGGAATAACCCATTGAACCCATCTGGCCTAGGGGCCTTGTCACCAGGCATAGCCTTAACAATATCATCCATCTCCTTTTTCTCAAAAGGTCTAGATAAAGCATCCACACCATCCACTTTACTTAAGATCCTTGGGAGATCCAGTTGCATATTAATCCCTTCAGATGTACCCATTCTCCCCTTGTAACTTGCCCAAATCATTATAGCCATCTCAGTATGATCAGTGGACTCTCTTCCATCATCATCTACTAGAGAGGAAACATTGTTTTTTCGAAATCTTTCGGTAGCAATTGCATGGAAAAAATTTGTATTATCTTCTCCCATCTTAACCCACCTAATGGTACACCTTTTTCTCCAATAGTTACATTCTGCCAATAACAGAGCTTGTAGGTGCACCCTGACAATTTTCCTGAAATTAAATTCAGCACAAGACAGAGGCCTCTTGTCCTCAAAAGAATCCAGAATAAAAATTACTTGATTGCATTGTTTGAGAAAGATTTAATGGTTTGATATTTAAGTTGTGGTGTTATTATTCTAGTGGTGTCATGTGAACGTCGACTACATGATACTTCACCTTTATGGGCCTAGGGGAATGCATTGTGTATTTGGCTACTAATCGTGGGGTTGCCGGAGTGACAGAAACCTGAACCCCCAGTAGGAAACCTTTGCATAAGGGAGTGTAGGATCTCAATGTTTAAGGCCGTGGTTAGGTTTTTATCTTAATTACTTTCTTGTAGTTGTGTATGCTTGCAAGGGGTATAATCACAAGTATGTATTAGTCCTAGGAAGGTCAGTACATTAGCATAGGTTCACCCAAACAACACTTATCCAACCAGAGAAGATTAATCAACTATATGAAGAGAAAGCACTTGGCAATATTCCGATGTGTCCTCGAGAATGTTTGGTCATCTTAAGTAATACAACCGGCTTGTCCTTTGCTAAAGAAAGGATTGGGCCACTTGCTGCAATTATTATTATTGTCTTTTATTTACTTGCACTTTATTTATATGCATTATCAAAAACCCCTATAAATCCGTTTGCTAAGTATTTACAGAGGATTCCTGATCCAAACCACTTGTCAACACCATCTGCTCCTCGTTGGGTTTGTCGGTCATCAATACTATTTTCCGGCGCCGTTGCCGGGGAGTGAAGCACTATTGAAGAGTGGAACTAGTAAAGAAAACTTCTACTGTGAGTATTGTTTATTTCTATTTGTTACTTTATTTTCAATATGGGTAATTCACTTAGTTTCTTATTTCGGAATGCTACTACCACTGCTAAGGTAGTAGATGAACCACCACCTGCTAAAATTGATCCTTTTAAAATACCTACAAAAATTGTGGATCGTGTTATGGATAACTACTATTTTGGAGATGGAACTGTGCATCCCGGTGATCATTTGCTTTTTATACATGAACTATGCGGATTGTTCAAGTGTGCAGGTATTACCACAGATCAAGTTAAGAAAAAGTTATTCTCTGTATCATTGAAAGGAAGAGCTGAGGAATGGTATAAGCTGCTAAAGAATGGCCAATCTCTTGAATGGGAGGAAATTTTACCTCTCTTTTATTCCACATTTTATCCTCCTAGTGAGATTCATAAAGATCGGAATCAAATATATAACTTTTGGCCTCGTGATGGATAGAGTACCGCCCAAGATTGGGGGAGATTGAAGTCACTAATGCTCAAATGTCCTATTCATGAGCTCCCTAATAATATTATTATCAATAACTTTTATGCAAGGCTTTATCGTCATGATAAGGATTTATTGGATGCTTCTTGTGCTGGATCATTTACACGTATGAAAGAAGAAGCTAAATGGGATCTTCTAGACCGTATTCAAGACAATGCTGAAGCATGGGAGAATGATAAAGGAAGAAAGTCAGGTATAAATTATGATTATGAATGCATTAAATATTTTATGGGAACTGATGACTTTCATAATATTAGTGTTGCTTATGGTCTTGATTCTCAAAGCATTTCAAATTGTTTTAAGGCCTTTGCCTCTTATATTGAAATTCCTAAAAAGAAATGGAACAAGTATCATGAGCCATATAAAGACATTGTTAATTATGTTCCTGCTAGAAATATTGAAGTTTATATTGTTGATCATATTTTACCTGAACCTTACATCGAGAAAATACCTTTCCCTGTTAAGGTAAAGGAGCATTCTATGATAACTAGTATGGTTAACAAAAGTACAAAGAAAGCTGTAGAACCTGATGAACAAATAGAACCTGCAGTAGCAATTGAGAAGGACTTTGTCTCTAAAAATGTAGAAGATGGGCACATTATCCTTTGTAAGGATACTTCTAATATTGTTTCACAGCCTAGTGGAACTAGGAAAGCTAGTGTCCTTGTGTTTTCTGTCAGAATAAGTGATCATTTCTACTATGGTTCATGTGATAGTTATATCGTTAAATGTATTCATGATGCTAAAAGTTATTATGAGAGACGGAAAAATGTTTTTATGCATCTCAATAATATTAAGTTTCCTCGCTTTATGCTGAAAGTCTTCATGTTGCACTTGTTTTTCCTTCCTATGCTAGTAGCCTCTGGTTTCAATAATTTATTTTCTTACAAAATTCCCTCGCATAGGAAGTGGGTTAGACTTAAATATGTGTATATTTTCTCCTTGATGCTCTCTTTTACTTCAATTCATATCCTTATGTGAGCATTATTAAAATTTATCATGCCTATCTTAATGGCTATAAAGAAAGAGTTTTTTGGGAGATAACCCAATATATTTTTGCTTTTAGTTTTTGTTTATTTGAGTCCTGGAAGTTATTGCTTCTGTAATAACCTCTCCTTATCCTTTTTGTTTGGTTTTTGTGTCAAGATCAACCTCTAATGAGAGAGAAGTAAGATTTGGGGAAGTTGCTGTCCCAAAACAGATTTTTGTGCTTCACTATAAAAAAATCGTGAAAAATCCTAGAACATTGTACTGATCTTTAATTTTTTGTGTGCATGCCCCAGGATATTATTTAACTTTCGTTAGTTTTGTACTTTTTGATTTGAGCAACAGAAGATTTTCTAAAAAATTGATCTTTACCTACTGGTCTGTTTTGACAGATTTCTGCCATTTTTGCATTTGCCTCTTAAATCGATTTCCTTTTTGAATTCTTTTTGGGCTTTCGAAAGGAGTTGCTTCAGTAGCTTATGTTTTGATGGATTTCAGTTGAAATTGAATCTAAAGGTTTATTATCTTGAATGCACTAATGTTGCTAATGAAGATTGTGTGAAGTTTTGTATGAAAGAAATTTTCAAGTGGTAGGAGAGAATGATGTAATGAGATGAAGAATGGTCAAAAGACTCAAGCATTATATTTTTGAAGATTCTTACAATAAATATATTGATATTATTCAAGTGGTGACTTTGGAAGAATTTATTAAAGACCAAATTCAGAAACCCGCAGAGTCCGTTTTCGAATAGGTAATAGTTCTAGTAATAAAAGGTTCGTGAAAAACTTTTCAATTTATATTTTTGCAGCTTATATCTAACATGGAAAATAATGAGTGGAAAGAGGGATGGAACGGAGCCCGGGGGGCTCACACCATGCCGTGGCACGGGGCCACCTGGCCGCGCCACCAGGGTTGTGGCCACCCCGGAGCCCGTCTCCAACCCGTTTTCTCCCAGTACCTTCCTTTTGTTGTTAAATTTTGTAATATATAATAACATTGATCCGCCGAGGTCCGTATATTGTGTTCTCGTCGTGTTTTCGTTTTGATTTGTTCTGTTCAGATGTCGTTCCAGGATTCGTCTTCGGAGGACTATGAGTTGCGACGCTGGCGCGAGGTCCATCGCAATCTTGAGCAGAGGACCTTCGTGAGATGGGTGGAAGAAGAAAGGATCACAGCTAGGCGTGAAGACATGGATCGGAGCATCGAAGAGGAAGTGAAGAGCATGTCAGCGGGCATGAAGGGACAGGGGTTGATACCTCCAGTTCTAGACCTCAGTTCCTGCCCTACAGTAGTGGAAGCTCTACGAGCCACTGATGAGTTTTGCGATAAGTACCGAGTCCTGAGGAGAAAGGTGGATACTTCAAGAGGAGAATAACAAGCTTCTCAAGATCCTGGAAGATTTTCTCACTCTGATCATGATCACAACACCACCACCGATGGAGTAATTCATCATCAGGTTTTGGCATCCCCTTTGTTTGTTCCAAGCTTGGGAGAGTGCCGCAGTATCATATCATTATCTTTCATCTTTTACCTTTTTAGTAGAGTCATATCATGAATAGAGAAGTTATCATATAGGATGGTTTGCATTGTGAAAGTATCTCTCCTCTAGTTAGTCAACTATGTATCCCTTGGTGTGAGTTGCCATTATGGAATATTAATGAGAAGTTTTATCATTTACTGTTTGCACATCTTATTTTAGGTTGCAATTTCTATTATATGATTTATCTTTTTGTTAGTATTGCTATCACTTTGGGATCATTAAGTAAATTTAATTGGTTTTGACAAACCTAGCTCGGGTTAGTAGCAACACTATTTGAGGATTGAATGGAAAAGAGAAAAGTACTATTAGAAATATAATTTCATTATCTTTCTTTCTTGATTGGCTCATAAGCTTAGTATTCTCTACTTAAGATGTTTTGTGTTTCCAGGGAAGACTGCATGATTGTTTTTATCACTTGTATGTTTGTTTGTTTCCTTCAACTCTTATGCTTGCTAACCAGCCTTGCTAGCCAAAAACCTGTACTGAGAGGGAATGCTTCTCGTGCATCCAATCCTTGAACCAAAACCTATGCCATTTGTGTCCACCATATCTACCTATTAGCATTATTTATATTTCAAGTAAATTCTCGAGTTTTATCTATCTTCCAAATTAAACTTGTTATGTGAAAATTAGTGATTAAAGCTCTCACAAACTTGATGGCACACTTTATTTTCTTGTACTTAATAAATTTGAACCATTATGACTATCTTATGAAGATTGTATGCTTGCAAATTATAAGTTTGGAGTTAGCAAAACCATGTTATCATGGGGTCTACTTTCGACATTGCACTTATTATTTAGTTGATATCATGTTCTTTTGTTTATGGATGTCGGCGGTGTGAAATAAAATGGGAGCTTGTAAGCTCATGGAGTTTGTATATGTGTTAGAGAAACGCCTGGGCGGCTAGCCTAAGCCATGCCTAATCATGGTAGAAACTTGCAGCATAACCATAGTGGCATTCTATGAAGCATCCTCAATAAAAACCTATGCAAATAGCAAATAAAAAGATCGCTGAGATGCTCATTGTTTGTTGCCTTGTCATTTTGATATGGGATACCTCCTGTGTCATGGGGCAAGGGGTACCATGTTGGCGGTTCTCTATGATACACATACACTTACAATGACAAGAACATACCGGAGACCAAAGTTGAATAGCATGAGGTCTGATACTCGTACACAAGGGGCATGAGAATTTTAACTTATAATTTGTCAAGCATATAACTCATATTTTCCCTCACACTAACTTTAATCACTTCAATATGCTTATGATAGGGGCAATGAGAGCTGAAAGCTAGTAAGTACCATAATTTTTGGAGGCTCTTTATGAAACTTGAAATCCCTGCTTCCCTCTACGAAGGGCCTATCTTTTACTTTTTAGTTGAGTCAGTAAACCTATTCCTTTCTATCTCAAGCAAGCATTTGAGTTGTTGTGATTCAATCATCCATATGATGATTTATTCAATCATGTTTCTTATGTTCCTTGTTTTGCACACTGCTCTTATCTTAGTGAATATTACTTTGAAGGCTATCATTGAAAACCCCATTATCTCTAACCAAGAACAAAGTTTGTCATTACCAATTATGATTTACTTTGTGTATCTTTATTGTGTTTCCCTTACTCATTGCAAGTTAAGTTATATAATGGTGAGTTGTTTTCTATTATGATTTGTGTATTGATGAATGTGATGCTTCTTGTCCGTATTATCTTTATCAACACTTCACTCCATAAACCTGTGGTCATGTTTATTGAGCTCAGTTTTTGCTTGGGGACAAGCGAGGTCTAAGCTTGGGGGGGAGTTGATACATCCATTTTGCATCACTATTTTATATCATAATTTACAGTTATTCATTGATATATTTCATATTAAAAGATGATACTTATGTTATTTCATCTATTTTTGCATGATTGATGATTTTTGGAGGATGAACCACCGGAGTTAGGATTCTGATGGAAAAAGCACTGTCCAGATGTAAAATTCGCGAAGATCAGAAAATCCCAGAAAATATATGGAAATTCCTATTTTTCCATAAGACGAAGGAGGCCAGAAGGAGGAGTGGAGATGGGCCATAGGGGGCCCACACCACCCCCTGGCGCGGGTCCCCCTGGCCGCGCCACCAGGTGGCGTGGCCACCCTAGCCCAGCTCCAGCCTCACCCTTTGGCGTATATAATCCCCTCGAAACCCTAAGACTCGTAGAGCGACCACAAAAAGATTTTGCCGCCTCTGCGGGGTGGAAACTATAGAGAGTGAAAGAGCTCTCCGGCAGGAAGAAGTTTGCCGGGGAAATTACTTCCCGGAGAGGGGAGATCGTCACCATCAACACCGTCATCAAGCTAGACTTCATCGGGATCATCATCATTATCATCTCCACCAACACCATCATCTCCACCAGCACCATCATCACCACTCCATACCGCTGTAACAATTGGGTTGAATCTTGCATAATTCTTAGGGGAAACTTTCCTGGTGTTGATTACTTGTTATAGTTGATGCTATTGAGTGGAACCATTGAATTATTGTTCATGTTCAGATTGTTACTTATCATTATTTCATCTCTGATCTTGATCCATATGATGTCTCGTGAGTAGTTCGTTTAGTTCTTGAGGACATAGGAGAAGTCATGTTGTTAGTAGTGGGATTGTGTTGAGAAAGATTTAATAGTTTGCTATTTAAGTTGTGGTGTTATTCTTCTAGTGGTGTCATGTGAACTTCGACTACATGATACTTCACCTTTATGGGCCTAGGGGAATGCATTGTGTATTTGGCTACTAATCGTGGGGTTCCCGGAGTGACAGAAACCTGAACCCACATTAGGAAACCTTTGCATAAGGGAGTGTAGGATCTCAAAGTTTAAGGCTGTGGTTAGATTTTTATCTTAATTACTTTATTGTAGTTGCGGATGCTTGCAAGGGGTATAATCACAAGTATGTATTAGTCCTAGGAAGGTCAGTACATTAGCATAGGTTCACCCAAACAACACTTATCCAACCAGAGAAGATTAATCAACTATATGAAGCGAAAGCACTTGACAATATTCCCATGTGTCCTCAAGAACGTTTGGTCATCTTAAGTAATACAATCGGCTTGTCCTTTGCTAAAGAAAGGATTGGGCAACTTGCTGCAATTATTATTACTATCTTTTATTTACTCGCACTTTATTTATCTACATTATCAAAAACCCCTAAAAATCCGTTTGCTAAGTATTTACAGAGAATTCCTGATCCAAACCACTTGTCAACACCTTCTTCTCCTCGTTGGGTTCGACACTCTTACTTATCGAAAATACTATGATACACCCCCTATACTTGTGGGTCATCATGGTGCAATCCCCAAGGTCAGGTTGAAGGTTTACCCCCACCACATATTGCTCTCCATACACAATCCTTTGTGGTTTGCATGATGGATAGGCACGGTGAGTCGAGCCAACCACCTCCACAAGAAGAAGAACATGGACCATACATGATGCGTGCAAGCCACTTCATCGTCCGACAAGAGTTCCATGAACATTGCCAAGCTCTCTAGAAACGATAAGACGAACAATTTGGTGAGACGCAAGCCAAGTTCAAGAGAATCGACAATCGCTTCGATGGCCTCGAAAGGCAAATGCACGCTATACATCACAACTTTGGCCATCAAAATGAAGCGCTCCAATGCTCCATCACCGAAACGAATGACAAGCTTCCTGTCCTCATCGACGAATTGGCAAGATCGCGCTAACATGCATCAAGCTATTCAAGATCTTAGCATCATCATTCTCCTCTTCACCAAGATATTCATCCAATTGCTCCAAGACTCAATGACACCCTCGTGGTTGAAGATGGAAGCTCTTCAAACTATGTACCTTCCCGGCAGGACGCCGCAACGTCAAGCTATGATGATGATTTCTCTTCAAGGCCACAAGCAAGGTGGGAAGAACACCGTAATCACACAAGGGCACTAGTGATCCAACAAGCACAACACAAGAAGAACCGTGAGTGGAACCTCCAGCCCAACCTCAACTACATCGACATCGTCACCACGACGTTCTTGCAACCACAAGTGATGACTCCAACTTGGAGGATCAAGCTCGCCATCGTCATGAACCCCTCCAAGATCCTCATCTTCGTCATCGCCGTCATGAACGTTCACACCGACACCATCGTCACCATGATGAGCCTCCTCCGCAACAACAAGACTTGGAGCGTCAAGTGGTACATATTGAGCGATGCCAACCACGTCATGAGGCTCAAGACCATGATATTTGCCGTGAGGCCCATGTGCCTAATCCACATCACCAACCGAGGAACGAGCCTCCTCTTTGTCATCAACCTCGTGAACAACCACGCCAAGAGCAAGAGCAAGCTCCTCAATAAGGTCACGAGAACCAAGTTCCACCTCCTCAACCACAAGAACATCATCAAGGTCACTAACCTCGTCACAATGACTGCAAGGATGAAGAAACTTTCGGCAAGCTCAAGTTCACAATGCCCAAGTTTACCGGATCCAATGACCCTGAAGAATACCGCTCATGGGCACTCAAAGTCGACAAGATCTTCCGTATGCACAATTATAGCAACGAGAAGATGGTCACCATGTTGGAGATATGCCCAAGAGGCAATAATAAAGTGGTTATTATTATATCTTTATGTTTATGATAAATGTTTACATCCCATGCTATAATTGTATTAACCGGAAACATTAATACTTGTGTGTTTTCTAAACATAAAAGAGTCCCTAGTAAGCCTCTTGTTGAACTAGCTTGTTGATTAATAGATGATCATGGTTTCCTAATCATGGACATTGGATGTGATTAATAACAAGGTTATATCATTAGGAGAATGATATGATGGACACACACCCATAGTAAGCGTAGCATAAGATCAAGTCATTAAGTTCGTATTGCTGTAAGCTTTGAAATACATAGTAACCTAATCCTTCGACCATGAGGTTATGTTAATCACCATCACCGGATGGGTACTTTGATGACATCAAACGCCGCTTCGTAATTGGGCGGTTATAAAGGTGTCATTGGGTATTCTGAAAGTATGTGTTGAAGTGCATAGACCAAGATTGGGATTTGTCCATCCATATGACGGATAGATATACTCTGGGCCCTCTCGGTGGAATGTCATCTAGTTAGCTTGCAAGCATGTGACTAGGTCACAAGGGATGAAATATCACGGAACGAGTAAAGAGTACTTATCAGTAACGAGGTAGAACTAGGTATGCAGATACCGACGATCAAACCTCGGATAAGTAGAATATCGCGTGACAAAGGGAATTGGTTTCATATGTTAATGGTTCAATCGATCACGAAGTCATCGTTGAGTATGTGGGAGCTGTTATGGATCTCCAGATCCCGCTGATGGTTATTAATCGGAGAGGTGTCTTCATCATGTCTGCATATTCACGAACCGTAGGGTGACACACTTAAGGTTCAAAGTTGTTTTAAGTAGATATGGAATTTGCGTTGGAGACCGAATGTTGTTCGGAGTCTCGGAATGGATCCGGGACATCACGAGGAGATCCGGAATGGTCCGGAGAATAAGATTCATATATTGGGGATCATTTTCTAAGTTAGGAAATGTTCCGGAGTGTTTGTATGGAGATTCTAGAAGGTTTCGGAATGTTCTGGAAGGTTCTAGAGGATTTCTTGGAGTTTACTTGAAAACCAAGAAAGGGATCAAGGAGACCAAGTGGGGCAAGACACGGATTCCCGGGGGAGGAGGATTCCTCCCTCCTTCCCACCGCCGGCCCAAGGAGGGGAGTCCTACTAGGACTCCCCCTCCCCAGGCGCGCCTCCCTCCTTTAAATAGAAGGGAGGGGGCGCCCCCTCTTGTACCTCCTATCATAACAACCAATCTCAGCCGCCTCTCTCCTCCCCCTTTCTTCTGCACAGGCATAGGCGAAGCCCTGCAGAATTCTCATATCCACCACCACCACGCCATCGTGCTGCTGGGATTCCGTGGAGAAGATCTACTACCTCCGCTGCTCGCTGGAACGGGGAGAGGAAGGTCTGCTTTGACTCCGCACGTGTGACCGTCTGTGGAAGCGCTGCCGGAACGCGGCGCCGGAAGGATCGTCCACACGATCTTGAGATCGGCAAGTGATCGACTACATCATCCACGAGATCTAATCTTGTAACGCTTTCGGTTCTACGAGGGTTAGTACCGATCTATCTCGTTGCTCATGTCTAATAGATTAGATCTTGGCTTTTGTCTAGATTAGATCTGGGTTTTGTTCGTTCTTGCGGTAGAAATTTTTTGTTTTCCATGATACGAACCCATCAGTGGTATCAGAGCCTTGTCTATGCATAGATCTATTGCACGAGTAGAACACAATGACGTTGTGGGCGTTGGTGCTCGTGCCGTCTTTTCCTATGTGTGTACTTTTCATCTTGCGGTATGGTGGGATGAAGCGGCTCGGGCTAACATTACATGTCATCGTACATGAAACTTGCTCCACGCTTGACGTGCAACTCGTTTTGCACAAGTGGCTTTGCGGGTGTCTGTCTCTCCCATCATAGTATAGATCAAATCTACACTTTGCACTTGATAGCACTTGTATCAACGTTGTGGTTCAGTTTCGTAGGTAAGATGCGTTCTTAGTCGAAAGCCCCAAGCCACGTAAAACTTGCAAAGAAAATTAGAAGTGTCTAACTTGTTTTTGCAGGGGTTTTGTGATGTGATATGGCCTACATGTGATTGTGATTGTATTTGATGTATGCAATGATCCTTGTTGTAATATGGCAACCGGCAGGAGCCTAATGGTTGTCTTTAATTCTGTTAAGACCTGCGTGTCTATTCATCTTGTAATAGCTTTGTTCCAAGTAGTTGTAATAGTTGCTAGTGATGATGGACAACCATGAAGCGGCGCCACGGACCTTGACGCTATGCTGGTGATGATGGAGATCATGTCCGTGCTTTGGAGATGGAGATCGAAGGCATAAGAAGAAAGGGCAATATCATATCACACTAAATTATGAATTGCCTGTGATGTTAATCCTTTATGCATCTTGTATTGCTTAGATCGCGACGGTAGCATTATAAGATGATCCCTCTCACTAAATATCAAGTAATAAAGTGTTCGTCCTTAGTTGGCACCATTGCTAAAACTCGTCGTTTCGAAGCATCTCGTGATGATCGGGTGTGATAGACTCTACGTGTGCATACAACGGGTGCAAGCCAGATTTGCACATGTGGAAACTAAGGTTAATCTTGACGAGCCTAGCATGTACAGACATGGTCTCGGAACACGGAATACCGAAATGTAGAGCATGAATCATATGATTGATATGATGAACATGAAGATTGTTCGCCGATGAAGCTACATCATCTCACATGATGATCAGACTTGGTGTAGTGGATTTGGTTCGTGTAATCACTAAAACAACTCGAGGGATGTTGTTTTGAGTGGGAGTTCATTTGTAATTTGGATTAGTCAAACTCAATTTATCATAAACACAATCAAAGTGAATTTGCATAGTTTGTTGTAGTCATTGGCATCCGTTCACCACCTTATGCTTAGTTATAGTTGAGATAGTGGAACTATAGAAATTCTGGATATTTGCTATACGAACTGGTATCGTATTGTTTTGAGTGTCAATCTAAAGTTTAAAAGTCATATTGCAAACTTTCAGCAAACTCTGTTTACTCTGTGAAGTTTAATAAATAGTATTAAATCAAGAGTAACAATTCCAGTGTTAGTATCTAATGTATCATGTTTGCCTCCATGATTCTTGATACTCAAAAGATTGTTTTTAATATCAAGTTTATCTAAGAGCTGAAAGCAATGTTTCAGAAACCATCATATGTGAAAGGTATTGCGATATCTAAAACAATATGTTGGTTACAACATGATAGAGTATACGTCCTCATATTTGATGAGAATTTGTGAAGGTTGGAGACGCTAGTCGTCCTAATCCTCCAAAAGGTTTTGGAAAAGAAACATTATAGTCGCAATTCACCTTTATAAGCTATAGCAGCTTGATCATGAAAGTTGTCTTGATAAGGATGAATAGAAGATGTAAGTAAAATGTTTATTACACTAAAATATTACTAAAGAATGGAATTTTGAAAGAATGCCAAACATTTGATGAAGGTGATCCACTTCAAAGTGCAAGTCCAAAGGTATTAGTATTTGACTATACACACTTTGTACTATGTGTCATGTGAATGACACCACTATTGATGTTGATAGATTCTTTTAAAAGAAAAGGATTTGTTGAAAGAGAATCTATAAAATATTTGGCAGAAAAGAAAAGATTGGAGATATCCAACTTAGGTATATAGAAGATACATGTTATGGCAGTATTCCTTGGTTGTTAAACAATGTGGTTCTGCGGTATTGGATACCGAATTGGTTGGTATGAAGTGTCATACAGGACAACACAATTCATCAACTGCAATGGCCTAAGTAACTAGCAAGAGAATATGTGATGATGTTCATCGAAAACAAACAAAGGGTTGTTGTGTTACTCGTTAACATCAAAGCTTACCTTCAAGATTTGTTTCAATAATTGTTATTTTGATCAGGTATTATGACGACAAAAGGTTGTTCAAATAATTACCGTATTCCATAATAGATGGATGATATACAAGTCTGGTTGGAGAAATAATGACCATAAAACTAATGCTAAAATGTCGCAAGATAAATGATTGAAAGATCACTTGCGAAGTGACATCACCGTTTAAATTATATTGAAAGGGATACATGAAGAAAATCCATGTTTATGGATTTTTGGAGTCTTTGATTTTCATCAAATGACGCTTGTGATACTTTCCTGGAGATAATTAAAACTCCGTTCGTAGGGCAAAAGAGGAATGGACGACTAGCTGATTGGAATTTGTACATATTGATGTTTATAGTCCATTATGTGTAGTCGTGGGCGATGGATTTCAACTTCATATGCTTTCTCCGAAGATTTGAGTGAGTATATGTATATACTTACTCAATAAGGAAGAAGTATGAAACATTTAAAAATGTTCAAAGACTTTCAAGATGAAGTGGAAAATCATTGTAACAAGAAAATAAAAAGTTTATGATTGGATCATAAAGATGTTTGAGTTACAAGTTTAGCAAAACACCTAAGATTTGAGGAATCGTTCCATGGATTTGCATTTCCCAAAACACCATAGGAGTATGGAGTGTTCAAGATATGTAATGAAACCTTGTTTGACATGGTAAGATCAAAGGTGTCATTTATAAAACTGCCATTATATTTTAAAAATTAAAGCTTTAGTGACTACCGCTTTTACACTGAAAAGAGCTCCATCGTGATCCGTTGAAATGGCACCATATAAGTCATGGTTTGGGATAAAACCCAGGTTGTCCTTTCTTAAATTTTGGGTATGCTAGGCATAAGTAAAATGTTTACAACCAAAGTCGGATGAGCATGTCTTTGTAGGTTATTTCGAATAACCATTGGGTATTCCTCCATAACACCGAAGACAAAAATTGTTTGTCGCTTAGAGTATCTAGTTTCTTGAGAAGGAATTTTTGGTGAAAAATCAAGTGGGAGGACAATAGAACTTTGACAAGGTTGTTGAACCTTGGCTAATATGTGCTGAGCTGCGCAGCATCGGTAATTGTCCCGGAGGCAGCAACAATGCTCATGGCTCACGTGCCTCAAAAGTTGTGGTCACGGAGATCTAAGTTCCGATTGAACCAAGTAGGTCGGGTAAGTAATCAAATGCCAAGATTTGAGAGTTAAATCATTGTTGTTTGACAATGATGAACCGACTACATGCAAAGAAGAAATGATGGGCCCTGACTTTGTTAAGTGGCTTGAAGCCATAAAATCCGTGATAATTCCATACACGAGAAATCAAGCTTTGAATTTGAAAGGCCCTCTGGAAAGGTGCAAGACCTTACAGTCGTATATGGATCTATAAAGAAATAGACATGGATGTTTCACATCTATGAAATAGTCGACATGTCGGAAAGAGTTTACGACAATGTTCAAGGAATTGACTATGATAAGATTTGATCTTTCATAGCGATATTTAGTCTGGACGGATTAATGTAGCAACCACTACATATATTTTGGTATATGGTAGTTGAACAAACAAAACAAGTTCTTCTAATAGAATGGTTACCTAGGACGTGTACATGACACGATCCAAAGGGTTTTGTTAATTCAAAGGATGCTAAAAGAGTATGCAAAACTTCAATGGTTGAAGTGAGCATCGCGGAGTTGGAATCTTCACCGTGATGAAACCATTAAAAGGTTTAATTTCATCAGAGACGATGAAGATGTTTGCATTTTGCAAGAAATTAAGTGGGAGCACTAAGACATATTTCTAATACATTATGTGAAAGACATATTGTTGATTAGAAATGATGTATCTTTTATTAAAACAGGTTAAGAATTTCATTTCGATGAAAGACTTGGGCATAACCCAAGAATTTGGCATCAATGTCTATATGGATAGATTGAGGCGCTAATATGGTTTTGCCAAATGTACATGGATAAGATGTTGAATGAGTTCAATATGGAAACAACAAGAAAGGTTCTTGACGCACGGAAAGGACTGAATCAAGATTCAAGTGTGTTGACACGGGATTCAAGTGTTTTGACACTTGGTGAAATCACAAGAATATTTTGATCAATCATTCTTTGAGATGTACACATCCAGATATGTCCTATGCTCTAAATGTTATGAGCATATACCAGAATGACTCATAAGATGATCATTGGACAATAGTAGGGATATTCCTATGATCTTTGGAAGAACTAAGAATATATTATTTATACAGTGGTGACAAATAGTTCATTGTAAATTGTTGCATTGATACTAGTTTTATCACAAATTAAGTTTATCTCAATTTAAACTATGGGTGGCACAATGTAATGGAAAGGAAGTTCCATAACGGATTTGGTTGAGTACCAAAGTTAAAACATTGTGACAGATACTACAACAAAAGGCTAAGTATATGACTGCTATTGTAGTAGCAAATGAGGGCATTTGCGTCAAGTAGTTTGTTATCAAACTAGGTGTGGTTCATAGCGGGATAATACTATGAAGATACATTGTACGACAATTGTATCAACATGATTTAATCCCAAGGAACTAAAGGTCTCACCAAAGGACCAAATTTATACAATGCCATCTCATTGGAGAATGAGTAATGCGTAGAGACGCAAGGACATGCAAATACACACGAACCTAAAAGTGTCAGATCCGAAGATTATGTTTACCACTAGCAATAGTGTCTATACAACACCAGAAAGCCATAGGTGTTGAATGCACAAGTTTTTAACTAGATTATTGACTCTAGTGCAAGTGGGAGACTGTTGGAGATATGCCCAAGAGGCAATAATAAAGTGGTTATTATTATATCTTTATGTTTATGATAAATGTTTACATCCCATGCTATAATTGTATTAACCAGAAACATTAATACTTGTGTGTTTTGTAAACATAAAAGAGTCCCTAGTAAGCCTCTTGTTGAACTAGCTTGTTGATTAATAGATGATCATGGTTTCCTGATCATGGACATTGGATGTGATTAATAACAAGGTTATATCATTAGGAGAATGATATGATGGACACACACCCATAGTAAGCGTAGCATAAGATCAAGTCATTAAGTTCGTATTGCTGTAATCTTTGAAATACATAGTAACCTAATCCTTCGACCATGAGGTTATGTTAATCACCATCACCGGATGGGTACTTTGATGACATAAAACGCCGCTTCGTAACTGGGCGGTTATAAAGGTGTCATTGGATATTCTGAAAGTATGTGTTGAAGTGCATAGACCAAGATTGGGATTTGTCCATCCATATGACGGATAGATATACTCTGGGCCCTCTCGGTGGAATGTCATCTAGTTAGCTTGCAAGCATGTGACTAGGTCACAAGGGATGACATATCACGGAACGAGTAAAGAGTACTTATCAGTAACGAGGTAGAACTAGGTATGCAGATACCGACGATCAAACCTCGGATAAGTAGAATATCGCGTGACAAAGGGAATTGGTTTCATATGTTAATGATTCAATCGATCACGAAGTCATCGTTGAGTATGTGGGAGCTGTTATGGATCTTCAGATCCCGCTGATGGTTATTGATCGGAGAGGTGTCTTCATCATGTCTGCATATTCACGAACCGTAGGGTGACACACTTAAGGTTCGAAGTTGTTTTAAGTAGATATGGAATTTGCGTTGGAGACCGAATGTTGTTCGGAGTCTTGGAATGGATCCGGGACATCACGAGGAGATCCGGAATGGTCCGGAGAATAAGATTCATATATTGGGGATCATTTTCTAAGTTAGGAAATGTTCCGGAGTGTTTGTATGGAGATTCTAGAAGGTTTCGGAATGTTCTGGAAGGTTCTAGAGGATTTCTTGGAGTTTAATTGAAAACCAAGAAAGGGATCAAGGAGACCAAGTGGGGCAAGACACGGATTCGTGGGGGAGGAGGATTCCTCCCCCTTTCCCACCGCTGGCCCAAGAAGGGGGGATCCTACTAGGACTCCCCCTCCCCAGGCGCGCCTCTCTCCTTTAAATAGAAGGGAGGGGGCGCCCCCTCTTGTACCTCCTATCATAACAACCAATCTCAGCCGCCTCTCTCCTCCACTTTTCTTCTGCACAGGCATAGGAGAAGCCCTGCAGAATTCTCATCTCCACCACCACCATCACGCTGTCGTGCTCCTGGGATTCCGTGGAGAAGATCTACTACCTCCGCTGCTCGCTGGAACGGGGAGAGGAAGGTCTGCTTCGACTTCGCACGTGTGACCGTCTGCGGAAGCGCTGCCGGAACGCGGCGCCGGAAGGATCGTCCACACGATCTTGAGATCGGCAAGTGATCGACTACATCATCCACGAGATCTAATCTCGTAACGCTTTTGGTTCTACGAGGGTTAGTACCGATCTATCTCGTTGCTCATGTCTAATAGATTAGATCTTGGCTTTTGTCTAGATTAGGTCTGGGTTTTGTTCGTTCTTGCGGTAGAAATTTTTTGTTTTCCATGCTACGAACCCATCACACCATGGCTTCGCTAGAGTTTGATGATTACGCCAACCTTTGGTGGGAACAAATTCAAGTTGCTCGTGACGCAAGACAAGAGCGACCAATCACAACGTGGCATGACATGAAGGCTCATATGATATCCCATTTTGTTCGTTCGCACTACACGTGTGACCTCTTCAACAATCTTCAATCGCTTCGTCAAGGGACAAAGACCGTGGAAGAGTACTTCAAGGAAATGGAGCTCAACATGATCTGCACCAACATTGAAGAGCGCAAGGAACAAACAATGGCACGTTTCCTCATTGGCTTGAACCACCCAATCAAGCACATCATCGATTTCCAAACATACACCAACACGGTTGATCTTGTGCACATCGTAACAAAGGCCGAACGTCAAGTGCAAGAGGACATCGAGTACAACAAGCCAAAGATGTAGTTCACCTACAAGCAAGCTTCAACCACTACACCAACCACCTTCAATGGAATCTCTTCAAGTACCTCCAAGCCTTCCTTCGGGGCCACATTTCCTCAAGGAAAACTACCCCAAGTGGAAAATAAGCAAAGAGTGATACACCTTTCAATGGTGAATGCTACAAGTGTGGAGGAAAAGGACACAAGTCAGCCGAATGTGGAAACAAGAAAGTATTGTTTATCCATGACAATGGCAACGAAGAGTACTTGAGTGAAGATGAATTTGATGCACGAGTCAAGGAAGCAATGGCAAGGCAACGTGTGGAAGATGACCAAGAACTCCTCATGTGTGAACATGACACAAGTCCATCGCTTATCATCAAAAGGATCTTGACCACTCGAGCCCAAGAACATGAAGATCAAAGATCCAACATATTTCAAACATGTGCCAACATCAATGGGAAATCTATCAAGGTGATCATCGATGGAGGGAGTTGCCACAACCTTGCTAGCATCGAGTTGTGTGAGAAGCTCAACCTCACCCTCCATCCGCACAAGCACCCCTACCATGTACAATGGCTAAGTGACCATGGGTCCGTGAAGATCAAGCACACCGTATCGGTAACCTTCGCCATTGGTCCTTACAAAGACACGGTGGAATGCGATTTTGTTCCCATGATGATTTGCTATATGCTACTTGGTCGACCATGGCAATTCTACAAGGATGCTCTACTGAAGGGCAACGGGTAGGCTACACTAGCATAAATCAAAGTTTTCTACCGCGTCAACCAGGAATACTGATGTCATCGATCACGGGATTACCACTAGATGCGCAATTGTGGAACTCGATGAAGCACGTCGGGGCAGTGTAGATGTTCTACGTCTCCTCCTCATCCTCATCCCACGAGCAGCTCCCTTTTGCACGGCTCTTCCAAGTGCTACAGCTGCAGCACCTCTGAGGTATCCACACGTCCGGAGTGGAAGTTGTCACACGCTAGACTGCTAGGTCTGCTCGTGCAACACAGGCATAAGAGGAGTGGCACCTAGGTGGAATGCTCCACCCTATTCAGCTTGCCTCACTCTCTCTTATATAGGCATCCCTGGTGGGCTTCTACATTAGCAACCCATTAGCAGCCTAAGCCTAGTCTAATTCGGATCCAATCCTCATTAGGCTTCCAACCCCTAAAGTGTGTGATCCTATAGGTTCATACATGTATAGACATGACATGAATACACTTAATCCGTAAACAGTTGCTAGCAGCCTCTAGCAAGACGTGCCAACTCCTAAACACATATAAAAATCATTCGGACGAACCATCACAAGGTTGAGTACATGTCTTTCCCTTTGCCCTATGATATTTCGTCTAGCTCCAATCTGACCTCTCTTTCTCGATATTGTGATTCAGAATCCCTTTACTAGGTTAACTCTTAAACATATGTAGCATGGCCATGGATTTCTAGATCCGATCACTCGAGGGGCCTAGAGATATCTCTCTCAAGTAGAGAGGGGAAAATCCCATCTTGATTGACCAATTGTAGCATGTATCAGGACAAACCCGAAAGCTACATTTATAACTACCCAGTTATGGAGTAGTGTTTGATAGCCCCAAAGTAGGTCGATCCACATCTCAAGTATATGCAACAATCTCAGGTCTAAGGACAAAACATACACGATGTGTAGAGAGAGATGCAAGTATTATTGCTAGTCTCAAGTTGGGTCAGTCCAACCCCATGTTCATAACATGTGTCCACATCATTGGTTTGACATCTCCATGTCTATGACTTGCGAAACATAGTCATCAACCAATCGATGTGCTAGTCTAATATTCACGTGTGTCCTCACATGAACTCTGACTAGGGACAACTATTAGATAACCATACAAGTAAAGAGTTTCACAAACAATTCACATAATTGTCAATCAATACAAGTTGCCTGATATATGGATATTCAAGGAACATTATAAAAACTCACGGATACATATGAAATACAATCATCTCTATGATTGCCTATAGGGCATATTTCCTTCATCTACATGATGGTTGCACCAACATGTACACCTTCAAATGGCTCAACAAAACATGTTCTTTGCAACCGATGACTCCTAGCCAAATAATTGTGGACAATGCAAAGGCTTTAGCGAGGGCACAAAACACAACACCTTCTTGTGAGAAGAGTGGTGAGCGAGAGAACCACCTCATAGTGAGTGAGAGCCACAAGCCAAACTAAGAGTGAAAAAACTAAGAGTGTTCACCTTGCCACCAAAAGTGAGATGAGAGAAGTGAGGAATAACCCATCCATTTTGCACTACATCCTCATTTGCAAGGGCCTAGCGCAAGGAACTAATGACTTGACAAATATTCCTACCTCTTTGATGATTGTCTTGCAGGAATTCAAAGACGTGTTTCCTGAAGAGCTCCCACATGGACTACCTCCTCTTCACGGAATCGAACATCGCATTTACCTAATCCCCGGTGCTCCACTCCCAAATCGTGTTGCCTACCGCATGAACCCGGAGGATACAAAGGAGATCGAACATCAAATCAACCAACTCGTCTCCAAAGGTTTGATACAAGTAAGCACTAGTCCAAATGTCGTACCCATGTTTCTTGTTCCAAAAACGGATGATACATTGCGGTTATGCATGGACTGTCGTCCAATCAATGCTATCACCGTGCGTTATCGACATCCCATACTACGTCTTGATTACATGCTTGATGAGTTGTGTGGAGCCACGATTTTCTCCAAAATTGATCTTCGTAGTGGATACCATCAAATACGCATGGCGGAAGGTGATGAGTGGAAACCCGCCTTCAAGACAAAACTTGGTCTCTATGAATGGTTGGTCATACATTTTGGCTTATGTAATGCCCCATCCACCTTCATGCGCCTTATGAATTCTATCTTGCATGCTCTCATTGGAAAAAGTGTTGTTGTCTATTTCGATGATATACTTGTGTATAGCAAGTCACTTGATTGCAGACGATGTCTTCAAGATTAGTGGCCAGACAGTCACTTAGAACTAGGTGTACAACAACATGAGGCACTAGAGAGTTAGGTGGATTCAGGTGTTGAGGATCAAGAGGCTTGAGAACGTGTGCTGGGTTGAGGATACCTCTGCTATCATGAAGGACGATGATGATTACTATATGCACATCAAGGTTCAATATATTTGCACTTGCATCAGTACGTTGAGTAGTTGTAAATCTCACATATGAACTACACATCTTGAACTAACTATGATTCTCATGTAGGCTCAGCCGAAGGACACCGAGTTGATCAACAAGCCCATTGAGAACTATGCTCAGATGAAGATGATTTACGGTCCTCGCATTCCTATTGTTCCCATCTCTCCGACTGTGATACATCGTGCTCTTAGCCACCTGATGGAGCATAGTGGACAGGCGACTACGTATCTTGCCATGACCATTGAGCATAGGATGAGCTGTTTTGCAGCCTTCCTAAACAAGCACTACCTCTGAGCAGCAGATTGCGCTGTTCCAGGAGGTGTTGGTAGTGGTGTTGATGATGATGATTGTGGATGTATATTTTGGAGTATCAAGGTTGATGAACTTTGGTTGCGGTGACCCTTGAACTTTGGTATGTATATTTTGGGAGGTGGTATTCAATTATAACCCCTCTGTTTGTGATGAACTTGTGCTGCATCACAGGTAGTTGTTCATGAACTCATGATGCAACACACACACCATGACTGATTATGTCGATTCAGTGTTAATGTAAGCTAGTAGTTCTTTGAATTGAATTGTCTGAACTTTGCTTTTTGCCTTGCTGATGTTGGGTAAGCTCACAAGACTAGTTAGGAGGTAAGGCTATTAAGGAAAATGCAACTACCCAAACAAGTACCAAATTTCTGAAAACCAAGAATGCATGGAACCAAACAACTGGGGATTGGCTTCTAAACCCCTAGGTAAATGAAAATACACAGAACCAAATGAGTGGCCCTTTAGGCACGAGAGGTTGCCGTGCACAGCTTCCGTGGAGCCATGATCTCCACATGTGACTAAAGGGCACAAGAAACCAAACACGCCCCAAGTGGATCAATCGGCAACAAAGAGGATGTCATATATACGCATATTGGCACTCTATATAACTAATTCTTTTGCAGGAAAAGAATATGAATGTAGTTTAGATACATCAACGACGACTCCAGGTGTGGCAAAAGGAAAAACCTGCTTGTCAAAAATAACAACGCAAGAAATATATATGTGTATAGTGCTATGATCAAGACACTTATAACCCTTATGAATGGGACTATATCCTAGGAATACACACATCTTAGAGCAAAATTCTAACTTGCATGAATTGTAATTGCGCAGACTAGGCCAACATGCACAACCAAAGGTACGAAGGAATGAATAGTTGGGGGACTGATTTAGTAAGTGAGTAATAGGTGTAGAGTTATTGATAACAGGAGAAGGCATCTATTAATGAGGTAACATGCACTAAGAAAAGCTTCATCCAAAAAATGAAGAGGAAGAGAGGAATGAGCTAGTAGGGATAACCGAGTCTTGACAAGATGTCGGTGTTTACGCTCAACAATGCCATTTTGTTGAGATGTGTGTGGGCACAAGACACGATGAAGCATGCCTATGCGACGAATATAAGCATGGAGGTGATGATACTCACCACCCCAATCAGACTGCACAACACGGATTTTAATATTAAGAAAACGCTCAACATGTGTCTGAAAAGTGTAGAAAATGTTCTCTACATCAGCTAAACCATGCAACCAGAAGAGACATAGAGGAAGAAGATATTTGAAAGCAAATGCAATGTTAATGGCAAGGTATGCAAATTGGTAATTGATAGTTGCAGTTGCGAGAATTTCATTTCTGAAAACTTGGTTAATCATCTAAACCTTTGTGTTTGATCAAATAGATCCAGCGATGGCGACTATAGTCATCAACAAAACTAACATAATACTTAAAACCTCTAGAAGAAGGTAAAGTTGGGTCCCAAACATCGGTATGAACAAGATCGAAAGGTGTAAGGGAAATATGGTAAGAGTGATTATATGGTAATTGGTGGCTCTTAGCACGTCGACAAGCATCACACACAGAAGAATCAAAGTTTGGGGAACACAAGATATGATTATTTTGATAATATTTTGAACTACATTATTTGATGGATGACCAAGCCGGTGATGCCATTGTCTAGGAGAAATCTTGACATTAGAATATGCATGATGTGTGGAGGATGTCACCTGATTGAAAGGAAATGGATAAAGACCACCCTGGCTTCTACCTTGTAGGTTGATTTTCCTCATGGCTTTGTCCTTTATACAGAAAACATTACGATGAAATTCAACAAAGACATCACTATCACAGACGATATTATGGACTGAAATTGATGAGGGGTTAACTCATCAATGCCCATCTTTGATGGACTAGGGTTATAGGAAGTGGGGAGCGCTAGAGGCGTCGATCAGCTAGCAAACAAGCATATAGGGGACACGCAGTTTACCTAGGTCCAGGACCTCAGAAGGGACCTTACTCATGCTTGCCTGCTGAGTCGAAAGTTACAAGGGGCGCATAGATGAGATCTGGCGAGGTGTATGCTAAGGTTGCCAATTGTCTCTCTCTGCCCCCTCCTAGCCTTTATATAGGGAGGCTAGGTCTCAGGATACTAGGCCGAGTTTGTTACATATTAGGGTTTTCCCTTTAAATTTCTATATATTCCTTGTCGTGTCCTTCAAGGATCCATGACTTGGGCCATCTGAATCCTTGTTGGGCTTCAACTATCCCGCAGCTTCCTCTTGGGCTAGAACGCATATACTAAGCCTAGGTGCCCGTAGGGTATACCCATGTCAGTAGCCTCCAAGTGTCTAGCCGAATCATAGATTCGTGTGGAGACTATAAAGTCTTCGAGTGCGTAGGCTATGGAGCCATCCGAAAATGTTTTAGGTGATGTAGTTATATCATAGGGATCGTCGATATGTGTGCCTGATACATCCAACGGATCAGGATCATCTAACTTCCTTAGGGCAAAACAATGCTAGCTACTCAAACTCGAGTCCCTTGACTCGAATTCAGAAAGTTGCTGGCGTAATTCGACTCATGTTGCGGAGGCCTTATAGAGTCGAATTCCAGTGTTTAATGTGTGCACTCGACGCGTCTGTCAAGGCATTTCATCATGCATGTAGGCATTGTTTATTTCTAGTAGAGCGCAGTAGGTGCGTTACCAGGCCCTTTGCAGGTCTTATCTTCACGTTGTAAACCCAGCATCTGAAGGTCTGGTCACTGTGGAGGTGATTCGGGTGGTCCAGGAGACGCCGTCTCTTTCAAGGGTGTTTCTGGTGAATATGAGATGGAGTCGCCGGATGCTTAGATTGCGGACGCAGTCAACACACTTTTCATGTGTGGTAGTTGCATAAGTTGTGCTAATAAACAGTGGCCCTTTGTAAGGCAACATCACGAGCTTCATCAAGTGCATCAACATCGTCTTCAAGTGCTTCCTTGGATGCTTACTCATCATATTCAGCGATCCGTGGAGACTCGTGAGTTACTTCGGCTAGAAGAACAACTTCAGTGTTGTGGACTAGAAAAAAGGTGTTGAGTGGTGCACAAGCTCCACAAAATAGACAGTAACTCATCAATCCATGCTCCTTTTGCTCTTTCGAGTGGTGCTAGCAATATTTTCTTAAGACCAACAGTTATGAGTCCATTGGCTTTTCCACTTGCCCGTTGGTTTGCGAGTGAGCAACTGAGGCATAGCTTACTTTTATACCCATCTCCTCACAGTATTCCTTGAATTCATTGGAGGTGAAGTTAGTTCCATTGTTGGTGATGATTCTGTTTGGTACGCCAAATCATAATACTATTGATTTGATGAAAGTCACCGCTGAAGTTCCATCCTGGATGGTAACAGGCATCGCTTCAATCCATTTGGTGAATTTGTCGACTGCTCCTAGCAGAAAGACATGTCCTCCTGGGGATGACTTGTGAAGTTTACCCACCATACCGAGACCCCATTGAGCAAAAGGCCAAGCGAGAGGTATGGGATTTAATTTGGCGGCAGGTGCACCGGGTTTTGTTGCGAATTGCTAACATGATTCACACGTTCTAACCATATATTTTGCATCTTGTACTGTTGTTAGCCAGTAGAATCCTGCTCTGAATGCTTTGGCAGCAATTGCTCGGTTGCTGGCGTGATGACCACATGCTACTTCATGTATATCCTTGAGTATAATTTTTCCTTCATCGGGTGTAACACATCGCTGTAATACACCTGAAATACTTCTTTTATACAGTTCTCCCTTGATGATCCTGAAGGCTTTTGATCGTCGGGTGATTCATCGAGCTTCAATCATGTCCTTAGGGAGTTCTCCCTTATCATATATTCTATGTACGGTTGCATCCATGTAGGCTCCAATATCATGACTTCATCGACTTATGGCTCTTCCTCAAGGACTTATTCTATGTTTTGATGTGCTGGAGTAGCCCCCGAGTCTTTTTGCGACTTGACCTTTTTTTGTGCCTTGGGTGTTGTAACCTCAAAAATCCTCTTGTCCTTGATGGAGCGCTCCATTATCTCCTCCCAAAAAAACCCCGGTGGTACTGGCAGGCATAAGGATCCGATGTTTGCCAAATTGTCGGCATCTTCGTTGCTTGCTCTTCCTATGTGTGAAACTTCACAACCATCAAATTGAGCGTCCATGATACTATATAGATCGCGGTAGGCGGTCATGTTGTTGTTGGCAGCGTCACACTTGTTCATTGCTTGTTGTGCCACAAGATTGGAGTCACCAAATATTTTTAGGCGAGTTGCACCGCAAGCTTTAGCAATACACATACCGTGCAACAGAGCCTCATACTCAGCTTCGTTATTGGACACATTTGCAAAACTCATCCGAAGTATGTATCACCTTTTATCGCCTTGAGGTGACACTAATATGACTCCTGCTCATGCTCCTTCCGTTCTTTTTGACTCGTCGAAATACATTGATTGTCCATGCGCTAGAGAGGTCCAGTGGGCCTCCGCACTTTAGTTCTGTCCACTCAGTAATGAAGTCAGGCAAAACCTGTGATTTAATTGCTTTGCGTTTCTCGTACATGATATCTCGAGGGGATAGCTCAATTCCCATAGAGAGACGCGTCATGTAGCTTCTAGATTGTTGAGAATATTAGAAAGAAGCGCTTCATTGACCACTATGATCGGGTGCTCAGAAAAATAATGGCGCAACTTCCGTGCTATCATGAATACTCCATACGCTAGTTTCTGATAGTACGGATATCTTTGCTTTCATGGAGAAAGGACTTCACTTAAAAATATACTGGTCTCTGAACACCGTGCTTTTTCCCTTCTTCGGGTCGCTCTACGACCAAAACTGTGTTGACCACCTGATTAGTAGAGGCAATGTAGAGAAGTAGGGGATATTTTTCTCGTGGAGACATGACAACAGGAGATGTCAAAAGTGTTCTTTTGAGGTCTTCGAAACCACGTTGAGCCTCCTCCGTCCATCCAAATTTATCTAATTTTCTCATAAGGGTGTAGAATGGTACTGCTTTTTCTCCTAGACGAGCGATAAAATGACTACGTGATGCGACTCGCCTAGGCAACTGATGTACACCCTGAAGATTTGTTGGTTTTTTCATTGTTAGTATTGTCTGTATTTTTTCGGGACTGGCCTCTATTCCTCTTGCTGATACGAGGTATCCGAGGAGTTGGCCTGCGGGGACTCCAAAGGAACACTTTGTCGGGTTGAGCTTGATGCAATACTTGTCAAGATTTTTGAATGTTTCTATGAGTTCATTGATGAGGGTTGACCCTTGTTTTGTTGTAACTATGACATCGTCGATGTAAACTTGTACGTTTGTTCCAATTTGGCTTTCCGAGCAGTTTTACATCATCCGCTGATATGTTGCACCCGCATTTTTGAGTCCACAGGGCATTGTTGTGTAGCAGAATACGCCATAGGTGTGATAAATGTTGTTTTATCTTGGTCCTCCTCCTTCATCTTAATTTGATGGTATCCCAAATATGCGTCCAAAAAGGAAAGACGTCCGCACGCCGCAGTTGCATCGATTATTTGATTGATTCGTGGTAGTGGGAAGTGATCATTTGGACAGTGTTTGTTCAATGCGGTGAAGTCAATGCACATCTGTAGTTCTTTTGTATTTTTATTTGGAACACATACTGGGATTGCGACCCACTCTACTTTCTTCAATTCCTTGGTGAACTTAGCGTCTGTTAGGCAATGGATCTCCTTTCCAATGGCCTTTCATTTTGGTTCCACGAAGCAGCGAAGTGTCTGTTTTACTAGTTTTTCCTTTGGATCCAAGTTTAGTGCATGCTCAGCGAGTTCCCTGGGAATTCCCGGCATGTAGGCTGGTAACCATGCAAAAATCTCCCAGTGCTCACGAAGGAACTCGATGAGCGTGCCTTCCTATGCGGGACCAAGATTGGAGGCCACAAAGGTCGTCTTCTTTGGGTCGGTGGGATGGATCTGGACTTCCTTTGTATCTTTTATGGTGTCAAAAGCCTGGTCGGGATTGACACATGCTACTCCCAGAGGTTCTGCATTTGCTGACTTTTTGAGTTGCTCAAACTCGGTCGCGGTCCCGAAGGATTCAGAGATTTGTTGAATTCTCGATTGCAATTGTCGGAACATGCAAAACTGCCCTTTACTGTTATGACCCCTTTAGGAGTTGGCATTTTCATGACCAGGTATGCATAATGTGGTACTGCCTTGAATCGTGCAAAAGTTGGGTGACCCAGGATCGCATGATATTGTGATGGCTAGTCCATGACTTTAAAGTCGAGTTTTTCGCGCCTAAAATTTTCATTGGATCCAAAAATAACGTCAAGAAATATTTTACCTAAGGGAATTTCAGATTTACCTGGGACTATACCGTGGAACAATGTTTCTGTTGGTATAAATTTGCCAAGGAGCAATTCATCACCTTGAGTGTCTTTGCATAAATTAGGTTGATGCTGCGCCCCGCATCCATGAAGACTTTCCTCATATCAAATCCGCACACTTGCACTTCTATTATTAGGGCCGAGTGTCTAGGTCGTGGGACTCTAAGTGGGTGATCAGCTCTACTGAACATGATTTCCTATTCTGACCAATGGAGATACTCGGGTGTGGCCGGTA
Source organism: Avena sativa (assembly GCA_916181665.1). NCBI lineage: Eukaryota > Viridiplantae > Streptophyta > Magnoliopsida > Poales > Poaceae > Avena > Avena sativa. The sequence continues at coordinate 444,591,862 of OV702297.1, forward strand.
GCGCCATTTCTGCCATGTTGACTTGCCACGTGATCAGTTTCTATATCATATTAGATGGGCGCCCTGTCTGAATCATCGACATTGCTCCCTTAGACCTGGAGTATTAATTTCCTTGGTTTGCTATGTTTTGCGGCTGCCCTGATGGCGGATGTACTGGTGGTGGTGACGCGCTAATGGCTAAAGTGCCAGGTTAGTGGTGTATCCCTGATTTGCTGCTTCGGTTGCCTTTGTGTTGCATACCTCCTGCATTTTTAAGAATGATCGGCAATCCTTCATGAGATGGTTGGATTGTCTTTTGCCTATTGAATCGACGTAGAAGTGCATATTGCAAGGTCCCTCCAAAATTTGCATTGGTGACATTGGTGGCTCCCGAGCTCTTGGCTGATATCACTATGTTAGTTGGCTTCCTCCAACATCGTCTTTGTTGTTGCGGTACCCGCTATTGTGATTGTCGTTTCTTCGGTTGTCTTCTCCTGAGAAACTAGCTGGAACATAGCTTGGTCCATTGTATTCATCGTTGCTTCATCGTCTTCTGTCATTTTTTCCCTATCCCTGACTTCTTCGGGTGAACGGGCTCACTTATTGTGTACCTCGTCTTCTCCATCAGCCCAGCGATTTGCCATATCCATCATCTATGAAATTGATTTGGGCTTTACTTGTCCCAACTCTTCTATGAATTCTTGTCGACGAAGACTGTCATTGAAGGCGTCGATTGCCCTTTCGTCGGATATGGCTTCAGCTTTATTTTTTATGATGTTCCACTACTGGATGAAGGCTTGTATTGATTCTCCTGGTTTCTGCTTGCATGCTCGCAATTGATCCAAGGATGTGGACCGCTTGAATGTGGAGTGTAAATGTCGGATGAACTTGTCCTCAAGGTCGCTGCAACTGCTGATGGATTCTTCGGGTAACTATCTTAGATAGGACCAAGAGGCGCCGGTTAAGTGCAACTGCAAGCTCTGCAATGCGGTGGCTTTGGAACCACCTTGTAGTTTGACAGTAGCTAGGTAATCTGCCAACCAAGCTTTGGGTTCCTGGAGGCCATCGTATTTCTGGCAGTCATGAGGGAGTTTGAAATCCTTGGGTACTGGAGTGTTTCAAACCCGTTGGGTAAAGCAACTAGCCCCATATAGTTCGTGCTCGTCCTCACTTTCACCGTCGTAATATCTTCGGCTACTACGCTCTTCCTGGATTTGTCGATCCTGCGTTGCGTGATGTTGTCTCTTGCATCGTTTCATGGATCATAGCCCGAAAGGTGCACCTGATGTGGCGACCGCGATCGTCAGGTGTGCCCCACCTATCGAGGGTTGTTGCGATGATGTGGGGATCTATCGGGTTGATGTGCGATTCCTTGTTCTGCGCAAGAGATGCACCCACCATACCGAAATTTAGAAGAGCAGAGCGATGGAGAGCTGCACGGGGATCGTCGGGTGCTGGTTGAGTGGTGAGCAGGTATGTTTGTGTAGCAACAATTGCGGCTTGAGCTATTTTTGCTTTGATGTGTCATGTTGGGCCACCGAAGGATAGATTCGTCGTCTAGCCTTTTCCTCTCATCGAGCTACCTCTGCATCCTTAGTAGATCCCTTTTCTTGTGATGGAGCAGGTATTGATAGGCCATCAGTTCTTCGTGTGTGGCATCGGCCATCATTGGGACCGCACCCGATATTGCGTCCCTTGCTTTTTGCCATGTTGCGGGTGGTAACCTGAGGGTTTGCTGCTCGCCTTCGTGTGGTTCTCCTCCTCCTTGAACTACGTGGATGTTTGTCGGGTCTCCTCCATTTCCATGACCTCCTGCATTATCATCCGACAAAGTATCATTGGGATCTAGGATAGGGTTACCGTTGGAGTCGAGCTGCATTGAAGTTTCCCCGATGATCATGCACACTTGGTGGTGCGTTATATATGAGCTGGTGGCGTCATCATCGGATCCGAGGGAGACACTATTCGGGGGATCAGCAGTTTCTATTCTGGGTAGATTTCAGCCATCCTAATTCCAAAGTTGATACTTTTGTCGCTTTCTTCGGGTTCACTGTTTGTTGGGCTTGATCCACATGGTGGTGTTAGCTGGGGATCTAATACAAGGGATAGACCATTAAGATCCCCCAGATCTACTGACTCCCTAGAGTTTTCTTCGTCGTTTGCCGGCTGTGGTGTGAATTCTTCGGATGATCTGATGGAGGACATAGGAATCGCTGTAGGTGCGACTTTTTCGACCGACGGTTCTGACAAAATCAGAGCCGATAGGCGTGATTCTTTAGGTTCCTCCATGCAAAACTGGAAACTTCTAATGATAAGATCAGATCCGATGTTGAAGTCGATGGGAACTGAGACAGGGGTGGGTGGGCGTGGTACCACTTCTATCGGGTTGTTGCTTGATGAGGAGGAAAAGAGAACGCTGGGGATTTCATCGGATGTCAGACAAACAAGGGAGTCTAAGTCGTCTGATTATTGATGGACAATGCTATTACAGATTGCTCGGGGTTTTTTCGATACCTTCCTGTTGGCTCCTCCCAGCCTATATATAATAGGCTAGGTCCCGAGGCAGTATACAGATAGGTTACATATTCAGGATTACAACACTAATACAATGTTGGTTAATATTTCCTTATCTAACAACACTCTGATTTTTGTCGAATGCCTCCTAGGCCTTCTTCTTTGGTCTTTGTGGGTCATGGGCCTTTATGCAGCTAGGGTAACTAATAATAAGTACCCGAGTAATCATATCCATGTCAATGACCGTTGCACACTTTTACTTGAGCTGCTGCTAGTGCAAGTGCCAATGACATCATTGTTGACGCTCAGATTAGCTCAGTTGCCCGCATAAGCAGGGCTGATGGGACATGACAGAATTAGGCCCCAAAGTCTGACTTGTATTTGACCAGTTACGTGTAAATTGGGGTTTTAACTGCGTCTCCTAGATTTCCGCATGGAGTGGGGCTCTTGTAGTGATGATTTAGTACTCGTGTTGCCACGCGTTCTCACCGATGTGTGCCACGCGTCAAGGTGGAGCATCTTTGGCCGTTTAATGGTACTTCAGTGGTGCTTAAGTAGGGATCTAGGGCAGTAATTTTCACACTGTTCTTCTTCTTCCTTCGCGTATTGCTGCCATTGTTGCCTTTCCTTTCTCCATTGCGCTCCACCCCCTTCCATGCTAGACGTGCTTAGGGTGTTTCCAAGCTACTTTCGGCAGTCACTCTATCGAAGGAAGATGGGGAAGAACGGTGTCAAATTTGCTGCTATCGTTGGATCCAACGCCACCATCACCAGGAAGCCGAAGAAGGGTGCCGACACTCGAGTGATGGCGGCGCTCGACCCTAAAGCCGCATGAGCTCCATCCTCTCTGCCATGCTGGGTTGATCCCGCCCGATTAAGATGATTGCTGAATTCCCGGACCGAAGGTAATTCCTGACCCTCTTGCTAGGTTTTGGGTAATGTTCCTTACTTTCATCCTTCGAGGCCTCTCTCTCCCTCTCCACAAATTCTTGCGAGGGTTGCTTTGTTTTTACGGGCTTCAACTCCATCAGCTATCTTGCAACTCCATTCTGCACATTGCGTGCTTCATCATGCTTTGTGAGTGATGGCTTAGTATCAAGCCACATTTTGACCTCTTCAAGAAGTTGTTCATCTTGAAGAGGCAGTCGGGGTCGGGGTCGGGGTCTGTAGTGTATGACCTTGGGGGTTGCGGTATATCCATGGATTCCCATGTTTAATACTTTAGCCTCAACTTGTCAAGTCCACCAAAGGATGGAGGGAGAAGTGGTTTTACATCCGAGACCAGAAGGCAAACGAATAAAGGTTCAGCCTCGCCCCCTTTGATCCGAAGGTTGAAACAAAAAGAAGGAGGTACTAGAAGAACGTCGTGATGCCAGGAAAAGTGGAGGAAGTAGAGGTCTTGTACCAGCGGGTGCTGGATCTTCAACTTGTCCAAGGCAAAGAAGTCACACGTGTAGACCTTATTCGGACGTGGTTGCGATGTCGGGTGCAACCGCTGCAGGCCAGAGCATATCCAATGTATCTCTAGACCAGGGTGATGGATCTGACTCGCATCTCCCCTGAGGATATGGCTTCGGTGGAGCTCGATAATAAGATTAGGTGTAACACCCCTGGGATCAGGGTTAAACAAATCCTAGACCTTAGCCTAACATAAGCTTAACCTAGATCTCGAGGATATTCAGTGAGAAATCGGTAACACGACAGTAACCCTACGACACAAAAATTACTATAGCAAGCTCATAACTGAGCGAAGAACCAAAAAATTACAAGCAGAGGTCACTGACCACAAACATCAAACAACGGAAGGCAAATTATGCTATTAAGTATAGCAAACTTAACAAATGGCCTAAGAGGCCTGAAGCATAACGATGACGTCCCAGCCCATAGATTCCAGGCTACCGGCCGAGAACCCCAAGCTACTCGTCAGTGTCGATGACGTACCAAACTTGTCTTCAGGGGAACACTTATTCTGCTACAAAAGTATCAACAAAGCAAGGGTGAGTACATGGTGTACTCCGCAAGACTTATGGCTGGTGGGGTTATTTTGCATAAAGTCATCTTTGTTTATAAAATGAGAGGGAGAAGAAGCTCGTCTAATCAGAATATTTTAAAAGGGGATAAGAGAGCGACATCTCTGAAGAATTGATCATCATCTTGATATCTACCAAAGTAATCCTCATCTCACAACTAGGATCACCCCCTCGTACCCATGAGGAAGCATCCTTTAGCACACATTGAAACTTTCAAGTTTTACGTTAGGTTCATGTCCTCTATGATCTCACGTTCATTCCCAAGTCGTTCATAACCGTGGACATGGCTTTTCGAAAAGATTTAACCCTGCAGGGGTGTACAACTTTACCCACACGTACCAACCGACTCTTAATGCCACTAGATAAGCCCTCTTCCTTGGAAGGCCAGCAGAGGGTGGTTGGACACGACCTTTACCTTGCTTTCCTCGAGACCATGAGTCACGCCCTAAGGATGGTTTCGCCATAACGGGTCAAATCCTGAAGCCGGTCCCTAGAGATGTGAGGCGAGGTTGGTTTACCAGGGGCTCCATCGACCCCAAGTAACCCTGGCCACGCTTACCTACCTGTTATGATGCACCTTCACCCGCCAAATCTTTCAAAAGGTTTTCTATGCATATGTCGAATGGAACGCCCGAACTATGTGACTCATGGAATCTACTAGGCAAGTTAGTTAGTCGAGAGGTTTTCTAGGCCTCGTGTGGCTATACGCTCGTCTCGGTTCCAAAGGCAAGAACTCGGTTCCTAGTAGTGACGAGCATGGGACTAGAAAAACCACATCCCACTATGGCCTCCCATACAAGCCTTAGCATGTTTAACCTTTACCACTGATCTTACCTCATCATTATATATCGTTCTCTTGTCATACTAGATTCTCTAGATTTGGTACATCTTCTGGATAAACCAGCACTAACAGCTAAGCAGGGTTAAGCAAGACACAGATATAAGCTCTAGCAGTGCACACAAGCCAAACCTAGTTATGCTAGGAGTAGTGGATTAGGTAATATAAGCTCAAGGGAGTAGTGCAACAGATATGATACTCTATCTATCGATAAAAGACCACAGTAGAATCATATGCATCATGGCAAGAATGAAATACTTTCGAAATCATATGATTGTATCATGGTGGGGCTATGCTTGCCTTGTTTGTTGATACCCAAGAATAGATCTTCGGAAGCCTTATACTTGACTTGGTTACAGTTCGTCAAGTATTTAAATTGGATTATTGCATCAGCACAGGCGCAAGCTGACGTCAGCGGGGATTAATTCTTTCCTCACTAGGGCTGGGTCTAACCATTATGGCTGACCTGTGGGCTAGGGGCCATGTATGCAGCCACCGTGGCCAACCTTGGTCGACGCCACATCGGCTCGACGGAAACCGGCCAGGCGGTGGCCGGCAACAGCGAGGGAGGGCACGCAAAGCTGCGGGATCTAGCACACTCGAACCGGGGCTTCACGGAGGACTAGATAGCAGCGGCACCGCCCAGATTTGGTCACCGGAGCGAGCACTGCATCGACGGCCAACGGCGGCAGACGGCAGTGCGCGACGCGGGATCGAACCAGAGAGGAAGGGGAGGAAGAGAAGGGTCCAGGAGGACCAGGAGAACAACCTAAGGTTGATGAAGGCAATGGCGAGGCCGGAGGTGAACTGGAGCAGTGGCGAGGTCATCGACGGAGGACATCGGGCTCAAGGAAGACGACTCTGCTGCGGCGGATTCGAGGCTCCTCAGCTCGATTCCTTCTGTCGGGAGACGCGGAACAGCACGGTGGAGCTCAAGGCGGTCTCAGGCGGACAAGAGGAGCACAACAACGGCGTGGCACCGGTGGCATCTAGGGCTAGGGTTCGGCTCCGAACCGAGGAAGCGAGAGAGAGCGAGCTGGCGAGAGGGAGAGAGGCACGAGGGGAGAGAAGGACATGACGGAGGGCGGGTCTTATCCTCCTCCAGAGCGTGATGGACAGTGGTGCACGGGCGGCGCGGATCGACGGCGGTGGCGCGGGCACGCAGCACCTTTCAGCTAGGGAAGACGACGAGCATTTTGCAGCAACCCCCGTGGGAAAAACAGAAAACAACCCGGGGTGCCTCTCTGCTAAAGATTTTGTTAAAAACTCCCTAGACTTTTATAAAATAGAGGAAAACAGCTAGAGAGACTCTAAATTCATTTTATTTTGAATTCTTTTCACCCTTTTGAATAGTTTGCAATAATTTGGTGATCCCAAATACACCAAACTTGCACAAAACTTTAGTAAGATAGTTGTGTCTTCCCTTAGCCAATTTGGAAAGATCACAAGGCTTATTTGGAATGTTTTGAGAGGATTCAAAATAGAGAGCACTCACATAGAGAGTTAGGGTTTTGCTTTATTTATTTTGAATGCAATTTAAAAGATGATGCTCACGAATGCCCAAACAACCCTCATTAAGGATTAACTAAAACTGGGGTGTTACAACTCTATCCCCCTTACAAGAATTTCGACCCGAGATTCTCCAGGTAGGAAGAGAGACAGAGAGAGAAAGAAACATGGACACTCTAAGGATAAGAGGGAAACACACTAACAACACACAGAGTATCTCATGGTCAACTCATGAAGGATTGTTCAGAAATAACTCTAAGATGACAAACATGAAACACGTCAAGGTAACGGAGGAAACAAGAGGAGATAGGTTTTCAAGTTGTTAGATAGCTGCTCTTCATAAGGATTGAGACCATGGAGTTTCAGAAGGGTTTAGGTATCTGAAAAAGAAAGCTTACAACAGAAAGAACATGACCACAGACTTTGAGATATAAAACTCTACTAGACGACTTAAGTAGAGATTTTAGGTTCAGAGATATGGATCAACAAAACCAACCTGTTGAACTACTTTTGATACAAAAGGATCACTCTTCATTAAACAGAAGGTCAAGACAGAAAGGTGTTTTGTGGCGAGGACTCGTAAGAGTCACAAGGAACATGTAACAAGAGAAACTTCAGATTACCAAAATCATCGTCACTCTTCAAACATGTTAGAGGAACAAAGGAAACTCTTTATTCATCTAGGTTTATCAAAATCTTTGCCAAAGATCGTGGTATCACTTTACACCACCAGATGAATAGGTAAGAAGATTCCTGATGACATGAGGAAAAAGAAACTTCATTCTCAGACTTCAGTTACTTGGCACAAGGGGAGGCTTGCCAACGTAAAAGGGTCTGGAGAATCGACCGAGAGATATTTAGCAAAACTACTTTAAATGTTCTCCTTGATGTTCGAGAAAGCAGACATCAAGTAAAGGTCGGACTTCAGAGACAAAGGAAACCATAAGCGGAACTCCTATAATAAATCATAAAAGAAGCCTTATGTAGAGTGGTTGTTATTGCTGGTTCAAAAGAATGTGACATTAGGCTTTCCGACTAATTGTGTCAACCATTACATCAATCTTGCCGGATTTACAAAGAAACCTATGTCAATTCCTTGAGAAACACCAACCATCATATCTGCCTGAGATTCAGATTTGATTAGGTGAGTTGATACTTTAGACTCATCATGTCCGAATAGAAAGTGTGCAACATTTACCACAAAGGTAAAGTTACTAGAATCTCAAGATGGGGACTATAGTATCAAGCTCCAATAGACTGAGCTAGATTGCTAGACCCATGTATTAGCAACTTGTCGAAGGACAATTGCACCTACATGAAGTACTTGCAACAAAAAGCAACTATGTCCTTGAGGTACAAAGATAACTCTACTCAAATCCACGGCGACATCTTTCAACATTTGCATGTGAATCGAAGAAGGTCACTTCTAACATCCAGAACACATACTTCGAGATGACCTGAAGATGGTTCTCTGAAGTTTTCCAACATTAATTCCAAAGGTTCCATATGAATCTATTCTAGCATGGAGAAAATAAGGATATTGTCGATGGGCTCAATAACAAACTTATTGAGATACTCTAGGAAGATGGACTCATATGTTGTATGAACAAGGGAAATGTATTGGTCAGACAAAAGTACATGAAGATGCATTCAAGTGAAATGTCACGAGTAGCAACATCGTCAAGATAGTCCTTGGAACTGAGTTTGATTTGACGATAACCAAGATCAAATCAAAGGCGGGGGAAGATAACATATCCATCAAGGAGATACTATCTTTCTTCAGCACGAACAACACTAAACATCCCTTTAAGAAGGAACAGTCATATAGAACTTTTGTCTTACAACTCTCCAAGTTGTTGTTTAAGCTCAACCAACTAATTCAAGGGTATCCAAAACGGATCCTTGGAGAAAGGAGCAGTTCAGAGAACTTTCTTGCTCAAAAACTTGATGGCACGGTCATGTGGCAACATGGCAATACTTCTAGTAGACATCTGGAATATCACGGACCACCGATATGTCATAGAGTTCGAGAGGACACTTGCTTGGTAAGGCAGGGAGACATAGTCTCAGAGCTTCGGCACAAGCTTAACTCTTTGACCGAGGAGAGTGTACCATAATAACAGACTTGGTAGCACAATCATCCTTTGCTTAGTGATAGGGTTAACCAATCACTCTAAGAATGACTCAAATGTCCTTAGAGTTCAAAGAAATAATGATTACTAAGAATCTCAGATGGCCACATTATTACGCACACGCATCACTCATGAGCGCAAACATCTCAGAGGAAGGGTGGATAAAAATGTGTAAGAGCATCACTTAATTAAGGGGTCATGAAACTCGACATGACCTCTTAGTTTATAAGAGTGTGATACTTTAAGGTAGAACGGATAGAATATAATCATGCCTCTTAATCTGCGGACTACAACACTTTGACCTGGTCCTAGATATGACGAGGTACTGGAGTTTGTTTATCCTGACATCCCAAAATGGTTTGTCTTGATGGACCAAAAGAGTATCTGGGAGACACCAATGTGAATTACTACTTGGCTACCAACTGGTAGACAAAGTTCAGAAACAACAAAGGAAAAGAACATGCTCAGGATAGAATCCCGAGATGTAGATGCATATTTTATCATTCTTCCGAAATCCAATGCATAGAAGAGGTAAGGTGTGGCAAAGTCACGAGTATAGATGCGAGACTCACGAGGAGTACTATTGTCGTGATCTATTTGGTGCCATTAAAGAACATCTGCCATGGCTAGTGGTAGGGGAAGTCCATAATTGTCGAGATTCAATCGCGACAAAGACCACAAGCTTGAAGGCTAGAATTGTAATACCAGCCATCCTGAGATAATGTGTAAACATCTACGACAGGGTTCAATGGAATGGACCTTGGGTTAAAGATCAACTTCATGTATAAGATTCACAACACCAGAATCTAGCACAATCCAGGATCTTCGGTTCAAGTCCGAGGGTTAAAACCCAAGTAAGGAGTAACTACTACTTGAGTGACACAGTGTACACTGCAAGGTAGTAACCATGAGGTAGCTTCCAAAAGAAGAAAGAACTTCTAAAGTACCCAAACAAACAAAAAGGAGGCACACGAGGCGAAAGGAAACCTCAAAGCCTAGAACAAAACACTATGGATCCTACAATATAATATTGTGGCCCATAAGGTTGAGAGATCATGATGGAAAGGAATCTCTCAACTGAAACAGAGCAAAGGGGACACAAGGAACACAACACACACAACTCTAGAGAACTCTACACTAGGTCAACTAGCTGAGAAACGACATGCCAAGAAGGCGCCTAAGTTTTGAAAGACTAGAAGAGATATCAAAACATTTCCAAAGTCAAAACAATAAGAAGACCCGGAGTTTAGAGCGATACTAGATAAGGAGAAAAAGAAGCATACTAGGTTTTTCGCAAATTGTTTTCATCTTTGAAATATTTTTCACAAGCACTATACTCAACATCGACCAATAGCAAGGTTTTCCTACGATCGGTACTTCTCTGATACCAAAAACTGTAACACCCCCAGGATCAGGGTTAAACAAATCCCAGACCTTAGCCTGACATAAGCTTAACCTAGAGCTCGAGGATATTCAGTGAGAAATCGGTAACACAATAGTAACCCTGCGACACAAAAATTATTACAGCAATCTCATAACTGAGCGAAGAACCAAAATATTACAAGCAGAGGTCACTGACCACAAACATCAAACAACGGAAGGAAAATTGTGCTATTAAGTATAGCAAACTTAACAAATGGCCTAAGAGGCCTGAAGCATAACGATGACGTCCCAGCCCATAGATTCCAGGCTGCCGGCCGGGAACCCCAAGCTACTCGTCGGTGTCGATTATGTACCAAACTCGTCTTCAGGGAAACACTTATTCTGCTACAAAAGTTTCAACAAAGCAAGGGTGAGTACAGAGTGTACTCTGCAAGACTTATGGCTGGTGGGGTTATTTTGCATAAAGCCATCTTTGTTTATAAAATGAGAGGGAGAAGAAGCTCGTCTAATCAGAATATTTTAAAAGGGGATAAGAGAGCGACATCTCCGAAGAATTGATCATCATCTTGATATCCACCAAAGTAATCATCATCTCACAACTAGGATCACCCCCTCGTACCCATGAGGAAGCATCCTTTAGAACACATTGAAACTTTCAAGTTTTACGTTAGGTTCATGTTCTCTATGATCTCACGTTCATTCCCAAGTCGTCCATAACCGTGGACATGGATTTTCGAAAAGATTTAACCCTAAAAGGGGTGTACAACTTTACCCACACATACCAACCGACTCTTAATGTGTAACATCCCAAATCTTTAATCAAGGTTATCAAGATCAAAATCACCCAATTTAGGGTTAACAAAAACTTTTTCTTATTAAAATAATTATGAATGCATGTGTTTGTTGCATTAGTATAGAATTGCTTGAAAATGCCATGTTTGATTATTCTAATGGTTGTGAAATGATTCAAAGGTGAATGCCACATCATCTAGATCATTCACAAACAAAATCCAAAGAAAAAGAAATCAAATAAGAATAAAAAGACCAAATGGTCATTTTGACCATTTTAATCCACTAGGCCACTATAGGTGTTCCTAGAAGTCAATTTCAAACAGAAATATTCTAAACTCTTTGCACCCCTTGCTAGTACAAGTAAAGATCTACCAAGGCCCACTTTACAAACTTACAAAAACATCTAGCAAAGCAATTTAAATGATATTTGAAAATTGAATTAAGTGTAGGTGTTAAGATCACACTTTTTCAAAACCCACTCAAATGAGTTCACCTTGCCAATCCCAAGCAACCAGAGACTCTCAAGCATAAGGTCAAGTCACACACAAAAAATCTTTTCAAAATTCAAATTTGAACTTCATGCGGGCATTGTGTCGAACAGTTGGTGAGCACAAAATAACCTGCCTAACTAATACTATCGACTGATTAAAGCTTTGTCCCCCAATTGACCCTCTCATCTCTCCTCTATCTCCCTAGAACCTAACCCAGCCCCAGAAAGCATCCCCCTTCGCCGCTAGCAACAGTACCGAGCCACCCCGAGGCCATGCCCGCCGGTCGAGCATGGACAGCTCGCAGCAGACCGCCCCTCTCTCTCCCGCCGTGCCTAGGACGATCGCCGCACCCTACAGCCTCTCCCTATCCACCCCTCGACGATAACCAGGCCGTGGACCACCCCTCCCCCCCAGCACACCGCGCCCACCGTGTTTGCGACATGCCGAGCACGCGCCAGAGTGCCGCGCCCGACAGACGTGCACACGCCGCGCCTCGACCGTAGCCCACGCACACTGCATTGCCATGACCCCAGCAGCCTCCCGGGCAAGCTCGTTTGCCGCTGTTTGACTCGCAGCCACCGCACGCCGCGTCGAATGCCGCCTCTGCCGTGCAGAGCACGAGCTGCGCCCGACCAAATTCCACCGCCCCTAGCCGCACCTTTACACCGTAGATGACCGCCAGCAGATCGCGCATTGTCCTCCTACCTCCACCCCGGCAATAGCTGCTTGTACCATCGCCCCCGATGAGCCGCGTCCACACCGCTCGGTCGCACCATCGAGCCTATAAAAGGAGGCCACCCCAGCCTCATTCCTCACACCACTCACCTCCCCTCTCACCACTGAACCTTCCCCACTTCTCCCCGGAGCCAATCGAGCCCATAGTCGCTGGAATTCCACCGGAGCTGGCCGCAGCAGAGGAGAAGAGGCGCCACTGATTGCGATCGCCCTAGGAGTCGCCGCAACCACGCCTAGAACCGCCGTTGTCCACTAGTTTGATCGCCCCCATTGCCACGCCTAGCTGGAGCCCTGGTAAGCCCCCACGTAGCCCCAATGTGCCGCTAGGGTTAGCTCTCACCGGCGACCTGTTCGCCGGGGACGACGATCCTCAGCCGTTGATCCATCTTTTAATCATAGCGCTGAGAGTGCCCCATACCACTTCGCGTTGGATGTGCCGCTGACATGTGGGACCAGCCTGTCAGTTGCCCTCTACACCGCGGAGCGCCACTGGGCCGGCCCGTTAGTGTTCCTGCACTAGCCCACAGATTCAAATTAGGATTTTTCTAATTTAGTTAAAACTAGATTCTATCCACTTGTTTAAAAATCATTTCAGAGAGATCCACTTAACCAAAATGCATGCTTCAAATTTTGCTAGAAAGATAATTCAAATATCTATCCAAGCCTGCTGGATTTAAATCAATTGGAGTTAGAGATCACATATATAAAAAATAACAAGACAAAGACTTTTCTGCATTCAAACATTTTTCAAAATTCAATCATAATAGCTTTTGAGTTGATTCCAACTCTCAAAAATCACATTTAACAATACCTATCTGAATATGTAAAAATATGTAGGTTTGCATGCAGTGAATTTGGACTAGTACCAAAATAATGCTATATAGGCATTTCTAGTCACTTTAAACCATTTAAATAATAAACTTAACCTTATTGAAATATGATCAAACATTTAAATCACATTCCCATGCATTAGAATATGTGGTGATGACATGTCTCCACATGATCCCATATTTTAACTGGAGAATATTAAATCTTAATTATTTTCAATGGGAAGAAATTACTTTTCTCAAATAAAATAAATGAAACTAGTTCATTAAATCTTGCGATGATTATGATGATGCTAGATCATCAAGTGTGTGCCTTAGTATGATAAATAGACTAGTTAAGTATTGTTTGGTGATTGTGTATCCCGTGTTTATTTATAGACGATAGTACCGACCAAGTCTACGAGGAGGAGGAGTTCTACCCCGAGGAAGACGAGGAGAATTTCAACCACTGCACCAACCAAGGCAAGCTAGAACTAAGCAAGTTAACACTTCCCCCTTGATAACTTAAGCAAATTCCTTAGGCATGCTTTGGTTATACATTTTGATTTGTGCCCATCCCAAGTTTTACTTGCAAGCTTTACTTTTTCCTTATCAAAATTTCTTTACTTTAGTAATGCTTTGTGAGATTTTGGAAAGTAGCATGGACAGCATAAAGAGTATAAAACTTGGCCTATACTAGATGTCATTCTATGGCATGAGATTGAGATTAGCATCCCACATTAGTGAACACTCTTAACCTTAGTGGCTAGTGCTAAGCATAAAACTTGATCACTTTAGATGGGAATACTTGGTGAAAATGCTTATGAAAACCTTGGAATGATGAGTCATTCTATTGAGATGTTTTGACATGTGTTGAGAAGCAAAAATGGTTTATGATGATGAAAATGTTGAGGCATGAGCCTTAGCCCTTTATAAAAACTGATGGTTACGTTCGGATGCGATACCATTCCAATTTTACTATACAACCACAATACCTGAATTGGGTAAGGCTTAGCCGGAAGTTTATATGCATTAGTATGGGTTCCCTAGCGGAAGAGGTTTGAGCTGAGGCTACCTCTTGATGTTGTCCACCTATGTAGTGCCCAGGATGGCAGATGGCCATGGCTAGGAGGCCAAGCTCATAGGAGAGGTGCTTATACTAGAATGTGTAATTGAAAGGTTATGATTGATTATCCGCATACTAAGTATGATTGATTCAGGGTTATCCCTGACGGATGTATCGAATTCTATGGTCAAAGTGTACCACCTCTGCAGAGTGTCAAACTATTCGAATAGCCGCGTCTATGGTCATGGACAGTTGGAGTGGCCATACTGTTTCGTCGTCAGATGTTTTCAAAATGACTTATGAAATGAATGGTGACTTTGACTTGACCACAATAGAGTTGTGACTATGAAAACTGGGTTCCCAATTTAAAGTGATTTTAAAACCTTTACTTAGTTTTCTTTACTTCTGAACTCAGTTTAGATAAATCTGGCTTTTCGCAAAACAAACCTAGAGCTTAAGATTCCTATTAGAACTACTTACTTGTTAGTGATAGTTTCCGAGTACTTAAAGAGTACTCATGGCTTTGTCCCTGGCTATTCCCGTGGCCATACTATGAGGAGGACTATCCAGAAGAAGGACAGCAGGACGACTATGACAACTAGGACTATTTCCCATCATCAGCATTGCCTGTGACACTGAAGATGGAGCCCACCGCTACGCTTATTATTCCGCTACTTGTTTGTATTAAGACTGGATCATGAGATCCTTTATTTGTGTAAGACCTTATTATGGTTTGTAATGGATGATATTGTGATATCCAATCTGTTATGTCTCGCAAAAATGGTAATCCTGGGATTGCGATGTATGGCATCACAGGCATCTGGGATTAAAAATCCGGGTGTTGACATAATGCCACTAGATAAGCCCTCCTCCTTGGAAGGCCGGCAGAGGTTGGTTGGACATGACCTTTACCTTGCTTTTGCTGAGACCATGAGTCATGCCGTAAGGATGGTTCCGCTGTAAAGGGTCAAATCCTGAAGCCGATCCCTAGAGATGTGAGGTGAGGTTGGTTTACCAGGGGCTCCATCGACCCCAAGCAACCCTGGCCACGCTTACCTACCTGTTATGATGCACCTTCACCCGCCAAATCTTTCAAAAGGTTTTCTATTCATATGTAGAATGGAACGCCCGAACTATGTCTCATGGGATCTACTAGGCAAGTTAGTTAGTCGAGAGGTTTTCCAGGCCCCGTGTGGTTGTACGCTCATCTCGGTTCCAAAGCCAAGAACTCGGTTCCTAGCAGTGGCGAGCATGGGACTAGAAAAACCACATCTCACCATGGCCTCCCATACAAGCCTTAGCATGTTTAACCTTTACCACTGATCTTACCTCATCAGTATATATCATTCTCCTGTCATACTAGATCCTCTGCATTTGGTACATCTTCCGGATGAACCAACACTGACAGCTAAGAAGGGCTAAGCAACACACAGATATAAGCTCTAGCAGTCCACACAAGCCTAACCTAGTTATGCTAGGACAGTGGATCAGGTAATATAAGCTCAAGGGAGCAGTGCAATAGATAGGATACTCTATCTATCGATAAAAGACCATAGTAGAATCGTATGCATCATGGCAAGAATGAAATACTTTTGAAAGCATAGGATTGTATCATGGTGGGGCTATGCTTGCCTTGTTTGTTGATACCCAAGAATAGATCTTCGGAAGCCTTATACTTGAATTGGTTACAGTTCGTCAAGTATTGTTCATCGATCTTCGATGGTGTTAACCTTGGTCTTCAATCTTGATCTCGATATCGTATTCTATCGAGAAGGACCAAACACCAAAAAGAAGGAGAAACAACAATCAACACATGGCCTCGATGCAATGCTCAAGCAAGGATGATGATATGACAAGTTAAATAGATCTTAAATGAAACCCTAGGGCATGCTTGATCATTTTAAATAGGGTCCGAAGGGAACAAACCCTAGGACATGGGAACCCGGAACACCTGTGAGGGGTTTATTTAGTTCTCTAATTAAACTTGTCATTTAAGTTGCTTAACAATGCATGATTATAGTTTAAACAGATAGATCTCATTTTTCTGAACATTTTGATATATTATACACATTTTTCTGACTTATAAATAATTGCTTATTAATTTTATAAGATTTATCCTTTTTTGAAAATATGAAAACAATTTAAATTGGATTATTGCATCAGCACAGGCACAGGCTGACGTCAGCGGGGCATCAATTCTTTCCTCACTGGGGCTGGGTCTAGCCACTATGGCTGACCTATGGGCCAGGGGCCACGTATGCACCACTGTGGCTAACCTTGGTCGACGCCACGTCGGCTCGACGGAAACCGGCCAGGCGGTGGCCGGCGACGGTGAGGGAGGGCGCGTGGAGCTCCGGGAGCAAGCATGCTCGAACCAGGGCTTCATGGAGGACTAGATAGCAGCAGCACCGCCCGGATTTGGTCACCGGAGCGAGCACTGCATCGACGGCCAACGGCGGCAGACGGCGGCGCGCGACGCGGGATCGAACCAGAGAGGAAGGGGAGGAAGAGAAGGGTCCAGGAGGACCAGGAGAACAACCTGAGGTTGATGAAGGTGATGGCGAGGCCAGAGGTGAACCGGAGCAGCGGCGAGGTCGTCGACGGAGGACGTCGGGCTCCAGGAAGACGCCTCCGTTGTGGCGGATTCGGGGCTCCTTAGCTCGATTCCTTCTACCGGGAGACGCGGAACAGCACGGCGGAGCTCAAGGCGGTCTCAGATGGACGAGAGGATCATAGCAATGGCATGGTGCCGGTGACATCTAGGGCTAGGGTTCAGCTCCGAATCGAGGAAGCGAGAGAGAGCGAGCTGGCGAGAGGGAGAGAGGCACGGGGGAAGCGAAGAAGGACACGGCGCGGGGCGGGTCTTATCCTCCTCCAGAGCGCGATGGACGATGGTGCGCGAGCGGTGCGGGCACGCAGCAGCTTCCATCTAGGGAAGACGACGAGCATTTTGCAGACCCCCCCCCCCCCCGGGGGGGAAACAGAAAACAACCCGGGGTGCCTCTCTGCTGAAGATTTTGTTAAAAACTCCCTAGACTTTTATAAAATGGAGGAAAACAGCTAGAGAGACTCTAAATTCATTTTATTTTGAAATCTTTTCACCCTTTTGAATAGTTTGCAATAATTTGGTGATCCCAAATACACCAAACTTGCACAAAACTTTAGTAAGATAGTTGTGTCTTCCCTTAGCCAATTTGGAAAGATCACAAGGCTTATTTGGAATGTTTTGAGAGGATTCAAAATAGAGAGCACTCACATAGAGAGTTAGGGTTTTGCTTTATTTCTTTTGAATGCAATTTGAAAGATGATGATCATGAATTCCCAAACAACCCTAATTAAGGATTAACTAAAATTGGGGTGTTACATTAGGGCACTAAACAAATCCACCCTTAAGGATGTTCTTCCCGGAGAATCGAGCACTCTGCCTTTCTGTGTGACTCGTCCTCCTGAAGTAATTTTCTGTTTAATGTTTTCCTCTTGCGTCCATGGGGCAGTTATAGTTGTCATCTGGTGACATTTTCTTTGTTTCTATAGGACTGGAAAGTTGAAGGTTTGATGCGTCCCCGGCCGAAGGGGATACTTCCCCCTAAGGCTGTGGAAGAAGACGAGTTAGGCTCGACTGTGCCTATTGCAGAGCCGTAGGGAGCCCCTGAGTCCAGCAAGGATGGGACTCGCAAGCGTTCCTGGAGTGAAGACTCGGATGCTTCTACACCAGGAATGTCGAAGTATTTTGTACTTGAGGTGGGTACCATGGATCCGATTCCGGTAGTGCCTATTCACAGTGTAGCTCCTCCACCGCTGAAGAAGTTGACGAAGAAGTAGGATGAGGTCTTCAACCTCGACAATTTTGGCGAGTGAGTCTTTGTCGCTTGTTTGGTGTGTTTCGAGGTTGCCCTTTTCATCAGTTTCCTTGTGCTAAATGTTTTCTGTGTCCATTGAAGCATGACTGTGTCATTGTTCTCTAACACTTGTCACATCCTAGAGGATGTAGGAGTCATGGACTCAAAAGGTAAGGGTGCGGAGAAATATGATCCCTCCCCAAAGACGGTGGCCACCTCTGGCGCAAGTTCTTTGAGTTCTTCCAAGTTGGGAAGACACAGGGTCCTTGCCTGGATGACCCAAAAAGAACCTTAAGAGTCTTCGGGTGACCATGTAAGTGTTCATTCGTGTGGAGTCATTTGAGGAGCCCCCGAGTCACACTCTTCCCTTGACATTTCTTCTTCTGCAACCTTTCCTCCAGGAGACTATTCGTCTTGGTGAGGAGATGGTTCACCTTGCCCAGGAGCATGTTCGATTGGATACTGACCACCGCCAACTTTAGAGTAGGTTATTGTCCTTTGCATCGTTTGCTAGAAACGAGTTTCACTATTCTTAATATGCTTGCTTCACATATCAGAGGATAACAATGACGTTCTTTGTTGGTTGAGCTCTCTTGAAAAAAGGCTTAGTGCAGCGGAGATCAAGAGGGACAAAGCACTCGAAGCCCTCGAGTGCTACAAGCTGGAGTCGAAGAAGAACGAGCAGGACTTGGTAGATGTTGCGGCCGACAAGGAGAAGGGGTCCGCGAGGATGCTTTGGCTGGCGCTACGGCTGCGATCGAGGACTGCAACGTCTCCTCCAAGGATGCGCTTCATAAGGCCAAGAACATGCTTGGACGTCTTTGAGAAGAGATGATGCATAAGGCCAAGGCCATCGAAGATGTTGACGGCCTTGTCGAAGCCTTTGCTGAGGGCGTGCCTAGGGACTACAAGAATGTGCAGAAAGGAGCAGGTGCTTCCCTTGGGCCGGCCATGGCGTAGGCCTGTGGTGCTGACCTAAACATTAGCAAGATTATGTCGAAGATGCCAACGACTACAGAGGGCGAACAGGTAGCGTTCGCACATTATGCTACTCGTTGTCATAAGTACAGGCCTCGCCTTATTGATACGCTCGCGAAGTACTCCATGGAGCAAAAGCGACTCAACATGTTGAAGACCACATCGTCAGGGGCTTCTACTACAAAGACCACGAGATCAGAGTTTGCCACGGAGTCCGTGAAGCCCGCGGGTGATGATGCATAGGATTAGCTCTTCTTCTGTTGGTTTTGTAGTTGTGCTAGGAACTTGGATTGTCCTAGATTACTTTTGTGGAAGTGTCTCATCGAAACTTATTTAAGCTTGATGCATGAATGGTGTTGCTTGGTTACTTGTAAGACTTGTATTCCTTGATCTATGATTCTTATTTTGCACCTGCTTCCTTGTTTAGGGATCTGCGAGTGATGCACAGGACATGCCCCTATCTGCTACTTCCCTGGATCCTCCATGTTTAAGGGTGGAAGAACTATTGCTATTGTCTCGCCTTCATGACTGTGTGAAGGAGTTGGAGAGGAACATACTGATGATCAACGGTAGTGCTGATGTCTAGAAGTCGAAAGCGGAGAAGGCAGCGGAGCGAGAAACTTATCTTCTTAGCGAGGTGGCTCGAATAAACAAGCAGTTGCAATGTGGGTGCTTATTGTCTTATTGTTTGTGTTTTGCCTTTGCCATTGCATTGTCGACTAATATGATGTTATGTTGTCTATGTCGTTATCAATCTCATTCCACAGGAAGAGAGAGACTGCATCAGCATCCAACTGAATTGCCTCACTCAAG
The DNA here is from genome assembly GCA_916181665.1 of Avena sativa. NCBI lineage: Eukaryota > Viridiplantae > Streptophyta > Magnoliopsida > Poales > Poaceae > Avena > Avena sativa. The sequence goes on from OV702297.1 coordinate 444,611,767, forward strand.
AAAGCTAGAAGTTGGAGGATACTTCTAGTCCGATCGAGGTCGGGCGACTGGGCTGGCAACATTGTAGGATCGCGTTTTGCAGGTGCTTCACTTCTTGAAGAAATCACAATAGTGTTTGAAGCATATTTTCAGGGCGATGTTTCCATTGGACGCAGCTACTGTAAGCCTGTTGACGTTGTTGTGAAGGTTTCATAACACCGGTGATGTACGCGAGTGCATGCACCAACAACTTGTTGTGGGTGCCAAGGCTGCGTTGGCACTTGTGCGTATGCAACGTCCAGATGTGGACTTGGATGATGTCTAATAGCTTTGAGATTCGACATATTTTTTATGGTTTTGTTGATGGTTTTCTTCTGGATTTGATCATTTTCTAGCTTTACCTAACACAAATACTTCGATAGAAAATAAAACTTGGTTTTTAATGTGTGTTTCAGGTTCTGAACATCAACAGAAGGTTTTAATAAGAGAAACACAATATTCAGGCGAAAACAAGCAAGTCTCTTTTTGGAAGCAATCAAGGGAGGTGTACAGAAGCTTTGATGAGCAACTATACGGCGGGAATATTTTTTCGGTCATATAGTTGCCGTCGTATAGTTTTCGCCGCCTCCATCTTGTCAAAAGAGACAACTTTCGTGAAGAGGCCAGACGCGAAATCATAACACAGCAGTCACCATCCCATCCAGAGAGCAGAAAGAAGAGATCCAGAGAAGAGGGGGAAGACGTTCTTCATCTTGCTCCACAATCTTCGACCTCCTACCCATCACACCCTCATAGCCATTACTTGTACTTGAGAGAGAGAGAGATCTTCACTTTGCAAGATTAGGGTTTGAGGTTGTTTCTTTCTATCTTAAATTGTGTTGGATTACTTCTCTATTCTTATTGTGGATCTCCATGGTAATATCGAGAAGAACTCCCTTTATTTAATTATATCGATGATGCTTTCTTCTCTCATGTGTGAGTAAGTTCCTTGGGCGTGGGAGATGTAAGGGATTGGTGAGATGTGATGTGCCTCCATATATTTTCCATTAGTTTGTGATTGATTTTAATTATTATATTGTATGTGCTTAACTATTTGTGGGATGCCTAATGCTTGTTGTCCAATTAAGCGCCCAAACAACATGATGCTTTGTTCTACATAGATAGGATCTTGTTCGCTAGCAGACCGGTGACCCCCGAGTGACACGGGGATATCAATGGGAAACTAGTTTGACTCGAGGATCACGAGGAACCACTGTGCTTATTGCATTAGTCCGGTCCAAGGAGCTTAATTGCTAAGCAACCTAAAGGATCTTAATCGTCTAGTGACTGACCATGGTTTTGGTAACAGGCTAGTAGGATTACTGAAGTTGGGATGAAATCTACCAAGAGGAGTTCTGGCTAATTATGGGTTGCTCGCCTACACATATACTTATAAGATTATAATTGTTACACTTATCATTAGTCCACCTGGCACAGTCACTATCACCATGAACTGTATCTTCCTGCACCTTCTTTGTCATCTGCAGAAAACCACAAACAATCGAATCATTCTTTACTTTTATGCTTTTTATTCCTGAAGTTTACATTTTAGTTTTATTTAAATACATCCAGTTTAATCCAAATTTCATTCTTATTTTCACACTTGCAGTCAATTCACTCAAAGACATGTGACAACTTTGAGTGTGACAGAGACTTCATTCATAAACACTTACCTTTGGGCTCCCTGTGGGATCAATATCTATACTTCGAAACTAGCTACAAACGATCTGTGCACTTGTAGACATCAAGCTATTTTCAGGCGCCGTTGTTGGGGAGCTAAACGCAAAGTGTTTATATCATTACATTTCAGGTGTTACTACTACAAAATGGTATCCCTAGGAGACAAAGGGTCTACACGCTCTAGTAGGACCTATTTACCAGATTATTTTGAGTGTGTGCCTATTCAAAGGCGCGAGGAAATTATTGAAAACTTTTAAGATCAGATAAGGTTGAAGTTGAAAACCTCAGTGATTTTATGGAAATGATGTCCATTTACAGGACAACTCCCAAGAAACCTGAGAAAACTCTTAGAGAATATAGTGCTCCAAACTCTACTTTCCTTAAACAACCAATAGAATTTCCTAATCCTGGAGTTAGAGAATATCGATTTGATGGTGGAATTATTACAATTTTGCAGGAAAAAGCTTTCAATGGAAGGGAAGATGAAGACCCATGAATACATATTAGAGAGTTTGATGATGTGATGCTAACACTTGGACCAAAAGGTTTGCCAAGAGACTTCTCTCGTCTAAATTTTTTTGTTGGTCTCTTAAAGGTAAGGCTCTAGACTGGTTACATTCTCTCCCTCGTCATTACATTAAATGTTGGGAAAACTGTATTGTTAAATTCATAAATAGGTTTAATCCTTTTAAAAAGATAACTGAAACTAGAAAGAATATAGGAAACTTTAGTCAGAACATGGCAGAAAACTACCCACAAGCCTGGGATAGATTCTTTGGAATGATCAATAGTATTCCTAATCATGGCTATTCTGAATCAACTATTTGCCATTTATTTTATCATGGTCTTAGTACTCAATGCAGAGAATTGCTTGACCTATCAGTAGGAGGATCGATAATTACCTTAACTAATAAAGCATGTTTGGAATTGATGTATACTAGGGCTAAGAATGATTCTTTACCTTAACTAATAAAGCATGTTTGGAATTGATGTCTACTAGGGCTAAGAATGATTCTTTATATAATCCTAATTTTGACACTAAGATGGAAATAGGGATACTTCGTATAACTCCTGGTCTTATGCCTGAAGTACGCAAAACAATGAAAGAAAAAGGTATACCTTCTGAACTTGTTAAGGAAAACAAAGTAGACTTGTTACAAGTTTTTACTAAAGAACATGAAACTAGAAAAGTTTTTCAAGAATTAAAACATCGACAAGCAAAATCTCATAATAACCTGCCTAAGCATTTTCAAAGACATAAAAAGATTCTGGCAGAACTCACAAAAATTATGATGAGATTAGCCAAGAAATAAAATTATTTCACAAGTATCTTAGTATGATTGAAACCCAATGTGAACAGATAGCATCTGGTTATCAAATTTTTCTTCAAGATGATATAGATATTCCTATTTCTACTAATGTTGTTACAAGGAGAGGTGTAGTTGTTACAGGACCATTAGGACCACCAGAATATGAAGCTGAAAAATATTGAAAGGAAAAGGCCCTACTTAAAGCAAGCCAAGAATGTGATACACTGATGGATCATCAAGATGAAACTACTCAAGAAACACAAGATCAAAACATGGAGGAGCAAAATGATGCACAGGTTGACCATTATGACTCTGATGCAGATACAGTTGATCCAAGAGAAGAAAAAGAGACAAGCAATGAAGATGAAGTTGTTATGGTAGAAAAGAAGAAGAGCGATAAGCAGCAACAAAAGAAATCAGAAAAAGCGCCTGATCCCCCACAAAAGGTAAAATACAAGAATAAGAGAGGTGAGAAAAAACTTCCTTATCCAGATATAAAAAAGAAAGCACCAGATCAAGTAATCTATGATTCTTTCAAAAAGGCACTTGGTGATCTTCGTCTAGAAATTCCATTTGCGGATGCAATAAAAGTTCCTACCTATTCTAAATTCCTTTGTGATATTCTTAGTAGAAAGAAAGAAGTAACTGAAAACGTTGCCATGGTGACTAGTTATCCTGCTAATTGGAAGCTATTGTCTAAATCGGGAGATCCCGGAATACCAACTATTTCATCCTCAATTGGCAAAACAGATATTCATAATGCCTTGTGTGATTTAGGTGCCGGAGTTAGTGTAATATCATATTACCTCTATAAAAGGTTAGGATTAGGGGAGTATTCCCCTACTACTATCACTTTACAGATGGCTGACAAGTCCACTAAACAACCCATTGGTATGATTGAGGATATTCTACTTAGAATAGATGAGCATGTTATTCCCACTGATTTTATTATTCTCGAAATGCCAGAGGATGAAAACTTATCTATAATACTTGGAAGACCATTCCTTAGTACTGCAGGAGCGTCAGTTCATTGTGCTGAGGGAAAAATAAATTTCAATGTTTATGATGCTGAAATCATCCGGTATTTTCTGAAGAAGCTGGAAGTAGGAGAAAGATATATTCCACGGGGAAAACGAGTTCATGTGGTAAGTGCCTTCGATAAGGGGCAACCTAAGGTAAGAATTCGAGAACAGAGAAGGGGTTGAATTATTCAACCATTCTTAATAAAATGCTTAATGAGAGTCAACCCATCACATTAATAAAATAAATTACAGAATAAAATGTTCATCGCATTCCTACAACTTTTTCACAGACATTCTTGCGGAAGCGCGCTCGTGAAGATGCAGCTGTCAAAAAGTAGTAGAAATATCGATTGAACAAGCATAGAATAAATATAAAAATAAAAGTTTGAGTTTTATCTACAAAAACTAGCTTAATCATTTTGCCTAGATTAAAACGTGAATCTCTAGTTGAGGAGAAGAAGCTCGGTAGTACTAAAAATCCTACTATATACATGACGTTGTTGGTTGACAATTTTTACTATCATTTTTCTGTCAAAAACAAGGTGTTCTGCTAAGTATCAGGATAAGAAAGAATTCTCAAAGAAATAGAAATTTGTTAATGACTACTGAAGGTTTAACGACCAACTATACGGCGGGAATAAAAATTCCAGCCGTATAGTTTATCCGTATAGATATATTTGCCATCAAAACATTTTATTTCGAAGGTATAGAAGATTTAGCGACAAACTATACAGCGGAAATAAAAATTCCGTCCGTATTGTTCTGGCCGTATAGATATCGATGCCTTCATCGAATTTATTTTCCAGAGTACTGATCATTTGACGACCAACTATACGGCGGGGATAAAAATTTTGGCCGTATAGTTTGGCCATATACTTATCGATGCATGTCCAAGAAAATTTATTTTGAGGACACAGAAGTTTTGATGACCAACTATACGGCAGGACCATTATGATTTGATCGTATAGTTACGCCCGTATAGCTGTGTTCTGGCATAAAGAAACCCTAATTATCGAGGCCGCCGCAACTATACAGCGGGAACTACATATCTCGCCCGTATAGTTCGGCATGACCAGTTAATCGCGTCGAGGCGGCTAGGGTTCTTCCTCCTCCTCACTTTTTCTCTTATATTCTCTCTCCAAATCCCTCAAAATCCACCAAGAATTCTTGATTCTTCGTGGATTTTGTTCGTTTGAGTTGGGGAATCAACAGATCGGTATGTTTCTCTCCCCATCCATGCTTTATTTTCAAGATTCCATGGTTGAAACTCTCAAATTGATCTAGTGGATGAACTCAAGCTTATTTTGTTTTTCCTTTTGATTTCTCATGTTAGGATTAAATTTTTCCACGTAGAATCGTTCGTATATCATGTAGAAACTATATGCCTAAGGTTTCATGGTGAAATTTTTTAGTGCATCAAGATGAAAAAATTGGTAGCATTTTTTGCAAGAGAAAGCGCCAACGTGGCGAGAGCTCTGGGCTCCGGGCCGAGCTCAACAGCAAGTTGGCCATGGTTTCATCAAGGAGGGTGATGCCCACACGTTGAGCCGATGATAGCTTTCTCACCGCGGCAGGGTTGAGGGCAGACTTCGACCTCATGTGTGCAAATTCAAGGCTATCTCTACTCGCCTACGCAAGCCACAATACCTACACCTAGCTCACCCATGAGTTCCTTGCCTCTTTCTACAATGACTACAAGGAGAAAGGTAACACGTGCACGGTAAGCTTCAGCATGAACCAGCAGCATTATGAAATAACTTTCGAACAATTTTGTGATGCTTTCGGCTTCCCTCACAATGGGGAGTCAACTGTTACAAATTTATATAGCATCTCAAGTGGAGAAACTTGGGAGGTTATTTCTGTTAATGGTGGCAGGGACTTCAACTAGAAGAAGATGTCCACCATTCAGAACCCAACAATTTTCTACTACGCCTTATTCCTCGGCAATACACTATTGGGAAGAGGAGATACCGGTTCCATGGCCAATCCGGATATGGCCATGATCACCAAGGCACTCTTCCCCAATGCACCGCAAAGCCCCAGTCTTGCGGCTCTACTCATCCAGCACTTACGCCACCAGAGCAACAAAAAGAAAGGTGGCATTCGCATTGGTGGATTGGTAATCCACCTTGCCCTACCATTAAACATTACATTACCTGTTATGCAACATGTTGATGGCTCCAAACTTAGTGATGTCAAATACTTAACTGCTTGTGGTTTCCTCGGTGTTTACCGAGCTAACAAGAGGCTCCGAGCATATCAGTTTGGTTATCTTGGTGATGCACAGGGTGAGCAGGTTTCATTGCCATGTCCACAAGCCTTCACGATTGTGGAGAAGGACAACTGGATCCTCGCCAAGGATCAAGTGGTGGAGATCATGGCTGAATTTCAGCCTGATCAAGAAGAAGACGAAGAAGGAGAGTAGCAGGATGAGGATGAGCATGAGAATGAGCAGGAGCAGGAGCACGAATATAACCCTGCTTGGGAGGGACAATAGCAGCAACAAGGGGGATCATGGGACCCATGGCCCAATCAGCCGCAGCAGGGGTTCAACTACGTCCCCTATCAAGAATTTCAATAGCTCAACCAGCGCGTTGGGGAGATTGACCACACTCTAAAGGGAGTGAATGAATATGTGAGTGTCTTAACTCACAACTTCAGTCACTTCATGACCCACTTCCCTGACTACTACCAGTAGTATCTGCACCAGCCGCCGAATGACGGCAACAACTGAGCCTGGCAATAACCTAAGCTTGGAGGAGGTTTGAAAACCTCCAAACCTTGCATTCATATTTTGATTTCTTATTTTGATTTATTTTACTTCTTCAAAATTGCATGTTTACTTTCACTTTGCATTCCTAAACCAAAAACACAAAAAAATAGTTGTAACTTTTATTGCAAATTTGTTTCTTTGTTTCTCTCGGAGATTGCTCAATTTCAGGTGACTTGGCAATAGGGAAATATAGAGGGGGTTCGACTCAAGTACGAGAACGAAGCAAGCAAGAGGAGGTACCACATTCCTTTCATCACCTTTTCTGCAACTTTAAATTGATCCTACAATTATTTACTCGCTTGCACTTGAGCCACTCCCCACTTAGCTTGCTATCCTATAAATTCTATTCCTTTGCTAGTGTATCCTTTTTAGCTTTGAAATAATGAGCAATGAACTTGGTTATAAATATTTCCAACAATTTTACAACAAGAAAAAGCATCCAAAAGATGACTTGAGTCCATCTTTAGCCTAAAGGATTTGATTTTAGAACTACTCAACCCCATTTGATCTTAATATAAATAGACTCGGTAGCACCCTTAAATGAAATTGTCTGATAAAATGGATGCTTCGAAGTAGTAGAGATTATGCCATTGCTTTTTCTAATAACTACCGTAAGATATTGCTTTACACGTGTCATTACAACACTGTTGTGCTCCATGGGGAACTATTAACTCCGCTGGCCAACGAACGATCTAAATGTGGGAAACCACTTGATTTCGGCTATTGAGTTATGTAAGCGTCTGTAGCTGCAATGCTATGATGGGTAAAATTTTAGTCTCCTCGTGGTTTCACGTTCCAAGTGAAGTTGTAGACTCCTCTGACCCACTATTGCTCAATAGTTATCTATTGGCATGGTTAGGAGTGCGCAACATAGTCACAATTAATATGTTAAAAACAGTGGCATAATTTCTCTATGAAAGGGCTGAAGTTTTTGAAAAACAAGAAAAGGAAAAAGGTGCTTTGAGAGTCTTGAAATTTTGACGTGGGAATAGATAAGTTGTTATTAAATTGAATGTTTTTTGTGCCAACTTGAGTACTCTTAATTGATTAAAGAAACAAGAGCAAAAAAATTCATCTCTCAACAAAGAGAGACACCAAAAGAATTTGTTTCACTTTCTTAGCTAAACTTTTGACACTTGCTCTGGCATATGATTTATTTTCTAGCAAGATATACGTGGTTAGGAAGTGGACTCAGTGCAATCTTGTGAATACTTGTATGATCATGTTTAAGATTGCAGGAATTGTGAAGAAAAGAATTTGACACCAATTCGAGCTTGTAAGTTCTTTTATTTCAGTCTTGAATCTCCGCTATTCTTCCTTATTTTATTATCACTCGAGGGCGAGCAACATCTAAGCTTGGGGGAGTTGATAGCTGTGAGATTTGACATATTTTTTATGGTTTTATTGATGGTCTTCTTCTGGATTTGATTGTTTTCTAGCTTTACCTAACGCTAATACTTTGGTAGCAAAGAAAATTTGGTTTTTAATGTGTGTTTCAGGTTCTGAACATCAACAGAAGGTTTTAACAAGAGAAACACAATATTCAGGCGAAAACAAGCAAGTCTCTTTTTGGAAGCAATCAAGGGAGGCGTACAGAAGCTTTGATGAGCAACTATACGGCGGGAATATTTTTACGGTCGTATAGTTGCCGCCGTATAGTTGTCGCCGCCTCCATCTTGTCAAAAGGGACAACTTTCGTGAAGAGGCTAGACGCGAAATCGTAACACAGCAGCCGCCATCCCATCCAGAGAGGAGAAAGAAGAGATCCGGAGAAGAAGGGGAAGACGTTCTTCATCTCGCTCCACAATCTTCGACCTCCTAGCCATCACACCCTCATAGCCATTACTTGTACTTGAGAGAGAGATCTTCACTTTGCAAGATTAGGGTTTGAGATTGTTTCTTCCTATCTTGAATTGTGTTGGATTACTTTCTATTCTTATTGTGGATCTCCATGGTAATATCAGGAAGAACTCCCTTTATTTAATTATATCGATGATGCTTTCTTCTTTCATGTGTGAGTAAGTTCCTTGGGCGTGGGAGATGTAAGGGATTGGTGAGATGTGATGTGCCTCCATATATTTTCCATTAGTTTGTAATTGATTTAATTATTATTTTATGTGTGCTTGACTATCTGTGGGATGCCTAATGCTTGTTGTCCAATTAAGGGCCCAGACAACATGATGCTTTGTTCTACATAGATAGGATCTTGTTCGCTAGCAGACCGGTGACCCCCGAGTGACACGGGAATATCAATGGGAAACTAGTTTGACTCAAGGATCACTAGGAACCACTGTGCTTAATTCACTAGTCCGATCCAAGGAGCTTAATTGCTAGGCAACCTGAAGGATCTTAATCGTCTAGTGACTGACCATGGTTTTGGTAACAGGCTAGTAGGATTATTGAAGTTTGGATGAAATCTACCAAGAGGAGTTCCGGATAATTATGGGTTGCTCGCCTACACATATACTTATAAGATTATAATTGTTATACTTATAAGATTATAATTGTTACACTTATCATTCGTCCACCTGGCATATTCATTATCACCATGAACTGTATCTCCCTGCGCCTTGTTTGTCATCTGCAGAAAATCACAAACAATCGAATCGTTCTTTACTTTTATGCTTTTTATTCCTGAAGTTTATATTTTAGTTTTATTTAAATACATCCAGTTTAATCCAAATTTCATTCTTATTTCCACACTTGCAGTCAATTCACTCAAAGACCTGTGAACTTTGTGTGTGACAGAGACTTCATTCATAAACACTTACCTTTGGGCTCCCTATGGGATCGATATCTATACTTCAAAACTAGATACAAACGATCTGTGCACTTGCAGACATCAGTGTCGTGGAAGGGCCGCAAGCACCTCCAGAGGGGATGGCGTGGAACATGGTTCCACACTATCGAGCAGTCGCTCGACCAGCAAAGGATATTGTGGACTTTTTTGACGAACGCACCAATGTACTCCTTCAGCACCAATAGAGTAGTTGTGAACCTGCACTAGATGTATAAGTGTTGTAAAGCTCATACAGTTTGGATTGTCCATTTGTGTGGCTTTTGTAATTATTGTAGGCTTGCTAGCATTGTATATGTTTTGAGTGTAATTGTGTGATGCCTTTTCGTTAGCCTGATTCTTTTTTATCTCAGTGCCTTGTCAGCCTATTAGTTGTGCTACAACTGGGCTGGAATTTCTCAAGGGTTCGATTGCAAGAAGAATCAGCTACTCGAGCTATCGCGATGGTGATTTGCTAGTGTGACGAGGTCGTTAGGGAGGCGTAGCCCCCGAGTGCGGAATGCATAAAGAATAAAACATAAAAGGCCACATGGTTGGGGCACTTAGCTTTATTTATTGCAGAATAGCAGGAGGTACATTGTGTGGCTAAGTAGCCTGGCTGAGCAGCCTGGCTGAGAAGCCTTATTGTAAAGTAAAATCATCTAGGGGTAGAAACGTCGCAGCTGCACGATGTTCCAAAGGTTAGAGTATTCGACTCCACTCTCTACGTCCTTAAGGCGACAGGCACCACCTAGGATTACTTCGATGACCACGTAAGGCCCTTCCCATGGAGATTCGAGCTTGAGGTGCCCTTTCTGCTTCAGTCACGGGACAAGGTCTCCTTTGACGAAGGACCTTGGACGTAGACGTCGATTGTGGTAGTTACGGAGGCTCTGCTGGTAGACTATCGACCGTTCCACAGCGATTTCGTGTGCTTCATCGAGTAGGTCGACAGAGTCCTCAAGTGCGGTCGTAGATTCGGCCTCGCTGTAAGCGACCACTCTTGGGGCTTTGTATCACACCTCGGCAGGTAGTACCTCTTCAGCACCATGCACCATGAAGAATGGTGTGTAGCTCGTGGCGTTGTTCAGCATTGTGCACAGGCTCCATATTACAGAGGGTAGCTCGTCGGCCTAGCAACCAGCTGCTCGCTCGAGAGGTCAAAGGAGTCTCTTCTTGATGCCGTTGCAAACAAGGTCGTTGGCCTTTTCGACTTAACCGTTGGTCTGGAGGTGTGCCATGGAGGCGTAGCTGACGTTGATTCCTAGGTTTTCACAGAAATCCTAGAACTCGTTCGAGGTGAAGTTCGTCTCGTTGTCTGTGATGATGTTGTGCGGCACCCCGAACCTAAAAAGGATGGACTCAAAGAACTTGACGGAGGTGGCATCGGTTTTTTTGGTGACTGGCACTGCCTCGATCCACTTGGTGAACTTGTCGATGGCCACGAGAAGGAAGATGTAGCCTTCGGGCGATAATTTCTGCAGCTTGCCGACCATGTTGAGTCCCCATTGCACGAACGGCCAAGCCACGGGTATTGGCTTGAGCTCTGCGCCTGGTGCATGCGGATTATCCACGAATCTCTGATAGGCATTGCACCTCTCGACGATGTCCTTGGCATCACGCATCGCGGTTGGTCAATAGAAGCCAGCTCATAGAGCCTTGGCAACAAGAGCGCGACTATCGACATGATGTCTGCAGGTCCCCTTGTGTATCTCGAGGAGTATACCCCTTCCGTCATTGTTGGTGACGCATCGCTAGAGGACGCCCGTGATGTTGAGCTTGTACCATTCGCCATTGATTATGGTGAAGACCTTGGAGCATCGAGCTATGTGTCGCGCATCCTTCGGGTCGTCCGGCAGTCTTTTAGTGAGCATGTATGTGATGTACAGCTGTGTCTGGGATGGATCGATGAGCATGACCTCCATAGAGCCTTCGAGTGATGGGTCATGTTCTGCACCAGTAGGTGTTGTGTCTTCTTCGGGTGGCGCAGCCCTCGAGTGTGTTGTCCCTTGGGATGGTCCGGCAGCAGGCTTTACCTTGATGGACCTCTCACAAATTTGTTCCAGGAACATGCCTGGTGGCACTGGTGCGCAGGTGGAGCCGATGTTAGCGAGCTTGACAGCCTCCCCGTTGTTTTCGCCTCCAACGTGTCGTAGTTCGCAGCCATCAAAGTCCCCTTTGAGTGTGTTGTAAAGGTCATAGTAGGCGACCATGTTGTCGCTGAGAGCATCACACGCATTCATGGTCTGTTGGACCACGAGGTTGGAGTTTACGTAGATGATGAGTCATGTGGTGTCGTATGCTTTGGACATCCGCATCCCATGGAGCAATGCTTCATTGTTGGATGCGTGGAACTTCATTCACAGGATGTACTGCATCTTGTCGCCCTGAGGAGATGTCAGGATGACACTGGCGCTAGCTCCTTCTTTGCGTTTAGATCTGTCGAAGTTCATGGTCCATAGATTGGACATGTCAGGTGTGTCCGGGAGTTAGTTTTCCATCCAGTGGGCGAGGAAGTCTGGTAGAACCTGCGATTTGATTGTTGTCCTTCGCTCATAGGTGATGTCTCGCGCGATGCCCTAGAGGTCCACCCGCCCCGTTGCTTCGAGGTTGTTCAGGATGTGGTTGAGAGGCGCATCGTTCACCACAATTATTGGGTCCTCCTAGAAGTATGACATAGTCATCGTGCTATCATGAATACACCGTAGGCCAGCTTCTGGTAGTGCGGGTACTGCTATTTTGTGGGTGTGAGAACCTCCCTAGTACACCTAGTGTTGGACCCCGTGGACCTTGTCTTCTTCAGTTTGTTCAACCACAAGCACAATGTTGACCACTTGGTTGGTCGCGGCTATGTATAGCAGCATTGGCTCTTTGTCCTTGGGTGTCACCAGGACAAGCGATGTGGAGAGAAGGTGCTTGAGGCCTTCGAATGCTTCTTGCGCTTTATCCGTCCACTCGAACTTGTCCATTTTGCAAAGGAGCTAGTAGAATGGTAGTGCCTTCTCACCCATTCGTCTGATGAATCGACTAAATGCTGCGATTCGCCCAGCCAGCTGCTAGACGCCCTTGACGTTCTTTGGCTTATCCATGGACAGTATGGCCCTTATCCTCTTCGGGTTGGCCATTATTCCCCTGGCAGAGATGAGGTATCCAAGTCATTTCCCGGATGGTACGCTGAAGGCGCACTTCTCCGTATTCATCTTGATCCGATAGCGGTCGAGGTTATCAAAGGTCTCACGAAGATCATGGATGATTGTAGCTTCCTCTTTGGTCTTTACCACTATGTCATCAATGTAGACTTGGATGTTTCGACCAAGCTAGTTCTTGAGGCAAGCCTGCATACATCACTAGTAGGTGCCTCCTGCGTTTTTCAGCCCGAAGGGCATTGTGGTGTAGTAGTAGACGTCGAAGGGCGTGATGAAGGTCATCTTCTCCTGGTCCTCTTCCTTCATTTGGATCTGATGATATCCTGAGTAGGCATCGAGGAAGAGGAGGCGTGTGCATCCCGGGGTGGAGTCGATTATTTGGTCGATCCGTGGTAATGGGAAGTGATCCTTCTGGCAGTGCTTGTTCAGGGAGGTGAAGTCCACGCACATCCGCAGGATGTCCATGTCCTTTTTCTAAATGAGCACGGGGTTTGATACCCAGGTTCTTTCCTTGATCTCGCATATAAAATCAGCGTCGAGGAGTCAGTTGACCTCCATTCTAACCGCTTTTGCCCTTGGTTCTGATAGTCGACGCATCGACTATTTGACAGGCCGCGCATCCGGTGACACGTTTAGTGCGTTCTCAACGAATTCCCCGGGGAGCCCTGGCATGTCTACAGGACACCAGGCAAAGATCTCCCAATGCTCACAGAGGAATTCAATGAGTGCGAGTTCCTATGCTGAACTCAAGTTCTTGGCGATGAGGGTCGTCTTGGTCGGGTCTGTTGGGTGGACCTGGACCTCCTTGGTGTTCACCGAGGAATCAAAGGATTGGTCCGGTGTGTTCTGCTTGACTATGGGAGGAAGACTGTTGTCTGTCGACTCCTTGAGCCATGCTAACTCCTCCTGCATGCTAAAGGACTAGGAGATTCTGTTGAATTCCCTATCACAGCTGTCGGACTTGGTGAAGCTCCTGTTGATGGTGATAATGCCATTTGGCCCTGGCATGTTCATTTGGAGGTACACATAGTGTGGTACCGTTATGAATCTTTTGAATGCCACCCGTCTAAGGATGGTGTGATATTGCGATGGCCAGTCGACCACCTTGAATTCGAGACGCTCCCGCCGGAAGTTTGCTGGTGTGCCGAAGATGGCGTCCAGCAAGATTTTGCCTAGGGGTAGACTCCTTTCCCTGGTACGATTTCGTGGAAGGTTGTTTCGGATGCTTCCAAGCTGGAGAGGGGGATTCGTATGGTGCACAAAGTGCTGGTGAACATGAGGTTGATGCTGCTGCCCCCATCCATGAAGACTCTGCTCATCTCGTATCCACGTATTTGTGCCTCGAGCACCAAGGGTGAGTGACCTAGGCGAGGGACTTGACGCGGATGGTCACTTTTGTCAAAAGTGATGCAGGACTCGCACCCGCTGAGGTACTCAATGGTAAAGGGTGGAGAGTTGACAGCTAGGTTGATCTGGCGAGTGATTGTTTTCTGGGCTCTGTTGAAGGGATGCCCCTTCTGGATCATGCCCATGTTCCCAAGTGCGCGTGCATATTGTTCTCCTCCATTGTTTCCTACCAGCATAGACACAGGCTGCACGGGTCCTCCTAGTGGTGGTGGTGGCGCTCCATGAGCTATGGCGTCCGACGCGGCTCCGTATCCCTGATTCATCGCGTCGTGATGCAGTTGGGCGTATCCCACGTGGAGCTTCTAGAATCCGTGGTAGTCCTTGAGGAGATGGCTGGATTTCTTCTTGCCATCATGTTTTTCAATGTAGAAGTGGACATTACAGGGTCCAAATAGCTTCTCCAAGACGCTGGACGCGCCCGGTGCGTCGTCGCGGGTGCGGTGCTACCACACTTGCACGGTTTTGCTGCTGTCGCAGTAGCTGCTACTGCTACGGTAGCCACTGTTGCGGTTATCGTCGCCGCGTTTGCCGGTGTAGCCGGCCGCGACCATGTCGACCTCCTTGCAGTCTTCGTAACCACGCATCCGACATGTTCCACGGCGATCGCGTCTACCGCTGAGGTCATCCTCATCATCTGAGTGGGCTCGGTTGTTGTTGATCGAATTTTCTCCATCCACCCACCGGTTCGTGATGTCATCAAGATGTCAATTGTCTTAAGCTTCATACGGCCCAGCTCCTCTCTGAGTTCTCTGCGATGTATGCCACTATTGAATGCGTCGATGGTGCAGCCTTTGGAGATGTCCTCCGCGGAATTCTTGATGATCGACCACCGTTGGATGTAGGAGCGGAGGGACTCGCCGGGCTTCTGGCAGCAGGTGCGAAGTTCTTCGATTGACGTGGGGCGTTTGTAAGTGCCCTTGAAGTTGCGTACGAAGCTGTATACCAGCTCCTCCCAGCTGCCGATCGATCCGCGAGGCAAATTGTTGAGCCATGTTCGAGTAGTGCCCTGCAACTGCAGTTGGAGGCACTGCATAGTTATGCTCTTGTTCCCACCATGTATCTTGACGGAGGAGACGTGGTCGTCCAGCCAGATCTTTGGGTCCTAGAGGCCATCGAACTTGGGGTTTTCTGAAGGAAGCTTGAATCTTTTCGGCATCCGGGTCTGCCATATGGCTCTGCTAAGGCAGTTGGCGCCGCAGAGCTCTGATTCCTCCTCCTCCGACTCTGTTGAGCGGGCGTGTTTGGCGCATCTTGTCGAGCTTGCACTATGTTATCTCATCACACGCGTCGTAATCGCGCTCATGTCACTGCGAGCTGTGGCGTCGCCACGCTAAGTCATGGCCATCCTCGCTGGAAGATGGCGAGTGGTGTCTTGTGAGGGGCGCCTTTGCCTTCTTTGGCTCCAGCATGGGCTCCTTGGCCAGCGCATCTTCTACCAGCCCTAGCCCAACGATAGCGGACCGATGCATGGCAGATCGTGGATCTCCGGTCGGTGGCTGGTTGGTGAGCAGATACATGGTGGCCGTTATCACCGTAGCTTGCGGTGTTTTCGGGATCATGTGACCCCGCGAGTCCACCGACATGAAAGAGAAGTCGAGGGCTCTAGTGGCTTCTTCCCTATCTTTGTCGTTGAGGTGGTCTAGTCGAGGGCGCCTTTTGGTGGCTGTGGGACCATTGCCTTTAGAGGAGGATCCACCGATAGAGGAGAGCGCTACCCGTCGGACACTCGACTCATCCGCGGTCTTCTTGCATTCTTCGAGTTGCACGTTCACCACCTGCTGGCGCTTGAACTCCTGGATGAGTAGCCAATGGTACTCCATCAGCATGTCGCATGGTGCGTCTGGTGGTAGGGGTTGCCTTATAGGGCCTCCCTGCATCGCACCCATTCAGATTGGTTGAGGTGGATTTGCTGGTGTTCTGATCCGTTGTTGGCGTCTTCGCCTTGATTGTCAGGGTTGGGAGGGACGGGTTGTTCGCTGTTGATGGGGTCAATCACAGGAGCACCATTGACAGGGTTGTTGGTGGGGTCGTCGTTGACAGGGCCATTAGTAGGGGCGTCGTTTGTTGGCCCCTGGTTGCCGGTGTTGGCTTGAGTGCCACTGCCACCGCAGTTGACGATAGCACACATGTAGTGGTTGGGGAAGTTGCTGCTTCTGCAACTCTTAGATCCAGAGCCGTAGGTGCCATCTTCCGACATCAGATCGCACAGATAGGACTCGCAACTATTGTTGCTATCTGTGTCGTAAGTTGATGCCGAGGCATTGAGCTTGCTCAAGGTGCCAATCGGTGGTGGGAACCACGAGGCAGGGGCAATCGAAGGAGCCTGCGGGTGATCAGGGAAGCGGAGCATGCCGATCTGACCGACCTGAAAGAGTAGGCTTCCGATCGTCATGCCGATTCCCACACCCTGGGACTCGAAGTCCGGGTGAGTCACCGGCGAGTGGACAGTGGAGTCGAAAGTGCCGAAGAGGAGGCGATTCTCTGCTGCGACAGAATTGTGGACCGCAGTTGATGGGGCCGAGGGGGCCACAACATCAACACTCCCGATTCTCACGGTCGGCGCCAATTTATGAGGGGTTAACTCATCAATGCCCATCGTTGATGGACTAGGGTTATAGGAAGTAGGGAGCGCTGGAGGCGTCGATCGACTAGCAAACAAGCATATAGGTGACACGTGGTTTACCCAGATTTAGTCCCTCGGAAGGGACCTTACTCCTGCTTGTCTGCTCTTTGATTATCGAGGAGTCAAAAGTTACAAGGGGTGTGCAAATGAGATCTGGAGAGGTGTATGCTAAGGTTGCCAATTATCTCTCTCGCTGCCCCCTCTTGGCCTTTATATAGGGAGGCCAGGTCTCAGGATAGCAGGACGAGTCGGTTACAGATTAGGGTTTCCCATTAAATTTCTATCTATTCCTTGTCATATCCTTAAAGGATTCGTGTCTTGGGCCATCCGAATCCTTGTTGGGCTTCAACTGTCCTGCATGTTCCTCTTGGGCTGGACTGCATAGACTAAACCTGGGTGCCCATTGGGTATACCCATGTCAGAAAGGTTCTTGGTATTGCCAGGAACATGGAGGATATTTTTGAGAGCAAGATAATGCATAGGACCAGCTAAATGAGAGTGACCAACATGCGAAATAGACAAACCTATACTATTGGAAACTTGGACTTGATCCCTGTTGTGGTAGCGTTCTTGAACGCTGAGATGCTCCATGTTGTTGGCGAGATGTCGGTGGCCCTGGAATCCATTAACCAGTGAGGTTGAGGATGATCATCGTGGTCGTGCTAGGACGTGACAGAGTTGCCGGAGCGAGATTCATCAGACTGATACACTTGGTTGAACCGATTCTGACACGTTAGAGCATCGTGTCCCTAGATGCCACATATCTAGCAACGTGGGAAAACACGTCGTCCGTCGTTGTTACCGCCACCACCACTGCCATTGCGGTTACCGCCTTGTCTGCCACCGATGCATCCACCGCCGCGTCCACCCTATTGGCCGCCTCCGTGATGGCCATGGTAGCCATTGTATCCTCAGTATGGTTCATATTCAAAGGAATTCTCATCATTCTTTCCATGTCTAGGGGATGAAATATTTTCTCGCCGTCCCAACTGTATGAATCTGAGTCGATAAGATCATTAACCGTTCTCAAAGTTGCATTGCCTTTTGGAGTTTAAATCATTCGATCTGGACTAGTAGGAATCTAGTGATGTTCCCAAACATTAATATTTTCTCCTGGACCCACTCTCCAAATATGCCCTCTTCTGAAAGTTGCAAGGCCTGCAATGATACTTTGCCAAGTGAACAAGGAACCTTGCTTTGGCCCCGCCTTCAATAGGTTTCCATCCGGATAATATTTAGCTTTTAGAACTTGTGCACATAAATAATCCAGATTAGTTATAACTCTCCAGCTTTGTTTGGCCAACATCTTGAGGTTAAAAGCATGAATGTCTCTAAAGCCCATCCCTCCAAGTTTCTTTAGTATACACATCTTCCACCAAGCCATCCAATGCATATGGTGTTTTCCTTAGTGTCTCCCCACCAAAAACCTGTTATAGCATCTGTTACCTCCTTACACAAGCTCATTGGGATCTTAAAAACAGACATAGCATATACTGGTATGGACTGAATAACTGCTTTCAATAGGATCTCTTTTCCACCCATAGAGGGAAATTTTTGTTCCTCCAATCTCTTAATAATTCTTTCCAGCAAGTAAACAAAACTCTCACTATGTCTTGCTCCAACCAATGCAGGAAGGCCAAGGTATTTATCAGATACCACCTCTGTCATAATATTAAGCTCAGTACAAACTTCTGCTCATACATTAGGATCCACATTGGGGCTAAACAAAATGGTACACTTTGCCTGGCTCACCAATTATCCAGAACTTGCATAGTATTAATCAAGAACCTGTCTCACTAAGGTTGCATTAGTCATATTAGCTTTTATAAGGATAAGGGAATCATCAGCGAAAAGCAAATACAAGACTAATGGGGCGTTTCTATAGACCCTGACACCTTCCATACCATGAACCTCCTCTCTATGAGCCAGAAGACTTGATAATCCTTCTGCATAAAGCACGAACAAATATGGGGATAGTGGATCCCCCTAACGTAAACCCCGTCCTATGGACAAAGGACTCGGTTTTGATCTTATAAGTCACTGATCTAACACAGCCCATTAATAAAGCCACAAAGTCAATATGGAAACCTAGCCGAATCATCATATTCTCAAAAACATTCCACTCCACTCGGGCTTTTCATTCTCTTATAGAAGCCCACGCGGGTAAAGCCCAGCGAAACTGCAGGGAGGGTAACTAACTCTTCCTTCTAAAAAATCTATATCCCAGCTCGTTTTCATCGAGCTAACTGATTTAACCAAGCCAAATGCAAAAGAACGGGCTTTCACCAATTTTTCTTTTTTTTTGATTCCTTAGAATATTTTTTTTTCCTTCTGGTGACTTTTCTGCTCCCGTGCTTAGATCGAACAATATTGCGAAATCACCAGCGACAGGAAGAAGGGCATGTACTCGACGCTCTTGGTCCTACAAATATCAATTAGTAAAATAATGTGGATGAATAATATTTGGCTCTATTTTGGATCGGATTTGGCGGCATTCGGTAAGACTTGATCTGAATCGTAGTTCAGATCCAAGTTGGTTCAGTGAGGGCGACTGCGAAAATCACCTTAGAATAAGAGCAAGGGTGCCCATCTAGGTAGTCTTCAATTTCTTACTTTAGCATGGGGAAGCAATCACTAGACCCGATAAGAATAACCCGCGAATCAGGGAGAATTAGTCTTTTTGTCCTCCCAAAGGTCGGATACTAGTTATCTACCCCATCCCCTTGGAAAAGGGGCCCGGCAAACAACAGATATTATTAAGTGGCGCGAAGCGTGGTGGGCCTACGTCGGGGGAGCATAGGGAGGAAAGGGAGCCCGGACGGTGGAAGAGCCAGGGGAAGCCGGGTCATCTCCTTCCATTAGCTGGTAAGAGACAGCTGCAAAGTCAGGAATAGTTCTTTCCGTATCATATCTATTCTTCTCGGGTACTCTTTCTTAATGAGAGCTTCGGCCATCTCATCTGGTTTCGGCCTTCTTTGTGAGCAGCTCCTTGATCAGACTGCTTGGTTCGGTCAACTTGTGGCATAGCTGTATTTTTCTTGCTTTTACTTTTTCTAGCGTCGGATCCACAGCCGTGACAGGTAGTCAACTTCGAGAAGGAATACCACTAAAAACCTAGTTCGCTCTCAAATAAAAACCTAGTTCACTCGCTAAAGCATCCATGGCTGAATGGTGAAAGCGCTGTTGAGCCGGGCCCAGGTGGTTATTGCGAGTCAACTTTACATTTCTTACCAGCTCGAGCTGATGCTAGTGATTCCGGTTCCTTTTCCCTCTTGACCCGGCTTTTCCTATTCTAACGGTAAAAACTTGTACTGGAACGGCAGCCCAGGGTTCGAAGTTGGGAATGTTGTTCATGCAGTGGAGAGCGTAAATGACCGGCCCCAGGGATTCTAGGTCGGTCACGTCTTCCACACTCTGTCTGTAAGGTATTTTAAAGCTGCGTTCCCCTGTTAGTTCGGTTGGTGGCGGCGGTGATGTCCCAAATTTTGCGCGTGTGATACATGTTCCTTCTATTTCTCCAAGTAAAGCCACAGCGGATCCCGGCTGAAGGCAATGTTCGTTGCCGAAGAAAAGAAATCAAATTCAAATATTATCATATGATAATGGAATTAAATATGCAGTAGGAATTGAATCAAAGACAGAAAGAAGAATGTATTTATCGAGGAATTCCCAAGAATAGTCTTAACTTCGAAAGAACAGTAGCCAACCGAACATGATCTCTACCCCCTCCATCTTCCTTTGGGCAACGAAGAGTGCATTCGCCATCCAGTATTTGTTTGATGGGTCTCCATTCTTCTATACCCCATCCATCCAGCCCTGAATAACCTTTATGGGTCGAACTCTTCTTTGGTGTTAAGGTAGTAGTTGTGAATAGCCATCGACCCTCAAAGATAGATAAAGTAGGCAGAAGTAGGTAATGGCAGTGGATCTAGGACGGGAATATTGATTTCGATTTAGCCGCATTTGAGCCCGCAACTGCTGGGTCAAGTTTCGAGAGCAGAGCCTCTCGCTTCTGATTATGGGGTCGACCCCGGTAACAAAAAAGGAATCCATAAAAACTTGGGGGCTAGAATCTACACCTGTTCGCTCTTGACTGGGACACCTAGACGCGACAAAAGGAAGATGTCGCAGAATAAGAGGTCGCGAGTCGTGCTCTATGAAACGGACAGCTCGAAATAAGTAGATTCGCAAAAGATGTTTGCGATCCCTTGCCCGCTCGATTAAAGAAAGTGGGAGGTTTCATGAAATAGAAATCGATTCTTTTTTAGATATCTGGATAGATGGATGGAATCCACTTTCCACTTGTCCTCCATATGCTCGGGTCTGCTGGCCTTCGCTATTTGATTATTCTCTATGCTCTCTGTGCTTGGAAAAGGCCTTCTTTTCTCAGCATTTTTCTTTGCTGCAGCACTCCTCTTAGAATTGACTGGTCTTTTTGGGATCAAAGGTAGGCTATGTCGACCCTTTCAAACTGTTTTCTATAAAAAAAAAGCATAACCCAATTTTTTTTATATTTACTAAGCAGATCTCAGTTATTTAATGCAATATGTTAAGCACTTTTTGATCTGGGAGGTCAAAGCAAAGGTAGCCACCGACCTACAGTTCTCCTTAAACTTCTGTGCTTGGTGGAAAAGAAGCGAACAAAGGTCCTACGGACCGTGAACGGATTCGCCTCTGGCCTCTGGGCACGTCCAGTTCCAACTCCTGGACAATTCCTTCCACAGCCCCTCCTTTCATGTCTCTTCTTTGCCGGTGCGAACCCTTCTTTTGAATAACAACCGTTTTTTCATCGAAAAGGAAGAAGGCCGAGGGGATAGCAGCTTTCCTTCGGGCTTTGCCTACCGACGTCATTACACCGATTCCATAAATGATTATCAAGTGGTTCTTATTCGAAGGACTCAATGGTTTATCAATCAAATACATCAGCATTCCAAAATACTACCCCGATTTGAACTATGTTAATGATTTTGCTAGATCGGACCATAAAATGGAATTGAGCATGCATCCCTTGGTCCTTCCAAGTTAAAAATGTTCATTGCCTTGATCAGAGCCTTTAAGCCTTTTAGAAGCGAAAAGTTGAAAGCTAAGCGATAATGGTTTTGTGAAATCCTCTAGGATGTTAATTGGTAAAAGGATTGGGGTTGGTTCCTGGGGACGCCTGACCAACGCTTGAGGCTCTTGTAGAAAGAACTCTATTTTGATCTAATCACCGGAACCTACAAGGCTGTCTTCGGCTCCTCATTGGCTTTGTCTCTAATCCCCCTTCGGGACCGGAGCACGGCTTATCGATCACATCCCAAAAGGAAGCTAGTTTGATCGCAAGATCGCTTTGCGCAAAGGACAGACAAGAGAAGAAGTCACTTTTTTTTCGTAAGCGCGGTTGAGTTGACGTTGATAGACTTGTGCGTGCTCTGCCGCTCGTAACCTTTTTTTCTCCCATTGGAGCAAAGCCGTGATCTGGTAGGCGACTGGTACAAGTGCTAGACTGGAGCTAGACAAGAAGCGTTTGAGCAGGAACTTGGAATGGGTAGAAGGTTGAGGTTATTGTGTGTTGATTTAGTTAGGACTTTGTCTCCCTTTCGTTATCTTCACTTTGGACTCCTGCACCAGTCAGAATTGAACTGGAATAAAAAGATCCAGCTTATCCCTAGTCTAGCACTCTGCTGTGAAGTCAGAAACCCATTAACAAGCAAGGCATCCATCCCTCGACTGAAGAGAGTCTTCCTCCTCACGGAACTAGGGTTTGGTTTCATAGACAAGACTTTCGAGCGCACATCCTCTTGCTTGGTATCTTTTCTAGTGTGCATCACATTCATTTTCCAAATCCAATCTTGATTGAACATTTCCTGCAGGTCCAGGGCTTTGCTGGAAAGCATGATTTCTTGAGTATCGCACACCGGAAGCAAAGATCAGGGGATTGCCAACTTGAATGAACGTAATCCAGTTACGGTTACGGTGTAAGAGCTTGCCTGCGGTAAAGGAAGGTTTTTACTCGCTTATTGCATTAATTTCTTCATCTTGATGTACTCAATCATTCAAATTCCATAATTCCAACGCAATAGTGCCGTTTTTTTTTTAAATGAATCCCTCTTGGATCAAATGGAACTCTTTTTTCTTGGGATGATGAAAAATGCAAAGTTGTCCTCAACACCGCTGGTCCTTGTTGACTCGCGGCAAGATGCGATGTATTCCACCAGTTGACTGGAGACTTTATTATTGGTATATCGATCGCAGAAAGAATACGAGAGAGAGTTAGAGGCTGACCCACATGAGGTGAAAGCTCCCTTTTTTCTTCCACTACACAAGTAGTTTAACAGGCAGATCCGTTCGTTATAGATCCCATGGAACTAGTGAAAAAGAGAGACCTGAAGACCGCAGGTTCGAATCCTGTCCCCGCCTCTACATAAGTAAAGTCTCCACCGACTTGAATGGTTTTCATGTGATTCTAGGTCGCTCCGACTATAGTGCCCGAATTCTATCTCGACCTTCCTATTTTTAAAATAAAAATAGTATAGGAAATCCGTAAAATCGCAGATCTTAGTTATTGATTTTAGCTATTAACTAGATTCGAAATTTTAAGTTGCGCCAAAGATCTTACCATTTCCGAAGGAACTGGGACTACATTTCTTTTCAATTTCCATTCAAGTGTTTCGATCTGTTTCCACTAGTCTCAAAACAAAAGAGTTCTTTTTACAGTAGCGGGGTTGGGAAAGTGTCCCTACTTACCCGCCTAACTTGACCGACACTTACTAAATAACAAAGCATCTCGGTTCGAATCCGAGTGGCGGCATTCTCGAAAAAGACCTCGTCTTCCTTAGATGGAGGAGATAGTAAGCAAGACTGGCTTTTCTAACTGGTTCTCTTATTAAGGGAAGGCCATGAAAACCCACCCCAGGTATCTCCACCTGTGGTGCAAGAGATTATCGTTGATGTTATCATTCAATTAGTAACCCACGTCCTTGTTCTTGATGATCCGCCAGAACGTCGGCCTGCACATGTACAAGCAAAAAGCAAGCGCCCCGATTCTTTTTTCGGAGGCCGTTAGGTCAAAGCCGTAGCGCGCACCCTGTAGTTTTGAAGCAGGGCGAGACAACTTTAGCTAGGCCTCTTTTCCTTCTGCCCAGCTCCCCGAAAACAACGTTCGACTTGCATGTGTTAAGCATATAGCTAGCGTTCCTTCTGAGCCAGGGGTAGGCCCACCGCCGAGGTGCTTTTAAAATATATTTGCCGGGCATCTTTATCTTAACTAACTAAGTATTCTAAAAAATATGTCTATGAGGTATTTTGACTTAATGGGAAGTAGGCATCTCATTCATAGGCAAGAGCAGGCCGGCCTGAAGGCATGAACTGAAGGCAGGCAAGAAGGCACCCCCTTGGTTAACGCTATCACTATCACTATCAGATGATAGCATTAGATGAACGTGTGGGGCTTTGTACGTCCCCCCCCCCCCCCCCCGAACGCGAAGGACTTGGATTTTCCAGTTGCTCTGTTCCGCCGAGGGGAGCATGGCTCGGGCCCCCCCGGAAGGGGGCCTTCTTCGCCTTCCACCTAAGCTGTTATCCAAAAGATCTTGTTATTTCATGTCTTGCTCTTTGCCCACCTCGAAAAGGACGGCAGACAGACCCAAAAAGAGGCTTTACAACGCGTTCTCCCCTTTCTGATTTTGTAAACTATGCCCAGCAGGAATTGAACCCGCAAATTTACCGCTTTTGTTCGGACAAGGCGAGTTTCCTAAGATTCACCCACCGCGGGCACCTTAGCAGGTGCTACTCCTAAATTTTTTGAAAATTTTGCGTTTTTCGCAAAAAAATCAAAGTTGGGGAAGTCCTCCCAAAGGTCGGATACTTTATTTATTTCTGGAAAACGAACTCACTAGACTTGGCAAACCTATCTAGTTCTTCACACAATAGAAAATCTGAATAAAAATACGGAGTCTAGGGAACCATCTTAAAAAGAAGATATTAGCATGCACTTCTGCGTAACTAGGGGTGCAAGTCCAGTACAGCGTACTTTCATAATGGAATCAAAAGCTTTGCGCGCCATTGGCGCTTTGCTCTCCTCTTATTTCTTCATTGGAGGGTTCGGATGGACTTCGCGGCTCACGCCATTTGAGGTGGCCCAGCCCAGCATTCATTCGCAAATCCTGTAGTGAAATTGACCCAACTTTGGCCATTGAAGAACGAGTCGAGCAGTCGTCCGCATAGCCTACCCAGGGATTGAGCTTAACCGCGGAAGAAAAGCAATGGTTGTTCGGGGATAGGTCCCGCAATGAAAGTATTAAGAAATCTAAAGTAGCCCTAGCACGGGAGTGCGAGAAAGCAGGTTGTGAGAGTGCAGGAAAGCAGGTTTCTGCCCGCCCGTCGGGCCCGGCCTGCTTCCTACTCGAAAGAAGGCCCAACTTCCCATTACTAACTCGATCAATCAATCCAGTATTTTATGCCTACTAGAGTCGTTTTATGAGTGAGTGAGCCCGCCCTATCTAGCCCTTAGCTTTAGCACTAATTAATAAAGTAGGAGCGAGTACGGAGATACTAGACGGTGATTCTCTGGTCCATTCTTCTCTAATCACCACTTCTTTCTTCAATATCTCCTCCTGGCGCCAGCCCAGTGAGGCATATACACCTTCTTCACCAACTTTCAGTTAAGGTGACGGCTAACGGCTTCCTTAACACATAAGCTTTATGCATGTCCAATTTAACCGCACAATATCCCCATTTTCCTTTTTTCTTATTCTTTATTTTGTGAAGGCTCTCATAAGCTAGCAGGACACTATCGGTAATCAATCTTCCTGGAACAAAGGCACTTTGGACATGTTTAAGCCTAAAAGCAATCATCTTAGAGATTACCTTATACAAGACGTTGCAAAGACTGATTGACCTATATTGGGTAATGAGATACGGGGCTTCAACCTTGGGATAAGGATAATAACCGTGTCATTCCAACCCGGAGGCACAATTTTTTTATTGATCGCCCCAAGAACTTCAGATGATATTGCTTCTCCCAGAATATTCCAGCATTTTTTTAAAACACAGCGTGTAAACCATCACCCCCGGGTGCCTTCATGTCCCCAATTGAGAAGAGGGCTTTCTTTACCTCTTCTGCAGAATATGGTTTCATCAGCTGTTCATTCATCGGACTAGACATTTTTTCTGTGACTTTGGCAAGAAGATCTGGGTCCGGCTCATCCATTTCTGTTGAGAAAAGACCAGCAAAGTATTGTGATATCATTGGGTTAAGAGATGGACATCCTTCTCCCCAGACACCATTATCATCCCTGAGTTTCTTGATCATATTTCTTCTCCTCCTCTCATTGGCAAAATTATGAAAATAAGAAGTATTTTTATCACCAAATTGTAACAAGTTCAGTCTACTCCGTTGGGCCCAGTGAATTTCCTATTGTTTGAGTATTGATTCAATCTCCTTAGCAAGCTCACACTATTCTAGAATACTCACATTAGTTAGTGGACCAGCGGCCACCTTTTCCAAATCCTTATATATCAGAAAAGAGTATGTGTACAACTTACAATAGAAGAAACCGTATATCGGTAGGAAACATAGAGTCATTTCTAAAACAGATCTCTAGAAAGCACTCACCGATTCTATCTAATAGCCCAGCCTAGCTGCTGCCTCTAGGCCTTCCCTGCTTGCCAGCAGTTCACTCATGAAAGGGTCATTGATGAAAGCATGGCGGCGACAACCCGCCTCCAAAAAAGCTCCCACCTCATTGAGGATAACATAACCTGACCCTGCTTCATGAGAGTTACAGTTCAAAGATCGATCGGTGTTTACCATGCACCAACCTGTTGGCGGTCTACTCCATTTGCACTCTGTTCTCTGAACCTCAACACACTTCGGTGGCAGCTCAGGTAGTGCGATTTTCTCATCGATCAGCTGCATGGAAATGTTTGTACTGCTCCTCACCATGGACATATTTGTTTCGACTAGTCCATATGCACCATAGTATTGTGATTGCTATCGGCACTTGATCAGATTTCAAATACTGGCCCAATAGTAGATCTTGCGTCCACGTCACCTGATGCAATTTCAGGATAGAGAACCCGAAGTGCTCCACAGTTGCTGTCCAAATATGTTTTGCGTGACCACACTGGCAGTAAAGCATGATAGAGTGTTTCCTATCCATGACCACACAGTTTGCGCCTACCATCCTTCATCACATGTCTCCTGGTCAATCCTTCGTGGGAATGCTCCTGATGTGCAAGTTGCTACAGTAGTAAAGCATGTGCGTGTTGAACAAAATCTAACAGTAAAATGAGACATTCTCCATTCCGAAGCACAGTTTATTTCTAAAATTATTGATATTAATAGAGAATATATGGTAGGAGCATACTTACATGTGTAGTACTAGCAATCGATCTATGAATGATAAAACTACGAATGAGTCGTCTAGGATGCAATATTTGTACACGCTACTCCCAATATATACCAGCACCCAATGTGTACCCAAACACAAACCATGGAGATAGGGATCGACCATCTAGCTAATCAGTTGTCGCCATCAGACCAGGTGATGCCCTCCATACCGACGTTCTGGTCGAGCCCCAGGGCGTTCCACACTGCCGGAGAGGCGTCGACGATGTTGTTGGCGCAAGGGGGCTCATAGTTGTGGTCTTCATCGCAACCATACACAGAGTCGCACTCGTCCACCACCTTGGCATACACAGATTTGCCATTAGCACTGATCTTGATGCGGTGCCCGCAACGGGCCATATTCTTGAACCAGCCGGTGGAAAGTGCGACAACCATTTCCTCATCACTATGGTAGGCGTTGTCGCACTCCGACGGACCACCGCCATCTTTGCCCTTCTCGAAACTGTTGAGCGTCAGGACGGCCTTCGTGCTCGCTGTGACCAGCGGCGAGCAGTGGAACTGCGGGTACCTCTTGCCGTCCTCACAACAATCTGGATCATTGCTCTTCTCACAGTTCCCGGACTTTCCTGGGAGGTAGCCGCTTGCACGGCAAACACCGAGGCTGGGCCGGAGTGAGGACGCAATGTGGGAGGTTGAGAGCACCACCAGGAGAAGGATTGCCGTGGTGACTAGAGCTCGTGCAGTTGCCATCTTAGACACTGAACACTCTTGAATTAAAACACGTCTTCTTTGTGGCTGCTACACTAGTTTGTTTGCCTTGATTGCTTGTGATTAGAGGGCTGCAGCAGAGTCGACTTTATATGGTGATCTCCCTGCTGATATGCTAGTTCAGTTATGGACACCACATGGTTGCATGTTCTCCACGGCAAATTGTTTTTTGACCTGCACGGCAAATTGTTGATAAGTTTAGACTTGGCAGTCCATAACGTATCAACAAATTTGACAAATAGGACGGACGTGCCGTTTGTCTTCGGAAAGAGAGGATTAGAGCGATGATAAGATATTGCAGAATAGATTAAGGAGTTGAATGAACTGATAGCAACATTTCCCCGGTGCTTCCAACCACGACTAACACCATAAAACGGTCATGAAAGTCAAGAGATTTTGGTTAGATAAATATAACTTAAACTAGTATATCTAAACTATATAGTCTTCCACTGTTTCAGAAACACAAAGTTGTGGCATCTACAACCAATAGAAGGGCAAGGAGCCTACGCACAGCAATAGCTTCCGCTGTCAGTTTGAGTTCACCCGGATGCAGATTCCTAGCCAATCGTCTCAGCTTCGTCAGTCAGTTGAGTTCACCCCAATGCAGGTACCCAGCCAATCGACTTAACTTCGCCTGTCAAACCGTAAAACCAAGTCACTATCATGTGAATGCATCAGGCTTTAGCATAAACAAGTTGATTATATCGAGCATTGAGCCACTTGGGATTTTCAATTTTTCATCACGGCATGTATCTTCCTTCCAGAATGTGGAGCTTAACTACTTCTGGCCCCACCGACTTAGATGCAAAATATTTTATTGAAAATCAAACGAAACATAATGCATCATATAGATCGCCCTAGGCTGAACATGCACATTTGTCAGTGTAAGAGGTGGCGTCCTGAGTAAACCAGAGAGGGAAGCGGAATAACAGGAAAACATAAAACTAAAAGTGAACAAGAAATTGCACAACACTACATGCTATCATCATGAGTAAGTTTCTATAGGCATCAAACAAAGAATTCACGCATCTACCTTCTAAGTCATGGAAGAATACTAGGTAGACGGTTTTCTGAAAGGAAAGTTAGTAATGGTAGCCATACTTAAGAGGAAAGAAATGAAACTACATATGCCACCTACGTCTGGAGAACATAATACCTGCAAGAATTATTGGATTTTAGGGCTTAAGTAGTACTGTGGATCCCTGAAGAACGCGACAACTGTCTCTGCCTTGTCCGTGGAGAGGTCAGTATTTTCTAGAATAAAACCCTTGGATGCCTTTGTGATTGCTTCAATAGAACCAATAGCTCGGGCAAGCTGCGGAATCAAGAGTAGCATGACTATCAGCCTAGCATGATACTGATACGAGTAGTGTAGAGATACAAAATATAGAACAGATAACTAGAAAAACAAAATTTGCCTGAAATAGTACAGAGCAGATATCAGAGAATGGAGAAATTCTCGAGTTAGATAATCTAGCAAATGCATAGTTCTCATTCTTGATTAGTTGCATAGACAAGTATTTTCAGCAGAAGGCACAGAAATTGTGTTTGAGCCTATGAGCTCTGATCTACCATGGACTGTCATTTACCATGCTTTAGCAAAATGATGATTGCCAATAGCAAGGGAAATGATCGTAACCTTAATCATCTGAGTTATTTTGCTCAATAGTGACAAAAGTTGCAAATAACTATTAACTGAAATTGATTTGTAAGTAACCAAGAGATCACACAGCTACATAATAAAAGGATAAAAGATATTAAGTACACACCATACTGGCATCGTGATTGTCAATACCAGGAATGGAGGTGAGCACTCCTAAAAAGGCATCCATGGACTGAACTGCTTGCTCCCGCTACGGACACAAGCGAGAAAATCATTAGCTTAATTTTAGAGCTACAGATAGAGCACCAAGGGACCCAGAAACATGTGAAAGTACCTCAATCCTCATTGTTGAGGTAATGTCCTGCTGCTTGCATACTGAACAGAACACATGTATTGACTGGTGTCAGCTTCTTGCAGCCCAGGACTTGATCATGAGCCAAATGAAGTTAGAGATTTACCTCCACGAGCATGAGCGATCTTGAGCATTTTCTCAAATCCCATCTCTTCGTCGCTGACAGGCACAAATGTAGGGCAGCCAAGCTCCATGTCATACCTTGGTTAAGACACGCATGGGTAACAACGATCAAACTAACATACTCCAGCACTAGCAAGATATAGTATAACATGTGCTTACTGGAAATATGATCGATTGAATGATTCGATTTGCTCCACCGTGGGAACAGCAACAATGACATAGAGATTTTTGAACTGCCTCTTCAGTGTATTCGCCCTGCCAAAAAAAAACATTCCAACCATCAAGGCACCATTACAGTCGTTACAGCAAGCAACATAGCATGATGTAAAGCACAAAAGGGAAGAGCCCCGCACCTGCTAAAAACAGCAGCTGCATTCCCACAGTCCCAGCTTGTTTCGAATATAAAAGCAACAGATAAGCCCCCATTGTTGAAGATGAAGTCCTGGAATACAACTTGCTTGATCAGGGTACACAAAGACACCACCAAAATCTTTCGTAGCTTGTGACTTGCGGGGCAGGAAGAGATGCTTACAGGGGATATCGACATGAAGTTTAGGCGATATGAGTTGGCAGACAGGAACGCGGCGATGAAGTTCACAAGGTTTGGGTGTTGCTTGTCTCTCCACGAAGTGCTCATCATGCATACTCCGCGGCCTGCGATACGACACCCAGCAGGATCCATCAAGATCCAATCCAACATACTGTTAACCACGAGGTTCTAGGATAAGCTAAAGCATCCTGGTAGTAGTTCTTCACTTCTTACAGGTATTTTATCAGAATCTTCATCAGCAAAACAGTTTTTGAACCTAACTTTGGAGACACACAACCTTCAGTCAAACCACGGGTAATCGAAAGAAAGAAAGAAAGGGGAAATCCTATCTGGGCACGACTATGCTACTGAGTACTGACACGGAAATGCTCGCGGGTCTGTACAGAAAATTGGTCAGAAACATTCTTAAGAGGCCGAATGGGGAACGATGCAAATTCCATAATGGGAATGAACCATGGTCCTGAGTCCCCATGAACACATCACATTCATACGCAAGCAAAACATTTCGGCCAAGTCGAACAACTACTGACGCGGTGACGCCATGGCATGCCCGTTGCCCGGGCAGTGGCAAACGCGATGGGTCGCAACGATGTGGAGTTTAGTCATCAGCGAGCGCAGTGAATCGCGTGGTGCGGTGGCGCCAGAACCCTAGCTAGCTATCGAGGGCCGCGGAACGGGGCGACGCGCGTGTGCGTGCGCGAGGAGGGATGGGGGAGGGACGAGTTGGTGGGTGGGTGGGTCGACGAACCTGGAGCTGGAGCAGGCTGCGGCCGCGGCGGCGGGAGCGAGGTCCTGCCGGCGGAGTGGGCGGAGCGGGAGGAACGCTCCATCTGGAAAGGAGAGGAGAGGAAGCCGGTGGCGCGAGGCTTCTCGTCGCTGCGCCTGCGCGCGTGCGACGGCCGACGGCTGACGGGGAAGGAACCGTTGGGCTGGGCTCCGCTGCTGAGGTTGGCCTGAATGACTCGTGGACTGGGCTAGGGCCTTCTCTACATGTTGCTCCCTCTCCTTTCACTGTTTGTGTGGACTGGGCTGGACTGTACTGGACTAGGCTCTCTTTTCACTGGTTTTTTACCACGTTCCAACTCGTTGTTTCGAAGACTTTTTTCCAGTACATTTTCATTTCTTTGACGATATCTCTCGTGCTATCACCCACAGAACATGCGGAGAGAAGAAGCATGCTAATTTTTTTAAATTAATTTCAAAACTAATACACAAAAATAGGCATTTTCATAAGTAGCGCGGCTTCGGTGTAGCGTGGACTGACAGAGACTAATCAAGCCAGCGTGGACTGACAGGTACTACCGTACTAGTCAGCCCAGCGGCAGCGCAGCAGGGCCGCTCCCATGACCTTTTGGTCGCGTCTGAGCTGACGGAGCCCGTCAGCCCCTGTCGGTCGGTCCACACTGCACCGAAGCCACGCTACTTCTAAAAATGCCTATTTTGCGTATTATTTTCGAAATTGATTAAAAAAACTGTATTGTTTAAAAAAAATGAAGAAGCATGCCCTTGCATCTGCATAATGCATAAACTGCAAACAATGATGTCCCAGTTGAAAATAGTGTATGGTGAGAAAATGACTGATGACATCTAAGAATATTTTCCCAATGGCAGCAAATTACGCTCTTCCCGAGCTATTGGTGAAACTGAGAAAAAGTAAGGACCAGGTGGAAAAGAAAAAACTGTGCTTTTTTAGAGCTATGATGTCCATTAGAACTTGCTAGAAAATAAGATCATGGTCATACAATAGCGTCAGAAAATCATTGGACATTTTTACTGCAGTGGGTATTTTTGCTGATGATATAGAAAAACATGTGCCCCCGCCGATGGCCAATGATACAAAGAACGTGTGCAGATACCCACGAAATCGAACAAGAAAAAGTTGTCCTAGTGAACAAGTCTCCCCATGCAAGAAACAACGACAGAATTAAAAGTGTCCGGGGTAATCAAAACCAACTAAGCGGGTGAAATTCTAGTTGTCAGCAGTGAAAGGAGCATTTTTTATTTTCTCAACAATAGTTTCACTGGAAGATGTTTCTAAACATTATCTTCCACATTATGGTAACCTGCACATTATCTTCCACATTAGAGGAAATTGCACAAGCCACCACTTATTGCGGTCGACGTTGTGCAAAACGCCAACTTTTCATGTTTTTTTGCACAAACCATCAACTATTGGTGTAATAGGTTACACACATGTCTAAATCTCATATTAAATGGATTAACCGCAATTACGACCGCGTCCATGACATAAGGATCTGACTTCCATGTGTCATTATCTAGTTTTTTTATCTTTTTGAAAAAAATAAAAATTCCAACTATTGAATAATTATTCTTTCAAAAATTTCTGGATTAGTTAGCTTGGGGTTGTTTATATTATTTCAATTACTGAAAGTTTTTAATTTTTTTGAAAAAGTTTGAAAACAACTCACTAGATAATGACACGTTGAAACCACATCATCACTACCTTGTGGATCCTAGTCGTCAGATTTCAATTAAACAACCTAATCTAGGATTTGGACCTCTATACAACGTATTACACGATAGTTGGTGATCCGTGCAAAAAACATGTAAAGTTGATGTTTTGCGCAACGATGACAGCAATGTGTGGTGGTTTGTGCAATTTGCTAGCAGGCATTTCAAGCACAAAATTGGAACCTCGTTAGGTTTTTAGCAATAGCAACGCACACAAAACTATCAGACGATGCAACTGAACATGGACGAGCCATGTGTACCGTTCAGGTCTGGCAGAACACAGTACACATTGCAAGGTTAGTTCCTGCCAATACCTATCGTGGGTAATATTCAGGGCAGTCAAAATGGTAAAGCCATTGTACACAAAATCAACTTCAACTTGGTCGTACCACCAAGTCAAAATGAAAAAGGAGCTACTCCATTGTAATCTATGAAGTTGAAGGATAAAGATTATACTATAGTACGTTGTTGCACCACAGAATTGTCCATGTGAGATGCTGATATTCCCTCCGATTCATATTAATGTTCTCAGCTAGATACATCTGACTCTGGAC
Source organism: Avena sativa (assembly GCA_916181665.1). Taxonomy (NCBI): domain Eukaryota; kingdom Viridiplantae; phylum Streptophyta; class Magnoliopsida; order Poales; family Poaceae; genus Avena; species Avena sativa. Next base: position 444,645,274 of record OV702297.1, read on the forward strand.
AAATTTGAGAACACTAATTTGGATCGGAGGGAGTAACAATTTTGACAGTTCACGAAGAACCATCTGGTACCGAAAGAAAACAAAAAGGGAAAGGGGCTAGGGAAGAACCAGCTTTAGGGAAGCTGTCACTTAGGACAACAAACACTATGTCCAGGCTGGCCATGCAGTTGATCTATTAATGAGTCTACGATAACAAAGTATATCCTGAAGATAGAAGGAAAAGAACTCACATCTGAGAGAGTGAAACAATCTTCTTGACACCAACCAGAAAAATAAAAGGCAAAACATTATCTAAATGCTTTCCATTTAACCAAGACGGTGCGTGTGGTAGCTAACAGGGCCGCAATTGCCAAATCTGGCAGCAAAAACAGTAATGTACTATCCTCATTTAAGGTTTTTCCTTCTTTGTTCGTATCTAAGTATAAATAAAAGAAATATAAGATGGCATGATACTTCTCTAAGAGGAGGGCTGTGGGAAACTCAACATGGGGAAGGATGGCATGCAAACTAATGCGGTAGGTGATAAATTGCTATACGTGGCTTACGACAAAATATGTCCAATCATATATGCCAGCTTATACAACATAGTTATGAACAATGCTACAAAGGGTTCACGCCACACGACATGAACTGATGACCGACGACATTATAGTAAGACCATCAAATGCAAATGTCCACACTGGAATCTACAAGGTTTTAAAATAGTTGCAGGAATATATACCAACAAAATTGGGTAATACTTCAAACAAACAATATAGCCATGATTCCAGAATCCACCCTAGTCATAGCAACCTTTGTCTACCACACAGGACACGAGCACGCCACATATGCATTAAAAACATTAGTTCAGATTTAGCTTAGCAAAAGAGCGATCGTCAATTATTCTTATCTAGTTTGGAACTCCTAATTAAAATAAGTTCTCAGCATTAAACACTCTACGCAATACTAGTATTAGAGCACAAGAAAGAAATTAAAGTGAACTAGGGCCTAAACAGGAAACACAAGCTAAGAGAACAGCATACCATTAAGATCCACAGCTCTGCGATGACTTCTAGACAATATCACAATACAGAACGATAAGTCGCTAAGACAAGATAGACATGAAGCGGGCATCCACCGTCTAATACATTACTTTAGCTACCTCTGACCCCAGGTACAACAAAGCAGTCCTCCAAATGCATTAAACTAGACAAAACCTAAAACTTTTCACACCCAACTGGCCAACTCAACAACTCACATGACCTGGTCAGCTAGTTTCCTAGCTCTAAGTCGGTGACACAAACTTATGTTCCCTTGTTCACGTCTTCATAACACAGTTCCCTGTATTCATAATGTGGGTGCACTGAGTTGGCAGGAGTAAACGAATCAAGAAATATGATTGAAAAAATGTCAAAAGATGCGTACCTCCAAGAGTAACATAGCCACCGTCTAAGGAACTTGAGGAGCCGATTGCAGGTATTTAATTTCATATGTGAGAAGTGCTGGACCAAAAGCATTGTACTTTCCCGAACTGCTATATGCTTGCTCTGCATCAGCTCGCTTAGAGAAAACTACCTTTGCAGTCTTTGACTTCTTGGTGATCTCAGTCTGACCCTCCACGATCGATCCATGGGCACGGAATACGCTATTAATGCGATCCACTGAAGGAATGGATTCCACAGTACCAAAATACAAAATCAAAGCTGCTGGACCATCAGCCGATTTCACATCTGGAGGATCAGTAGAGCCATCATCTTGAGGTGCCACCTCCTGCTTTGTCTTCTTATTGTCATTCCTATTCTGAAACACCCGCTTCCTTTTGCTGCCTTCATAATCACTCGATGTGTCACCGTCATCAAAATCGCTGATGATAATGTCACACCAGTACGAGTCCTCTGCCTTTCTAGCCGAGTAGATGCCCCCAGCAGATTTCCTCCTGCCCCTCTGGCCATCTGTCGCCTCCAATTGTTCTTCATCAATCTCATGTTTAGCCTTGGTAAAACTTGAAACAGATTTTGTTCTGCCCTTCTTGCCACCCAATGTCTCTAACAGCTCTTTATCATCTAACGTGCTCGGTACTCGCGAGTCCTTGTGCTTTGAGAAGAAGCTAAAAATGATATGCACAGAATCATAACCCTTGAAGTTAAATGGATCAGCAGCAACCAATGTAAGCTGAAGCAATAATTCAGCGGCCGACGGATACTCTAATTTCTCTTCCACCTCCTCATCCTTCACCTGAGGGGGCCTGGGAGCATCCGTTTTCCTAGGCCTCCCGCGTGGCCTCCCAGTCCCGCCCCCGCGTGGTGCACCGCTGCCGCCACTCCTGCCCCTTGAGGCCCTCTTACGCCCCATATCAACATCAGTATCAGAGTCACTTCCACCCTTCTTGCGTGGGTCCCAGTCCTCATCTGAATCCACCTCCTGGACTTCCTCCTTCCTCTTCCTCCCCCGCCGGGATGGTGGGGTCGACGAGTAGTCGCCGCCGTTAAGCTCCGCTGCACCCTTCCTACCCCTATCCATGGAGGTAGGAGTAGCCAAAGCATCAGCATTCACTATGCCGAGCTCCAAGGTGTACACAGGAGGGTCAGGCAAATCCCTGAACTCATCGAAGGCCCTGAGATGCGCCTTGGTGATAGCAGCCTGCACCCTGTTGCTGAAGCCCATGCGGTCGGCGGCCAAATCCTGGAGCGAGGTGATGAAATCGAGCGGAACTAAGGGCCGCCTCAGGGAGGCGGGGGCGTCGGCGGCGCCGGTTAGGGCGGCCTGGACGCGGCGGGAGAACTCGTCAAGGGAGGCGTCGACGGCGGCGTCGAAGTCGTCGGCCTCGCCGTCGTAGAGCTCCCCGACGGGGAAGTAGGCCTCGTAGGGCCTGAGCTGGGCCGCGTCGCACCAGGCGAGGGCCTTCTCGCCGAAGAAGGAGATGAGGAGCTGGGTGCCGTCCGGGGCGACGGAGAGGACCTCGCCTGGCCAGGAGGGGTGGGCGAGCTTCTTGCCCCAGACCAAGTCCTTGGGGGCGAAGGATCCCACCGCCCCATCCCCAGCACCAGCACCAGCACCAGACCCAACCCCAGCACCAGCACCAGCACCAGCACCAGCCCCAGCACCAGCTAGGTCGACGGGATCCGGCGCCGCGGGGGCCGGGGGAGTGGCGATGGCGCTGGTGGGGGGTGGTGGCGGGGGGTTCTTGCGGGGGCGGCCGCGGCCGCGCTTGGGCGGGGCTAGGGTTTGGGGGGCGGCGGCGTTGAGGTCGATGTGGTCGGACATGGCGATTTCTTGGCTAGGGCTTCCTCTGCTGGATCGATGGGAGTGAATGAATGAGGCAAAAGAAGGAAACGAACGGTGCCTTTGGCATCGCTTCCTCCTTCTCAAAGCTTCCTAGCTTAAACACAATCCTCCTCTTAACTATGTCTTGTTAAAACCCTGACCGTGTGTCATACACGTTCAAATCAGACACTTAGTCGAAAATACCCTTTGCTATAACTAATAGAGGTCTCAATTCCTCTCATATCTTCGTTTCACCTCTCTATCTTCATAATAGTCACAACGCATGTCGTGGTTGAGTAATAGGGTTAAATGTTTGGCACTTGTTCGACACCAATTCTTCGTTCGATGAACATGTGTTTGTGTTTAGAATTGTCTAGACTCATTGGAGTTGGCCATCATAATGCTATAGTGTTGGTTTCATCCTTATCCGCGGAGACATAGACCGACGTGGAGGCGGCGTTGATAGTGTAATCATGACTTTTTCTAGTGTGTGAAAGGATGACAAAACCGCCAATTTCATATGAAGTATTTCCTTGAGGGCGGGCTTCCTGCCATAATATGTGGGTTACGATCTACTCTTACGCATAACTTGTGGACCCATGTAATGTTGTACGTTGTTGAAATCACATGGTAACAAACTTCCGCGCAAACACTATGATATGAATGGCATAACCGGTGTTATGTGGGCCCATACAACATTATTTGTTATAGGAAATACATGGTTAAAAAACTCTGCTACAAGTGTGAAACGATGTGTCCTAATATAGTTGTTTTGCATGCTAAATTTGAATAAATGGTGTAAAAAGGCACATATAACAATGATGTAAAAAAGATTGTTACATTAAAAAGCGTCTAGTTTCCTCTCTCTCCCACCTTTTGCCCGAATCTCCCGCTTTCTCATCTATGTTGGCACAATCCAACTACTCTAGACTTCTTCGTGTTTACAAAACTTATTTTATTCTTTTTTCAAAGTGATAAATGATAGCCACATGTTTTTGAAGGAAATGAAACTCCTATGTATGGTTCAGTTCAGCATAGAACACAAAGGTTCAACATAATGGTATCATGTCACATGGTAGAAAATTCTAAAGCAGTATATACAAAGCACAACACAACCAACAACCATGTGATTCTCCTAGGCTCGATGAATCTCACCAACAAGTCTGCAAGTTGGAAGGGAAAGTGTAACTATTATATGTTTATGAAAACATTGAGATAGAAGTCTGGAAGTCTAACTAACATATATCTTTATCATAGGTTACCATGTTTGTCTAACATTAACTATAATGTCCCCAATACAGATACTTCATGCATAATATAAGAAACCTCACTTATATTTATGATTAATGTTATAGGTAACTCATCAAACAAAAAATTTAAGGCACCCCTCCCCATGTATATGTTAAAGATCAAGATGTCGCCTAGAGGGGGTGAATATGCGTTTTAAAAACTATTACGGATTTGACTTGAAAGAATACGGAATTAAACTAATGTTTATTTTCAATCACAAAACCTAAATAAGTTAGGGTCAACTAAGTGCACCAACAACAACTAGGCTACAAGGTAGCACCGGATATATTTTACAAGTGATAAGCAAGATATAAATACTACAATCTTGATGGCTATCACAAGGAAGTAAACTCGAGTATAGTGATAACCGAGGTAGGCACAAACAAAGATGTAACCCGATGTTCACTTACACGAAGTAAGCTACTCACTATTGGAGAGGTGAGGGTTTCCATGAAGGACCCCCGAGCTCAATGAAAGCTCGCCTTCTTCTCCGATCTCCCTGGCGGAGATAATGGCCCTTTTCTTATGGCTAACTCTTTATCCACTCTAGAGGTGGTAAGCTCCACAACCACTTCACAAACTCCATGAAGGAGAAGCTCGTGCCTCTTCACAATCTTTCACGAAGAGGGCATCAATCTCGCCAAGCAAACTAGGAGATCATCCTCCAAGAGTAACAAGTCCACGATCTCACTCGAATCGATCGTAATGGAGATCTCAAAACTATGCAACAAATGCAAAACCAAGAACACCCAGAAACATGCTCAGGTCCTTATCTCTCAAATTCCACCAGAGCAAAAAATGTTATGGAGGAAGTAGAGATGAAGAACAATGGAGGAAATCAACTAATGGCCCCAAGATCTCGATGCAATGGATTACCCTCACTTAGAGGAGAAATTGAGGTGGGATTGTAGATCTAGATCAAACCTGGGCGTGGGTAGCCCGGCCCAAAAAAAGCCCGAAAGGCCAGGCTTGGGATTTGTGGCCCGGTGGGCGCACGGGCCGAGCTCGGGCCGAAGAAAATGTGCAAATAAGGGAAAGCCAGACCCGTGGCCCGATGGCCTGAAGGAACTTGCACAACGACGGACTAGGCTGGGGCCGAGTTGAGGCCCGACAGCCGTGTCGGGTCAGGCTCGGGCCTAGGGATTTGCGTGGGCGGGCTTTGTCAGGCCTGGCCTGAGCCCGCTCGGCCTAGAACATGCCTAGGTATAATCTAGATCTCCTCTTTTATACCCCTAAAAAATATGAAAGAATCATAGGAGGGATCGGGAGGAAGCAAGTTGTTGAAGGTCAAGAATGGTGGGGGAATAGAAAAATTGTTGGGGAAGAAGGCTTCCTTTATACAACAATAGAAATTTTCCCGTTACATAGTTTTTGCAACCCTAGGAGTCTAGCCCAAGAAATTATGGATTGGGTACCGGGCATGTAAAATAGTTCATGTTCTGCCCAAAATCCACTTGGATCCTAGCTAGCCCGAAAACAATTATGGACTGGGTACTAGATCCTGAAACAACAAATCATATCATACGAAAAATGTGATAGCTTTTGCATCCAGACTCTGATTTGGATGAACGTGATCTTGTTTGAAGATAACAACAAGCTCTAAACTTCATGCAGAGACACACCAAAAACTATCTAGAGATAAAATACCAAGAGTTGAGAGGTGTGAAACCTCCCAAAATGAAGAATCAGTAAAACTCCAAACTCATAAACAAAATATAAGTTTCATATGAATCTATTTTCGATGGACTTGGGCTTGTTGGAAAGCTAGAAACAAGATTAAGAACCTCACACAGGAAAATATGTAGAATCAATAAAATAGGGAGATGCAAAGTATGCAATGATTGATCTAGTTACTAACTGAAAGGCCCTCTTGATAGTGTGGCTATCAATCGTATAATTAGGTCTCCCGACAAACACCATGAGACCAGTAAAAGTAAAACATAGAAAGGTTGTACATTTTCCTTGCGCATCCCTCTTGATCTTGATGACGAGACTTTATGCTTCCCTCAAGCTAGAATGCTTCACTGGATCATTGTTGTTTGGTGAAGATTCACAATTTTCTCCCCCATAAACCACTATGGGATGCTTCATTAAGTCACAATATTCACATGTATCACCAAATGAATGACAATATTCAAGCATATGATCTTTTCAAGATTATCATCTTGAACTTGTACTTCTCAACCTTGATGACAATCACCACTTGATGTCATCTTCTCTCATGGGCTATATGAAATATTAGTTTGGATCATGGCCAATGGAAAGATACCTAACCCCACTTAGAAACACAATGCAAATAGATTAGGGGTTATTTCACAAGGTATAATGGATAAAGCTTACCATACCACAAGATCACTTGATCCCACATGGTACATTCTTTATGATTTGTGTTTTCACCAACTTAAATCCACACTTTTATCTTTGACTTAGTCAACCTTGTATATTATCACGCTCTATCACAATCGCTTGAGCTATATAAAGATTTCTTCACTTAGTTGCATGATCTAAGTCTTGGTCAACCATAGCTCAACTTATGAGTATATCGTGGCATCAACTTATATTGAATTCTTATCTTGGATTTAAACTCTCATTATCTTGATCCTCCTATGGCTTAATACATCAAGGATCAACCATTTGGTCTTTGGGCACATATCCATCAAGGAAGCATTCTAAATTGAAGTTACCCAAGGGATATCTTGTCTTGTTAAAAAACTTATGCATATACTTAATCATCAATCTTTGTTTTGTGCTACAATGCATGTTTAGTACTACCAGACCACCTTGGCTTTTAGGTTGCACACTTTGAACCCTGCAAGCATGGATACTTTATTCTAAAGATCAGGGCCACCCAAAAAGAAATACCTCATATATTTGATGATTTTATCTCTAATATTATTAACTGGCACATCCAAGTTGCACATGAAGAAAGTGGTGGAGAGGCCAATACAAATTTATCCATAAGCAATTTTCCAACATAAGTGAAAAAGTTTGAAATGCCATATAGCCTCATGTCAATCCTTTGTACCAATGACAGGAAAATGTTCAACTCTAGGCATGTACCTACAGGAAGCCCAAGGTAAGTAAAAGAAATAACCGTTGCTAACAGTATTTAAATCCCTAACATAATGTTCAGTCATTTTATTATCCATATTAATTGGCATTTTGAATAATTTGTATATTAACTCTCAGACTTGTTGATTAGCAGCCGCCTGTAAAATGAGCAATTTACCATTTCCATACTGGTTAGAAGATTTTCACGTTTAATTTGAAAATTCTTGGCTATAACATAGTTCCTTTAAAAGGTTGTACAAAATGTTTGGAGCATACCTACGGGATTTACTGATAAAGCAAGGAGGATTGATGCAAAATTCAAGAATTTAAGAAGAGGTATGAAACTATGGTCAAAGAATCTTTCATGGCTTAAATCCTAGTCTAGTTCGGATTATGAGGTCATTGCTATGATTGATTCTTTTTGAAGAATATGGGCCTTTAACTCATTATGAGTGGAATTGTAGGTATATTTTGAAACACCGTGTCATGACTCTTAACTAGAATACAAGAACATGTTGGAAACAAGGTTAAAATAAAATGGGTTGATACCCACAAGTGTAGAGGATCAATTGTATCATGGTTCGATAAGTAATGAGCCTCGAACCCACAAGGTGTTGAAGGAATTGGTATGCATAGTTGACCATGAAATAACTGTAAGTGTTGGAAAGAGTGATAGGTAGTAATTGTGTTTTGATTTTTTGAGTGTAATATAAACAAATAAAGATAAATGTAATCACCTTGAGTCCTGTATGTATTCCTCCCAACAAATTCACATTTTTCTTACTGTCTTCTTATTTGTAAACATTATCAATCTAATAGTCAATAGTGCACTCGAGTACACTACTAGAGGAAAATTAACTAAACGTTAATAATATTGAACATGGATGTCTAGCTCCACTCCAATGACCCCTTTATTTTTTAGAATTTAAAATTCATGATTATAATTCTTTTAAAGTTGTTAAAAATAAAAATATACTCAATGATGTATCCTTCGAACATGCAAAATATCAATTGAAATACTTTGTATTCCAAGCCACACAAAAATGGATAATCTATGTGTACCGTAACGTGTGGGAAAACAAAAAGTTCGGCTTACACAATCACCAAAAATCTATCTATGAAGATGCAATCTACAAGATCAAATCTTGGTTGGAAACTAACCAACATTGCAGCGGAAAAAATTCGATGAAGATTCAGATCTTGGCGATCTGCTAGGCGTATCCCTTCCACCCGCGAGGATTATCTCCTTCTCGTGCGAGGATCAAAGGTATGATCCATCCGCCGATAATCATGCGTACAATCCTTCAATCTGTCAGAGTTCCGTCATCCTGGGCGACGCGTAGACAGTGAGAGTGGGGCATCCTTTTGACGTCTATGTGAAGAATTGAGAGAGAGAGAGAGATTTTCACGTTTAAATTGAAAATTGTTGGCTATAACATAGTTCCTTTAAAAGGTTGTACAAAATGTTTGGAGCATCCCTACGGGATTTACTGATAAAAGCGAGGAGGATTAATGCAAAATTCAAGAAGTTAAGAAGAGGTATGAAACTATGGTCAAAGAATCTTTCATGCCTTAAAGCCTAGTCTAGTTCGGATTATGAGGTCATTGCTATGATTGATCTTTTTGAAGAATATGGGCCTTTATCTCATTATGAGTGAAATTGTAGGTATATTTTGAAACACCATGTCATGACTCTTAACCAGAATAGAAGAACATATTGGAAACAAGGTTAAAATAAAATGGGTTGATACCCACAAGTGTAGAGGATCAATTGTATCATGGTTCGATAAGTAATGAGCCTCGAACCCACAAGGAGTTGAAGGAACTGGTATGCATAGTTGAACATGAAATAACTGTAAGTGTTGGAAAGAGTGATAGGTAGTAATTGTGTTTTGATTTTTTGAGTGTAATATAAAAACATAAAGATAAATGTAATCACCTTGAGTCCCATATGTCTTCCTACCCAACAAATTCACATTTTCCGTATTGTCTTCTTATTTGTAAACATCATCAATCTAATAGTCAATAGTGCACTCGAGTATACTACTAGAGGAAAATTAACTAAAAGTTAATAATATTGAACATGGATGTCTAGCTCCCGAGCTCCAATGACCCCTTTATTTTTTAGAATTTAAAATTCATGATTATAATTTTTTTAAAGTTGTTAAAAATAAAAATATACTCAATGATGTATCCTTCGAACATGCAAAATATTAATTGAAATACTTTGTATTCCAAGCCACACAAAAATGGATAATCTATGTGTAGGGTAACATGTGGGAAAACAAAACGTTCGCTTACACAAACACCGAAAGTCTATCTATGAAGATGCAATCTACAAGATCAAATCTTGGTTGGAAACTAACCAACATTGCAGCGGAAAAAATTCGATGAAGATTCAGATCTTGGCGATCTGCTAGGCGTATCCCTTTCAGCCGAGGGGATTATCTCCTTCTCGTGCAATGATCAAAGGTATGATCCATCCGCTGGTAATCATGCGTACAATCCTTCAATCTGTCAGAGTTCCATCATCCTAGGCGACGCGTAGAGAGTGAGAGTGGGGCATCCTTTTGATGTCTATCTGGAGAACTGAGAGAGATAGGTATGACTTATCGGGTCCCCACAATTGGTATACATGTTATTTACCTGCGATACGACCCATGAAGCCCAGTTAGAACCACGAGTCCTAGAAGCACCAAAGACCAGAAACTAGACGTGGAGATCAAGTTTTACATACAAACCGACATAATTGTCGAGTCCTGATTCTAACTTGTAGCTGACGAGAACTTGGCTCTGAGACCTAGCCGTTCATATAAAGACTGGGAGGAGCCGAGGGAGAGGCCACCTTAGCTTTTAGCAACTACAACCCGCCGTGAGTTAGATTGCATCTAGCGAATCAGCGACTCTGTAATCCTCTTTGCCAATAATCAGAATTTCGTCGACTTTGTTTTTCTGATAAGCCGACGAAATCACCAACGCTTCTCTTTCCCCAAACCCAAGTCCATAACAATGGGCATTGATGGCTCCAAAAATCGACATCTTTCTTCAATTTTAAACATTATTTTTTGTCAGGCAATTGATAATAATCTCTCTTGATTTGCCACTAATGACTAATTATTGCAAACATATGCAAAACCTTGATTTAAATTGTGTTGTGTAGGAAATTACGCTTTTTAATATGAAATTAGGAGTCATAAATGAAAATTTTGATGAAGTCTACACGACAAAGCAGTCCTGGAGCAATTACCAGGTGCCAGACATTATAACAACCACTGGTACGGGCGCGGCACGCCCGTACGACCCGCCTATACCATGTGGCAGCGGCTCCATCTCGTCAAACCCTACAACTCTTGTGAAGACGTCTATATATTTTGAGGTCCCAGTCGCCATGCAGAGGGCCGCCATTTTCAGATTGCATCACAACACCACCAAAGGAGATCCACAACATAGTTCATCCCTTCCATCCCCATCCTCTTCATTAGCCATAGCCATTACTTTGTACTTGAGATATCCTTGTGATTCGGTGACCACTGTAAGAATATTTGATTTCAATCTAAGTATTTTGCACAATGTTTTCTATCCTTGATCTTATTGTTATGAGTGAGTAGTCCTATGTAGTATCCCGGGAAATCCCTACCTAGAAAATCGTGTGTTGTTTTATTGTTCGCATCATCATTACATCACCATGCATGGTTCTGCCTCTAAGAGTATTTTATTAAACCCTATTTTTGTTTGCTAAGTCTTCCCCTCTTATATTCAAATTCAAACCATATTCCTTTCTTCTATTTCAATAGTGTAAAACTATTTACAAATGTTCCAAAAAAGGTTTTAAATAAATACAAACCTAGACCTAACCGGCCAGGCCTTAAGGGCCCAACTGGTGGACCTAAACTAAACCCACCTAACTCAAACCCTAAACCTAGACACACTCACGCCAACCCACTCCACCTGCCGCCGTCGCCAGTAGCACACACGCACGCACTCGCGCGCGGCAGACACACGACCCACCTATCCCTGGTCGACCACACACGCACACCACACCGACCCCACCCCGCGGCCCCGCTCCCCCGCACGTCGCCCTCCCTATCGCCCGCACCCCGCTCCCCCCGTGCGATCCCGTCCTGCTCCACTAACCCTCCTCCCTCGATCGATCCCCGTCGCCTCCCTCCTCTGTCTCCCTTTCTCCCCGCCACCAGCACGTTGCCGCTCCCCGAGCTCCTTGCCTCCGCTCGCCGCAGCACCGCCGTGCGCCCATCCTTACCCACGGTCCAACACCGCCGGCCAGCGCGCCCCTTCCCTCTCCAGCCACGCAAATCGCCCCTCTCGGTGCCGCCTCTGCCCTTCTCCTCCGCCGCTGCATCCTCGATCTCCCCTCCACCGCCTCGCCTCAGCCTCAACCTGTCGCCCCTCTGCTACCAGCGAGCCTTGCGCGCCTCTCCCTCGGCCTTCCCCAGCAAAGCCACCGCCAACTCGTCTTCCTATGCCATCCAAGACACCCCCGAGCACGCCTCGGAGCTGCTCCGCCCGCGGCCCTCCTCGGCCCGTCCTCGCGGCCGCGCATTTGCAAGCACTGCCACCTCGCTGGCCTGCTCTAGCGTCTTCCCCAAGACGCACCTCTACCATTCCTGCTCGACCTCATCCGGTCAGCGCGCGCTGTCGCCTACCCTCGGCCGCGCACTGTCCTCTACAACATCATGCTGCCTCTTAGTGGCCTTCTGCTTGTTTTTTTATCGATGACCAAGTCATGTTGTCCCTATGTTCTTCCTGTCCATGCTTGTGTATCTCTTGTCTCGGTGTCCGTGATCTTCTACAAACACAAGATCATCAGTGCCATCCCCATACAATCAAGTACAAGACCGTTCAATGACCAGCAACGCCAAGGGTTGCAATGACAAGAACTTCCTCGAACAACCCCAACAAGTCAATAATGTTCGCCGATGAGATCAGACACCAATGTGAGAACCCGACTGCTCCTTCATGGACCCAACGATATCCTTCCTGGAGTTGATGACCCGAAGTTCTCCGTCATGGAACACCATGTTCTTCATCACGGACTCGATCCCGGACATGAAGACCGAACCTCGACGCTTTTCTTCATCCTCACCGAAGACCGAACTTGAACCCCTTCGAGCCCCCCAAGATCGCCGAACCGACATGTGCGGACCCTATCCGAGACCCTTATTTTTATAATATATAACATATACTTGTGGCATATCAATCTTTCATGATTGCATACATATTTTGTGGTTTAGGGGCATTATGTCGATTTATCTAATAATTAAATATGGAGACTATATGCAGGCTATTCTAGTCTTATATTGGCTCCATATAAATTTTTGTAGCGAACCGATGCCATGATTTGTCTTGTTAAGACAACATTTAAATTGCGGGGTATCTAAACAACATGAACTTTCTAATTAATTGTCGAGATCTCGATCTGCTTAATATTGCCTAGCCGCATCGTACCTTTTCCATGTCATGCATTATACATGCATCATGCTGATCTTCTGCCATAGTATTAAATAGTGTATAAGTGTTTATTTTAGTGCTTTGCTTCTTCACGGATTAGGCCAATGAGTTGATGCGAGTGTCGACCCGATCTTCGGATGAATCTTTGGCAGTGTTTCCCAGGCGAGCATTCTCCCTCTTTCTACCTATTTTGCATTTATAGTCTTTTCTTCCTCCTATTGATCTATTGCTATCTGTGTTGTGATGCTTTAGTTTTCTACCACTGATATCCTCTATAGCTTATATTGCCTTGGACACCTCCTATTACATGTTGTTTGGTAGATAGTCAGCCTTGCGAGTCGTAGTTTCTTGCTTAGTTGCTCCTTCGTGTCATCGATGTTCCACTAATGTTGGGGGTTGGCACATGCTTAATGGTGGAGATGATCATGACTTTAATTATAGTTGGTTAATTAAATGTTGGGAGTAGATATAATTAATGCAGAGGAACATGTGGGTAATAGTTGAGATCTGGTTATTATCCCGCCCCCTATGTCCAACTAGGACCCAAGTTCCTGACACCTGTTCCGAGACGAGCACGCTAACCACATGTGGGGTGTATGGGCACCTCTATCGGCTTATTATCTGATTTCAAAGTATTGTTCTGGGGGCCACAAACTAGTTCGTGCTTTATACGTGTAACATCCCAGCATTAGAGCTTAGAAATAAGCTGAGATGAGATGTGTGCATTGCATTCATGCATAGAAAATCTAAATAATTTTCGCGCTTTTAAATAAAACTTGTCAAAGTGATTGAAGCTTCTCTTAACTTGGTGGAACTGAAGTAGATCATCAAGTTGACTGCGATAAGTTTCAATATGATCTTTGCTAAAACCTTATCTTTGGGTAATATAATTTGATCTAAGGGTAGATCAAATGTAATAAAACTAAGTCACAACACACTACTTAATAAGGAGTACTTGATCTTCTAGAGATCATTACATGGTATTCCATACCACAACTCAATGATGAATACTTAATATTCTAAAGCTAATATCAAGGTATTATCTACCACAAACCCTGAATCCCAAGTCAAGTATATAACTTAAGTAAGGAAACTCCATAATTAAACCTTCATATACTTGCTTGCCATAGTCATTCCTACCATGAGAATCATGGTAGTTTCTAAACACTAACTCTTACTACAAATAGAGTAGGAAAGGAAGTCAAGCCAAGACCATCCAACACATACTCTTAATATGTTTGATCATCAATGTTGAGTAATCCATTCTTGATCTAGAACTTATTGGCTCATAGCTTTAACCTAGTATATTGACATTCTAAAGACCTTAAGTAAACATAATTAGAAGGAGGAACTAGTTATGATAGAGTGTGCCATCATCAATGGAATGAGATCCTTAGTGGTAATCAAACCATTTGGTGTTGGAGGAGTTAACTCACTCATGAGTTAACTAGAAGCAGTACCTAAACCCAAGAGTTAAGCTAGTAATTGAGGAGACATGAGAAAGCTAGTAGTATTTGTGTATCAAATAATAATCTTGTTAAGCCAAGTGGGTATAAACTTCAAGTAAGTTTCCTTAGCAATATAAGCCTTATAGAAAGACTAGTACAAGTTTATTACTTAGTTGATGATAGATGTTGATCAGACAATTAGAAGCCTAAGCTTAGTATGATTATAGTATGGTGGTCATCATTCTCAAGTCACTTGAGGATAGATGACTAGGTGTTGAAGAAGAGTTGTGATTATACCAAATTAGGTAAAGCCCTAGTAAGATGAATCATCTAGCTTGATTATGAGTAGTCAAGCTAGAGTTTGATGGAGCATATAACATGAGTATATGGAGTAGTTGGAAGTATAATAGTTTAACCAAGGTAATACAAGAACAAACTTGTATTCTGGAGAGTAGTACCATACCTATTCCAGAGGATTGATATCACATGTGATATAGAGAGGAGTGTAATCTGGCAAGCCTTAAAAGCAGTTGCAAAATAGGTTTAAAGGAATTAATGGATGGAGTTAGAAGTAGATACATTGATGGCTTCATCAAGGGTAGTTAAGAAGTATAGGTTGTGTGGTAAAGGAATAGTGTTATAAGAATTGGTTAATGAAGTTAGAAGTAATTAGATTAATTACTTCCTTAAGGGTAGTTTATAAATGTAAGTTGTATATATATACTAGGAGAAGAATGAATGAGTATTGTTGGAGTAGCATGACCATGTCATCATATGATGATGGATATGGTGAAGTCAGATGATTGTCTTATTCAGGAAGATGGGATCTTTGTGAATAAGATAAGAGAGATATAGAGTATATTTAGGAAAGGAATTCCTTATCTCAAGATAAGCTGAATGAGATATTAAGGTAAGGATTCTTTAGACACCTTTAATTAATAGTATATCAAGCCATGATAGAATCATGTCTACCTCTTTGTTTAACATCCTAGAATAAAGAGGGTAATTAAATCAATTCCTATTTTTTAGGCAGCCAATGGATAGTATCTCTTAGTCAAATGAAATGTCTAAGAGATAGGTATGATACCAGTGGAGAGTGTTTATAGATGGAAGCCTTGTCTACTTTATTGTCTTGAATCTTAATAAAGGACCTTGTCTCATATACTATCAAGATCACATTAGGAAAGTAATCTCCATAGCTCACTCTAAGTGGAGGTGTCACCTTGGTCACAAAACTTGATGGAATTATATCTTAGCCTTAATAATCATACATACCTCTAATTGAATATGAGTTATTAAATCCTCTCAAAACCCATATACTTATATTTGACTAAACCTTAGTATTTCTCCACCAATGATTATTATTGATTCATAATTACCTAACCAAAAGTGTTCTGTGGTAATTCTAAACTCTACAAACCAAGTAGAATTGGATTTGGCAAATCACCAAATATGGAGGACCATGAAACTTATATCACCCTATTATGAACCACAAAGATTAATACCTTATTAATGTATATATATGATTCCTTTATGAGGTTAAGTATTAATAAGATTTTGTACACATAAATATCCATCTTAAACCATCACCATTACATTCTTTTAGTGGAAGTGAAAGTCATTTTAAAAGATCTTCTTATAAATAACAAATCCCTAAAAACCCTAGTTTATATTTACTTTACAAAATAAAAAACCTTTCATACACTCATGAATTTCGAAAAGATAAAGGAAAATGAAGAAAATATTTAGTAAAATGAATCTCTAAACCATTTGGAATATTACACCAGAACTCTGAGGATTTAAACCCTTGTAGAAATCAAATTTGAAATGAATTTATAAATATAAAAGAAAACAGAAAATAGAAAATAGAAAAGGCTAAAGAAAAAGGGAAAGCAGCGCAGTAGCTCGGCCCACGACCTAGAATATTTCTACGTTAACCATCGCCGCGTGCGCGCCTCGCAACGTCCCGCTCTCTCGGCCAAAGCCCATTACCGTCCCAACCCAATGTACCCCTTTATCAATCCTATCTGTCGTCTTCCTCCTCTTGTAAGCAGCTCGCTGGAGGGGACGGCGGCCGCCCGATGCCGTCTCGTCGTCGTGACATCATCGTCGACACTCCCACGAGGATAAGAACGCCATGATGAAGCATCATCCTCATCCTCTCATTCCTTCTCTCGCGCTCGCTCTCTCTTCCTCTCCAGACCGCATAGAGCCAAAACCCTAGGCCATGTCTCACCGCCGATTCAGCAAACTAAGAAAACCAAGCAAACAAAAAACCAAAACGAAAACGAAAAAGAAGACGCTCGAAGAACAACACAACTGTGCATGAAACAATAAAAATGAAATGTTTGGAAGAAACCTGGAATTTTTATTGATGAAGAAGGGGATGCATTGGGCATCCCCAAGCTTTGACGCTTTTACTTCTTGGATATTTCTTGGGGTGACACGCGTGGCATCCCCAAGCTTGAGCTTTAGTCCATCCTTCATCTCATTACTCATTCCTTCCATACACCTGAAATTTTTCCTTCATACAAAACTTCACACAATTTTTATTAGAAACATTAGTGCACTCAAGATAATAGGTCTTTAGGTTCAGTCCCAACACCAATAAAACTTCCATTAAAACACAAGCTACTGTAGCACTTCCCTCAAAAAGCTCAATTCTCCAAAAGAACTCAAAAAGGAACCAACAAGAAGCAAATGCAAATAAAGGCAGAAATCTATCAAAACAGACCAGCAGGTAAAGACGTTTTTTTTCGAAGACCGTCTATTCCTGAAATCGAAAAGTATTGAACTAATGAAAATTATATAACAACCTAGGGTAGAAGCACAAAAATTCATGCCTCAAAAGGACGTATAGAGATTTTACACGAATGTTTACGGTGAAGCACAAAAATTTGTTTCGGGACAGCAAATTTCCCAAGCATTACTTCTCTCTCATTAGAGGTTACTCTTGGCACAAAAACCACAAAAAAATGATAAGGAGAGGTAATTACTGAAGCAATAACTTCCAATACTCAACTAAAACTTTTGGGTTATCTCCCAATAAGTACTTTTCTTTAACGCCTTTAAGTTAGGCTTGATAGTTTGAGAAGATACTCACATAAGAAATATGAATTGAAGTAAAAGAGAGCATCAAGAAGCAAATTCAAAGCACATTTAAGTCTAACCCACTTCCTATGCATAGGAATCTTGTAAAGAAACAAGTCATGAAAGCACAAAGCAACAAGCATAGTAAAGCAAAACAAGTGCAACTTCAAAACTTTCAATATAAAGAGGGGAAACTTAATATTGTTGAGATACATAAAACCATGTTTCCCTCTCTCATAATAACTTTCAGTAGCATCATGAATAAAATTAACAATATAACTATCACAAGAAATATTCTTATCATGAGCCACATGCATAAAAGAATTAATACTCCCCACATAAAAATAGTCATTCTTATTAATTATAGTGGGAGAAAATTCAAGAAAATAGCTATCATTATTATTTTCACCACCATAATCATCAAATATAGGAGGCATATTGTAATCATAATTAATTTTCTCCTCAATAGTAGGTGGACTGAAAATATCAAATTCATCATTGTAATCATCATATATTGGAGATTTGGTATCATCATAAGCAATAGAATAGCTATCTTCTAAAGCTAGGGAACTCAAAAGATCATTTTCATAAGAACTAGCTTCCCCAAGCCTAGACTTTTTCATAGCATTAGCAATAATGGTGTCCAAAGAATTCGTACTAACAACATTGTTATTAGCATGCAAATAAAGTTCCATAGGTTTTTTAATTTTCTCTTCAAACACTTCATGTCCTAACTCAAGATAAATACTATAAAGCTCACTAATTTTTTTTCCATTAAGCCTAACTAGTGAAAACAAGAAACAAAAAGACAAAATTGCAGAATCTAAAGGAAATAACTTCGAGCACTCACACCGGAGGATGTGAGTACCTTTTACCTTACCTCCCTGGCAATGGCGCCAGAAAATAGCTTGATGTCTACGCACTTCTATTCTTGTAGACAGTTGTTGGGCCTCCGAGTGCAGAGGTTGTAGAACAGCAGCAAGTTTTCCCTTAAGTGGATCACCCAAGGTTTATCGAACTCAGGGAGGAAGTGGTCAAAGGTATCCCCTCTCAAGCAACCATGCAATCAAGATACAAGAAGTCTCTTGTGTCCCCAACACACCCAATACACTTGTTAGGTGTATAGGTGCACTAGTTTGGCGAAGGGATAGTGAAATACAAGTGGTATAGATAATTATAAGTGGTAACGGTGATAGAAAATAGCTTGATGGCGTGGGAAAGACTAAAGTAAAACTGAAATAAAGATAGAAGCAAGCAAACATGTAATAGATCTAATAGCAAACGGTGTTTCAGTGCTAAGAAACAAGGCCTAGGGATCATACTTTCACTAGTGAACAGTCTCATATAAATATATTCTTCTTTATGATACTACGCTGAACTACTCTCCGGTTGGACACTCTAATCCATGGTAGGGCTATAACAGCACACCACAAAGTTCATCTTTCCCATCTAGATAACCCCACACTGTTACCTTGAGTACTAGATGGTTCAAACAAACACCACAATTTCATAGAAACATCCAACTCCAAATATAACTTATAACAAGTATTTGAAATCTCTAGCCTAAGTGCCACCATGGTGTGCACACTGTCAACTTCACACACATGGGGAGAGCAGAGATCTATTAAAGCACTTGAGTAGCAAGGTAGATCTATAGATTACAAGCTCATGATCTCAATAAGATCATGCATAGAGAGAGAGATGAACACATAGCTACCGGTAGAACCCTTAGCCTCGAGAGAGAACTACTCCCTTCTCATCATGGGAATCAGCAATGGTGATGTAGATGGTGGTGGAGATCGATGGAGATGGCTCCGGGGGCACTTCCCCGTCCCGGCAGGGTGCCGGAACAGAGAATTTCTGTCCCCTGAATCTCCCCTTCGGTGGCGGCAGCGCTGCAGAACTTTTCGTGGCTGGAGGCTTGATGATCTAGGTTTTTTGCATCGGGAGGCATCTTATAGGCGAAGAGGCAAGGTCGGTGGGTGGCCAGGGGACCCACACCATGCCCTGGCACGGCCTAGGGTTGCCCGCGCCAAGGGGGGTGGCCACCCTGTGGCCCCTCTCCGTCTCGTCTTGTGGCTCCATGAGTCTTCTGGTAAAATATCGACTTTGGCTTTTGTCCGGTCCAATTCCGAGAATATTGATTTTCTGACTTTCTTGGAACAAAAAATAGCAGAAAACAGGCAACTGGCACTACGGCATCTTGTTAATAGGTTAGTCCAAGAAATCATATGAAAAGTACTCTAAAGTGTGGACAAAACATAAGAAAGTAGATAAAACCAAGCATGGAACATCAAAAATTATAGATACGTTTGCAACGTATCACCGAGCCTTCTACGAGCATTGCCATCTTCTTCTGCGTCTGCCAGCCTGAGGAATCGAAGCACGGTTCGCAGAATCAAGCCCCATGATGTCTTGTTCCTCGACTCCGACAAGGTCCGACGTCGTCCGTGTCATCACCATCGACCACCTTCGACCTCGCTATCACCACCGTCACCACCGGGGTGAGCTCCTAAATCCTCTAGTGCCATCCATTTCCACTATCTCGTTCTACGTTACCCTACCACCATGTACCAGTCACCATCGCCGCTGTTCACCATCGTGTAGGCTATTCCAGTGACCTTAACCGAGCGACGACGTCCTAGATAGGTTAGTCATGCTCCCTGCTATCGAACACACCCTTCCACGGTGCCTCTGGAGCCATACACCAGCGTCGCCAGCGTGCTCTAGTAGCATGACATCATCTCTCCGGCGAGGTGATGTCAACAAAGATGATCAGGTCGTTTGACTTGTCATTGCCGATGTGGCTAATGACATGGTGGAGACCCCACCCGTCACTGTCTGTAGGCTAGCATTAGATGAGTACAGAAAGGTTTAATCGTAGCACTAACGTCAGGGCGACATCACCATTGACCGGTCCGCACTTAGGTGGCGTCCAGCGTGGCCTGACCCCACTGGTCAGTGACCAGGGCTAAGTTAAGTCTGAGTGAGAAAAGTATATCCCTATTTAGTAATTAGATAAAACAATACAAGTTTATATATAAATAAATTTTAATAATTCTAGAAAATGATTAAATCTTATTAAATCAATATCTTTTATTTTATAACTCATAAAAATCTATATAATATATCAAAATGTTCAAAAAAATAAAATCTATAATATAAACCTATTATTCTATTTATTTTTCAACTTAAATAAAATAGTTAGTATTAATTAGTAAATACCTTATTAAGGATAAATCTTAAATAAATATATTCTATTGTTTAAAAATTCCCAAAAATAGATATAATATATCAAAAGTCTTAGATAAACAAAATAAAGACTTATAGATTTGTTCTATACATTCTTCTATCACTTAACTAATATTTAATATTTATTAAGTGTTTATAAAGTGGTAAAACTTATAAAAATCATATCTTATTATTTAAAAATCACAAAAATCCATATAATATACCAAAATGATCACAAAAATAAAATCTACACCTTAAAAATATCATCTTTCATAATTGAAGTAAAATAAAAGGTAAAGGTATAATAAATCTTATTAAAACCCTTTTCTTTTGTTTTAATTCCTTAAAAATATATAAATCTTTACTATTGCCTTTACCATTATTTGTTTAAAGTCTAAAAGTGTAATAACAAGTGCAAGTTATGTTTAAATGAAGTTAAGATAGGTCTAACCAATTCAACTTGTACTCACTAAACTACCATTTAAAATTAAGTAAGTTTTACTCTCCAAAAATATTTTATCAATTATAAAATCATCAAAATTTGAGTACTAATTCTTTTACCAGTTTAGGAATCCACCTAAAGAATTAAACTAAGTTTTTAAGTAATTTTAGCAATACCCTATCTATGCTTATCAAATGTAAGCATTAATAAGAAAGTAATTCTACTCACTTATAACTTTAATAAAACACCACCTCATTCGAGTAATAATACTTAAATTCTAACTTTGTGGAATGTTAAGAAGTCAACCATCTACAATGTGGTGCCTTGTTCAAAACATGTAAATCTCCACCACTTATGTTATGATTGTTTAATGTAGTAATGTTTTCCTCT
The DNA here is from genome assembly GCA_916181665.1 of Avena sativa. NCBI lineage: Eukaryota > Viridiplantae > Streptophyta > Magnoliopsida > Poales > Poaceae > Avena > Avena sativa. The sequence continues at coordinate 444,666,928 of OV702297.1, forward strand.
TTAATAATCTTAGCTAATAAGAAAACCTTAAAGTGTTAGCCTTAAGTTTAAATACATTTTACTTTGTAAAGTAATATTTTCCTCAAAAGTTATTCTTTTAAGAAACATTAAAAAGTGATCCTTGAACACTTCTTTAAAAGCTCTAATTGATTGTCAATCTTGTTTAAGAAATATTTTAGATACCATGACCCATTTGAGTGCTTTAGTATTGCATACTATTTGTTGTATTTACATATTGTTTCACACACTCTCACAAGCCTTAATAATAAGCACAAGTGTGAAACTGGTATAAAAGTGCAATACATTCCTAAGAACTCATCACAAACTCCAAAACCTAGATAAGATACGACTATTCCGGGATTCACATTTATCAAATTGCATTACATTACTTATGCATTGTTGCATCTTGCTTCTTTAAACATTAGTCCTTATCGGACCAATGATGCTATTTACAGAATTTGGATCTTCTAGTGTCTGAAGACCGTGAGTGCATAATCTTGCAATCACAAAAGGCAAGTTCACAACTTGCTCATGTCCTTTGATTATTTTCTATCAAATTCTTGTAACTCAAATGTTGTCATCACCTGCATATCAAAAAAGTCAGAAAATACTATTTTCATAATAATATGATTATGGATTATTTACCAAATGGTAATAATCTACTGATACAGTTCCAGTGGTAAAGGAACATAATATCTAGGACTTAACAACCAATGTCGCCAGTGATTCTAGCGCCGTATATTACGTGTTAACCATGAGATCTGGAATGGGATGGAGAAGTCAGTTGGATCTTCTTCCTTTCGCATGGACGGATGACCTTATCGTGAGGCTGTTGATTTCTCGTGGAGTGTCTAGAGAATCCAGCATATGGGTGGGCCCCTTAGTTCCCCGCGAGCTAGGTGTCTAGATTATCTGTGTATAGCTGTCTTGGTATAAGCTCACCATAGCTGATGGTGGCTGCCAGACAGAGATGCTTAGAGAGTCCTCGTGATGCCACCCAAAGAGTAACCGTGGTAGTCCTTAGGGGATCGTGTCTTCATGTGGGGTCACAGAGAAGGGCAGCGATTGGCTTGGATCTTAGACCGGGCCCCATACCAAGGAAGTATAGACAAGATCTAGACTTGGATGTGCAACAAGGCTAAGGTATCTCATGGGTAAAGCAATGCACCTCTGCAGAGTGTAAGAACTGTGACATGTTAGTCCCTGTTCCGGGAAGGAGCTATGAACGTGGCATGAAAGGAACCCCATGAAGGTTCTAGTCAACCCGTGAAGGCAGTCAGACATAGTTTTCAGAATAAAAGTAACCTTTGAAGAAATGTTTACGAAAACCTGCATTGCCTACGATCTATGGTCTGTGGCTGTAGAGATAGTGCATCATACACTCCTTTTTAGTGAACTTGCTGAGTACGCTCGTACTCAACCGTACCTTCTTAACCCTTGCTCGGTTTTAAGCCGTTGAAGACGACATCAACATCAATTTCTTCTCAAGAAAACATCATCGACATCTCAAGTTCTTCAATAAAGTCAATGAAGTCAACATGTACAACAACTGAAGTGAATACGAAGTTCTTAAGTAGATAGGAGTAGATTCTCTAGCCATGAAATCTACTTCTGTAGAGCATTGCAATAGCAGTAATGGCAAGCCAAATAGTTTAGATACTATAGTTACTAGATAGTTCTGAGTTATTGTTTCTGGTTCTTCTTTGTAAGAAGTTGATTTCTTCCTCTTTAACCTAGAGTGTTCTCTGGATCTTTTGTAAAGAGTCGAGTTGTAATCTATAGTCATGTCTTGGACCTGCTGTGTTTCTGTTGTACCACTCTGAGGGATGTAATACCAGTGTATGGTGCTTCATTGGTGTTATGTCAACGACTATAGTGTACTACATCATGCAGTGGTATGCTGGGTCACCGCAATACGTTACATTTTGTACTTATGCCATGTATGAGATGTTTATTATCTATTGCTCGATAAGCATTTATTATTGCTGGGTACATGCGGTACTCTGTCACAGAAATATATTGTCTATAGCCTCTGCTCGTGTGACAGTTGTGCCGAGTCTCTATAGGTTGTTTAGTGCATGCTTTGCTGCCACTTCAGCCCACCATACTTATGTAGGCGAGAGCCGCTGAATTCTAAGACTCGTCATGTACTGGCCCTAGTACTGACCGCTTTCTGTTTCCTTTGCCCTTTGTCGGCACCCATTTTGTTGTAGTTACCTTCCAGCTTGGCCTAGGCAGAGTTATGGACGCCGTTGGTTATTTTTTAGGGCTCTTAGCCCAATTTGCTTCTTATCTGTACTCGGATGTTATATTGTTTTCAAGGTGATTTGGATCTTTGTACTGTATATTGATACACTGCAAATGTATCTATAATTTTTGATGTTCCATGCTTGGTTTTATCCACTTTCTTGTGTTTTGTCCACACTTTGGAGTACTTTTCATATGATTTCTTGGACTAACCTATTAACAAGAGCCACAGTGCCAGCTGCCTGTTTTCTGTTGTTTTAGGTTCCAGGAAAGTTAGAAAATGAATATTCTCGGAATTGGACGGGACAAAAGCCAAAGTGCCTATTTTTTGGAAGTCATCAGATGCCAGAATACAAGACGGAGAAGGGTTGGGGGCCGGCCACACCACCTGGCCACGGGGCCAGGCCTGGCCCGTGCCAGGGGGTGGTCTGGCCAACCCCAACACCCCCTCGGCCTCTCCTTCCGCCTATAAGATGCCCTCGGGACTAAAACCCTAAGTACCCGATCAAAAATCCATGAAAGAGTCTATAGCCGCCGTCATCTCCATCCCTAGGTCGGGAGGGATCTGAAGCTCTTCCCGGCACCCTGCTGGAGAGGGGAATTCACCCTGGAGGCCTTCTTCATCATCATGCAAGCCTCCGGTGTGATGCGTGAGTAGTTCATCTCTGGACTACGGATCCATGTAGTAGCTAGATGGCTGGTTCTCCTCCTTTGTGCTTTCATGTCTAGATCTTGTGAGCTCCATTCATGATCAAGATCATCTATTTGTAATTCTGCATGTTGTGTTTGCAGGGATCCGATGGATATTGAGATGCTATTTCAGATTGATTATTGATTCTATCATGTCTTTGTTATTTGTGATCTTGCATGCTTTCCGTTGTTAGTAGCTATCTTGGCCAAGTAGATGCTAGCAACTCCAAGAGTTAGTATTTATGCTTGATAGTGGGTTCATGCCTCTGGTAATCTGGGGAAGTGACAGAAATCTCTAAGGTACTAGATGTGTTGTTGCTACTAGGGAGAAAACAACAATCCTTTGTTCATAGAACAATCGTATTGTTTACTTTACACGCAATTCGTAAAGCAATAATCTGTTGCTTGCAACTTAATACTGGATGGGGTTCGGATGATAACCTGAAGGTGGATTATTAGTCATAGATGCAGTTGGATGGCGGTCTATGTATAATGTTGTAATGCCCAATCAAGTTCCAAAGGAGTCAAGATTATTAGTATATGCATGTATTGCTTTCTCGATGTTTGTCAATTGCCCCGCCGTAATTTGTTCACCCAGCATGTTATCTACCTTAAGGAGAGCCACCTCTAGTGAACTATGGATCCCGGTCCTTTTCTTTTACATACAATCTATAAACTGTTTACTGCTTTGTGTTTACTTTCTGCAAACTATTACTTCCTTCCATTCGATACGTTTAATCCTTTGTTTTCAGCAAAACCGGTGAGATTGACAACCTCATCGCAAGTTGGGGACAGAGTTCCGTGGTTGTGTTGTGCAGGTCTCCACGTTGCTGCTGGCACCGGTAGTGCGCCCTGCCAACGTTCAGCTAGCTACACCTTTGGGGTGTTTCCTTGCTCCTACTGGATTGATAACCTTGGTTTCATACTGAGGGAAAACTTGTTGCTGTGCTCATCATACCTTTCTCTTGGGGTTCCCCAACGAGCTCGATATATTTTGGGCCATCATATATCAGAATTCTTGACTCTTTGAGTTGTTGTTGTATATATATGTTCTGTGGGTTCCATTATGGACTACTATGTCTTGATATTACTTTGTTTTCCACCCGCACGCAAGTACCTGGTGGGCATCATTGAACCGTTTCTATGCGGGTTTGGCAGAAATCGTTGAAATCTGCATAGGACTAATTCGAGGGTGTTACATCCGCATGGGCTGCAGGTTGGGGAGAGACCTCACAACAATTATGTGCATCTAATCTATGGGAGTATTTGTGTATCATTTGAATAAGGTATTTTGTCTCTCTTTTTTGTGTCTTGCCTCGATCTTTGGACTTGTAGGTACCCAAGACCCCCAAGATTGATCAAGACTTGAGGTGAGATACTTGACTAGCGACAATTGTTGGAGATATGCCCAAGAGGCAATAATAAAAGTGGTTATTATTATATCTTTGTGTTTATGATGAATGTTTGCATCCCATGCTATAATTGTATTATAAGGAAACACTAATACATGTGTGTTTTGTAAACATAAAAGAGTCCCTAGTAAGCCTCTTGTTAAACTAGCTTGTTGATTAATTGATGATCATGGTTTCCTGATCATGGACATTGGATGTCATTAATAACAAGGTTATATCATTAGGAGAATGATGTAATGGACACACACACCCAGAGTAAGCGTAGCATAAGATCAAGTCATTAAGTTCACATTGCTATAAGCTTTCGATACATAGTAACCTAATCCTTCGACCATGAGGTTGTGTTAATCACCATCACCGGATGAGTACTTTGATGACATCAAACACCACTTCGTAACTGGGTGGTTATAAAGGTGTCATTAGGTATTCTGAAAGTATGTGTTGAAGCGCATGGACCAAGATTGGGATTTGTCCATCCATATGACGGATAGATATGCTCTGGGCCCTCTCGGTGGAATGTCATCTAGTTAGCTTGCAAGCATGTGACTAGGTCACAAGGGATGGCATAACACGGAACGAGTAAAGAGTACTTATCAGTAACGAGGTAGAACTAGGTATGGAGATACCGATGATCAAACCTCGGATAAGTAGAGTATCGCGTGACAAAGAGAATTGGTTTCCTATGTTAATGGTTCTATCGATCACGAAGTCATCGTTGAGTATGTGGGAGCCGTTATGGATCTCCAGATCCCGCTGATGGTTATTAATCGGAGAGGTGTCTTCATCATGTCTGCATATTCACGAACCGTAGGGTGACACACTTAAGGTTCGAAGTTGTTTTAAGTAGATATTGAATGTGCGTTGGAGACCGAATGTTGTTCGGAGTCTAGGATTGGATCCGGGACATCACGAGGAGATCCGGAATTGTCTGGAGAATAAGATTCATATAATGGGGATCATTTTCTAAGTTAGGAAATGTTCCAGAGTGTTTGTATGGGGATTCTAGAAGGTTTCGGAATGTTCCGGAAGGTTCTAGAAGATATCTTGGAGTTTATTTGAAAACCGAGATAAGATAAGATAAGATAAGGGGAGTTTAAAGGGGAAACTTGGGGGGGAAGGACTCTCCCCCCAAGCTCCCTAGTGCGCCGGCCCTAAGGGGTGGGCCTAGGGGTGGGAACCCTAGGCCACACCCCTCCCTCTATATATAGAGGGGTGGAGGCGCCACCCCTCCTTGCCCCTTCCCACTCCAAACCCTAGCCGCCTCTCTCTTCCTCCTTCCATCTGCTCCGGATTAGGCGAAGCCCTGCAGAATTCTCTCCACCACCACCACCACGCCGTCGTGCTGCTGGGATTGCGTGGAGAAGATCTACTACCTCCGCTGCTCGCTGGAACGGGGAGAGGAAGGTCTGCTTCGACTCCGCACGTGTGACCGTCTGCAGAAGCGCTGCCGGAACACGGCGCCGGAAGGATCATCTACTCGATCTTGAGATCGGCAAGTGATCGACTACATCATCCACGAGATCTAATCTCATTAACGCTTTCGGTTCTACGAGGGTTAGTACCGATCTATCTCGTTGCTCATGTCTAGTAGATTAGATCTTGGCTTTTATCTAGATTAGATCTGGGTTTTGTTCGTTCTTGCGGTAGAATTTTTTTGTTTTCCATGCTACGAACCCATCAGTGGTATCAGAGCCTTGTCTATGCATAGATCTGTTGCACGAGTAGAACACAATGGTGTTGTGGGCATTGGTGCTCGTGCCGTCTTTTGCTGTGTGTATTTTGCATCTTGCGGTATGGTGGGATGAAGCGGCTCGGGCTAACATTACATGTCATCGCACATGAGACTTGCTCCACGCTTGACGTGTAACTTGCTTTGCACAAGTGGCTTTGCGGGTGTCTGTCTCTCCCATCATAGTATAGATACAATCTACACTTTGCACTTGATAGCACTTGTATCAACGTTGTGGTTCAGTTTCGTAGGTAAGATCCGTTCTTATTCGAAAGCCCCAAACCACATAAGACTTGCAAAGAAAATTAGAGGCGTCTAACTTGTTTTTGCAGGGGTTTTGTGATGTGATATGGCCATCATGTGATTGTGATTATATTTGATGTATGCAATGATCCTTGTTGTAATATGGCAACCGGCAGGAGCCTAATGGTTATCTTTAATTCTGTTAAGACCTGCGTGTCTATTCATCTTGTAATAGCTTTATTCCAAGTAGTTGTAATAGTTGCTTGTGATGATGGACAACCATGAAGCAGCGCCACTAACCTTGACGCAATGCTGGTGATGATGGAGATCATGTCCGTGCTTTGGAGATGGAGATCAAAGGCATAAGAAGAAAGGGCCATATCATATCACACTAATTATGAATTGCCTGTGATGTTAATCCTTTATGCATCTTGTATTGCTTAGATCGCGATGGTAGCATTATAAGATGATCCCTCTCACTAAATATCAAGTAATAAAAGTGTTCGTCCTTAGTTGGCGCCGTTGCTAAGACTCGTCGTTTCGAAGCATCTCGTGATGATCGGGTGTGATAGATTCTACGTGTGCATACAACGGGTGCAAGCCAGATTTGCACATGCGGAAACTAAGGTTAATCTTGACGAGCCTAGCATGTACAGACATGGTCTCGGAACACAGAATACCGAAAGGTAGAGCACGAGTCATATGAATGATATGATGAACATGAAGATTGTTCGCCGATGAAACTACATCTTCTCTCATGAAGATCGGACTTGGTGTACTGGACTTGGTTCGTGTAATCACTAAGACAATGTGAGGGATGTTGTTTTGAGTGGGAGTTCACCTAGTTAATTTAAGAATTAAAGTTGAACTCAATTTATCATAAACTTAGTCTAAACTACTTGCAAATTTGTTGTAGATTATGGCGAACCTCTCCATCAATTTCAATGCGTTCCTAGAGAAATAAAAACTTAAGAACAATGGAAGCAACTTCACAGACTGGCTCCGTGGTCTGAAGATTGTCCTCAGGGCTGGTCAGATGACCTATGTGCTCGATGCACCGCTAGGTGACCCACCTGCAGAAGATGCCACCGATGACGTAAAAAATGTTTACGCCACTCGGAAAAATCATTACTCCAACAGTTCAGTGTGCCATCCTGTACGGTCTAGAAACGGAGCTTCAGAAGCGCTTTGAGCACCACGACCCATTCGAGATCATTAAGGAGCTCAAGCTCATTTTTGAGACTCACGCGGCCGTGGAGAGCTATGAGGCCTCCGAAAAGTTCTTTACCTGCAAGATGAAAGAGGGAAGCTCCGTTAGCGAGCATGTGCTCACCATGTCTGGGCACGCAAACAAGCTCCAAGAGTTGGGGATAACGATTCCTAATGAGTTAGGGATTCACCGTGTCCTCCAATCACTACCACCGAGTTATAAGAACTTTGTGATGAACTACAATATGCACTGCATGAACAAGACGTTGCCTGAACTATCGTCCATGCTGAAAACTGCTGAAGTGGAGATCAAGAAGGAGCACCAAGTGTTGATGGTCAATAAGACCACCAATTTCAAGAAACAGGGCAAGCCTAAGAACAAGGGCAACTTCAAGAAGGACGGCAAGAAAGCTGCCGCACCTGCTAAGAAGCCCAAGGCTGGTCCTAAGCCTGAAACTGAATGCTTCTACTGCAAGGGTGCTGGTCACTGGAAGCGCAACTGCCCCAAGTACCTGGCAGATCTGAAGAACGGCAACATCAAGAAGAAAGGTATATTCGATATACATGTTATTGATGTGTATCTTACTAGTAATCGTAGTAGTGCCTGGGTATTTGATACTGGTTCGGTTGCTCATATTTGTAACTCGAAACAGGAGCTGCGGAATAAACGAAGACTGGCAAGAGACGAGGTGACGATGCGCGTTGGAAATGGCTCCAAGGTTGATGTGATCACCGTCGGCACGCTCCCTCTACATCTACCTTCGGGATTAGTTTTAAATTTGAATAATTGTTATTTGGTGCCTGCGTTAAGCATGAACATTATATCTGGATCTTGTTTATTGCGAGACGGTTACTCTTTTAAGTCCGAGAATAAAGGTTGTTCGATTTATATGAGTAATATCTTTTATGGTAATGCACCTGAGATGAATGGTTTATTCTTACTGAATCTCGATAGTAGTGATACACATGTTCACAACATAGATGCTAAACGAACAAAATTGAATGATAATTCTACATACATGTGGCACTATCGTCTTGGTCACATTGGAGTGAAGCGTATGAAGAAACTCCATTCTGATGGACTTCTTGAATCACTTGATTTTGAATCACTTGAAAGATGCGAAGCATGTCTAATGGGAAAAATGACTAAGACTCCATTCTCTGGAATAATGGAGCGAGCTACAGACTTATTGGAAATAATACATGCCGATGTGTGATGTCCAATGAGTGTAGCATCGCGTGGTGGATATCGTTATGTTCTCACTTTCACGGATGACTTAAGCAGATATGGGTATGTCTACTTTATGAAACATAAGTCTGAAACTTTCGAGAAGTTTAAGGAATTTCAAAGTGAAGTGGAAAATCATCGTAACGAGAAGATTAAGTTTCTGCGTTCTGACCGCGGAGGTGAATATCTAAGTTATGAGTTTGGCATGCATTTAAAGAAATATGGAATACTTTCGCAGTTGACACCGCCGGGAACACCACAGCGTAATGGTGTGTCCGAACGTCGTAATCGAACTCTCTTAGATATGGTTCGGTCTATGATGTCTCTTACAGATTTACCGCTATCGTTTTGGGGCTATGCATTAGAGACAGCCGCATTCACTTTAAATAGGGCACCATCTCAATCCGTTGAAACGACACCGTACGAATTGTGGTTTGGAAAGAAACCTAAGTTGTCGTTCCTTAAAGTTTGGGGTTGCGAAGCGTATGTAAAGAAGTTACAACCTGATAAGCTAGAACCCAAAGCGGAGAAATGCGTCTTCATAGGATACCCTAAAGAAATAATTGGGTATACCTTCTATCAAAGATCCGAAGGCAAAGTTTTCGTTGCCAAGAATGGATCCTTTCTTGAGAAGGAGTTTCTCTCGAAAGAAGTGACTAGAAGGAAAGTAGAACTCGACGAGGTTATTGAACCTTCTCTCGGGGTTGATAATAGTGCAGCACCAGAAGATGTTTTTGTGCCGCCTGCACCAACTGGAGAGGAAGCTAATGATGGTGATCATGAAACTTCGAACGAAGTTACTACTGAACCTCGCAGGTCAACGAGGGTTCATACCACTCCTGAGTGGTATGACTCTGCCTTGAACGTCATGTTGCTGGACAACACTGATGACCCTGCGACGTATGAAGAAGCTATGGTGAGCCCAGATTCCGACAAATGGCTAGAAGCCATGAAATCCGAAATGGGATCCATGTACGAAAACCAAGTATGGACTTTGGTGGACTTACCGGATGGCCGTAAGGCTGTCGAGAACAAATGGATTTTCAAAAGAAAAACAGATGCTGATGGTAATGTTACTGTCTATAAAGCTCGACTTGTCGCAAAAGGGTTCCGACAAATTCAAGGTGTTGACTATGATGAGACTTTCTCACCAGTAGAGAAGCTAAAGTCTGTGAGGATTTTGTTAGCAATTGCTGCATATTTCGTCTATGAGATATGGCAGATGGATGTCAAAACGGCGTTCCTTAATGGTGACATTGAGGAAGAGTTGTACATGGTACAACCCAAGGGTTTTGTCGATCCTAGTGATGCTGACAAGGTATGCAAACTTCAGCGCTCCATTTATGGACTGAAGCAAGCATCCCGGAGTTGGAATCAATGTTTTGATAAAGTAATCAAATTTTTTGGTTTTATACAAACTTATGGAGAAGCTTGTATTTACAAGAAAGTGAGTGGGAGCTCTGTAGCATTCCTAGTACTATATGTAGATGACATACTGTTGATTGGGAATGATATAGAACTTCTTAATAGCGTCAAAGCCTATTTGAATAATAGTTTTTCAATGAAGGATCTTGGCGAAGCGGCATATATTCTAGGCATCAAGATTTATAGAGATAGATCAAGACGCCTACTAGCACTTTCACAAAGTACATACTTGGACAAAGTTCTAAAGAAGTTTAGAATGGAAGAGAGCAAGAAAGGGTTCGTGCCCATGTTGTCAGGTAAGACCTTGAGTAAGACTCAAAGTCCAGCTACGGCAGAAGATAGAGAGAAGATGAATAATGTTCCCTATGCCTCAGCCATAGGTTCTATCATGTATGCCATGTTGTGTACAAGACCGGATATAGCACATGCTGTTAGTTTGACTAGCAGATATCAAAGTGATCCTGGAATGGAGCACTAGACAGCGGTCAAGAATATCCTTAAGTACCTGAATAGGACTAAGGATATGGTTCTTTCTTATGGGGGTGATGAACAGCTTGTTGTAAACAGTTACACTGATGCTAGTTGGAACACCGATCCAGATGACTCGAAGTCACAGTCTGGATACGTATTTATTTTGAATGGTGCTGCGGTGAGCTGGAGAAGTGCCAAGCAAAGCGTTGTGGCGAAATCTTCAACTGAATCGGAATACATAGCTGCTTTGGAGGCTGCACAAGAAGCCATATGGATGAAGGAGTTCATTACTGAACTTGGCGTGGTTCCTAGTGCGTTGGACCCAATGGCCATCTACTGTGACAACACAGGTGCCATAGCTAATGCACAGGAGCCAAGGTCACATAGCAAGCTGAAGCACATCAAGCTACGTTTCCATGCCATTCGCGAGTATGTCCAAGATGGTGACATAAAGATTTGCAAAGTACACACTGATCTGAATGTGGCAGATCCGTTGACTAAACCTCTCCCTAGAGCAAAGCATGACCAACACCAGAACGCCATGGGTGTTAGGTATATTACCATGTAATCTAGATTATTGACTCTAGTGCAAGTGGGAGACTGTTGGAGATATGCCCAAGAGGCAATAATAAAAGTGGTTATTATTATATCTTTGTGTTTATGATGAATGTTTACATCCCATGCTATAATTGTATTATAAGGAAACACTAATACATGTGTGTTTTGTAAACATAAAAGAGTCCCTAGTAAGCCTCTTGTTAAACTAGCTTGTTGATTAATTGATGATCATGGTTTCCTGATCATGGACATTGGATGTCATTAATAACAAGGTTATATCATTAGGAGAATGATGTAATGGACACACACACCCAGAGTAAGCGTAGCATAAGATCAAGTCATTAAGTTCACATTTCTATAAGCTTTCGATACATAGTAACCTAATCCTTCGACCATGAGGTTGTGTTAATCACCATCACCGGATGAGTACTTTGATGACATCAAACACCACTTCGTAACTGGGTGGTTATAAAGGTGTCATTAGGTATTCTGAAAGTATGTGTTGAAGTGCATGGACCAAGATTGGGATTTGTCCATCCATATGACGGATAGATATGCTCTGGGCCCTCTTGGTGGAATGTCATCTAGTTAGCTTGCAAGCATGTGACTATGTCACAAGGGATGGCATAACACGGAACGAGTAAAGAGTACTTATCAGTAACGAGGTAGAACTAGGTATGGAGATACCGATGATCAAACCTCGGATAAGTAGAGTATCGCGTGACAAAGGGAATTGGTTTCCTATGTTAATGGTTCTATCGATCACGAAGTCATCGTTGAGTATGTGGGAGCCGTTATGGATCTCCAGATCCCGCTGATGGTTATTGATCGGAGAGGTGTCTTCATCATGTCTGCATATTCACGAACCGTAGGGTGACACACTTAAGGTTCGGAGTTGTTTTAAGTAGATATTGAATGTGCGTTGGAGACCGAATGTTGTTCGGAGTCTAGGATTGGATCCGTGACATCACGAGGAGATCCGGAATTGTCCGGAGAATAAGATTCATATAATGGGGATCATTTTCTAAGTTAGGAAATGTTCCAGAGTGTTTGTATGGGGATTCTAGAAGGTTTCGGAATGTTTCGAAAGGTTCTAGAAGATATCTTGGAGTTTATTTGAAAACCGAGATAAGATAAGATAAGATAAGGGGAGTTTAAAGGGGAAACTTGGGGGGGAAGGACTCTCCCCCAAGCTCCCTAGTGCGCCGGCCCTAAGGGGTGGGCCTAGGGGTGGGAACCCTAGGCCACACCCCTCCCTCTATATATAGAGGGGTGGAGGTGCCACCCCTCCTTGCCCCTTCCCACTCCAAACCCTAGCCGCCTCTCTCTTCCTCCTTCCATCTGCTCCGGCTTAGGCGAAGCCCTGCAGAATTCTCTCCACCATCACCACCACCACGCCGTCGTGCTGCTGGGATTGCGTGGAGAAGATCTACTACCTCCGCTGCTCGCTCGAACGGGGAGAGGAAGGTCTGCTTCGACTCCGCACGTGTGACCGTCTGCGGAAGCGCTGCCGGAACGCTGCGCCGGAAGGATCATCTACTCGATCTTGAGATCGGCAAGTGATCGACTACATCATCCACGAGATCTAATCTCGTTAACGCTTTCGGTTCTACGAGGGTTAGTACCGATCTATCTCGTTGCTCATGTCTAGTAGATTAGATCTTGGCTTTTATCTAGATTAGATCTGGGTTTTGTTCGTTCTTGCGGTAGAATTTTTTTGTTTTCCATGCTACGAACCCATCAACAATCTCATAGGAAACCCAGTGACAGGAAGGGCTAGGTCTTCGCTTAGCGACCCATTCGGGATCAACAGCAACATCTCTCCTTAAGGCTTTGATATGTCTTTATCACTTAATAACTATTTGTAGCCCGATACTTCATGGTGCAACCGGTTGGATCAAAAGGCTATTGCTATACCTGCTACTCGCAGGGGCTCTAGTATATTAGGATGTGCTGCCCACAAAGATTATCTCTATTGGAGCACTACACATGATTATGCCTATTATCATCTTTTATTACATATGATGTGCAGCTGCATGTGGATCTTCAACCCTGCCCTATGTCCATCCATTGAATCAACCCACGATATAAACTAAACTAGATTGGCCCGGTAAACGAAGTTAAAACGAAAAATAAAGTCTTATAGATGTGTCCTTATTTTAATTCCTTCTAGTGTTGTTTCCTAAGGTTCGATTAAACCTAGGTCTACTAGGGAAAAAGCTACTATACTGCATCTGTGAATCCGAATCGAAGGTATCAGGCATTGTCGAGGTTACCCCTTGTCATAGAGAGAGAGAGGTAGCCATCTCGTGGAGAATTGTGTGTTTTTAGAGAGGGGGTTGCTTTTCTTTATATAGGAGGAGGAGGGGCATCAACTTGGACAGAGACAACCCCTTGGCCTCCCCTCCCAACCCTAGCCGCCCCAACTTGGGGAGGGGGAAAGTGCAGGCTCCAACCATAGGATGTTTAGGCGCTAGCCCTGGGCTGCCCTAGGTGGCCTATGTGACTGGCCAGATGGGCAATACGTGGCCCATGCGACCGGTCCCTGCTGGGTTTGTAGCCTGTCTCCCTGCTGGCCCTTCTTGATACCCTCCGAACTTTTTGACAAAGCTTGTGTACCATATTTTGTACTCCAAAATTATTCCAAACTATTTCGGAACCTCTCCGATATTTGCGATACTTTAAAAAAAGTACGTCACATCAATATGTCATCCTATATAATTCCGAGACGATTCCGACTTATCTCTGAAACCCTTCCGATTACACCAGAACAATTCTAATACTTCTCCAAAACTATGTTAGTGTCTCTGAAACTGTTCCGGTTAACTCTCTTAACCGCATATAATAAATAAAACTATCACAACTGATTGAATGACTTTAAGCACCTGAGACTATAGGTTCAGTAATGTGCATACATGATTCTGAAACTCTTTTTGGATCAATAACCAACAATGGTACCATGGATGTCTGTGATGGCTCCGGCACATACACGAATAACATCGAATGAACCTTTGGGTTACTGAAGTTCTAATCCCTTCGCTTCACAATACTTATGACAACCCATGGCGAGACTTCAGTATCCTCGTGATTCAACACTTGATCACTATACTTGTTATCCTGATCACGATTTGTTTGCGCAGACAAATAGATGACACTGTAATACTGGGAAGGCCCAGAGCGCATCTCTCCTTCCTCAGGAGGAGCAAGATTCCAATCTTGAACTATACAAGTTCCCAAACATGCCTTTCGATGCACCTAAAGATCACCGTTATTATCACACTGTTACATGTAACGTTTGGTGATAATCAAAGCGCACATTCCAGTATGAGGGCACTCGACATTCTCATGATCTAATGACTTACAACATTATGATAAAGCTAATAACAATGTTGAAACGATCTTGTAGTTTATCATAGAACTGGATCAGTTTAGCATCCTTATTCTTCTAACAATATGCTCCCATTGTTGTCGGTATCCTTGTTCTATAACAATGTCATGATCAGAAAAACATGATAATCAAATAACACACAAGCTAGTCATAGAGGCGTGAATAGAAACAACTTGGTTTTTATCACTCTGCACGTGTTTGCGAGCTTTTCTTCGAATCTCTCATTGGAGAATCACATCAGTAATGTACATAATCACTTAATATGATTGCATCTAGGACATTAACTTCCATAGTATGGATATGAGTATACTGAACAGTGCGTGTTTACAAAACTCCAAAATTTATCAGATTTTTTCATTTTTGTGTAGTCCAGAATTTAAAGAATTTAGCATGAGATTTGCATATTTGTAGGATACATCAATGACTATATCTAGTTTTTATTTATTTTTCTAAAATATGATTTTTGAACTCTTTAAAATAATAAAGCGATCACCGAGGTCGGGATCCAAAGAGAGTTTTCGAATAATAATTCACTAACTTTTTTTTGGGACTTTGTGTAGATTTAGGTACAATACTAGAGAAGCGAGAAGAGAAAAAAATGGTGGAGTCATAACGGGGCAGGTCTCATGTATGTACATCCGTAAACCCGTTAGCTTGGCACTTTGGAAATGTGTAACTGCAAGCTTAACAAGTGTGCTTAGCATATACTCCCTCAAAGGGCTTATATTGTGGAACAGAGGAAGTACTATTTAATCTTAATCAAAAAATAGAATACTAATCTTGAACCCTGTTCACACACTCCTGTGAACCTTGCACCAGATGAGTAACATGACTTCCCCTGTAGCAACCATTTCTCTGAAGTACAGCATTTTCTTTCTAGTCGTCCCTGGTGCACTCTTTCGACAAATTTACGGTGAGTGAGCATGATATAACAAATCTCTGCGCTGGGTCAGTTTAACATGCATTTGTTTTAATTAGCTTTGGTGGAGGATATTCTTAGCATGATCCAAGCTAAATTACAATCGGTCTTTTGTCTAGCTTCTTACTTTTTTGGAGATGTACTGCCTTGCAGCCAAGTGCCTCTTCATTTATGCCAAGATACTTTGAAACGCCATCAGTATCTTGTACTATTTATGAATGCGCTAATTTTCCCTTTGATTTTTGAGAACTGCAAATATGATCCCAAGGATATCAACTATTTGAACTAGCGATAATAAACAATTAAAGAAAGGATAGTGCCTGCTCCAGTTCTTCTGAATTTCCTGCTCTCTCTTTATGACACGGCCCGGTAACCTTTCCATGAATTATACAACATGTCTGATAAAATGGGAGAAAGTCAAGGCTGTTTAACATGACTGCTTCTATGCCAAGATACTTTGAAAAGCTATCATTGTCTTGTACTATTGATTAAATTGTCCATGATGTCTGCTATGTGATTCTGAAGATGTTAGGTTAGTTTCAAGTTAACGATTTACTTAACCAACTCTGTGTACTCCCTCTACCGTAACTTGTTTTCTTAACTCACTGGGATATTTTATGACATATATAGTTCTTTTTAAATGGGAGTAAATAAATAGACACTGTTTTCTGATACTTCTTTCTTTGACATGATTCACTGCTAATAATCAGATCGTAGATATTGCTCCCATGTTAAGAATGCCATATCTTCCTTTAAAGTTTTCAAGAGCAGCTCAAAATGGTAGGCCGGTGGACATGCTATTGACAAAAATTAAGGATGAAGCCTCCTTGTGGAGCCTTGCCAGAGCTAAGTCTCTTAGTAGTATTATGACGCGCGAGTAGTTGTTTTATGTTGGTCTTGGCCTTTGCCTAGACATGGTTTGTAACACCTCTAAAAAACTTCTTAATTAATGAAACTGGAAAATCTTTTCCTTGTTTAAAAATGTTAGGCCGAGATTTCTTTCCATCTGAGTCTTACTACTGTAACCGTTCTTTTGAGCAAAATGTAGGAGGCCTCTGAATAGAAACATGGTATGTCTGTATGGTCATAAATTTCTGTTTCTGATTTCATTGCTTCTTTGTTGATTAACTCCTCTGTGTTTTGTTCTCATGTATCAGAAGATCCTCATCTACTGTGTTTTGTTGATTAACTCCTCTGTGTTTTGTTCCCATGTATCAGCAGATCCTCATCTACTGTGTTTTGTTGATTAACTTTTGCCTATGGGTATAATAATATTCTTTTGAGGTAGTTATCTATTAACCAGCTCCAAATTATTTTTTACCTAACCAGTAATGTCCCAGACATGGAATTTTGGTTTCTCCTTTCTTGGATTAACATGTGCTATTCTGCATGAAAAATTGGCTAGGATATCTCTCCTGACCATGGTTAATTACCGGAGACGAAAGCTCGGGATCAATGAGGTGTGTATTCTCAGTGGGCTTCATGAGGCAGATGTCCACCATGAGGGATAATCCAACCTTGGGTGACAAGGTGAAGCTGATATTGCTATTCAGAACAAGGCAGATTCAGAAACAGTAGTGTTGTTCCTGATTATTCAGGTTTAGCAGAGTAGCCAGTCCAGTCGTAAGTCTGTTCTCCTTATTGGAGAACTGGTATGAAACATCTGATCCAGGATGTGAAATCTGCGATAACATCAGGTGGCTTTGCTGGGACAAAATTGTGTTTGTAATTCCTTTTCTTGCGAGGGAAATAGTTTCCGTATGTCGTAAGCCAGTTTTTGTAGCTCTCTTACTCTGGTAAAATAAAATAGACTGTAGTCGTCTGATATGAACAAATTGTGATCTCGCTAAAACTTATGGCACTTTCATTTGCCCTGCCAGTTAGCTGGGTGCCCATCACAAATAGATGAAGAAAAATTAAAAAATAATGTGGAGATGCGGGGTATCGATCTGGGTGCCAGTTAGCTGGGTGCCCATCACAAATAGATGAAGAAAAATTAAAAAATAATGTGGAGATGCGGGGTATCGATCCCCGTGCCTCTCGCATGCTAAGCGAGCGCTCTACCATCTGAGCCACATCCCCTTCGACGTTTCAAAATAAAATATTAATCTACTTAACTAGAACCTGATGATGATTCGAGAGGCTGGATGCAAATGCTTCTCTTCTAACGTAGGGAGTAGCTAAGAAGAATCTTATTCTACTTCTCTTCTTTTCAGTAAATCCTACAGGTTCATTTGCTTGCTACGAAGGAAGCCATGTACTGTATGACGTCTCTCCGGCCTCTTAACATCAATTCAAGATGCCAATGTGATCAAGCGGGTAACCGTACACCAGCATGAGCAACATACTTACTACTAGCTTTGTAAAGGCTGAAAAGCTTCCTTCCATTCTCAAAAAGATGAAGACGCCAATCAAATAATCGGCCCAACATGATCGAAAGCGCGCATTGATTGCAGGCCGGCATAGAGTCACTACTCACTACGTACTCGATCAGTACGGCTGTATGAAAGCTAAGTACCCTAACTGAGTGACAAGGAGGTCGGTGGACATAATTAAATCACCGGCGGAGGAGTATGACCGTCGTATCGCCTTGCCCTTGAGTACACGGCGGGAGATGGTGACTAGGCTGGCGGCATACTGCATCACTATTTATAGTGTGGATTTAAGTTGTTATTGTTACCCTATACGGTTAACTTTTTTGTTGACACGAATACCATATTTAGCAGCTTTTTTTTATCTCGATGACACGATTCAGCATTTTGTTTTGACATTTAGCCCTCTTTCAAGACATTTTAGCATTCCAATTAGTAGCCCCCTCTAGGTTGTGCCACGTCGTGGTTTTTTCCCGGCTCTTTCTCCCGCCTGAACCGGTCTCACCTGGGGCTTGTTTGGTAGACAACAGCTCTTTCGGAACTCGTTCTGGCCAAGCCCCAAGAGACCCGTCTCAGCAAAAACAACAGTCAAGTTATCTTCTCCACTTTGTTTGGTAGCCTGTGTTGCATAACTAGGACCAAAATCGACTCAGTGATTGGTTGTCTGCATGCAAATAGAAATTGCCTCTTAGCCTCACATATATTCCATATGGTGCACTTACCTCACACTTACACTACAACAAAAAGGATGACCAGCGAGCTACATGAAACAGTAGGAGGTTGACGATCTGGATGCGCCCCTACTAGTGGACGTGCTCATCGAGTGCTTCACCACCATGGCATGGTGAGCCATCATCAACGGAGAGAGTACAAACTAGGTCATAAAAGACAATTGACAAACTAACTGAAGACTGACACTAAACTAGGTCATAAAATATAGCTAACGGTGATGCCACGCTGGCTCGCCATATACAGCTCGGGCTTTAAGGCATAGCGAGCCATCATCGACGGCGAGTCCCCTGTGCATACAACTCTCTTTTATGTAAACACACGCAATATATGAAGTAGCCCGACCTACGGCCATTACCAAATCAAGGTCTCCAACTTATGCCAAGTCATCATGGACTCCAAAGGTGAATCCTATCCTCTATGCGATCCCTACCCTATTGAATGGTATACTACTTCATACTCCGTCCTATGACATGCTAGGTTCACACCGACAAGTACAGAGACAAGGGAGGAAGCCCGGAGCATCAGCCTAACAAGATGGTGGCTTCAAAGAGGAGACGGAAGAAGTAGCAGCAGAAGCACTGGAGTCTCCGCTCCTACTGCTTGGAGTCTCCAACTATTAGCACCGGAGTCTCAGTCCAGGACTCCGACTGGACTCCAGACACCTGCCTGGAGCTCTCTGTCCACCATCCCAGAGATAGCTCCGAAGAGCAATGACCACACCGGAGTCTCCATCAGCCCGGAGTCTCCGGCCATACGCATCAGAGTCTCCGCCCCTAGACTTCGGCAAGGACTCCGCCCCCAACTCTAGAAGCTACAGCGGGGACCCCGGAGTCTACCATGGAAGACTACCCCGGAGTCTCCGTCCACACAGGAGTCTCCAGCCATTAAGCCCGGAGTCTCTGGCCTAAGTGATGGGCCTGCATGCCAACAGCTAGGCCCTTGGATCATGTACCCCCTTATTCCATTCCAAACCCTAGTTTTATGCTCAAACTGCCCCTATTCTCTAGTGGTTGGACTATATATGGATCCTCCATCGCTTATTGTACCCCTTAGGTATAGATGATAGACTAGAAGACAATCCCCTTTGTAGAATCTCTAGTTTTTCCTCATCCCCTTTACAAGGTGACCGACTATCGTCACCAACCTCGTTGGACTTTGCATAACGCATCCATCATTGTGCAAGGCCTACGTCTTTGAGTACGTGAGTATAGATGTCAAGATCCTCCCCAAGGTGTTCTTTCCTCTCCGATGTGGATTGATGGGAGCACGTTAACCGATCTTTCCTTGCGAGGATTCTATCGGACAGTTGATAGAGAGATATACCAGCGGGAAGAGGTTTATGCTTCAAGCCTAATGGACACCTAAATGTAGAGGGATATTGTGATGCCGATTGGGCTATTTGACTTGATGATAGAAGGTCAACATCTGGATTTTGTGTCTTTCTTGTAGGAAACTAGTATCTTGGAGGATCAAGAAGCAACATGTGGTCTCACGATCTATAGTAGAAGCAGAATATAGAGCAATGCCTATTTATTTAACTGAGATGCTATGGATGAAAGGTCTATTGTCGGAGTTAAAGCTACAAAGGAAAGGACCATTGAACCTTTGGTGCGACAATAAGTCTGCAATCAACATAGCTAACAATCCAGTTTAGCATGACCGAAAAAACATGTGAAAATAGATTGATTCTTTATTGAAGAGCGGCTCGACGAAGGCACCTTGAAACTAAGTCATGTATCCTCTAGAGAACAACTACCAGATTGTATGGCTAAGGGATTGGGTAGTAAGGAATGTTCTTTGGCATGTAACAAGATGGGAATGATAGATATCTATCACCCATCTTGAGAGGGAGTATTGGAGTCTAGAGCATTCCATAGTGTTAGTATAGTAGTAGTACTCTGATAGAGTCTAGAGTATTCCAGAGAGTGTTAGTATAGTAGTAGTGTCCTACTAGAGTCTAGAGCATTCCATAGAGTGTGTTAGTATAGTAGTAGTACTCTGGTAGAGTTTAGAGTATTCCAGAGAGTGTTAGTATAGTAGTAGTGTCCTACTAGAGGCTAGATTATTCTAGTGTATGAGTGAACATGTAAGCCTAAATTGTGCTATATATATGAGGGTGTGTAGGTCCAAGGGACCATCCTAGGTAGAATTTCCCCCCAAACCTACATTGCATATATGGTCAACACGTACGACAATCATGCTTGTCAAGCAACTTTGCACAAAGAACCCTGCAAGTAAAATTATAATTCCACCCTTGGAGAAATTTGTGCCTCGCCAAACCATCATCCATCGTTCTCCGCCGTCACCATGGTAGCGCCAGAAAAAGAGGTGAATAACCGCCATACCTAGATTTGGGAGAGCACCATAGTGTATGAGGATTCTTTTCGAGCCGATGAACCGAGTCATCGCAAGCAACGATCCCGAGACTTTGTGGAACATCAGCCGGAGATCTTACCTGTGGTCACTAGATCCCGACCCCATCATCTCCATCTGATGCAATTGAAGAAGAGAAACACCGCTGCCTGCCGTCTTCCACGTGAACAACTGCAAGACAACAAACACTATTGTAGCAACCGACGCGACCGCCACCCGCGAAAGATGAACGTCGACCACTAGACACGAATATCACCGGATCTAGAGACCGGCGAGAAGACCAGGACACCTGCCCCCCGACGCCACTAGTTGGAGCAACGCCAAGATGGAGGAAGAGCATGGACAAATTATTCTGATGTGGCGCGGTCTCATCCATGAAATAAACACCCTAAGGAAGCACTAGGCCAACCCTAACTACATATGGAGTCGAAGTACCGAGGTCTCCACCCCCTCCCATGGCCGGAGCGATCGACGGAGGGGGTAGGGACAGGTGGTGGCTGGAGTTGGGGCAGATGGAGTTCTCTCCCCAGATGCGTATTTTCAGGAGCCGAGCTTGTGATGGCGTAAGGTTTCTTTGAAAGTACATGACTTAGCACGATTGCGTTGATTACAAGAGGTTATATAAGAACATGCTTCAGAGAGGGGAGAGGGCAACTTCATCTTCGATCGCACCTTACATACAAGTTACCTCTTTGTCTACCACATCGAAACTTGCAACACGGTACTTGGAGGAAACATGAAAGCCAAGGGCGAGAGTGTCGTGTTCACAAAACTCATCTTCACCGTCATCTTCATATACATACATAAACACACGTACTATAGTGGGGCGCTACAAATGTATTCGTCTATGTTCACTGAAACAAAAAACTTACAACATTGGAGTTGTGAGGAACAACGAGATCAAGCTTTCTCTAAAAGGAAATTTCAATCGAGCGAACGTGTGCGATGAATCTGAAGAAATACGTTAGAAAGCACTAACTTTGACCACGAATCTGAGAACATACAGTTCACGAAACTCGGTTTCGATTGTTGAAATGAAACCCCGTCATCAAAGTGCATTTTTTTATGTAGAGTTTATTTTGAATTGAAGCATGGTTGAAGGAGCAGATGGAGGAGATGGAAGAAGGTGAGAGGAAGGAGATGAAGGAATGTGAGAGGAAGAAAGGCTCGTGTATATGAGCAAACGAGATTCTCTCGCTCGTGCACGCCCGCGGACTGCCCCCACGAAAACGGCCGATTTGAGATTTCCTATTGGGCCTGGCCCAGAGTGCTTTAAAGTTCACGCGGGCCACAACTTGGGTGGATGGGCAGGCATCCAATTAGCCCAAAACCTTCTCCACAAGGCATGACTGTCCCTCCACCAGCCTACCAATCGCGCCCCTGGATGTCCCATACTTAGTTTGTCTCCATCGCATGTTTGCATTGCATCGTCTAGACATGATTAATCCGCACCTATCACACGATCGAGCAACACAACTCGCTCTCCTCACTCAGGCATGCCTAGGATGAGGGCTTCAGAGGAATGCAACGCCGGAATGAACAACCACGAGAAAAACACCGTCATGCCTGCCACACATACCTTGACTACCAAAGCCGCCTAACATAATCCATAGAAAGGTTAAAATGGGTAAATCTGGGGCAAATTTTGCCAAAAGAGATAATAAGGGTGGAAATTTCTAAATCCGGAAAATTAGGATAACAATGACAATGTAGTGGGTAAAAGCTATTAGAAAAAAATCACTCATACTTATAATTGAATTGGATGTTAAAACAATTAAACTCATAGGCTTACAAACATCTACTACCTCCTTCTGATCGGTTGTCGTAATGAATTGAAATTCTCGTATAGTAAAAGGTACTCCCTCCATTTCAAAATATAAGATGTTTTAGCTTTGTGAATGGTGTATCTAGACTCTTTTTAGTGTGTAGATTCATCTATGTTTGGAATGAACCTACACACTAAAAGGATCTAGATACACTCTTTTCACAAAGTTAAAACGTCTTATATTTTGAAACAGAGGGAGTACTTCAGTTTCCTATCTTGCACATTCTCTGTTGTCTACACTAATATTTGACCTGCGAGTCTAGGAGCATCTCGAGTGTAATTACCACAACAGGAAATACATCACATACTCAGAGTAGGTTACTTCAAACATCCGAAAAATGCATGTGAGCAAATGTAATTGCTTGACATGTTCAATTAAGTCCAACTTCAAACTTACAGAAATTTTGAAAAGAAAAACAAAAACTCTTCCATTGAAAGGCGGTTTTTATTTGTAGGCCATTCCAAAATATAAAACGTGCTGGGTTAAGCTTTAGAACAATAGTATTTCTAAGATCCCAGCCAACAGATTAACTAACCCGTATTCTGCTAAGCATGCGTACAGATATACTCGTAGGTGCCAGTAGACAGTTGACAAAAGGAAAGGAAAAAAACAGATGCGGTGCCATTCTCTGAAAGTCTGAACCCGGCCGGCCACATGTACATGTCATCAGGGCTTCTCCTGATACATGCACGATCCAGGGTCGAAGTCGTATAGAATCATTTCCCACCCAGAAACCGAGCAAGACCCGATCACACTTACCCACTCGCTCCATCGATCACTCACCCAACACACTGGTCACTAGCTAAGCTGCAGCTGCCGCTAGCTCATGGCGTCGCCGAAGAAAGCGAAGCCGCGGGCGAGGCGGCCGTCGCTGCTTCGGCGAGCCATGCTGCATTCCTGCGTCTGCTTCCTCGCCGGCCTCCTGGCCGGCCTCGCCCCCGCCTCCCGCTGGACCGCCACGGCCTCCACCGCCGCCACCGCCCACGTCTTCCGCGCCCTCCACGCCGTCGACGGCGCAATCAACAAGACGGTGCTCCTGCTCCAGCAGCAGGGGCAACCGGAACCGGGCGACGCCGCCGTCCCATCCCCGCCACCTCTGGAGCCGCTGCGGCAGCCGCAGCTGCTGCTGGTGGTGACGGCGACGGAGCGGTCGGACCCGGAGCGGCGCGCCGCGGGGCTGACGCGCGCGGCGCACGCGCTCAGGCTCGTGCCGCCGCCGGTGCTGTGGCTGGTGGTGGAGCCGGCGCGGGATGCGCGGGCCACGGCGCGGCTGCTGCGGGGCGCCGGGGTGTCGTACCGGCACCTGACGTACCCGGAGAACTTCACCGCCGGCGAGGCGGAGACGGAGCGGCACCACCAGCGGAACGCGGCGCTGGGGCACGTCGAGGAGCACCGCCTCGCCGGGGTCGTGCTCTTCGCCGGCCTCGGCGACGTCTACGACCTCCGCTTCTTCGACCAGCTCAGACAGATCAGGTTCGTGCGCCCGCGCGCCTCCCGCATATATTTTCAGCTTATTAGCTCGTTCGATCGTTCGGATCATGCATGCGCGCACTGCCATTACCAATAGCATTACCTATCAATCATATACTCATAGTGCTAGCTTTTTATCAATAGTAAGTCAGCAGCTGGATGATTAAGAACCTGGTTACTGTTTCTAGCCAGCTCTCGTTAAAGTGAGTGCTCGGCAAGTGTCGGTGGAGCTCCAGGATGCGATAGTGGCGTACTACTAGTAATTAATGACCATGACATGATGCAGCTAGCTGAGCGTAATGTAGGGATCGGTCAGGAATACATGGCATGGCATGATGGATGTCACAGCAGCAGCAGTACTATGTTGTCGAGCGAGTGCATCCATGTGCGCGCCATGCTCTGCTGCGCTCCTACGCTGCCTCAGTGCTCCTCTAGTCCTCTGCTCGCCAAAGTGTCGGCAGAAATGTACTGTCCCAGAAACATGGACGGGCGAATGATTGGCGCTAGCTTTATTTTGAACCGATCGACCCCTTCATTCATTCATTAGCCGTCGTCTGCCGCTGTTACTCTAATGTGATGTGATGTGTGACACGTACTGACACTGTGCGCGCTTGCGCGACGCGGACATGCATGTGCGCAGGACGTTCGGCGCGTGGCCCGTGGCGACGGTGTCGGAGCGCGAGCGGAAGGCGACGGTGGAAGGTCCCGTGTGCGGCGGCGCGCCGTGGACGGTCACCGGCTGGTTCTCCGCGGCCAGCAGCGCGTCGTCGTCGTCGGCGGCGCCGACGGTGCGGGCGAGGCCGCCGC
Source organism: Avena sativa (assembly GCA_916181665.1). Classification (NCBI taxonomy): domain Eukaryota; kingdom Viridiplantae; phylum Streptophyta; class Magnoliopsida; order Poales; family Poaceae; genus Avena; species Avena sativa. The sequence goes on from OV702297.1 coordinate 444,692,027, forward strand.
CGGGCGCGGTGGACGTGCGCGGGTTCGCGTTCGGCAGCGCCGTGCTCTGGGACCCGAAAAGGTGGGACTGTTTCCCCGTCTCCGAGCCGGACGCCTCCCAGGTACAGTCCCTAATTAATTAGTAGCTTCCCCGTTTTGACCAGCCATTCCGCGCATGACGACGACGGTCACGGTCGGCGGTGCCGCGGTCTCGGCAAAGCAGCCGCGAATACGTGCAGCTTTTCGTCCACGATACACTTGTCCTGCCGTGCTCTGCTCCAATTCTTAACGCTGCGCCGCAGAAACAAACGGTCCGGACGTACGAGAGGGAAACTTAACCCGTAATTCATGCATCGCACGCGCCGAGGCACTAGCAAAGTAGCGGAGTAGTATAGTCCTCTGACGAGTGCTTGCAGTGTTGTACTAATACTGGAGTCTGGAGCAATATTTCGTTCCTCTTGAGCTTTGATCGTGGCCTGGTCTAACCTGGCCGTGCATGCTCCTTTTTTTCAGGATTCTGTCAAGTTTGTGCAACGGTTGGCCAGAGAGGAGTACAACAAGTCGAGGGGAATGCCCAACCATGATTGCTCCGAGATCATGGTGTGGCGTGGCGATCAGCTAGTCGCCACCTAGATTACTCCCTAGCTCTCTCACTTACTCATAATATATACATAGTCGTGTCATTTGGTACTTGGGTTAATTGATTCGAACTATCAGACCACATAAGATAGCTAAGCAAGTTTTGCAACATAGCGCTCTAGTGGTTATGAATTACGTTACACGGAAAATGTTGCTCCCTCCGTCCTAAAAATAATATCGCGAATTTGTAGAAATTTGGATGTATCTAAACATTGCCTGGTATATATGGATACATTCAAATTTAAACAAAATTGTGACATCTTTTTAGAACAGATGGAATACTTGCTCATCAAATTGTTTTCGTGCAGAGTCTTTACTTTTGTTATTACTCTCTCCGATCTAAATTACTTTTGGTACTCTCTCTCTCCAATCCAAATTGTAATTTCAGTGCGATAAGGTAGTAGTGTAGTACTATATACAGTTAGTTGTCAAGTAATTTCTGAGGTAATTTAATTACTGAAATCCGACATTATATATACACTAACAGATCTAATCACATGCAACATAGTAACAGACTAAGCACATCTAGCAGATCTACATTTGAAGCAACTACTAGTGCAAGCAAGGAGACCATAATCACATATTGTGTTTACCGAGAAGGTTACCACTCCAACAGCATTGTTGTTGTCGCCCATGGTGGTATCAATGATGACAGTCGTCATATCCATAGAGGAAGCAATCGGGTTTCGGATGCAAGCTCTCCTGGACGTCCTTGCACATAATCGCGGAGAGAGAGAGAGAGTTTGGGTGCATCGATCTATTATATCTCTGTAGCCTGGGAGGAGGAGCCGTAGGGATGAACCGCCACGCGGTCGAAGACGCTGAGTGCATGTCAGTCACACACACTTGTTGTCAGTGCACATTTAGTTGTGCACTGAGAAAAAATTAGGTCTTCCACTAAAACGGGTTTCTAACTCAAACTCGATGTATGCAACGCAAGGCGTGACGAGCGACATCGGTGGAGGAGGAGCGCGCGTGAAATAACTTAGTAGAGGTAGAAGAGAGCAGCTACAACTCTCTCCCAACTAAGTTTCCGCGTTGCACCTAGCGGGCCAAAAAGTGACCATTTGGTTGCAAAGCCTTTGCACTGCACCTAGCGGGCCAAAAAGAAAATGTTTGGTTTCTTGTGAGCACTGCTAGGCGTGCATCACATGGTTTTTAAAGCAGCTCAAAATATGGCCCTAGAGGAACTCCCGAATTGCTCGTTTCCACGGGGACAGGCCCGTGTGAGCGCAAAGGGACCACGCAGCTGCACGCGCGGAGAGGAGCGGGAGACGACTTGTTGTTTCAGGAACGTGCACCAAAAATACCCACACCGCTCACTCTCCTCCCCCACTTGCCCCCGTTCACATTGCCCTCACCTATCTCTTCTCTCACAATCGGTGGTTCCACTACTGCCGACAAATCGTAGAGCATTGCGAAGACTAGCGATGAAAGACCAGGCCGATGACCGACATACTCTCCCTCTACAAGCAGGTCGGCGACCTACATGCTTCGTCCGTAGTGCCTACTCCTCTCCTGACCTTTATAAATGCGGTAAGCTCTCATCCTTATCTCATAACTAGCCTGTCTTAGATTTGTGTGTAGATTCGCTAGTTCTTGCTTAAGGTTTACATGCACGGTTGATTTTTAGGGATAAGTTTAATAATTGGTTTTGGTCGATTTTGGTTGGGGTTGTTCTTATGGGTGTTTCCGTACATGTTGAAATCTGTCGATCTACCTATATCTTGTTTTGATTTAGGGTTGGATATAGTTCAATTTGGGGAGACAATCGATATAGGGTTCGATGTAAGCCCATTTTGGGGGACATGAAGTGTTCATAGTTCAATCTAAGCTCGATTAGTTCATATGTTGTGTTAGGGTAGATGTAAGGTAGATGATTCATCTTGGACACACGATGCCAAATATGAGGCATAGTAAAACTATTATGTTCACTAAGTTGCAACTGTTGATTGTTATTCAACATAGCCTTACAAAGACAATACAAAGATCAACCGAAGCCACCTCACTAACGACAGTTGTCGCAACACCTACAAGTTCGATGATGAGGGTGGCCATGTCAGGGCCATTGTCCTGACCTCACACCTATGGACATCATCATAAAACTAGAGACCTCACCCAACCATCTAACGACGAGCTGGGGCACAAACTAGTCCAACAGACCCTCAACGCACACACTCGAGAAGTTGCCACCACCATCTTCTGTCGACCCGTCTTCGAGACAGGGATCAGGGCATTAACCTTGCCAGGCCTGCCACCAATGATGCCACGACGCTAGACAGTGCCATCGCATTGTGCTTATCCATCAAAAGGCACGTGCCACCGAGAACTCGATGCACCACGCCACCGATACCTTCTTCTGTCTCTGCTAGCAGAGCCCTCTAAGTAGTAACTGCTCCAAAACGATGCCCTCAAGAGGGATAAAAACATCAGTTGCCATCACCGTCCGATCTAGGGGACACAGATCTAGAGTTTCCTTGGAACGTCTCGAGCAAGCAAGCGACAACTACAAAAATGATGCCTTTGACAAGGGAACGACACCAAGAAACGCCGCCATCGTCCACCTTAGTTTTCACCGGCAGCTGCGCAATTCCAAGTCTGGCGCTGGATGGACAATATGCAGTCGCGCTTATGGACATGTGTAATGGAAGATATTCCCAACACCAATTGAAGATCGGGCCATAACATCCATCCCCGCTGCTTTAGATATGATGCCCGTACCGATCAGAGGTGCAACCTCCAGATCGCAGCCACAAGGTCGTCATCCGACGCATCGTTGCCGCTCTGGACTTCTCGTCGCCACGACACGCGGGAATGCCTCGCCGCTGTGATGCACAACCAGCACACCGTCTAGGCCCGTGGTAGTGTCTCGTGTCACCGGCCCCGCGCACATGGAGACGCGAGATTCCTGCCACCACCGGCGACGACGAAGCTTTGCGGAGGAGGAGGAAGGAGAGAAGGGTGAGAGAGCTGGCGGTGGCTAGGGTTCCCTCCATGTCACCTCACAGGAGGGACACGAGAACAGACATCTCCAACCATGATTAAAGCACCTTAAAAATGAAGACAACTGAAAGAACAAAAAAAATGACTAAACTAAATAAAAATAAAATGACGCTTACCATGAGACATGTTTTTTTCTCTTTAAACAACCCATAAAAAATATCGTTTTCTCGTGAAACTTTATGCGAACACATAGATTGTTGAGATGCATACATAATTTTTAACAATTTGAAATTATGTTTTTGTTAAAGGGAGCATATGCACCCTAGATAAAAAGAATTTCCACATTTTTTATTAAAACGGTCTGGATAATCCTATTTCACACCAACCAAGGAGAGAAGCAAGAAACATGAGAAATTTTGCGCAATTTAGCCATATGTGCCGTGACCGTGAGTCTAGCGATTGTTGCATTGTTGGAGATATTGATTGTTGCATTATTATTATTTTTTCTTTTTGGTTATGTGCATATGTGGTGTCCCCACTATCTCCTAACATTAAGTTGTGGTCGAGAACATGCGCAACTAGTATCTTTTTGATATTAATATATATTATTTTTGCCAAAAAACAATATAGATGGTTTCTTGTCGGCAACCTGGTGGAACCTTATAAAATAAATGGCATATATCTTCAAACCAAAATTGGGGCCTACTCGCTCGCTCCTCGCTCCTCGCTCCTCTCTTGAGTCACTCGTTCCCCCGAGTCAAGTTCCTTAGCTGACGCCGCTAGCTGCAGGACCATTGCTTGACCCAATCTGCGTCGCCGCTGATCATTGCCCATCTCGCCGTCCTAGCCCTACATCCATCAACAATCCAAGGTCTTATGGTTCTGTCATCCTAGATCTTGATGACTTGTTGGGCCCTATCCGACTTGTCTACTACACGAGCTCGACTTCCTCGATCCTCTGCTTGCTACTGGTAGCTAGACATTCGCCTCAACCTAGATTATTTCTAGACACCTGATATGGCCATAGATGCCAAATTGTGACACTAAAATTTTATGTAGATAAGGAGATTCAAAATAAATGACGGGGTGCTATTTATACTAAACATTTTTAAATCTTAAATTTCAAATATATGTACATATCATTTTCACTAATACTTTTACAAGCTTAACCATTATTTTGTATCTAATAGCATTAACCACATAGTTGCTTTAGTACAATTAGAATGTAAAGTTTAATACTCCACAACTCAAATATCTTCATGTCAAAGTAGAACTCTTTTGGTTGTTTTTACTTCCGGTTGGAATATTTCTAAAACTTAATTCATTATAAAACAAAAATCATAATATTATGACAAAAGCACATACATCTGTAGAATAATTTGTGCCACTTGGATGTATTGTAGTGTTTATAAATGTGTGTTTTCTATTTAGTATCCATAGGTATCTCGTATAAAAAGTACTACAATGCAGAAGTCTAACAAATATGCATCCTAATGGGGTTCATAGAATAGTAATCCATATGTCCCACACTATAAGATGTATGTAATTACAACAAATATACGAGTATATTTATTGGTTATAATAATGTCTTATGTTAGGGGACCGAGACTCTGAGAGAGTAGTTGTGACTAGTATGAAACTCTAGATTAGGTACTCCCTCCGTTTCAAAATATAAGATGTTTTAGCTTTGTGAAATGAGTGTATCTAGATCCCTTTTAATGTGTAGGTTCATATATGTTTGAAGTGAATCTGAACACTAAAAAGGGTCTAGATACACTTCTTTCACATAGCTAAAACATCTTATATTTTGAAACGGAGGAAGTATAGCAACAAGTACTTTTTGGTCGAATTAATCCCCTTGTTCCACGAGTTGGTGTTGCTTGGTATTTCATGGTCACATACTCCTTTCTTACCTTTTCCGAAATGGAGGGTGCGACCCTCGGCTTCTGCATCGAAGAGATGCATACGGCCTTTATTGCTTTATTATTGATCGATCTATAAAGTAACAACAAAGAATATACATCACCAAATCCGAAGCCACCACACAACACTTACACACAATGGAGAAAAATCGTGTCAACGGGGCTACTATGTGCCCAGGAAGACAAGAAGACACTCCTTTCTTACATGTTTCATATACATACGACTAGGAGAGAATTCCTTATATAACACTACGTGCAAATATGATCCTTATTTGACACTCAAAACTTTTTTATTCCCTATATGACACTCGATATAATTTTTTTGCCTTATATGACACTCTAGTGTATTTTGAGAGCTAACGGTGTTAACTGGAGACATACAAAGACGTTTTTGCCCCTGGTTCAATATGCGACAAAATTACAAGAAATGTCGTAGTACTTGTGATATATTTAATCATGATTTAATTAGAGATCTCATTAAGTTACCAAATGGTGTCGCAAATATTTTAGTGATGGAACCGATTTTAATTAAAAAAATAGTCTACCAGAAAACGGACAAATGTCCGGTGCTCGCTCCCTCGTTTCACGTAGCACGGAAACATGTGTCTTGCGTGGTTAAAGGTACGTGAATTCGAGCCGGTCGAGAGAACAGTGACACGTATATGCATGCGTGTGTGCTCCGAACCATATATCGGTCAGATCTGCTGAGTTACAGATCGGCGAATGTGAGGCCGATATGACAGCATGCACAGCTTATGTGCTAGTATCATTTTTTGCTCGCTCCGTATGTACGGCTGAGGGAGATGCGGCCGAGAAGCGAAACTGGTCCAGTTTATAGTGAAGTACTAGGACGTAGTAGCAATTATGATGTTGCTTAGGGTTGAGGACGGAGTATCAGTCACCAGATCGAACGCATGCATGGAACAGTCTCATTGGAGTTGAGGTAGCGATCCAGGGTATTTTGGTCCAGATGAAAAAAACTTGACGGAATATTCTAACGGATCCAACGGCAGTCATCTTCTCTATCTCTATCCCTATCTCTACTCTCTACTATCTAAAAAGAACCAAGAGGTTCCGTTTTCTGAGCCTATGCCGCACGTTAACCACATCCTCTACTGGTCTCTCCCCGCCGCCGCCGCCCAGCCTCTACCATGCAGCCACCTAAAAGGTCTTGACGGTGAGGCGGTGGCTTACTGATCCTGATAGAACGGAAACAGGCCGACTCCGATGGGATCTGCATTGCCACAGAGGGATAGTAGCTCGCCAAGAATCTTAACATCCTGGAGTTGGTCGCAAGCTCAGTGGCGCCCCTGCTGACTAGATCCATTACCCGTCTGGCCGTCCAGCGCGCCTCCTCGGCCAGACCCCCGTGCTAGGAGTTTTCCCTGTACTGGTAGCTCGAGCAAGGAAGGTCAAGGCACTAGAGGGGGATGTAGTGCGGGTGCTGGGCATTGTCGCCGGTGATGGTTGTGTTGGACGGGCGCTGCAACTGCCACTATGGTGAGCTCTCTCTTCTCAATGACATTTTTGTACATACATCAATCCAATTATAAGAGGCCCTTTTATTTTCCCAAGCAAAACCGTGCTCCTCCGTCTTCCGCAAATGACCTGGGCGATCTGTAGGAGTCAGCAAGCCATCTCGTTCTCAAGATGCCAAATGAAGGACCGCAGGTCATCCCTGGAGGCGAGAGATTGCTGCTCCCATCTAAACGTGGACTATCTTTTTTCCATTGTTCCAGATTTGAATAAAATAGAGGAGGACTATTTTTAGTCCGAATATATGCGGATGTTGATTACTGTCCAATATCCAGAAGTATTGCTTCCATTCTCTCTATGTTTAGTTCATAATATGTTGAAATTTGTTCCAGATCCATTCCTTGTTCTAGACCAAGATCTCATTTTTTTCATGATTATGCATATGCTCCATGTGTAAGTGAGTTTGTTTCATGAAAAAATCTGCACGTGGGTATTTTCTTTATTTCTTGAGACTTGGGTGCTTTTTTCATGTATAATGTCTTATGAATCATCCTTAGCACACATTATCTGTGCAAACTTCTGTTACTTGCATTCTCTCTACTTGATACTAACCGTGCAAACAACATTTTCTATTGCCCAGTCCGACCATCTGTGCAAACTTCTGTTACTTGCATTCTCTCTACTTGATACTAACCGTGCAAACAACATTTTCTATTGCCCACTCCGATCAGCCAAAGAAAATCCAGAAGAAAAAATGCTAGGCACCAAAGATGCAAGTTAACATTTTTTGGGGTTACATGTCCTGTTTCCTACGGACTATACATCTCTTTATATTTCTCCAAGTTAGGCGTATGGTTTTATATTCTCTACTCCAGTCAATCATGATATCTCCACTAAAAAACCATGTCATTCAAATTTATAGTGTTATTGAACTATAAATATTTATTTACATCGATAATAATATTGCCCAGAGGTGTATGTTAAAAAAAATGTGTTTCAGGTTACCCGTGGAGATGTAATTTATGTAATGTGTCATGGTCCTCTTTTTGCATCCAAATATTGCAGCATGATATCTATGTAATTAATGTAGTTGGTCATGATTCACATGATAGATTGACCTGTCGTGTTTTTATTGCATTGCAACATTGACTCCGAAGCGGCCAGTGTCTCATCAGTTCAACTTTTGACTTATGCAATAAGTTGATGTTCGTATTGAAATTTGTAACAGATTGACCTACCGCAACAGACACAACCTTACTACTACTTGTTGGCTCCACAATGAGAGTAATTTTCTTCTACTACTGGTATGTTAGTGTATTGGAGAAATCTTTTGAATTGTACGACCAATGTTTAGGTTCATTTTGCATCGCTTTACCATTAGTTGGGGCAAAGTTAATTATACAGATCACGTTTGGTGAATGATTTTATATTTTCTACTGCAGTTCAAGTGTGATATCTCAGCTAAAAGATGCCCTTCAAATTTATAGTGTTAGTAGACTATCTCTACTATCTAAAAAGAACCAAGAGGTTCCGTTTTCTGCCAACAATACCACTACGTCGTTGCGTTTTGTCCAGCCCATGCCGCACGTTAACCCGTACTCTGGGGACGGTAAAAGAAACGCACAAGCACAAACAACGTAGCCCCAACCCACCGCCGCCGCCTCTTCAGCGCCCTCAACCACATCCTCTACTGGTCTCTCCCCGCCGCCGCCGCCCAGCCTCCACCATGCGGCCACCTAAAAGGTCTTGACGGTGAGGCGGTGGCTTACTGATCTTGATACAGCGTAAACAGGCCGACTCCGATGGGATCTGCATCGCCACAGAGGGATAGTAGCTCGCCAAGAATCTTAACATCCCGGAGTTGGTCGCAAGCTCCGCGGCGCCCCTGCTGAATAGATCCATTACCCGTCCGGCCGTCCAGCGCGCCTCCTCGGCCAGACCCCCGTGCTAGGAGTTTTCCCCGTACTGGTAGCTCGAGCAAGGAAGGTCAAGGCACTAGAGGGGGATGTAGTGCGGGTGCTGGGCATTGTCGCCGGTGATGGTTGTGTTGGACGGGCGCTGCAACTGCCACTATGGTGAGCTCTCTCTTCTCAATGACATTTTTGTACATACATCAATCCAATTATAAGAGGCCCTTTTATTTTCCCAAGCAAAACCGTGCTCCTCCGTCTTCCGCAAATGACCTGGGCGATCTGTAGGAGTCAGCAAGCCATCTTGTTCTCAAGATGCCAAATGAAGGACCGCAGGTCATCCTCGGAGGCGAGAGCTTGCTTCTCCCATCTAAACGTGGACTATCTTTTTTCCATTGTTCCAGATTTGAACAAAATAGAGGAGGACTATTTTTAATCCGAATATATGCGGATGTTGATTACTGTCCAATATCCAGAAGTATTGCTTCCATGCTCTCTATGTTTAGTTCATAATATGTTGAAATTTGTTCCACATCCATTCCTTGTTCTAGACCAAGATCTCATTTTTTTCATGATTATGCATATGCTCCATGTGTAAGTGAGTTTGTTTCATGAAAAAATCTGCGCGTGGGTATTTTCTCCATTTCTTGAGACTTGGGTGCTTTTTTCATGTATAATGTCTTATGAATCATCCTTAGCACACATTATCTGTGCAAACTTCTGTTACTTGCATTCTCTCTACTTGATACTAACCGTGCAAACAACATTTTCTATTGCCCACTCCGACCATCTGTGCAAACTTCTGTTACTTGCATTCTCTCTACTTGATACCAACCATGCAAACAACATTTTCTATTGCCCACTCCGACCAGCCAAAGAAAATCCAGAAGAGAAAATGCTAGACACCAAAGATGCAAGTTAACATTTTTTGGGGTTACATGTCCTGTTTCCTACGGACTATACATCCCTTTATATTTCTCCAAATTAGGCGCATGGTTTTATATTCTCTACTTCAGTCAAGCATGATATCTCCACTAAAAAACCATGCCATTCAAATTTATAGTGTTATTGAACTATAAATATTTATTTACATCGATAATAATATTGCCTAGAGGTGTATGTTAAAAGAAATGTGTTTCAGGTTACCCGTGGAGATGTGATTTATATAATGTGTCATGGTCCTCTTTTTGCACCCAAATATTGCAGCATGATATCTATGTAATTAATGTAGTTGGTCATGTTCACATGATAGATTGACCTGTCGTGTTTTTATTGCATTGCAACATTGACTCCGAAGCGGCCAGTGTCTCATCAGTTCAACTTTTGACTCATGCAATAAGTTGATGTTCGTATTGAAATTTGTAACAGATTGACCTACCGCAACAGACACAACCTTACTACTACTTGTTGACTCCACAATGAGAGTAATCAGTCTTTCTTCTACAACCGGTATGTTAGTTTATTGGAGAAATCTTTTGAATTGTACGATCAATGTTTAGCTTCATTTTGCATCGCTTTACCATTAGTTGGGGCAAAGTTAATTATACAGATCACGTTTGGTGAACGATTTTATATTTTCTACTGCAGTTCAAGTGTGATATCTCAGCTAAAAATGCCCTTCAAATTTATAGTGTTAGTAGACTATCTCTACTATCTAAAAAGAACCAAGAGGTTCCGTTTCCTGCCAACAATACCACTACGTCTTTGCGTTTCGTCCAGCCTATGCCGCACGTTAACCCGTAGTCTGGGGACGGTAAAAGAAACGCTCAAGCACAAACAACGTAGCCCCAACCCACCGCCGCCGCCTCTTCGACGTCCTCAACCACATCCTCTACTGGTCTCTCCCCGCCGCCGCCGCCCAGCCTCCACCATGCGGCCACCTAAAAGGTCTTGACGGTGAGGCGGTGGCTTACTGATCCTGATATAGCGGGAACAGGCCGACTCCGATGGGATCTGCATCGCCACAGAGGGACAGTAGCTCGCCAAGAATCTTAATTTCCTGGAGTTGGTCGCAAGCTCCGCGGCGCCCCTGCTGACTAGATCCACTACCCGTCCAGCCGTCCGGCGCGCCTCCTCGGCCAGACCCCCGTGCTAGGAGTTTTCCCCGTACTGGTAGCTCGAGCAAGGAAGGTCAAGGCACTAGAGGGGGATGTAGTGCGGGTGCTGGGCATTGTCCCCGGTGATGGTTGTGTTGGACGGGCGCTGCAACTGCCGCTATGGTGAGCTCTCTCTTCTCAATGACATCAATCCAATTATAGCATTACGATCAAAGTCATTATGTTTATATTGCTATAACATCATACGAAGTAATCTTTATCCTTAGACCATGAGATTATGTTAATTGCTAACACCGGAAGAGTATCTTGATAACATCAAACGTCACACCGTAACAGGGTGACTATAAATGTGGGTTTAGTGCTACGAAGGTGTTATATTGAGGCTCATGGATCAAGAGTGGGATTTGTCCATCCCGATGACGGATAGATATACTCTGGGCCCTCTCGGTGATATCACATGGAAATAGCATACAAGCAAGTGATGTGATCACTAGAATGTTATATCACGGGAACGAGAAAAGAATGCATGTCGGTAACAAGATCAAACTAGGTATGAAGATACCGATGATCAAATCTCAGACATATAATATATCGCGGGACAAAGGGATTTAGTTACTAGCGTTAAAGGTTCTCACGATCACAGAAGTCATCGTTGAATGTGTAGGAGTCAGTATGGATCTCCAGGTCCCGCTACTGATTATTGATCGGAGAGGGGTCTCGATCATGTCTGCATTATTCGCGAACCGTAGGGTGACACACTTAAGGGATACCGACACCATTTGGAGCAAATATGTTTCAGATAAAGATTTAAGAAAGCGCTGGAATTATTTCAATAGACACCGAAACTGTTTCGGGTGAAATTGCTGAAATTGGTTTTGCATGTAATATTGAAATGTTGCAGGGGTTTTTATGTGAATGTTTGTTAATTAAAGTAATTAACAAAATTCTGAATAAAATTAATAAAAGAGTTTTATTAAATGAGAGAGCATTAAATTTGGAAAAATTTAATGCATTTAAAGTGGGGACTTTAAAAGAGAATGTGAAGGGGCAAATTTATGTGGAGGGAGTTACCACCACATGAATGAGAAGGTGAGGGGTCACCTCTTGGGGCGCCGGCCATGGGGAGGGGTACCACCCCCTCCTCCTATAAAAGGCCCCCCTCTCACACCTTCATACACACACCTTCTTGTGAAGGATCTCTCTCCCCCTCTAGTATTATTCCCCATGGTCTCGGATTAGTGAGATACATGTTCCCGGTGGCTTTATTTGGAAAGGAGTTGCTGCTTCCGCTGCTTTGCTGGAGCGAGGGACGGAGGTTGTCAGGGTACCGGACGTGTGTGCGATCACGTATGCACCGCTGCTTTGCGGTGCTGGACTTGGTGGTGCTGGACATGCAGGAGCTGGATCTGAAGGACGTGCTGGAGCCGGACCTGCTGGACTTCATCACGATCTTGAGATCGGCAAGTGTACGACTACATCAACCACGAGTTCCTACTCGTTAACAAAGCTCGTTGTCTACGAGGGTAAGTTCTCCATGGATGTATGTCCACCCGTTGCTCTGTACCTAGTAGATAGGTCTTGGCGTGTAGTTCACACCGTAGGAAATTTTTTGTTTTCTATGCTGCGGACCCAACAGTGGTATCAGAGCCTGATTTATGCGTAGGTGCTTTGCATGGGTAGTACACATATGTTTATATGTGGGCGATGATGATCATGTTATTGCATCTTCTATGTATTTTGGATATTGGTGGCATAGTGGGATGAAGCGGCCCGGACCAACCTTACATGTCATCGTACATGAGACCGGTTCCACGACTGACATGCAACTTGTTTTGCATAAGTGGCTGGCGGGTGTATGTCTCTCCTACTATAGTCAATATCTGATTTACAACGAATTGCTAATAACTTAGTTATCCTCGTTGTGGTTCATGTTCGTAGGTAAGAACGGTTCTATCTTCGAAAGCCCTAAGCCACGTAAAACTTGCAATTGATAAATTAGAGGCGTCTAGTTTAGATCGTTGTTGGGCTAGTGTATTGATATGGTATTGTTGTAAGTAGATGTATGATAGATACTCTTACAACACACTCAACGTGTAAGTTCCATAGACCTTGGCCTTACACACAAAGGAATGATGGAGATCATACCACGATGCAAGTGATAGAGATCAAATGCATGGACCATATCATCTCACTTTACACATTAGATGTTTGCATCTTATATTGCTAGTTTGGCGCTTTTAGTAGCATTGTAAGATGATCCCTCATTTAAATATCAAGATAAAATGTGTTCTTCCTTAAGTATGCACCGTTCTATGGATCGTGTTTTGAGACATCACGTGATGATCGGGTGTTCTCAACTCTACGCTTTCATGCAACGGGTGTAAGACAGTTTTACACACGCGAATACTAAGGTTCTTACTTGGCGAGCCTAGCATGTACAGACATGGCCTCGGAACACGGACCGAAAGGTTAAGCATGAGTCATATAGTTGATGTGATGACCATATTGATGCTCGCCTTTGAAGCTACACCGACTCACGTGATGATCGGACTTGGTGTAGTGGATTTGGTTCATGTAATCACCAAAAAGGCACGAGGGATGTTGTTTTTGAGTGGGAGTTCATTTCTAATTTGGATTAGTCGAACTCAATTTGTCATAAACTAAATCGAAGTGAATTTGCATAATTTGTTGTAGTCATTGGCATCTGTTCACTACCTTATGCTTAGTTTTAATTGAGATAATAGAACTATAGAATTCTGGATATTTACTTTACAAACTGGTATCGTATTGTTTTGAATGTCAATTTAAAGTTTATAAGTCCTATTGCAAACTTTCAGCAAACTCTGTTTACTCCATGAAGTTTAATAAGTAGTATTAAATAGAGAGTAAGAATTCCAATGTTAGTATTAAAGTATCATGTTTGCCTCCATGATTATTGATATTCAAAAAGTTGTTTTAATATCAAGATTATATTGGAGCTGAAAATTGTTTCAGAAACCATCATGTGTGAAAGATATTGTGATATCTGAAACAATGTTTTTTGGTTGCATTATGATAGAGTATAATTTAGCAAAATACATGTTCTCATATTGTATGAGAATTTGTGAAGGATGGAGATGCTAGGCATCCGAATCTACCAAAAAGGTTTTGGGAACTGATATTATACTCGTGATTCTTCCTTATAAGCTATAGTAGCTTGATCATGAAAGTTGGCATTATAAGGATGAATAGAAGCTATAAGTAAAATGTTTACTACACTAATAGATTACTAAAGAATGGATTTTTGAAAGAACACCAAACATTTGATGATGGTGATCCACTTCAAAGTGCAAGTCCAAAGGTATTAGTATTTGACTATATACGCTTTGTACCATGTGTCATGTTGATGACACCACTATTGATGTTGATAGATTCTTTTAAAAGAAAAGGAATTGCTGAAAGAGAATCTATAAAATATTTGGCAGAAAATAAAAGGTTGGAGATGTCCAACTTAGGTATATAAAAGATATACATGTTATGGCTATATTCCTTGCTTGTTAAACAATGTGGTTCTTAGGTATTGGATATCGATATTGGATACCGAATTGGTTGGTATGAAGTGTCATACAGGACAACGCAATTCATGAACTACAATGGCCTAAGTAACCAGCAAGAGAATGAGTGATGATGTTCATCGAAAACAAATAAAGTGTTATTGTGTTTTTCGTTGTCATCAAACCAAGCCTTCAAGATTTGTTTAAATAATTGTTATTTTGTTCCGGTATCATGAGAACAATGGCTGTTCAAATAATTACCGTATTCCATAAAGGATGGATGAACTTTTACAAGTCTAGTTGGAGAAATCACATCCATAAACACTATTGATAAAATGTCGCAAGACAAATGATTGAAAGATCACTTATGAAGTGACATCGCTGTTTAAATTATATTTGAAAGAAAACATGAAGAAACTCCATGTTGATGGATTTTTGGAGTCTTTGATTTTGATCAATTGACGCATGTGAGACTTTCCTCGAGATAATTGAAACTCCGTCCATAGGCCACAGAGGAATGGATGACTAGCTTATTGGAAATTGTGCATGTTGATGTGTATAGTCCATTATGTGTAGCCATATGCGATGGATCTTTTTGCTTCATATGCTTTCTCCAAAAATTTGAGTGAATATATCTGTATATTTACTTAATAAGGAAGAAGTATGAAACATTTGAAAATTGTTCAAAGACTTTCAAGATGAAGTGGAAAATCATTGTAACAAGAAAATAAAGAGTTTATGATTCGATCATAAAGGAAGATATTTGAGTTACATGTTTAGCAAAAACACCTAAGACTTGAGGAATTGTTCCATGATTTGTGTTTCCCGATAAACCATAGGAGTATGGCATATTCGAGAGATAAAATCAAACCATGTTTGACATGGTAAGATCAAGGGTGTCATTTATAAAACTGCCATTATGTTTTAAGGATTGAAACTTTAGAGACTACCGCTTTTACACTGAAAAGAGCAGCATCGTGATCCATTGAAATGACACCATATGAGTTATGGTTTGGGATAAAACCCGAATTGTCTTTTCTTAAATTTTGGTATGCTATGCATAAGTAAAATGTTTACAACCAAAGTCGGATAAGCACGTCTTTGTAGGTTATCCCAAAGAATTTCTTGGGAATTTCTCCATAACACCGAGGACAAAAGAGTTTGTTACTTGGAACGTCAAGTTTCTTGAGAAGGAACTTTTCGTGAAAAGTTAAGTGGGAGGACAATAGAACTTTGATAAGGTTGTTGAACCTTAGCTATATGTGCTAAGTAGCGCAGCGCCGGAAAGTGTCCCGGTGGCGGCCACAATGCTCATGGCTCTCGTGATTACAAAAGGTGTGATCTCGGAGATTAGAGTTCCTATAGAACCGTGTGGGTCGGTAAGAATCAAATAGTAAGATTTGATAAGCAAGTCGTTATTGTTTTGACAATGATGAACCGACTACATGCAAAGAAGCGATGATGGGCCCTGACTCCATAAAATGACTAGAAGTCATAGAATCCGTGATAGTATCCATATACGAGAAAACAAGTTTCTGAACTTGGAAGACCCTCCGGAAAGGCGTGAAACCTATCGGTCGTGTTTGGATCTATAAAGAAATAAGACATGGATGTTTAACATCTATGAAATAGTCGACATGTCGGAAAGAAGTTTACGACAATGTTCAAGGAGTTGACTATGACAAGATTTGATCTTTCATAGCGATATACAGTCTTGATGGATTAATGTAGCAACCACTACATATAATTTGGTATATGGTAGTTGAATAAACAAAACAAGGTTCTTCTAATAGAACGGTAACCTAGGACATGTACATGACATGGTCTGAAGGGTTTTGTTAATTCAAAGGGTGCTAAAAGGGCATGTAAACTTCAATAGTTGAAGTAAGCATAGCAGAGTCGCAATCTTCACCATGATGAAACTATTAAAAGAGTTTAAATTCATCGGAGATGATAAAGATGCTTGCATTTGCAAGAAATTAAGTGGGAGCGCTGAGACATATTTCTAATACATTATGTAGAGGACATATTGTTGATTGGAAATGATGTATCTTGTATTGACACAAGTTAAGAATTTCATTAAAATAAGATTTCGATGAAAGACTTGGACAAACCCGAAATATTAGGCATCAATATCTATATGGATAGATTAAGGCGCTAATATGGTTGTGCCAGACATACATATATGAGATATTGAAAGGGTTCAATATGGAAACAACAAGAAAGGTTCTTGCTGCATGGAAAGGATTGTATCAAAATTCAAGTGTTTCAACACTTGGTGAGTAAAATCACATGAAGATTTTGATCGATTATACCATGATATGTATATATCCAGAATTTCCTATGCTCTACATGTTATGAGCATATACCAGAATGATTCATAAGATGATCATTGGACAATAGTAAAGATATTCTTATGAGCTTTGGAAGAACTACGAATATATAATGTATAAGTGACAAATAGTTAAAGGTAGTTCATTGTAAAGTGTTACATTGATACTAGTTTTGTCACAAGATACAAATTAAATTTATCTCAATTTAGACTATGGGTGGCACAATGTAATGGAAAGGATGTTCCATGATGGATTTGGATGAGTTCCAAAGTTGAGACATTGTGACGGATACTACAACAAAAGGCTAAGTATATGACTGCTATAGTAGCAGTAAAGGAGGGCATTTGTGTTAAGTAGTTTGTTATCAAACTAGGTGTGGTTCAAAATGGGCTAATACTATGAAGATATATTGTATGACAATAATATCGACATATTTTGAGCCGAACGAACTAAAGGTCTCACCAGAGGACCAAATTTATACAATGCCATCTCATTTGAGAATGAGTGATGCGTAGAGACGCAAAGACATGCAAATACACATGGACCTGAAACTGTCAGATCCAGAGATTATGTTAACCACTAGCAATAGCGTATATGCAACACCAGAAAGCCATAGGTGTTCAATGCGCAAAGTTTTTCAAACTAGATTATTGACTCTAGTGCAAGTGGGAGACTGAAGGGAATATGCCCGAGAGGCAATAATAAAGTGGTTATTATCTTATTCCATGTTTATGATAAATGTTTATTTTACAAGCTAGAATTGTATTGATCGGAAACATCAATACATGTGTGTTTAATAAACAAAAAGGGTTCCTAGTTATGCCTCTCTTATAGACTAGCTTGTTGATTAACAAGATGATCAAGGTTTCCTCATCATGGACATTGGATGTTATTAATAACAAGGTCACACCATTGGTGGAATGATGTGATGAACATTCATCCGAAGTATAGCATTACGATCAAAGTCATTATGTTTATATTGCTATAACATCATACGAAGTAATCTTTATCCTTAGACCATAAGATCATGTTAATTGCTAACACCGGAAGAGTATCTTGATAACATCAAACGTCACACGTAACAGGGTGACTATAAAGGTGGGTTTAGTGCTACGAAGGTGTTATGTTGAGGCTCATGGATCAAGAGTGGGATTTGTCCATCCCGATGACGGATAGATATACTCTAGGCCCTCTCGGTGATATCACATTGAAATAGCTTGCAAGCAAGTGATGTGATCACTAGAATGTTATATCACGGGAACGAGAAAAGAGTGCATGTCGGTAACGAGATCAAACTAGGTATGGAGATACCGATGATCAAATCTCGGACATGTAATATATCGCGGGACTAAGGGATTTAGTTACTAGCGTTAAAGGTTCTCACGATCACAGAAGTCATCGTTGAATGTGTAGGAGTCAGTATGGATCTCCAGGTCCCGCTACTGATTATTGATCGGAGAGGGGTCTCGATCATGTCTGCATTATTCGCGAACCGTAGGGTGACACACTTAAGGGATACCGACACCATTTGGAGCAAATATGTTTTAGATAAAGATTTAAGAAAGCGCTGGAATTATTTCAATAGACACCGAAACTGTTTCGGGTGAAATTGCTGAAATTGGTTCTGCATGTAATATTGAAATGTTGCAGGGGGTTTTATGTGAATGTTTGTTAATTAAAGTAATTAACAAAATTCTGAATAAAATTAATAAAAGAGTTTTATTAAATGAGAGAGCATTAAATTTGGAGAAATTTAATGCATTTAAAGTGGGGACTTTAAAAGAGAATGCGGAGGGGCAAATTTATGTGGAGGGAGTTACCACCACATGAATGAGAAGGTAAGGGGTCACCTCTTGGGGCGCCGGCCATGGGGAGGGGTACCCTCCCCTCCTCCTATAAAAGGCCCCCCTCTCACACCTTCATACACACACCTCCTTGTGAAGGATCTCTCTCCCCCTCTAGTATTATTCCCCATGGTCTCGGATTAGTGAGATACATATTTCCGGTGGCTTTATCTGGAAAGGAGTTGCTGCTTCCGCTGCTTTGCTGGAGCGAGGGACGGAGGTTGTCGGGGTACCGGACGTGTGTGCGATCACGGATGCACCGCTGCTTTGCGATGCTGGACTTGGTGGTGCTGGACTTGCTGGAGCTGGATCTGAAGGACGTGCTGGAGCCGAACCTGCTGGACTTTATCACGATCTTGAGATCGGCAAGTGTACGACTACATCAACCACGAGTTCCTACTCGTTAACAAAGCTCGTTGTCTACGAGGGTAAGTTCTCCATGGATGCATGTCCACCCGTTGCTCTGTACCTAGTAGATAGATCTTGGCGTGTAGTTCACACCGTAGGAAATTTTTTATTTTCTATGCTGCGAACCCAACATGAAGGACCGCATGTCATCCCTGGAGGCGAGAGCTTGCTGCTCTCATCTAAACGTGGACTATCTTTTTTCCATTGTTCTAGATTTGAACAAAATAGAGGAGGACTATTTTTAGTCCGAATATATGCGGATGTTGATTACTGTCCAATATCAAGAAGTATTGCTTCCATGCTCTCTATGTTTAGTTCATAATATGTTGAAATTTGTTCCAAGATCCATTCCTTGTTCTAGACCAAGATCTCTTTTTTTCATGATTATGCATATGCTCCATGTGTAAGTGAGTTTGTTTCATGAAAAAATCTGCGCTTGGGTATTTTCTCCATTTCTTGAGACTTGGGTACTTTTTTCATGTATAATGTCTTATGAATCATCCTTAGCACACATTATCTGTGCAAACTTCTGTTACTTGCATTCTCTCTACTTGATACTAACCGTGCAAACAACATTTTCTATTGCCCACTCCGACCATCTTAGCAAACTTCTCTTACTTGCATTCTCTCTACTTGATACTAACCGTGCAAACAACATTTTCTATTGCCCACTCCGACCAGCCAAAGAAAATCCAGAAGAGAAAATGCTAGGCACCAAAGATGCAAGTTAACATTTTTTGGGGTTACATGTCCTGTTTCCTACGGACTATACATCCCTTTATATTTCTCCAAGTTAGGCGCATGGTTTTATATTCTCTACTCCAGTCAAGCATGACATCTCCACTAAAAAACCATGCCATTCAAATTTATAGTGTTATTGAACTATAAATATTTATTTACATCGATAATAATATTGCCCAGAGGTGTATGTTAAAAGAAATGTGTTTCAGGTTACCCGTGGAGATGTGATTTATGTAATGTGTCATGGTCCTCTTTTTGCACCCAAATATTGCAGCATGATATTTATGTAATTAATGTAGTTGGTCATGATTCACATGATAGATTGACCTGTCGTGTTTTTATTGCATTGCAACATTTACTCCGAAGCGGCCAGTGTCTCATCAGTTCAACTTTTGACTCATGCAATGAGTTGATGTTCGTATTGAAATTTGTAACAGATTGACCTACCGCAACAGACACAACCTTACTACTACTTGTTGGTTCCACAATG
Source organism: Avena sativa (assembly GCA_916181665.1). NCBI lineage: Eukaryota > Viridiplantae > Streptophyta > Magnoliopsida > Poales > Poaceae > Avena > Avena sativa. The sequence continues at coordinate 444,712,302 of OV702297.1, forward strand.
AGAGTAATCAGTCTTTCTTCTACTACTGGTATGTTAGTTTATTGGAGAAATCTTTTGAATTGTACGACCAATGTTTAGCTTCATTTTGCATCGCTTTACCATTAGTTGGGGCAAATTTAATTATACAGATCACGTTTGATGAATGATTTTATATTTTCTACTGCAGTTCAAGTGTGATATCTCAGCTAAAAAATGCCCTTCAAATTTATAGTGTTAGTAGACTATCTCTACTATCTAAAAAGAACCAAGAGGTTCGGTTTTCTGCCAACAATACCACTACGTCTTTGTGTTTCGTCCAGCCTATGCCGCACGTTAACCCGTAGTCTGGGGACGGTAAAAGAAACGCACAAGCACAAATAACGTAGCCCCAACCCACCGCCGCCGCCTCTTCAGCGTCCTCAACCACATCCTCTACTGGTCTCTCCCCGCCGCCGCCGCCCAGCCTCCACCATGCGGCCACCTAAAAGGTCTTCACGGTGAGGCGGTGGCTTACTGATCCTGATCCAGCGGAAACAGGCCGACTCCGATGGGATCTGCATCACCACAGAGGGACAGTAGCTCGCCAAGAATCTTAACTTCCTGGAGTTGGTCGCAAGCTCCGCGGCTCCCCTGCTGACTAGATCCATTACCCGTTCGGCCGTCCAGCGCGCCTCCTCGGTCAGACCCCCGTGCTAGGAGTTTTCCCCGTACTGGTAGCTCGAGCAAGGAAGGTCAAGGCACTAGAGGGGGATGTAGTGCGGGTGCTGAGCATTGTCGCCGGTGATGGTTGTGTTGGACGGGCGCTGCAACTGCCACTATGGTGAGCTCTCTCTTCTCAATGACATTTTTGTACATACATCAATCCAATTATAAGAGGCCCTTTTATTTTCCCAAGCAAAACCGTGCTCCTCCGTCTTCCGCAAATGACCTGGACGATCTGTAAGAGTCAGCAAGCCATCTCGTTCTCAAGATGCCAAATGAAGGACCGCAGGTCATCCCTAGAGGCGAGAGCTTGCTGCTCTCATCTAAACGTGGACTATCTTTTTTCCATTGTTCCAGATTTGAACAAAATAGAGGAGGACTATTTTTAGTCCGAATATATGCGGACGTTGATTACTGTCCAATATCCAGAAGTATTGCTTCCATGCTCTCTATGTTTAGTTCATAATATGTTGAAATTTGTTCCAGATCCATTCCTTGTTCTAGACCAAGATATCATTTTTTTTCATGATTATGCATATGCTCCATGTGTAAGTGAGTTTGTTTCATGAAAAAATCTGCGCGTGGGTATCTCCATTTCTTGAGACCTGGGTGCTTTTTTCATGTATAATGTCTTATGAATCATCCTTAGCACACATTATCTGTGCAAACTTCTGTTACCTGCATTCTCTCTACTTGATACTAACCGTGCAAACAACATTTTCTATTGCCCACTCCGACCATCTGTGCAAACTTCTGTTACTTGCATTCTCTCTACTTGATACTAACCGTGCAAACAACATTTTCTATTGCCCACTCCGACCAGCCAAAGAAAATCCAGAAGAGAAAATGCTAGGCACCAAAGATGCAAGTTAACATTTTTTGGGGTTACATGTCATGTTTCCTACGGACTATACATCCCTTTATATTTCTCCAAGTTAGGCGCATGGTTTTATATTCTCTACTCTAGTCAAGCATGATATCTCCACTAAAAAACCATGCCATTCAAATTTATAGTGTTATTGAACTATAAATATTTATTTACATCGATAATAATATTGCCTAGAGGTGTATGTTAAAAAAAAATGTGTTTCAGGTTACCCGTGGAGATGTGATTTATGTAATGTGTCATGGTCCTCTTTTTGCACCCAAATATTGCAGCATGATATCTATGTAATTAATGTAGTTGGTCATGATTCACATGATAGATTGACCTGTCGTGTTTTTATTGCATTGCAACATTGACTCCGAAGCGGCCAGTGTCTCATCAGTTCAACTTTTGACTCATGCAATGAGTTGATGTTCGTATTGAAATTTGTAACAGATTGACCTACCGCAACAGACACAACCTTACTACTACTTGTTGGCTCCACAATGAGAGTAATCAGTCTTTCTTCTACTACTGGTATGTTAGTTGATTGGAGAAATCTTTTGAATTGTACGACCAATGTTTAGGTTCATTTTGCATCGCTTTACCATTAGTTGGGGCAAAGTTAATTATACAGATCATGTTTGGTGAATGATTTTATATTTTTTACTGCAGTTCAAGTGTGATATCTCAGCTAAAAAATGCCCTTCAAATTTATAGTGTTAGTAGACTAAATATAATAAGACATGTGTTTTTAGGTTTACACATGGAGATGTGATTTATGTAATGTGTCATGGTCCTCTCTTTTTTGCATCCAATTATTGTAGCATGATATACATGTAATTAACGTAATTGGTCAGATTTTGTGGCCAAATCTTGATTGTTTCTTATTCGTAGAGACAATAGAAAGAAACAATATAGCTAATCGCCAAACTTAGCCACTAAAACCTCAAACAAGGTTAGGGAGCATGTACATCGATCCTTTTGTATGGTATCTGATCCACTTTACATGTTGTTGTGAATTAGAGATTGAAGTTATGTTCGTTGTTGATTTTTTCTAAATGAGGTGTCTGTTGTTATTTGACCAGCAAAGAAATGGCTATTCAGAATATTTCTATTTCAATTTTTTTGTACCACGAACATGCTATTTTAACCAATAATTTAATCGTTGTTGTACATAGTATAATCCTTTGCAATGTGCATAAACAGCTTAATGACATCTTGTTCGTTCATGCATTCTCTTGTACCAGAATCTTTTGTGTCCTAGATAGGATTGGAGCTTTTTCTGTGTCTGCATTGTGGCTGTTTAATCCATTTTGTGAAAGGAAAAAATATGTGTCTTCCATGCGCACATGTTTCAAGTCATAAATGGCGAATTAGATAAAGTAGAAAATATTTCTTCCATATTTGAATGCAGTTTTTGCCTAAGGACTGAGAGTGTTTTTCATACTATCTAGCTCTTTGAGCATTTAGCTCTATACTGTTCATGTGATGCAACAGTACAAACTATTAAATTTCGGAGCTGTTAATCTGTTATACCATGTAATTTTGCTGATATTGCCTTATAGGTACTCCTTTTATGGATATTTAATGAACTCTGTAATGTTTTGGTATGGCAAATACATTTGAGGTATGAAATAACCAACTTGCGGTCATGATTTAACATAATAGATTTATATGATTTAACATAATAGAATTACACATTGTGTTTTTTATCCAAATATTGCATTGCAACATTGACTCAAAGAGGTTAGTGTCTCGTCATTTCAACCTTTTACTCATATAATGTTTTATAATGCAATGATTTGATGTTGCAACGTGGCTCAAGTGCAAGGAGAAGGTCGGTGTCCGAGTGGTCTCCGATTGGGAGCATGCGGCTGGCGCTAGCACTGCTCGCGGCCAAGGAGATGGAAGCGTTCTGTATCCACCAGTACAACTCCACCTCCAGAAGCACGGGATGCAGATCAGGGGAGCACTCGTCAAAACGTCACCTAAGTCGGTGGGGCAGTAACAGGATAATTTTCCATTTTGATGGAGGATATGCACCAGAGTGTGTTACCTTAGCTAATGTGCATCAGAGCATGGAGTGTTTGCTTGAGGATGTTCACCACAGTGTGTTACCGTTGCTGGTGTGAGTCAGAGCATGGATGACTGCTTCATACATTGCATTATATTTATCTGACATCTATATGAGCCTTACAGCTGAGGCGGTCTTGTAGAACGTCGTAAAAAGCCGTGGTCTTTATCCAAGTTTATCATAGACTCGTGTACTACCATCTGTTATCATATGGTTGTATTCTGCATTTATATTGCTTGTTTATATACTTAACCTGATCGTTGATGACATCAGAACTGACGAAATGTTGCATGAATTCAGGGAACTAAGGCGGAGGTCTCATGGATATCATCTTCCAAAAAGCTGTAGATTGAGGTGAACTCGATATTCAGGCCTATCTAATCCTCACACTTCCGCGATTTTGATCTCATCCTTGCAATGGATAGGCAGAATTATGGTTTTCTCTCAGCTCCCTTGCGTTTGTGTCCAAGAATCTCAGGGATTTTGTTGATATGTTGCTGCTTGATGCACTTTTATTTTCAAGATTATGAAGACATATTGAGCTCATTTGAGAGATGGCAACACAAGTAGCCCCTCCCAGACAGTGCCCTCAAGAAGGTCAGGATTATAGGCTATATTTGTTTTCCTCCCTTGAGCATACATGCATATCTTTGGCTATTCCTACTCGTAAGGTTTATAGTCTTACCCCTGACCTTCACGTGATTATACTAGAAAGAAAAGGTTGTCCCTGTGAACACGAGAACAATCTTAGTTTTGTTCCTGCTTTTTCCCCATATCATGAATTTATGATACTCCATCCGATCCGTATTAATTGTCGTTGAAATGGATGTACCCAGACATGTTTTAGTGCTAGATACATCCAGTCCAGCGACCATTAATTTGTTTCGGAGGGAGTACAATTTGGTTTGATAATTTCAGCAGTAATCTAGAATTTTCTGCACAAACAGATGTTCACACATTTTGTGATTCATAGACCATGTTAGGATAGAGAATTACATATACTCCAGGCATGAGAACAGTGAAAGATTGCAAGTTCTTAAGAAATATAGTTCTATTATTTGATGTGTTTAGGTTGTTTTTCAAGGATTACGATTAATAGGTTGTTGAATTCTTCGAACTAGAACATTGTGGAAAGAGCAGTTTCTGAGGTTTTCTCAGAAGTTTCTTGAAGACAAAAAATTGAGCAATCACTTTCCTCAATCTTATCTCTAACCGCACATTGGCTGGCATCTGAGTTTAATCCACAGAGAACCCGCCATTTCCTTGTATTTGTTGAACACATTTAAACTGAAGCAAACAAGTAATGCGGTCATGCATCTGCTTAACAGAGTGACTTACAAACCAATTGAAAGACTGACTCAGAACTGACATGAAACCAGTACTGACAAGGTTCTGAAACTCAACCCACACATAACTGGAATAAACTGACCAAAATGTTGACAGAGAGACAGACCAAAACACTGACGACAAACCCAAAAGAAACACTGATAGACCCCTACACTGAAATAGTAAAGAGTTAATCATCGTGCTTCTTTGGCATGTTGTCTGGGTGAGGAGAAGCTTCAAGCTTGTCCTTAGTGAGCTTAGCCGGATCATATTATGACCGTCAAGATGTATATGGATTTTATAAATCGAAATTAGTTTATCTATATGAGAAAAAATGCAGGGTCCCCAGCCTTCTCCAGATTAACCTTGATAAAATGTTCCCTCGAGTATGGAGGGATGCACTGATTTTGCATCATGGCCTTATACTAAAAGTGGCATCAAGAACTTCCTTGTTCTGGAAAGTCTGGAGCACAACGGGAAGAGGTTCTTCCTCTAATAATGAAGCACAAGAGAGGACTTAGAGGAAACTATGGAAAACACAATGTACAGAGAGAATGAAAATTATTTTATGGAGAATGGCCCACAATTGTCTCCCTACAGGTGACCAACTTAAAAAATGGCAATACCAACAAGGTACGATGGTATTTTTTGCAATAAATATGAGACAGTGGAACACTGTTTTCTCCACTGTCATGTCAAGGAAATTTAGTCTAAACTTAAAAAATATCATGACATCTCTTTTAGGTTGAAGAGTTTCTTGTACATTCGGCAATGGCTATTAGAGTGGATTGATGGAGCCTCGTAAATCCATCAGACTGTTATTGTTGTGGCCGTGTGGCACATATAGAAGAGTAGAAAAAGTGTAAGAAACGGTGAGAATTTATCCCACCCTCTTCGTGTGGCTGGGAAGATCAATGCATATATTGATTTCATCATGTCTAACAATTTCAGAGCGACAGGATCTACTATGCGTGAGAACCAAGCATCAGTCCAGAAATGGTCTCCGCCGCCTGAAGGGTCAGTGCTGATAAACATAGATGCAGTGATCTTCTCTCAATCGCAGGACATGGGAATTGGAGTGGTGCTTCATAATCACCGGGGTCAGGTGCTCGCTACGTGTAGACGCTACATTGAACGGTTTCAGCTAGCTGAACTAGCGTGCAGACGATGCAGGCTTTCAGGAGGTGATTATGACATCTGATTGTGCAACTTTGATCAGCAAACTGAAGTGTTTGTGAGCCGATAGATCCCAGATTGGTGCCTTAGTTCACGATATAAATAGTAGGGCCTCAAAGTTTTATTTCCTGTACTTTTACTCATGTGAGCAGATGTTGTAATGTGGCAGCTCACGTGTTGGCTAGATCTTCCGAACATGAGCTAGGATCCTGCTGGTTTAATGATATCCTCGATGTAATTAGGACCATTGTATGTACTGAACAATCGACGATTGAATGAAATGCATCTGCCCTTTAAAACAAACTTGGTACAATGTGTGTTGTGTTTTAAAAGTTTGCTATATAATAGTTGTGGTTTTGTACACATGAATAGAATATCGATGAACTCAGTTTTTCTAGATTAGTCGAGAAATATGCGATGTTATTTTTTCTAAGAGATGCATTATTATCGATGGAAAGTTTCATTCATCTCAAGTGCTTTGCGGCTTCGAAATTTTATGTTAGATATGACACTGAAGTAACATTCGACTAGCTCAGGTCGAGAAGAAGAGAGGTTGGAGATTATGAAATTTCTTATCTACGACAAGGAGCAAGCAAAAAACATGGTTGTAATGCTGGTCTAGATTCATGAGACAAAGACATTGTCCTCGAAGAAGCAGTTGGTAGACACATGGCTAAATGCACTGATTTTCAGAAAAAAAAAGCTTACTGCAATTATCGCAAACACCGTAAATTTAGGTTCGTTCTTAAAATTGAATGACCTTTTGGTAATCTTTGCCACCGTAGCAACTCACATAGGTGCTGAAGTAAGTTAGTGTGGAGACAATCAAAGGAAGTAGCTTTTTTTACACATAAAAGTTGGCTCTTGTTTTTTATGCATATAAAAGCTATTATTTCAAGTCATCTCTAGGATAGGAGTGAAGCGAAATCTTGATAAATCAGAGATAATTATTGATTTTACTTTATATATTTTAAGCAACGTAGTTTTTAAATATCACATGGCCATCTCTTTCCATGCATGTGCGATAAAAAAGTGTATATTATCGCCCGTGGCAGCGCACGAGCATTTTACTAGTATAAGGAAAAACCAAGTGATATATAGGGAAGAAAAACATTTTAAGTGTCAAATAAGAAATTATTTTTACAAGTAGTGTCATATAAGGAATTCTCTCTACCACTAGTGTGGAATCATTTCATTAAACGAAATTACCCCCGTGTTCACATCACTGATTCTAGTGACCAGTATGCACGTGCGCATGAGCCAACTTAACTATCATCATGGCGATAATGCATAATCTTACATATTTTTTTAATAAAGGAAAATATTAATATCGCGAAGATACTAATTACATCTAGTCTTCTAGTCTTGAAATGTCCTAAAAATATTACAGGGCCCTATTACAAAATAAGAAGAAAAAGAAAATAAAAGATTCCACTATGGTGATCAAAACCTTATAGTTGAAACACAAGGGGCCCCGAAATCCACAAATCCGACGGGTACCCGCCTTAAACGGGGAGGGTTTTGATAATATATTAGGGATGGCAAACCCGTACCCGCAGACCCGCATACCCGCTCTAAGCCTTAATCCTATCTCTAATAATGCTATGTCTAACCACACGTCCCACGCGACCACGCACGCAGACAACAAACATCACATGCACGCGATGGAATATGGAGTCCTAGAGACAACACACGCATTCACACGTCCATTTCCACCAACCCCATCCCAATATCCCATCGTTTTCTTCCCACATGCGCCAACGTCACTCCCGTCGCACGCGCTGGCGGGTACCCGTTGGACTCCGAACCCGGCCGGGTCATGGGTCTGGTAAAAAATTAGACCCGACTAACTAAATGGGGCGGGTATGGGGTGGCGGACCCTGCCCCGAACCCGACGGGTGCCATCCCTAGCCACCGCCGAAACAGCACCCAGAGTCCACGCTCACAAAAGAATACCTTCAACAAGTTTATTGTCAGACACAACTACTTAATGCCAGACTTTGAAGATTTTCACCTGAAGAAAAGTCTGCCTTCTCAATAATGTCTTCAATAAGATCATTGCCAACACAACCAATTAAGCCTAGATGTTGGATTTTCACACTAGAAGATAAGACATTGTACCTCTCATGTGTTGCCGCCTCCGCTTGCCGATGTCACTCATGCAAGTCAAGCACCACCAAGCATGTTCTCATCGCCATGAAGACACCGCCCGCCATAACTAGCCTCAGACCTTAGACGTCTGACATTCTCCGCCAATATCTTCTCATAGAAATCGAAAACCGACATGTTCCATGATGGTAACAGATAGCGAAGCTTCGCGGTATTCCCTCCTAAAGCCGCATGGCCAGGAATATAGGTGCCCACGATCGAATTACATTTGATCAGCAAACTATATTAACGGCAGATCCTTCTGGAACTCGACACCAGCCAAATCAAAGAGAGACGACATCAAGCAGAACATCATCCTACCACGAGAAGAACCCAAGGATCGCCCCCTTTAATGTGTAATTAACTCGATTCGTTAGAACAACTTCCATTGAGTCTCTGCACCTATCATTTTCCTTCGGCAGGCCCCTACCTCGCCGCCTGTCGGCCGACCCCCTCTAGCGAAAGAGGAGGCAAGCCTGCGCATGAACCACATGCACCCGCCGACGCACTGGTCTACGGCCCGAGCAATATGCCAAGCACGTCGCAGCAAGGCCGACAGAGTGCACCGCGCCACCTCCTCACGCACCTCTGGGGCACCGACGACCGCACCGATGGCGGGTCTAGGCAAGATCATAGATCTGCAACCCCAAGGGAAAGCCTCTGCCGTTGCACGACCAGGGGCTCCGACGATCTCCAACCCATACGCGGCCGCCACGCCCAAGGGAAAGCCGCCGCCGACACCCGACCAAGGGTGCCGCCCCAGCCACGACGCTTAGACGAACTCCACCAACTCCGTCCCCAGCCGCCACGATCTGCAACCCCTAGCCCCTTTGGCACCGGACCCGCCATCACCACAGCCTTCACCGGCAGCAGCAGCAGAAGGGAAGGCCACGGGGGACTTGTCTTTGGCGGCGCTAGGGTTTGGTTCCGGTGCCGCCCTAAGGGGACGACACAGGAGTTGCAAAAAAAAAGGCCATTGAAGTGTAAGTCTCACACAGATAGAGCTAGATGTTTAGAATCCAGCAGCGAAATATCGAAAGGAAAAATACGAACAGGTATTGTCGATTTGCCAAAGCGCCAGGCAGCCGACTGGGATTGCTCATTTGTTCCCATGGGCCATAGGCACTGCACTATCGAAGTAGTGGTTAATTATGTCGCAGCTACAACGACCGTATTTTTACTCTTGCCATCGCAAAACAGCTGAGAGCTGACCACAAAACAACATGCACAACCGGCAACAGCAAGGAATAACATACGTACGTTGCTACTTCAGCGAGCATAGTTAGAAAATGCAGGTTACTACAGGGCAGGCAATATCAGTCAACTAGTAGTTACTTACGTCGTCTCCAACTCACACCAGGCATCAAGCCACAGATTCGACAGACCAACGCAAGGGCACATCTAGCAAGCAGCAGCTAACATATACTACACCATACTTCACCCTCCAGTCTGCACCAAAAGAACCGCTCTCCGCAGAAACTTAAGCTGATTTGACCTCCGCAATCGAGAAAGGGTCATGGAAAGAAAAATCCGCCCCGTCCTTAAACCTCCAAAGGTGACCTCCTGAAGGGCCGTCGCTCCAGATGACAAGCTTTCTGCAGGAAGTACTCGCCATGTTTTCGGAACACTTCTCCACTTTGGCGTATGCCTCGTCTTTTGAAAATGGCGCGGTGCTCGGATTGGCCATCGCAACCACTACGGTCCTCACCACCCGTGCGCTCCGAAGGAAGTACTCCAGGAAGGCAGCCTCGCCTGGCTCCCCTCTGAACTCACGGATACTCATCGTGTTGATGCGCGAGATGGCATTCTCAATGGGGCCAGACTCCTCCCAGAACTTGAGCGTGAGCTTACCAGCAGGTTGATCACATTTTGTACTCTGCGAAAAATCGATTCAGTTAGTCAACAGTTTGGAAAGCATCCAAGCAAGGCAGGATGGCATGGTAATGTTAGATTGATCTCCACGGTCACCCAACGGGTGACCGACTCGGTCTCGCGCCCTGATCGGGGGCGCCCAACGTCACCGTCGTTGGTGGGCCCCCGTCGCGCAGCGCATATAAAGAGGTGGGGTCCGGAGGCACGAATGCTAAGGTTCGTCTGCCGACTCGCCCACCGCACAACACTAAACCCTAGAGCCTCCGATCAGGCTAGCGCTGTAGCGGTGGGAATCACCCACCTCACCGCCGCCACCACTCCGTCGAGCTCCATAACGAGCTCGTCGTCAACCTCGAAGGCCGACGGTATGTTTTCTCTAATCCCTATTCTCTCTAGATCGACGACTAGTGATCCAATTAGGCGAACAATGGTATCAGAGCAACTAGTCCTAGTTGATCTAGTAGAGAAAGTGGTAGATCCGAGGAAGAAAAGAAAAAGGCTAGGGTTCTCAGAAGCGCCGCCGCAAGGCCGCGCCGTTCCTCTCGATCCCGACGCATCGGCAAGCTGAGGTCGGGAAGAAGAACATAACCCCTCTGGGGTGAAGAAAATCGAACCCCAAAGCCACAGATCCCCTCTCGGATCAAATCGATCTAAAAGAAATCGAAAGAAAAGAAAAGCCTCGGTTTCCCTTCGGTTTTCCCCATCCCCGAACCCTAGATACAAAGAAAAGCCACAGATCCCCTCCCGAATCAAACAAGAACACCAAGAAAAAAAGAAAAAAAAAGGGGGAGGGGAACCGGCCGCCGCCGTGCGTCGCGCCAGCAGAAGGCATCGCCGCTGCACCGCTTGACGGCGGTGCGACCACCCTCGGGTGGACGCGCAGCCGGCAAGGGGGGCAGGGGGACGTCGCCTCTCGACCTCGCCGTGGTACAGCGGGATATGGGGAGGTGGACGGAAGCAGAAAGAAGGAGAGGGGGAGGGGCTCGCGCCGGAAAAGGGAGGGGGCTCGCCGTCGGCCGGTCGCCGGGCGGCGCGGCCTCCTCGCCTCCTTGCCTGCGCGGGGCGTTGCGCCGCCGCAGCTGAGGCGCGAGACAGACAGACGGGGGGAGCGGGGGACAAATGCGGCCAGGGTTTTCTAACTAGGGTCGGGCAGCTGTTTTTGTCCCTCCGCTGGCGCCGGGCGACCGTCCGATTAATCGGACGGCTGAGAGCAGGCTCGCGCTGAGGTGGGGCGGTGCTTGGGCCGCGCAAGGCCGTGGGCCGAAGCGGGTGCCATGTATAACAGGTGCCGCGCAAAGGCCGGTGGGCCGGCTATTTTCCGCCTAGGGCCTTTTCACCCAGTTTTTCTTTTACAGAAGCTTTTTTGGGCATTTTAATTATCTGTTTTTGATAATTTTTGCACAGTTTTTTCTATAGCAAAATTGTCCAACAAAATTTTGTGTAGAAAAACATTAAAGTAACAATAAAGTTTCTGTAAATAATAAAGTTGATGAATTTTATTCATAATTTCTTTTTCCGCTGCAAATAGTTAAATGTATTTGCTTAATTGCAATTAGAGTGAGGATTTTATTTAATGACCAACGTTATTAGTAAAATTTTCACTATGGATAGTGAGTTTTATCACTATTAGTTCTATTTCTGCCCAACGGTGATGTAGAATTAATATTGAGAAGTTTCATGTTTTAATTTGACCAACGTTGAATTAACTTATTTTGGTGATATTTTGTTTTCAGGCAATCCTATGAGTTTTATCTCGGCCATTGAGCCCCTCAATGGAGGAAACTACGGCTCATGGCGAGAGAAGGTTGAGATGGGGCTTGCTTTGCTTGACCTCGACTTGGCACTGATTGAGACCTGTCCCAAAGAACCTGAAGACCCCGTGAGGGATGAAAAAGAAAGTGAAGATGACTTCAACAAAAGGGTCCATGACCATGGACCAATAAGAATGAAGTACGATCTTGATCGTGCAAAGTGGGACTCGTCCAACAAAAAGTGCTTAATGGTCATTAAGAGCTCCATTATGGAAGCAATAAGGGGAGCAATCCCAGAGTGTAGCACTGCCAGTGAGTACCTGAAGAAGGTAGAGAGTCAGTTTACTGGGTCTTCAAAGGCCTATGCGAGCTCTCCCATTAAGAAACTTGTTACTACAAGGTACACTGGTGGTGGAGTAAGGGACCACATATTGCGAATGAGCAACATGTCTTCCAAGCTTAAGCCCATGGGCATGGAGCTCCCAGTCGAGTTCAGTTCATCATCCACCTGATCTTTGCCTCACTACCAAACCAATTTGAGACTTTTGCTGTGAACTACAACGCACAGCCAGAAAAGTGGGGCATTAGGAAGATGATGGCCATGTGTGTACAAGAAGAAGAGAGGCTCAAGGGGCAATCTGGTGATTCTATGAACTACCTGAGCCCAACCAAGAAGAGGAACTTTTAGGGTTCCAGGCCACAAGGGAGGCCACAAGGGAAACCTCAGGGGCCTCCCCCTCCTTCTAAGCCTCATGGAAAGGATGATGATCACCGACAGCAGGAGGTGGACAAGGACACCTGCAGGTGGTGCAAGGAGAAGGGCCACTGCATGAGTGACTGTGTGAGCTTCCTAAAGCATCTGTGCAAGAAAGGTGAGGATTTAATTACTTTTGTTGATGAATCACTATTTTTAAGTTATGCAAAATCTACTTGGTGGATTGACTCAGGTGCAACTGTCCACGTTGCAAATTCATTACAGGGATTCCGTATGAGAAGGACCCTGCAAAGAGGAGAAAGAAGAATTAAGGTGGCAAATGGCGTCCAAGCTGAAGTCGAAGCTATTGGAGATCTCCCATTAGAATTATCAAATGGCTTTGTACTTTTACTAGTAGATGTACTTTATGTACCCTCTTTGCATCGAAACTTAATAAGTGTATCGCGCTTAGATGATGATGGTTTTGCTTGCCATTTTGGTGATGGACAATGTAAAATCAAGCGTAATAATGAGATTGTTGGTCTTGCCTTCAGACAAGACAAGCTTTATTTGTTATCACTTTGGAAAATGGTAAAGAAGGCATTGCGTTATGCAAAAGGCACAAAAGGCCTCATGTTAACATACAGAAGATCTGAATCCCTTGAGATAGAAGGGTATTCGGATGCAGACTATGCGGGAGATATAGACGAAAGAAAATCCACGTCAGGATACATATTTACTCTCGCAAAGGGGGCTATATCGTGGAAAAGCTCCAAGCAAACCATCACGGCATCATCCACGATGGTAGCTGAGTATGTAGCATGTTGTGAGGCCACGGGGCAGGTAAACTGGTTAAAGAAGTTTGTACCCGGATTAAGAGTGGTGGACAGCATTCAAAGACCACTCAGAATGTACTGCGACAATGAGCCAGCAGTATTCTATGCTCACAACAATAAGTCAAGTGTTGCTGACAAACACATTAACATTAAGTTTTATGTTGTAAAAGAAAGAATCCAGGATCATACCATAAGTTTGGAGCATATAAGTACAAAAGAAATGCTTGCGGATCCGCTCACAAAAGGCTTACCACCCAGTGTGTTCAGAGAACACTTAGCCGGCATGGGTTTAAGGGAAAGCCTATGATACCTGGATATTAAGGGCCTAAGAACAAGAGTCTGTTTCAAAATAGAGAGGTGTATAGTGGCTGTTAAATCTATGGTGCGTAACTGACCATTATGATGAGACATGCTCTATATGCTGATCTGTGATGAAATGGGTGCAAAAGTGTAAGTTGAATGAAAGATGAGATCAAGGGGGAGAATGTTAGATTGATCTCCACGGTCACCCCAACGGGTGACCGACTCGGTCTCGCGCCCTGATCGGGGGCGCCCAACGTCACCGTCGTTGGTGGGCCCCCGTCGCGCAACGCATATAAAGAGGTGGGGTCCGGAGACACGAACGCTAAGGTTCGTCTGCCGACTCGCCCACCGCACAACACTAAACCCTAGAGCCTCCGATCAGGCTAGCGCTGTAGCGGTGGGAATCACCCACCTCACCGCCGCCACCACTCCGTCGAGCTCCATGACGAGCTCGTCGTCAACCTCGAAGGCCGACGGTATGTTTTCTCTAATCCCTATTCTCTCTAGATCGACGACTAGTGATCCAATTAGACGAACAGGTAATTATGTCGTGGGACACATGCTATACATTATACTCGTGTATTCCTAAATGCCAGATCTGATATGTTACAGAGAAACGCCGAATAGATCTCAAAAAAAAAAGAGAAATGCCGAATCAGTACTTCCACGCATCAAACTAGCACAAAGCATCAAATAGCCTACTAAAACAGAAAAACAGCTATGCTGGTGCATATGCAGTCCCTCACTTACCACAAAATACAAAGTCAGGCAGACACAATGGGCAACACTAGAAGAAGAATTCTGGACATGGAAGAGGTCAAGATAATAGCATAACAATAAACTATGGCACAACAAAAATTCCATAGCAAATTTCATAACACAAACAGATGAACATGAAACCCTGATAATTTCAGTTGCGTACTCTAGTGTGTGTGCATAGACCAACCTGATGGGTGAGAATAAATGGCAATGCTTTGCTTTTTAGCTATAATTGGTCAGAATCTTCACAGGCAACTACTTTTACTTAGCCTAGCATGTGTAACTGAACACATGACATATTTCACAGTAAAAGAAAACAAAAAGACCATTAAGAGCTCCAGTGATAAATTGATAACTGGATTTTTTTTAAGTAAAATTGATAACTGAATTGACACATCGATACAAATAATCAGGAAATTGCAAGCAATAAAATCTGCTGCAGGATCAGAACAAAATTTTCAAGTAACGTGTAGAGGAAATTGCTAAGAATGTAACCAAAGCATGGATAAAACTGAGATAAATTGGTCAATAGCCTCCATTAGCTGTCTGGAAGAAAAAAGATAGGAATGGCAGTACTATTATCAAAGTCCTTTCTTTATCAATTTTCTTGTCAAAGTCCTTTTTCTGTGAGCAAATGGAGCATTTGTGTGGCTCAGTTCAGAATCTACACCATATGAAGTGCTAACTGCTCAACACGAAGTACTGCAAATTATACTTGTCCATATCTAAATGCTGGATCAGATTTGTAGGAGAAGTGAAAAGTCCATATTTCCAAGGATGAAAGTAGGAGAACTTGCAAATTAGCAAATAGCCTAGTGGTGCAGAGAAAAACAAGAATGATGTATGCACTAAACAAGATCACATGACCATAATTGCATAAATAAAATAGATCTAGAGGCTGCAAGTGCAGTCCATCATGGAGTTAAATCTTAAATCCCATTTTTCCAGATATGTTCTTAGTACGAATTTCCAGAAATGAGCTACAGCAGCCTCTTTATTAATAAGTTAGTTGGGGATAAGTTCTAAGCTCTTCATATGACAAAACCAACGTATATTATAACGGTATACCAATACCAATACCGAACGTCCTACAGAACTGTCAACATAAATGTGCTAGTTTACCTACCTGATACCTATAACTTTCAGAAGTTTGTAATAAGTAATGCATGTCTGTTACGGTGCCATAGCACCGAACAATACTAGCTCATATAAACACGGTGGGAAACACTATAACAGAAAAATCCAGGCGTAAGTAACGAAGCAAAGCACTAATTCAAGATAGAGGAAACAGTGGTAATTGTGCCACCCGAAACCCTTCTAATTATAATTTATACCAGGTTATAGAGAAGACCTGATGTCTGAGAAGAAATGGCAAGGGATGGAATTTAACATATAACTGGTCACATCTAGCACACATCATAACTAGCCTAGTATGCCTAGTCAACCAGACTGCCGTTCTCATCACCTTTACTTAACTTGAGGCAAAATTACTTAAACACAGCATTCACAAACCAAAGGACCAAAAAGAACTGTCACCATAGCTGACTAGAAATATTCTATGCAATCAACCACAACCAAAGCACTATGTACAACAGTACAAGCAATAGCATGCAAGAAATCTGTAGAAATGTAAGCTGAACATGTATCACTGACAGCAAATACCATAATATGCAGTCTCTCAGCATTGGGAAAGCATCTGAGGAAGGGAGGCACCATCATGACGTCATCGTGAACTCCGAAACGCACATTCAAACTCAGAACCTTCACGCTTGTGAGCATGGCATGTGTGCTCGTCTTTATCCCGGGCTGAAATTCGCCCAATTCAAGAATGAAGATCACACATCGGGTCATGGACCTCCATTAGGTGAAATGTATGGTTGCTAACTGAACGAATGGAAAGCCTGAGACGGGAGAATGGGAGATTTACCATGATGACAGTGTCTCGGATCTCTAGCACCTGACTTCGTCCTGGCTGCAAGTATCCAAATGCGTGCAGTTTGGGGGCATCGCCAATCCTAACTCTGGTGCACAAGCCACTAGGGGTGCAGGAGGATGCATACAGGACGAGCCGCTCGAGGCATGGAGCCTTTACTACGGCGATGTTCTCCATCATTGAGCCGACGATCTGCACACACCGTAGGCTCTGGCTGACGAGGCGAAGGCGCAGGCCCTCCAGGCATGCGAGGATGTTGAGGTTCTCCAGGGCTGGGCTCCTCGCGACGAGGGAGTCGACGTCGCCATGCTCCATTTGGACGCAGCAGAGGCCGAGCTCGCGCAGGTGGGGAAAGGAGGCGCCACGCAGGACGGCCGCGTCGGGCAGCTTCCAGACGCCGAGGTAGAGGCGGGTGAGCGTGGTGATGGCGAAGACCGTGGCGGGGAGCTGCAGGTCGCGTGGCCACGGGCGGTTGACGAGGACGAGGTCCTTGACGCCCTTGGCGGCGAGGAGCTGGAGCCATCGCGCGAGCTGGGGACGGTACGAGTTCATGTTGGTGCAGACGAGGTGGACGCATTCGAAAGGCCCCGAGTGCGCCTCGAGGATGCGGGAGACGGCGGCGGTGATGGCCGCCGAGTTGGCCTTCGTGATGGGCCAGCAATGGCCTTTGGGGAGGAGGTGGGCGTCTTTAAGGAAGAGGGGCGTGTAGAGGCGCCAGATCGTGCGCCAGCGGGAGGAAAGGACGGCGGTGCGCGCGGCGTCCTTGACGGGGAGGCGGGAGACGATGTCGCTCCGGATCTGGCGGGGGAGGCGGCTGATCCGGTCGACGTCCCCGGAGTCGGCGAGGGCGGGCGGGAGCCGGCAGACGTAGACGGGGAAGTCGGGGAGGTTGGCGTAGGTGTACAGCAGGATGCGCTCCATGGACTGGTCCAGCCGGTGCGGGTCAGAACCCTTGCGGTGTGCATCGCCCGCCGTCGCTGGGTCGACGTTGGTGAACAATTTCCGCCCAGCCATGGTCGACGGCCGTGCCGGCGAGGGTTTGGGGATTTGGGGTTTCTGGGTGAGTGTGGTGTGGAGTGTGGACTGGGGGACGTAGTGAGGAGACGGATGTTGGGCCAGATTCCGACATAGGTTACTCCGTCGCGGGCCACGAGTCATCCACTTGTTTGTTCCTTTTTGTTTAGCTCTCTCGGTCTTACTAAGAAACGGTGTTTGCTCTGGCAAGTCAACGAAAAAATGACCGTTGTTTCATTTGTTTTTGAGAATCAAGAGACCGTTGTTTCGTGTTTTATTGGTTTGGGTTCGTGCTATTAGAGCATCTCCACTTGCATGTGGTTCCGGGGCTAAATTTAAGTGCGGATGAATCGGTTTTTTTTCATGGAAATGGCCTGGGAATGATGGTTTTCCAGCCGCGTTTCCAACGCCGAGCGGACCGGAACGACGAACTGAAGGGCGGAGAAAGACAAGACGCCGTCAACGCGGGCCACTCGCCTGACGCCGCGGCCACGCGTGGTGCTGGGCGCTGCTACTCGCAGGGAACAGAGACGTCGCGGCTCGGGCAAGCTCGAGCGGCCAGCGAGGTAGGCGAGCGGCGGGCGCGCGCCGGACGCGGGAGGGAGAGGCCGGCGAGGCGCGCGCGGGGCATGGCCACGTGCGGTGCTGGGCGCTGCTGCTGCTGCTCGCGGCGTGGCAACGAAAAGCCGGCAACATTTTCGTAGGATGCGACGACACAGGTCTGCACGACGGTGTTCTCCTGGCGCGTGAAGGGGCGGTGATGAAGCCGAGGTGTAACACCCCAAAACTTCAAATCAAGTTTATCAAATCCTAATCATCCAATTTAGGGTTAACAAAAACTTTTATTAAGAAAATAAATATGAAGGCATGTTAGTTTTGCATTAATGTGTGATTGATTAAAAATGCCATGCTTGACTGTTATAAATGATGTGAAAAGGTTTAAAGATGAATGCCACATCATCTAGACCATTTACAAATCAATTCAAAAGAAAAAGAAATCAAAAAGGAATTAAATAACCAAATGGTCATTTTGACAAAAGTTAACCACTAGGTCACTTTAGTTGTTCCTAGAAGAGAAATTTTAACAGAAACAATTCCACTTTTTTTCACCCCTTGCTAGACCAAGTAAAAGTGTATCAAGACCCACTTTACAAACTTACAAAAACATCTTTTAAATAAATTTAATGGACAGTTGAAAATTGAATCTAGTTCATTTGTTAAGATCCCACTTTTTCAAAAACCTATCAAATCAATTTCCCTTGACCTCTCAAGCAAACATAGACTCTCAAGCTTAATTAAAGATCACTCAAAAAAATTGAATTAAAAATTCTAAAGAAAGTTTCATGCGGCCACTATATCAAACACTTGGCAGACACTAAATAACCTACTGTCTAACTTCACTGTGCTGAGCAGTAATCCTCCATCATGTGTCCCCTCTTCACTCCCTTGTCTTCCCTAGTGTCGAGCAACACCAGACCATCCCCCTTTGTCGTTTGCACAGTGGAGCGTCGCCCGATTGTGCTCACCGCCGATCGACCAAGGACCGCTCGCAGCAGACCACCCCGCGCCCATCCAGGACGTCCAGGAGGTGCGCCACAGTCCGCCGCCACCCCCTGTCTAGGCCATGACCTCAGCCGAGCCATGGACCACCCTAGCTACGTCGCGCCCACGACCTCTGTGCCATCTCCAGAGCGCGCCAGCTCACCGCGCCCGACCAGCTCGCATAGCCCGTGCCTCACCCCCGCCTCACGTGCACCAGCCCGCCATAATCACAACAACCCAGCAGCAACCCCGTTCGCCGCCGCGCGACCCGCAGCTGCCGCACACCGCCGCAAACACCTTCGCATCTGCGTAGAGCGCCGCACGCTCCCGACCGAACCACGCCGCCCCACACCTCGCATTTATGCCCGTAAGAACCGCCAGGGAACACCGCACCGTCCACCTACCTCCGCCACGACAATAGCCGCCTGTAGCAACACCACCGTCGAGCTCGCGCCCGCACCGCTCAGTCCCCTCGCCGCACTATAAAAGGAGGCCACCCCCGCCCCCATTCTCCATATCAACACCCTCACCAGTTCTCTCTGAGCCTCCCACACTTCTTCCCGGAGCAAGGCGAGCCCTTTCTCGCTGGAATTTGGCTGAAGCCCGCCACTGCTGGAGGAGAAGGGCGCCAGCGATTCCGGCCACCCCAAGCCTTGCCGTGATCGCGCCTCGCCTCGCCATCGTCTACCACGTCGATTGCCCCCGTCGCCGACCCTAGCTGGAGCCCAGGTGAGCCCCGCGAGACCCCCACCGCCGCGTTAGGGTAAAGTCCTCGTCGGAGCTGTTCGTCGTCGACGATGAACCACGGCCATTGGATTAGATTTAGATCGTAGGGCTCTGGTTGAAAGATATCGTTTCGTTTAGTTAGTCTCGCTGACTGGTATACCCCATCTGTCAGCAGCCCGCTACGCCGTGTAGTGCAGTTGGTCCGGCCCGTTTAACTTCCCACGTTGTCCTGGAAATTCAAATAATTGTTTTTTCATTTAGGTTTAAACTAGTTTCTATCCACTTATTAAAAAATCAATTCGGAGAGTTTCACTAAACCAAATTGCATGATTAAAATTTTGCTAGAAAGGAAATTAAATTATCTATCCAAGCCCGTTGAATTTAAATCATTTGGAGTTAGAGATAATCTTTAGTAAAATAACAAGACAAAGACTTTTGCAACTTCAAACATTTTTCAAAAATCAACCATAATAGATTTTGAGTTGATTCCAACTCTCAAAAATCACATTTGACCATACCTATCTAAATATGTAAAAATATCTAGGTTTGCATGCAGTGACATTGGACTAGTACCAAAAGAATGCTATTAGGGTATTTCTAGTCACTTTAAATCTATTAAATAATAATCTTACACTTTATAAAATGTGACCAACCCTTAAATCACATTCCCATGTATTAGCATATATGGTGATGACATGTGTCAACATGATCCCATATTCTAATTGGAGAATATTAAATCTTAATTAATTTCAATGAGTAGAAATTACTTTTCTCAAATAAACTAAATAAAACTAGTTCTTTATTTCATGTGATGATTGTGATGATGCTAGATCATCAAGTGTGAGCCTTAGTGTGATAAATAGAATTAGTTAAGTATTGTTTGGTGATTGTGTACCCCGTATTTATTTATAGACGATAATACCGACCTAAGCTACGAGGAGGAGGAGTTCTACCCCGAAGAAGAGGAGAAAAACTTCAATAACTGCACCAATCAAGGCAAGCTAGAATTATACAAGTTAACCATGCAAGCTTTAACCTAAGGAAGATGCATTAGGCATTCTTTGGTTATATACATTCGGTTTATACCAATCCCAAGTTTTACTTGCAAGCTTTACTCTTTTACTTTACCAAAGTTCTTTACTTAAACTAGTGCTTTCTGAGTATGTGGAAAGATAGTATAGATAGCATAAAGAGTATAAACCTAGGCCTATACTAGATGTCATTCCGTGGCATGAGATTGAAGATTAGCACCCCTCATTAGTGAACACTCTTAACTTAGTGGCTAGTGCTAAGCATAAAACTTGATCACTTTAGATGGGAATACTTGGTGAAAATGATTATGAAAACGTTGGAATGATGCTTCATTCTATTGAAATGTTTGACATGTGTTGAGAAACACAAATGGATTTGATGATGAAAATGTTGAGGCATGAGCCTTAGCCCTTTATAAAAACTGATGGTTGGGTTCGGATGCGATACCATTCCAATTTTACCGTACAACCACAATACCTGAATTGGGTAGGGCTTAGCCGGAAGTTTATATGCATTAGTATGGGTTCCCTCGCGGAAGAGGTTTGAGCTGAGTCTACCTCTTGATGATGTCCACCTATGCAGTGCCCAGGATGGCAAATGGCCATGGCTGGGAGGCCAAGCTCATAGGGGAGGTGCCTATACTAGAGTGTGTAAAGGAAAGGTTATGATTGATTATCCGCATACTAAGTATGATGATTCAGGGTTATCCCTGACGGATGTATTGAATTTTGTGGTGAAAGTGTACCACCTCTGTAGAGTGTCAAACTATTCGAATAGCCGCGTCCGTGGTCATGGACAGTTGGAGTTGCCATACTGTTCCATCATCAGATGTTTTCAAAATGACTTGTGAAGTGAACTATGAATTTGACTTGACCACAACAGGGTTGTGAATATGAAAACTAGGTTCCCACTTAAGTGATTTAGAACATTTAACTTAGTTTTGTTTACTTCTAAACTCAGTTTAGACAAACCTGCCTTTTTGCAAATAAACCTAGAGCTTAAGTTTCCTACTAGAACTACCTTACTTGTTAGTGATAGTTTGTGATTACTTAAAGAGTACTCATGACTTTGTCCCTGGCTATTCCCATGGCCAGACTATGAGGAGGACTATCAGGATGATGGACAGCAAAGACGTCTACAACAACTAGGATCATCTCCCATTGTCAGCATTGCCTATGACACTGAAGATGGAGCCCACCGCTACGCTTATATTATTCCGCTGCTTGTTTGTATTAAGACTGGATCATGAGATCCTTTATTTGTGTAAGACCTTATTATGGTTTTAAATGGATGATGTACTGTGATATCCAATCTGTTATGTCTCGCAAAAATGGTAATCCTGGGATTGCGATGTATGGCATAGCAGGCATTTATGATTAAAAATCCGGGTGTTGACAAGTTGGTATCAGAGCCATCCTAACCATAGGAGACCCTAGTTAGAATGGACGTCTGAACAAAAGCTTAGTTTCAAAACCAAAGAAGTAAGTATTTATGAAAACATATTCCCACTCTTATCCTTGAGATTCTTTCAGAAAAATATCATGTTCCTCAAAAAAATTCTTACAATTCTATTTAAAATTTGACACACTTGATCACCTCACTAACTTACTCATCCTAAATTCTTATAGATGGAACTTCAATATTGCAAGTTCTACCCTTTGGGAAACGGAGGCCAACTAATCTTCAAGAGGGATCTAGATGCACTGTTTGAGTACCTTGAGCTCCTGCATCCGAAATTCTTCGGGGCTCAACTCAAGGAACACCTAGGAGGAGATCTACAATGGCTGATAGTTGCAAATCTCAGAGGCAAAATGGAAGCACCCCTTTCTGAGAAGATTCAATTCACCTTGCGAGAGAACAAGTGGGTAGATGGATTAGCCAGGGCTACAAGCTCTTGCCCGTCTGTGTGGGCAAAACATCAACTTGATCTAGGGAACTCGCTTTGCTCACTTCGCAAGGCGTGATTCTATGGGAATGCCATTGGAGATGCCAAGTCACCCGGAGTTGAAGCGCCAGGTGGAAAATCTTGACTTCCTGCTGTATGATAGGCAGAAGGAATTGGACAATGCTCGAGCCTACGCCAACCACAACCTTGCCATTGCCTCCAAGAAGGACCAGACTCTCACCATGCTCGTCAAGGATCACCAATCACTTCTTCGTCAACGCGAGAAGAAGAATCGCACCATCAAGCGTCTTCGCAAGAAAGTGGCTGCTCTCGAGAAGACCATCCATGAGCAAGAAGTCTAGCTTAAAGAAAAGGAAGAGGAAGAAGGTGAAGACATCCAGGGAGATGTTCACTCGTACCTCAGTGATGACAACGACTACCTGGAGGATGATGCCATGGATTTCTACACTGATGATGATGATTCCGACTTCATTGATGATGAGTAGATGCACTTGATCACTACCGTAGGAATGAGTTGTATCGGTCCTACTATATCGTAGTTTCATAGAATGGTTCTTAAAACCATTTTTTCCCTTTTGTGTTGTGGTGTGTGTTGTATTGTGTGCTTGAATGAATGGATGAATCAGAGGAAGTTGTTAGTTTGCAAAACTTGAGTCAAACTCAAAGTTAAACCTTTTGAAAACAAAACCATGAACCTTAGAACTTTCCCTCTTACCTCATTATCTATCTCAATCTTCAGATGACTCGTGGAAACCCCAGAGGAAGCAGCTCATCGCAGGACCCGATGCTGTAGATTCTGCAGATGCTAGTTTCCAACCGTGAAGCTAGTAGAGCGGAACGCCAAGCCAATCTAGCCACTTTGCAACAGATAGCTCAGATGCCCCACAATAATCAAGGCCATGGAAATCAGGATCATCATGGATCCAAGCTCAAGAACTTTCAGAATACCAATCCCCCTATCTTCAACAAATCTGAAGATCCTTTAGATGCCGATGACTGGCTACAAACCATGGAGAACAATCTGGAGGTCGCAGGAGTTGATGCCAATGAGTAGGTATTGTTTGCCACCCATTATCTGGCAGGAAATGCAAGAGCCTGGTGGAATAGCACCTGTACCATGAACAACGGTCAAATCATGACTTGGGAAGCATTCAAGATCAAGTTTAGCCACACCCATGTGCCACAAGGTTTCGTGACCAGAATGAGAGATGAGTTCAGGGAACTAAAGCAAGGAAGGATGACGGTAGTTGAGTACCGCGACAAATTTCTATCCCTCGCTAGGTATGCCCCTGACAAGATCAACATTGAAGCCAAGAAGAAGGAAAGATTCCTGAACGGATTGCATGATGAGATGCAGATGGTTTTAGTCAACGTCCGTTTCGAAGATCTAGAAGATCTAGTCGACTCTGCCATCCAGATGGAAGGGAAGATAAACCAAGCCAATGACAACCGCAAGCGCAGGATGATGCACCAGACTGGGTCCCACAATACCCAGAAGTATCGCCCCATCCCGTCTGCAGGATATGCCTCAAGAAACAACAGACCCCCGATGTCCCGTCCAAGCTATCCCAATCGTAGCGGAGGAAACCTGAAGTCTGGAGGAAACCACAACAACAACCCCAGCAACTCCAACAATTTCAACCATGCACCGCGCAAGTCCAACAACAACAACAACAACAATACTGCCCCAAGGACCTAAAGCAATGCTATGCCTATTGCAGCCAAAGACAAATCCCAAATTACTTGCTTTGAATGTGGAGTCAAGGGTCACTACTCCAATGAGTGCCCCAAGAAGCTTGCAGCCACCACCAATGTGAACGCCCCAGCTCAGCAGCAACACAATGTTCATCCTGGAAGGAGATTTACCCCAGGGAATTCGCTCAACCGCAACGGCCGTTTGTTCCACATGAATGCAGAAGAAGCTCAGGAAGCGCCAGATGTCGTGCTGGGTATGTTTTCTGTTAAATCAGTACTTGCAAGAGTGTTGTTTGATTCTAGAGCATCGCACTCGTTTGTTACAGAAGAATTTGCATGCACTAGTAAGATTCAACCAACAAACTAAAGCATGTTATGATAGTTCAATTACCTGGTTCAACCACCAAAGGTAGAAAAATTTGCAAGGCTATACCTATCAGAATCCATGGGATATATTTTTATGCCACCCTAATAGTACTTGGAACCAAAGGTTTGGAAGTAGTACTAGGAATGGATTGGATGTCGAAACATAAAGGATTGATCGACTCTGCCAAGAAATCCATAACCATGACCAGTAGCTCTGGAGTATCAGTAGAGCATGTATCTGAGACCTTGCCCCGTTAATTCAAATGCAACAAGAGTCTAGCCCAACCAACCCTAGACCAAGTCAGAGTAGTCTGTGAATACCCTAACGTATTCCGAGATGAATTACCCGGTATGCCCCTAGATCGGGATATCGATTTCATTATTGAACTAATTCCTGGAACTAGACCCATAGCCCAGAGACCTTATAGCATGAACCCATCTGAATTAGTGGAGCTAAAGAAGCAACTTGATGCTATGCTGGAGAAAGGTATGATTCAAGCAAGCACATTGCCATGGAGATCGCCCGTTTTGTTTGTGGATAAGAAAGATGGAGGTAACCATTTATGTACAGATTACCGG
This sequence comes from Avena sativa, assembly GCA_916181665.1. Classification (NCBI taxonomy): domain Eukaryota; kingdom Viridiplantae; phylum Streptophyta; class Magnoliopsida; order Poales; family Poaceae; genus Avena; species Avena sativa. The sequence continues at coordinate 444,737,583 of OV702297.1, forward strand.
AAGCTGAATGATGTCACCATCAAGAACAAGTACCCACTGCCAAAGATTGAGGATTTGTTTGATCAGTTGACTGGTGCCAGAGTGTTTTCTAAGATTGATCTTAGGACTGGTTATCACCAACTCAAGATTCGTGCAACAGATATTCCAAAGACCGCCTTTACCACCAGATATGGATTGTATGAGTATACGGTCATGTATTTTGGATTAACCAATGCCCTCGCTTATTTCATGAATCTCATGAATAAGATTTTTATGAACTTTCTGGATAAGTTTGTCGTTGTTTTTATCGACGATATTCTAATCTATTCCAAGTCAGAAGAAGACCATGAGCTACACCTGAGAACCATCCTTGAAACCCTTAGAGAGCATCAGTTGTATGCCAAGTTTAGCAAATGTGAATTCTGGTCGAAGGAAGTAGGATTCCTTAGACATATTGTGTCGGTAGGAGGAGTCACTGTTGATCCCGCCAAGATCAAGGACGTTGAAGCATGGAAAGCCCCAACCACTCAAACTCAAGTCTGTGCATTTCTCGGATTAGCGGGATACAACCGCAAGTTTGTTGAAGGATTTCGAGCATCGCAAGACCGATGACCCAATTGCTGAAGAAAGATAAGAAGTTTGAATGGACCGACAAATGTGAAGCAAGTTTTCAAGAGCTCAAGAAGAGATTGATTTCAGCCCCAATCTTGATTATGCCAGATATCAAGAAGCCTTTTGATGTGTATTGTGATGCATCCAAGATTGGTCTCGGATGTGTGTTGATGCAAGAAGGAAAAGTCATATCGTATATGTCCCGACAACTGAAGCAGCATGAGCAAAACTACCCTACCCATGATCTTGAACTAGTAGCTGTAGTTTTAGCCTTGAAGACATGGCATCATTACCTTATGGGTAATCGCTGTGAGATTTATTCGGATCACAAGAGCCTGAAGTATATTTTCACTCAGAAGGAGCTGAATATGAAGCAAAGGAGATGGATAGAGTTAATCAAGGATTATGACCTTGACATTCACTATCATCCCGGCAAAGCCAATGTGGTAGCGGATGCTCTTAGCAGATTTCCGTGTAGATTAAACACCATGATCAAAGAAGCCCAGCCAAGTTTGCATGAAGAGTTGGAGCAGTTTAGAACGAAGCTAGTTAGCAAAGGATTTTTAGCTAGCATTAAATTTCAACCCACCTTGATCAGTCAGATCAAGGAGGCGCGGAAAGGAAACGCAAGTATTGACGGAATCAAACATCGTATTGGTACATGAAAGGTACCCGGATTCACCGAAGATGACGAACGAGTTTTGTGGTACAAAGGACGTATCTGTGTGCTAGCAGATTCGGAGCTGAAGCAAGTTATCATGCATGAAGCTCATGATACTCTTTATTCTATCCACCCCGGAGGAACGAAGATGTATCAGGATTTGAAGGAGCAATTTTGGTGGCACAAGATGAAGAGAGAAATCGGAAGCTACATATCCAAGTGTGATATCTATCAACGAGTCAAAGCAGAACATCAAAGACCTGCAGGACTGTTGCAACCATTGCAGATTCTGGAATGGAAATTGGATTCCGCCGAAATGGACATTATCACCGGTTTGCCTACTTCTAGTAAGGTAAATGACTTTATTTGGGTCATAGTTGATAGACTGTCCAAGGTAGCCCATTTCATACCTGTCAAGACAACCTACTTGAGTCCGAAGCTAGCAGAGTTGTACATTGCTAGAATCGTCAGTTTGCATGGAACCCCTAAGACCATAGTGTTGGATCGAGGAACCCAATTTACTTCAAGATTTTGGCAGAAAGTCCAAGAAGGATTAGGAACCAAGTTGAATTTTAGCACAACTTATCATCCGCAAACCGATGGACAGACTGAAAGAGTCAACCAAATCTTAGAAGATATGTTGAGAGATGGTGTTTTAGAGTATGGATCAAAATGGGAAGATTGTCTGCCTTTCGCAGAATTCTCATACAACAACAGTTATCAAGCCAGTTTGCAAATGGCCCCATTTGAATTTCTATATGGAAGGAAGTGTCGTACCCCCTTGAATTGGTCGCAAGTAGGAGAGAGTTAGATTTTTGGACCCGACGTCCTACGAGAAGCCGAAGAGAAGGTTCACAAAGTCCGTGAGCACCTCAAGACCGCCCAATCCAGACAGAAGAGTTATGCTGACAAAATACGTAGAGACCTGACCTTCAATGTCAGAGATTTTGTGTATCTCAAGGTGTCACCTTTGAAGGGAATGCAACGTTTTCAGCTGAAAGGGAAGTTAGCCCCCAGATATATTGGACACTTCAAGATTTTGAATCGCTGAGGAGAAGTGTCTTATCAACTGGAACTGCCAGAAGAGATGTCAACCATCCATGATGTGTTCCATATCTCGTTACTACTTCGCAAATGGTTAGAAGTTCCGGAGAAGACCGAAGTGTTCAAGAACATCGATCACCGAGCCATTGATATCAACAAGGATCTGACGTATCGTGAAGTGCCCATTCTTATTTTGGAAGAAGCCTTCAGAACCACCAGGACCCGGAGTATCAAGTTTCTCAAGATCCAATGGAGCAACCATACCGAAGAGGAAGCTACCTAGGAGTGAGAAGATTACATTAGGACCGAGTTTCTAGATCTCTTTAGTTCCTAGTTTTTCTTAAATCTCGGGACGAGATTTTGTTTAAGGAGGGAAGGTTTGTAACACCCCAAAACTTCAAATCAAGTGTATCAAATCCTAATCACCCAATTTAGGGTTAAGAAAAACTTTTATTAAGAAAATAAATATGAAGGCATGTTAGTTTTGCATTAATGTGTGATTGGTTGAAAATGCCATGTTTGACTGTTACAAATGATGTGAAAAGGTTTAAAGATGAATGCCACATCATCTAGACCATTTACAAACCAAATCAAAAGAAAAAGAAATAAAAAAGGAATTACATAACCAAATGGCCATTTTGACAAAAGGTAACCACTAGGTCACTTTAGGTGTTCCTAGAAGAGAAAATTTAACAGAAACAATTCCACTCCTTTTCACCCCTTGCTAGACCAAGTAAAAGTGTATCAAGGCCCACTTTATAACTTACAAAAACATCTTTCAAATAAATTTAATGGACAGTTGAAAATTAAATCTAGTTCATATGTTAAGATCCCACTTTTTCAAAAACATATCAAATCAATTTCCCTTGACCTCTCCAAGCAAACATAGACTCTCAAGCTTAATTAAAGATCACTCAAAAAAATTGAATCAAAAATTCCAAAGAAAGTTTCATGCGGCCATTACATCAAACACTTGGCAGACACTAAATAACCTACTGCCTAACTTCACTGTGCTGAGTAGTAATCCTCCACCTTGTGTCCCCTCTTCACTCCCTTGTCTCCCTAGTGTCGAGCAACACCATACCAGCCCCCTTTGCCGTTTGCACAGTGGAGCGCCGCCCGATTGTGGTCACCGCCGGTCGACCAAGGACCGCTCGCAGCAGACCACCCTGCGCCCATCCAGGATGTCCAGGAGGTGCGTCACAGTCCACCGCCACCCCCTGTCTAGGCCACGACCTCAGCCAAGCCATGGAACACCCTATCTACGCCGCGCCCACGACTTCTGTGCCATGTCTAGAGCGTGCCAGCTCACCGCGCCCGACCAGCTCGCACAGCCTGTGCCTCACCCCCGCCTCGCGTGCACCAGCCCGCCATGATCACAGCAACCCAGCAGACAACCCCGTTCGCCGCCGCGCGACCCGCAGCTGCCGCATGCCGCCGCAAACACCTACGCATCTGCGTAGAGCGCCGCACGCTCCCGACCAAACCACGCCGCCCCACACCTCGCCTTTATGCCTGTAAGAACCGCCAGGGAACACCGCACCGTCCAGCTACCTCCGCCACGACAATAGCCGCCTGTAGCGACACCACCGTCGAGGTCGCGCCCGCACCGCTCAGTCCCCTCGCCGCACTATAAAAGGAGGCCACCCCGCCTCCATTCTCCACACCAATACCCTCACCAGTTCTCTCTGAGCCTCCCACACTTCTTCCCGGAGCAAGGCGTGCCCTCTCTCGCCGGAATTTGGCCGAAGCCCGCCGCTTCTGGAGGAGAAGGGCGCCAGCGATTCCGACCACCCCAAGCCCTGCCGTGACCGCGCCTCGCCTCGCCGTCGTCTACCACGTCGATTGCCCCCGTCCCCGACCCTAGCTGGAGCCCAGGTGAGCCCTACGAGACCCCCACCGCCGCGTTAGGGTAAATTCCTCGTCGGAGCTGTTCGTCGTCGATGATGAACCACAACCGTTGGATTAGATTTAGATCGTAGGGCTCCGGTTGAAAGATATCGTTTCGTTTAGTTAGTCTCGCTGACTGGTCGACCCCATATGTTAGCAGCCCGCTGCGCCACGTAGTGTAGTTGGGCCGGGCCGTTTAACTTCCCGCGCTGGACTGGAAATTCAAATAATTGTTTTTCCATTTAGGTTTAATCTAGTTTCTCTCCACTTATGAAAAAATAAATTCGGAGAGTTTCACTAAACCAAATTGCATGATTCAAATTTCGCTAGAAAGTAAATTAAATTATCTATCCAAGCCTATTGAATTTAAATCATTTGGAGTTAGAGATAATCTTTAGCAAAAATAACAAGACAGAGACTTTTGCAACTTCAAACATTTTTCAAAAATCATCCATAATAGCTTTTGAGTTGATTCCAACTCTCAAAAATCACATTTGACCATACCTATCTGAATATGTAAAAATATCTAGGTTTGCATGTAGTGACATTGAACTAGTACCAAAAGAATGCTATTAGGATATTTCTAGTCACTTTAAATCTATTAAATAATAATTTTACACTTTATAAAATGTGACCAACCCTTTAAGTCACATTCCCATGTATTAGAATAAGTGGTGATGACATGTGTCAACATGATCCCATATTCTAATTGTAGAATATTAAATCTTAATTAATTTCAATGAGTAGAAATTACTTTTGTCAAATAAACTAAATAAAACTAGTTATTTATTTCATGTGATGATTGTGATGATGCTAGATCATCAAGTGTGAGCCTTAGTGTGCTAAATAGAATTAGTTAAGTATTGTTTGGTGATTGTGTACCCCGTATTTATTTATAGACAATAGTACCGACCCAAGCAACGAGGAGGAGGAGTTCTACCTCGAAGAAGAGGAGGAAAACTTCAATAACTGCACCAATCAAGGCAAGCTAGAATTATACAAGTTAACCATGCAAGCTTTAACCTAAGCAAGATGCATTAGGCACTCTTTGGTTATATACCTTCGATTTATACCAATCCCAACTTTTACTTGCAAGCTTTACTCTTTTACTTTACCAAAGTTCTTTACTTAAACTAGTGCTTTGTGAGTATGTGGAAAGATAGTATAGATAGCATAAAGAGTATAAACCTAGGCCTATACTAGATGTCATTCCGTGGCATGAGATTGAAGATTAGCACCCCTCATTAGTGAACACTCTTAACTTAGTGGCTAGTGCTAAGCATAAAACTTGATCACTTTAGATGGAAATACTTGGTGAAAATGATTATGAAAACGTTGGAATGATGCTTCATTCTATTGAAATGTTTTGACATGTGTTGAGAAACACAAATGGATTTGATGATGAAAATGTTGAGGCATGAGCCTTAGCTCTTTATAAAAACTGATGGTTGGGTTCGGATGCGATACCATTCCAATTTTACCGGACAACCACAATACATGAATTGGGTAGGGCTTAGCCGGAAGTTTATATGCATTAGTATGGGTTCCCTCGCGGAAGAGGTTTGAGCTAAGGCTACCTCTTGATGATGTCCACCTATGCAGTGCCTACGATGGCAGATGGCTATGGCTGGGAGGTCAAGCTCATAGGGGAGGTGCCTATACTAGAGTGTGTAAAGGAAAGGTTATGATTGATTATCCGCATACTAAGTATGATGATTTAGTGTCAAACTATTCGAATAGCCACGTCTACGGTCATGGACAGTTGGAGTGGCCACACTGTTCCGTCGTCAGATGTTTTCAAAATGACTTGTGAAGTGAACTATGAAATTGACTTGACCATAACAGGGTTGTGAATATGAAAACTAGGTTCCCACTTAAGTGATTTAGAACATTAACTTAGTTTTCTTTAGTTCTAAACTCAGTTTAGATAAACCTGGCTTTTTGCAAATAAACCTAGAGCTTAAGTTTCCTACTCGAACTACCTTACTTGTTAGTGATATTTTGCGAGTACTTGATACGTCCATTTTGCATCACTATTCTATGTCTTAATTCACTATTATTCATTGATATATTTCGTATTGAGAGGTGATACTTATGTTATTTCATCTGTTTTTGCATGGTTGATGACTTTTGGAGCATGGACCGCTGTAGTCAGGATTCTGATGGAAAAGGTGCTGTTTGGAGGCAAAATTCGCGAAGATCAGAAAATCCGAGAAAATATACGGAAAATCCTATTTTTCAGAATACTAAGGATGCTAGAAGACGGAGTGGAGATGGGCCACAGGGGGCCCACACCACCCCTGGCGCGGGCAGCCCTAGGCCGCGCCAGCAGGTGGTGTGGCCACCCTGGCCCACTCTAGCCTGCCACCTCTGGCGTATATCATCCTCCCGAAACCCTAAGACTCGGGGAGCAACCATAGAAAGATTCCGCCACCTCTGCGGGGCGGAAAGCACCGAGAGAGAAAGATCTCTCCGGCAGGCAGATTTTTGTCGGGGGAATTCCTTTCTGGAGCGGGGAGATCGTCGCCATCAACACCACCATCAAGCCGGACTTCATCGGGATCATCATCATCATCACCACCACCACCATCATCACCATCAGCACCCTCATCACCATCTCCATATTGCTGTAACAATTGAGTTGGATCTTGCATTAGTTCATAGGGGAAACTTTCTCGGTGTTGATTACTCTTCGTAGTTGATGCTATTGAGTGAACCATTGAATTATTGTTTATGTTCAGATTGTTATACATCATTATTCTATCTCTGATCATGATCCATATGATGTCTTGTGAGTAGTTTGTTTTGTTCTTGAGGACATGGCAGAAGTCATGTTGTTAGTAGTGGAGTTGTGTTGAGAAAGATTCAATAGATTGTTATTTAAGTTGTGGTGTACTTCTTTTAGTGGTGTCATGTGAACGTCGTGTTGGAGATATGCCCAAGAGGCAATAATAAAGTGGTTATTATCATATCTTCACACTTATGATAAATGTTTACATACCATGCTATAATTGTATTAACCGGAAACATTAATACTTGTGTGATTTGTAAACTAAAATAAGAGTCCCTAGTAAAGCCTCTTGTTAAACTAGCTTGTTGGTTAATATATGATCATTGTTTCCTGATCATGAACATAGAGATGTTATTAACAACAGGGTCATATCATTAGGAGAATGATGTGATGGACATACTCCTATAGATAAGCGTAGCATAAAGATCAAGTCATTTCAATAGTTCAATTGCTATATGCTTTCTGATACATAGTAACCTAATTCCTTCGACCATGAGATCATGCATATTGCCTTTACTGGATGGATGCTTTGATGTCATCAAACACCACACCGTAACAGGGTGGCTATAAAAGTGGCATTGGGTGTTCAGAAAGTATTGGTTGAAACACATGGATCAAGAGTGGGATTTGTCCATCCACATGACGGATAGATATTCTCTGGGCCCTCTCGGTGAAATGTCATCCAATTAGCTTGCAAGCATGTGACTTGGTCACAAGGGATCACATATCACGGGAACGAGAAAAGAGTACTTATCAGTAACGAGGTTGAACTAGGTATACAGAGATACCGACGATCATAACCTCGGATAAGTAACATATCGTGAGACAAAGGGAAATTGGTATCGTATGTAAATGGTTCATTCGATCGCAAAGTAATCGTAGAAATATGTGGGAGCCATATGAATTTCCAGATTCCTCTATTGGTTATTGTTCGGAGAAGTGTCTCGATCATGTCCGCATAATTCACGAACCGTAGGGAGACACACTTAAGGATTCGACGTTGTTTGAGTAGTTATGGTATTATGAGAAAGAGACCGAATGTTGTTCGGAGTCTCGGATGGGATCCGGGATATCACGAGGTGATCCGGAATGGTCCGGAGAATAAGATTCATATAAGGAAAGTCCCGTTTTGGAGTTGGGGAATGGTTCCGGTGTTTTCATCGGGAACATTCTAGAAGGTCCCGGAATGTCCGGCACTCCGGAGGGGAAGGGGTACATGAATGTGTCATTGCATGTTGGAATGATTGCATCATGTACTAAGTGTTCTTGCTGTCCCAAATAAAGGATTAAATTGAATCCTAAATTGAAAAAGTCAAACGGCTAGTTTGAAAGTCAAACGGCAGTTTTTGGGAAGTGGGAGGAGAGGAGGAAACCGAATTGGGGGAGGAGTCCTCCTCCCCAAGCCGGCGGCCAGCCCTAGGCCGAGTTGGGGAGGGACTCCCTCCCTCCCCTAGCGCGCCAGCCCTCCCACCTATAAAGGGAGGGGCAGGGCTCCCCTCCCAACACAACACAAGACACACAAGTTCCTATCCTCTAAACTAGAAACTAGACCTAGACCCCGGTTTAGAGCTGTTTCGGTTTAGAGCCTTCTAATTGGTTTAGAGCCTTCTAATTGGTGTGTCTAATTACTAGACCACTAATAGCCTCTCTCATAAGCTCCACCATACTCGCACCGGCTTAAGGCGAAGCCCTGCGGGATCTCCCCTCTACTTCCGGTACCACGCCGTTGTGCTGCCGGAATCGCGAGGAGAGTGCTACAACCTCCGCTGCCTGCTGGAACAAGGGAGAGGAAGGTCTTCGTCGAGTACCGAACGTGTGACCGACTGCGGGAGCGCTGCCGGAACGTGGCGCTGGAAGGATCGTCTACGCGATCTTGAGATCGGAAAGAGTACGACTACATCACCCACGAGAATCTGCTCTCGTTAAACACTTTGGAATCTTCGAGGGTGAGTTATTCCATCGACTCGTTGCTACAATCTAGTAGATAGATCTTGGCTTGTTTGTTTGTATGCGATAGAAAATTTTTGTTTTCCATGCTACGAACCCCTACAGTGGTATCAGAGCCGTGTCTATATGTAGATCTGTTGCACGAGTAGAACACAATGGTCATTGTGGGCGTTGATGCTTTTATTGTCGATTGCTTTTTGTGTACTTTGCATCTTGCGGTATGTTGGGATGAAGCGGCCCGGGCTAACCTTACATGACATCGTTCATGAGACTTGCTCCACGCTTAACATGCAACTTGTATTGCATAAGTGGCTTTGCGGGTGCCTGTTTCTCCTAGCATAGTAAAGATCCAATTTACAACGGGTGATCAACAATGCTAGTATCAATGTTGTGGTTCTTGTTCGTAAGTTAGAACGACACTTATTGAAAGCCCCAAACCACGTAAAATATGCAAAGAAAGTAGAGGCGTCTAACTTTGTTTTGCAGGGGTGTGCAGTGATGTGATATGGCCATGATTGTGATTATATTTGATGTATGCAATGTTCCTTATTGTAAGTTGGCAACCGGCAGGAGCCATATGGTTGTCTTTAATTTCTGTTAAGACCTGCGTGTCTATTCAAAATAGTTGTAATAGTTGAAGCTGGTGGACGACAACCATGAAGAAGCGTCATTGACCTTGATGCTATGCCGGTGATGATGGAGATCATGTTCGTGCTTGAAGATGGAGATCGGAAGCACAAAGAAGAAAGGCCATATCATATCACATATTATGAATTGCATGTGATGTTAATCCTTTATGCATCTTGTATTGCTTAGTAGACAACGGTAGCATTATAAGATGATCCCTCATACACATAAATTTCAAGTTCTAAAGTGTTCACCCTTAGTATGCACCGTTGCCAAAGCTTGCTGCTTCGAAACACCACGTGATGATCGGGTGTCTTTGATTCCGCGGGTGACTACAACGTAAGCAAGCCAGATTTGCTTATGCGGAAGCTAAGGTTTGTCTTGACGAGCCTAGCATGTACAGACATGGCCTCAGGAACACGGATCGCCGAAAGGTAAAGCATGAATCATATAGTAGATATGATGAACATGTCGATTGTTCGCCATTGAAACTATATCAACTCTCGTGATGATCGGTTTTGATGTGGTGGATTTGGTTCGTGTGATCACTAAAACAATGTGAGGGATATTGTTTTGAGTGGGAGTTCACCTAGATTAATTTAATTATTAATTAGAACTCAATTTATCATAAACTAAATCAAAGTGAATTTGCATAGTTGTTGTAGTCATTGGCATCCGTTTACCACCTTGCGCTTAGTTATAATTGAGATAATAGAACTATAGAATTCTGGTTAGTTACTTTACGAACTGGTATCGTATTGTTTTAAGTGTTAATCTAAAGTTTAAAAGTCCTATTGCAAACTTTCAGTAAGTTCCGGTTACTCCATGAAGTTTAATAATTGGTATTAAAACAAGAGTAACAATTCCAAGTGTTAGTATATAAGTATCATGTTTGTATCCATGATTCTTGATATTCAAAGGATTCCCTTAATATCAAGATTATCTAGGATCTGAAAGAGTTGTTTCAGAAACCATGATGTGTGGAAGATATTGTGATATCTGAAACGAAGTTTTGGTTGCAACATGATAGAGTATAATATGGCAAAAGTCATGTTCTCATATTTGATGAGAATTTGCAAAAGGGTTGGAGACACTTGTTGTCCTAATCCTCCAAAAGGTTTTGGTTAGCAACATTATACTCATAATTCATCGTTATAAGCTAAAAGTAGCTTGATCATGGACGATTCCATGATAAGGGTGAATATTTGATGTAGGTAAAATGTTTACTACACCAAGAGATTACTAAAGAAAGGAATTTGAAAGAACACCAAATATTTGATGATGGTGATCTACTTCAAAGTGCAAGTCCAAAGACATTGGTATTTAATTATACACGCTTTGGACTAGATGTCATATGTATGACTCCACTATTGATGTTGATAGATTCTTTCAAACTGAAAAGGAAATACTGAAAGAGAATCTCATAAATATATGGCAGAAAAGAAAAGACTAGAATCGTTCAGTTTAAGTATATAGATGATATACATGTTATGGCTATATTCTTTGCTTGTTAAACAATGTGGTTCTTAAGTATTTGATACTGAATTTGTTGGTATGAATCGTCATACGAAACAACAGAATTCATGAACTACAATGGCCTAAGTAACTAGCAAAAGAATATGTGATGATGTTCATCGAGAACAAATAAAGGGTTATTATGTTGCTCGTTAAAACATCAAAGCTTGCCTTCAAGATTTGTTTTATCAGGTATTATGAGAACAAAAGGGTTGTTCAAATAATTGCCGTAATCCATAAAAGATGGATGATTCGCAAATCTCGTTGGAGACATCACATCCATAAAACTAGTGCTAAAAATGTCGAAAGACAAATTGATTGAAAGATCACTTAGGAAGTGACATCGCCGTTTGAATTATATTGGAAAGAAAACATGAAGAAACTCCATGTTGATGGAATTTTGGAGTCTTCTGATTTTTGATCATATGACGCTTGTGAAACTTTCCTAGAGATAATTAAAACTTCGTTCATAGGCCAAAAGGGAACGAATGACTAGCTTATTGGAACTTGTACATATTGTTGTACGAAGTCCGTTATGTGTAGTCAAGAGCGATGGATTTCAACTTCATATGCTTTCTCCGAAAATTTGAGTGAATATATGAATATTTACTTAATAAGGATGAAGTATGAAACATTTGAAAAGTTCAAAGACTTTCAAGATGAAGTGCAAAATCATTGTAACAAGAATATGAATAGTTTATGATAAAGATCATAAAGGAAGATATTTGAATTACAAGTTTAGCATAATACCTAAGATTTAAGGAATCGTTCCGTGGATTTGCATTTTCCCGAAACACCATAAGTGTATGGAGCGTTCGAGATATGTAATTAAACCTTGTTTGACATGGTAAGATCAAAGGTATAATTTATAAAACTGCCATTATATTTTAAAGATTAAAAGCTTTAGAGATTACCGTTTTTCCACTGAAAAGAGCTCCATCATAATCCGTTGAAATGACACCATATAAAGTTATGGTTTGGGATAAAACCCAAGTTGTCCTTTCTTAAACATTGGTATGCTATGCATAAGAAAGATGTGTGCAACCAAAGTCGGATGAACCTGTCTTTGTATAAACTGTTCCTCCATAAAACACCGGAGACAAAAGTGTTTGTCACTTAAAACGTCAAGTTTCTTTGAGAAGGAATTTTTCGTGAAAAGTTAAGTGGGAGGACAATAGAAACTTTGATAAGGTTAAAAGAACCTTAGCTGTATGTGCAAAGTTGCGCAGCGCCGAAAAGTGTTTCGGAGGCAGCAACAATGCTCATGGTTCACGTACCTCAAAAAGGTTGTGGTCACGGAGATCCAAGTTCCTATTGAAACAAGTAGGTCGGATGAACAATCAAATACCAAGATTTGAGGGTTGAATCATTATTTGAGAATAATGAACCGACTACATGCAGAGAAGCGATGATGGGCCCTGACTCCGTAAAATGGCTTGAAGCCATAAAATCCGTGATAGTTCCATACACGAGAAATCAAGTTTTGAACTTGAAGGACCCTCGAGAAAGGTGTAAGACCTTATAGTTGTGTCTGGATCTATAAAGAAATAGACATGGATGTTTCACATCTAGTCGACATGTTGGGAAAGAGTTCACAACAATGTTCAAAGGTTGACTATGACAAGATTTGATCTTTCATAGTGATATTTAGTCTAGACGGATTTATATAGCAACCACTACATATAATTTGTTATATGGTAGTTGAATAAACAAAACAAGTTCTTCTAATAGAATCGTTACCTAGGACATGTGCATAACACGGTCCATAGGGTTTTGTTAATTCAAAGGATGCTAAAAAGCATATGCAAATTTCAATGGTTGAAGTAAGCATAGCGGAGTTGGAATCTTCACTGTGATGAAACTGTTAAAGGAGTTTAAAAGTTCATCAGAGACGATGGAGATGCTTGCGTTTGCAAGAAATTAAGTGGGAGCGCTAAGACATGTTTCTAATACATTATGTGGAAGACATATTGTTGATTGGAAATAATGTATCTTTTATTAACACATATTAAGAATTTCATCCCGATGAAAGACTTAGGCAAAACCCAAATATTTGGCTTCAATAGACGCTAATATGGTTGTGCCAGAAGTACATAGACAAGATATTGAATGAGTTCAATATAGAAACTACAAGAGAGGCTCTTGTCGCACAGAAAGGATTGAATGAGTTCAATGTTGATGATATATTCAAGTGTATTGACATTTGGTAAAGTGAAACAAATAATCAAGTATAGATTGATACTTGATGTATGAAATCACAAAGAGTATTTATATCAATCATACTGTGATATGTACAAATCCAGATATGTCCTATGCTCTAAATGTTGAGAGCATATACCAGAATGATTCATAAGATGATCATTGGACAATAGTAAGGATATTCTTATGATCTTTTGGAAGAACTAAGAGTATATTATTTGTAGAAGTGACAAATAGATGGTTAGTTCATTGTAAAAGTACTACATTGATACTAGCTTTGTCACAAAGTACAGATTAAGTTTATCTCAATCTAAACTAAGGGTGGCACAATATAATGGAAAGTGAGTTCCATAATGGATTTGGATGATTTCCAAAGTTAAGACATTGTGACAGATACTACAACAAAAGGCTAAGTATATGACTGCTATTATAGCAGCAAAAGAGGGCATTTGTGTCAAGAAGTTTGTTATCAAACTAGGTGTAGTTCTCAGTGGGATAATACTATGAAGATATATTGTGCGACAATATTATCAACATGTTTTAACCCTAAAGAGCTAAAGGTCACACCGAAATACCAAATTTATACAAAGCCATCTCATTAGAGAATGAGTGATGCGTACAGACGCAAAGACATGCAATTACACACGGACCTGGAAGTGTCAGATCCGGAGATCAGTTGACCACTAGCAATCGTGTACATACAACACCGTAAAGCCATAGGTGTTGAATACACAAAGGTTCGAAACTAGATTATTGACTCTAGTGCAAGTGGGAGACTGTTGGAGATATGCCCAAGAGGCAATAATAAAGTGGTTATTATCATATCTTCACACTTATGATAAATGTTTACATACCATGCTATAATTGTATTAACCGGAAACATTAATACTTGTGTGATTTGTAAACTAAAATAAGAGTCCCTAGTAAAGCCTCTTGTTAAACTAGCTTGTTGGTTAATATATGATCATTGTTTCCTGATCATGAACATAGAGATGTTATTAACAACAGGGTCATATCATTAGGAGAATGATGTGATGGACATACTCCTATAGATAAGCGTAGCATAAAGATCAAGTCATTTCAATAGTTCAATTGCTATATGCTTTCTGATACATAGTAACCTAATTCCTTCGACCATGAGATCATGCATATTGCCTTTACTGGATGGATGCTTTGATGTCATCAAACACCACACCGTAACAGGGTGGCTATAAAAGTGGCATTGGGTGTTCAGAAAGTATTGGTTGAAACACATGGATCAAGAGTGGGATTTGTCCATCCACATGACGGATAGATATTCTCTGGGCCCTCTCGGTGAAATGTCATCCAATTAGCTTGCAAGCATGTGACTTGGTCACAAGGGATCACATATCACGGGAACGAGAAAAGAGTACTTATCAGTAACGAGGTTGAACTAGGTATACAGAGATACCGACGATCATAACCTCGGATAAGTAACATATCGTGAGACAAAGGGAAATTGGTATCGTATGTAAATGGTTCATTCGATCGCAAAGTAATCGTAGAAATATGTGGGAGCCATATGAATTTCCAGATTCCTCTATTGGTTATTGTTCGGAGAAGTGTCTCGATCATGTCCGCATAATTCACGAACCGTAGGGAGACACACTTAAGGATTCGACGTTGTTTGAGTAGTTATGGTATTATGAGAAAGAGACCGAATGTTGTTCGGAGTCTCGGATGGGATCCGGGATATCACGAGGTGATCCGGAATGGTCCGGAGAATAAGATTCATATAAGGAAAGTCCCGTTTTGGAGTTGGGGAATGGTTCCGGTGTTTTCATCGGGAACATTCTAGAAGGTCCCGGAATGTCCGGCACTCCGGAGGGGAAGGGGTACATGAATGTGTCATTGCATGTTGGAATGATTGCATCATGTACTAAGTGTTCTTGCTGTCCCAAATAAAGGATTAAATTGAATCCTAAATTGAAAAAGTCAAACGGCTAGTTTGAAAGTCAAACGGCAGTTTTTGGGAAGTGGGAGGAGAGGAGGAAACCGAATTGGGGGAGGAGTCCTCCTCCCCAAGCCGGCGGCCAGCCCTAGGCCGAGTTGGGGAGGGACTCCCTCCCTCCCCTAGCGCGCCAGCCCTCCCACCTATAAAGGGAGGGGCAGGGCTCCCCTCCCAACACAACACAAGACACACAAGTTCCTATCCTCTAAACTAGAAACTAGACCTAGACCCCGGTTTAGAGCTGTTTCGGTTTAGAGCCTTCTAATTGGTTTAGAGCCTTCTAATTGGTGTGTCTAATTACTAGACCACTAATAGCCTCTCTCATAAGCTCCACCATACTCGCACCGGCTTAAGGCGAAGCCCTGCGGGATCTCCCCTCTACTTCCGGTACCACGCCGTTGTGCTGCCGGAATCGCGAGGAGAGTGCTACAACCTCCGCTGCCTGCTGGAACAAGGGAGAGGAAGGTCTTCGTCGAGTACCGAACGTGTGACCGACTGCGGGAGCGCTGCCGGAACGTGGCGCTGGAAGGATCGTCTACGCGATCTTGAGATCGGAAAGAGTACGACTACATCACCCACGAGAATCTGCTCTCGTTAAACACTTTGGAATCTTCGAGGGTGAGTTATTCCATCGACTCGTTGCTACAATCTAGTAGATAGATCTTGGCTTGTTTGTTTGTATGCGATAGAAAATTTTTGTTTTCCATGCTACGAACCCCTACACGTCGACTACATGACACTTCACCTATATGGGCCTAGGGGAATGCATTGTGTATTTGGCTACTAATCGTAGGGGTTGCCAGAGTGACAGAAACCTGAACCCCCGTTAGGAAACCATTGCACAAGGGACGTAAGGGTCTTAGAGTTTAAAGTTGTGGTTAGGTTTCTACCTTAATTACTTTCTTATACTTATGGCTGTTTGCAAGGGGTATAATCACAAGTATGTATTAGTCCTGGATGGGTCGGTACATTAACACAGGTTCACCCACACAACACTTAGCAAGCTAAAGAAGATTAATCAACTATATGAAGCGAAATCACTTGACAGTCTTCCCATGTGTCCTCGAGAACGTTTAGTCATCTTAAGTAATACAATCGGCTTGTCCTTTGCTGCATAAAGGATTGGGCCACTTGCTGCATTTATTCCTACTGTCTTTTGTCGTACTTTGTTTACTTGCTTTATCGAAAACCCCTAAAAATCCGTTTGCTAAGTATTTGCAGAGAATTTCTGATCCATACCACTAGCCAGCACCTTCTGCTCCTCGTTGGGTTCGACACTCTTACTTATCGAAAATACTACGATACACCCCCTATACTTGTGGGTCATAAAGACTATTTTTTGGCGCCGTTGCCGGGGAGTGAAGCACTATTGGAGAGTGGAACTGGTAAAGGAAACTTCTACTGTGAGTATTGTTTACTTCTGCTAGTTGCTTTATTTTCGTTATGGATAATTCATTGAGTTTCTTATTTGGTAATGCTACTACCACTGCTAAGATAGTAGATAAGCCACCACCTACTGAGAATGATGTTTTTAAAATACCTACAAGAATTATTGATCGTGTTATGGATAACTACTATGCTGGGGATGGAACTGTCCATCCCGGTGATCATTTGCTCTTTATACACGAATTATGCGGGTTGTTCAAGTGTGCAGGTATTACTACAGATCAAGTTAAGAAGAAGTTATTCTCATTATCACTGAAAGGAAGAGCTGAGGAATGGTATAAGCTGTTAAAGAATGGTCAAGCTCTAGAATGGGAGGAAATAGTGCCTCTCTTTTATTCAAAGTTTTATCCTCCTAGTGAGATTCATAAAGATCGGAATCAAATATACAACTTTTGGCCTCTTGATGGAGAGAGTAGAGCTCAAGCTTGGGGGAGATTGAAGTTACTAATGCTCAAATGTCCCATTCATGAGCTCCCCAACAATATTATTATCAATAACCTTTATGCAAGGCTCCCTCTACATGACAAGAATTTATTGGATGCTTCTTGTGCTGGATCATTCACTCGTATGGAAGAAGAAGATAAATGGGATCTTCTGGACCGTATTCAAGACAATGCTGAAGCTTGGGAGAATGACAAAGGTAGAAAGTCAGGTATAAATTATGATTATAAATGCATTGAATCTTTTATGGGAACTGATGACTTTCAAAATATTAGTAATACTTATGGTCTTGATTTGCAAGTTATTACGAATTGCTTTAGAGCTTTTGCTTCTTATATTGAAATTCCAAAAAGGGGATGGAATAAGTACCATGCACCTTATAAAGATATTGTTGACTGTGTTCCTGTTGGGAGCACTGAGTTTTACATTATTGATCATATCTTTCCTGAATCTTATATCGAGAAGATTTCCTTCTCAGATAAGGTAAAGGATCATCCTATGATAATTAATGAGCAGTTAGCCGCAGTAGGGGTAAGCTCGCGAGGGAGCCCTTGGTACGCTGATTGTGCTAACTTTATTGTCTCCAAGTATTTGCCTCCAAGTTTTACAGCTCAGCAAAGAAGGAAGTTCTTCTATGATTTGAGGCATTATTTTTGAGATGACCCACACTTATCGTGGCAGTTTTGAATTTGGATTTAGCAGCCTCTTTACAGTTTCCCGCCAAAACACATGTGGAGCTATTGCAGCCGTTGATTTCCAAGTACAAAGCTATCACATGCCGTCCATCAGGTCTTGACAAGAATAATCCAACGGCTGTGCTGTGCTGGATTCGCCTCTCCTTGGTTTGCACTGTACACCAAATCAGTCCAGCTCTATGAAACTCCTAGGTGCTAGCCGAATGTTCTAGAGAACAACAGTTCATGCAAACTTGCAGCCTGGGTGCTCTGCTGCATGTATGCATTTTTTATTCAAGCTCGGCTGGAACTAAAAGTTGCTGTACATCCACATGATTCTTCTTATGGAAACCTGCCATGGCCAGCGACTGACATTGTACCCAATCTAATTTATTTTTCCATGCTGTAATTACTTTGCATTGATGATCTCAACTAAAAAAAATTAAATATAAGTTTCGCATCTGTTCAGTTTTGTGATGAAGGTTTCTTTAGATCTTTTTTTTTTGGGAAACGGAACTTACAGAAATATAAATGCTAATAAGGGCGTACCCACGGATAATTCACACGGTGTCCATTTTGTAAATGACACAAATTTCTCACTTAGGGAGAGGGTGTCACACACTATGTCGTAGATGAAAAATAGAGTAGCAAGAAAATACTCTTGTACCCGGTGTCCATGGCACTCTGGAAGCTCAACTAGGTACAACCCTGGTGCTAAACACTATAAATGGTAACCTTAATAAACGGAAGCATGTTTCAATTCTTATATTTTTCTAAATTGTTTGACTGGTCACTTATCTCCTATTTATATCTCACTTAAAGCAAGACATAAAGTTCAATAAAAAGTCAGTACACTTAAAAACAGACGCCTAATATTTTTCAACATCTCAGGTTATACTTCATGTCAAACTGACTGTAGTGATCTAAAAACAAAATGTAATGATCCCTGACTATCATTTTTCAGACCACCATATGTCTTTATTCATTATCTTTTTTAAGAAAAGTTGTACGCTTCTATATTTTTATTCGCGAAACTCGGTACAGACGTAGATGCTCACAATACATGCATATACTCATTCATATCAATGCACACACGCACACCATACCCGTATGAGCACCCCTGAGAGATTGAGTCAAAAAAAGTGATCCGTCGGGTTTTGAGATTGACGAAGTCCGCTAAAGAATATTCCATCTTTTTATGAGACATCAAAGTGTCAAATCTAGGGTTTAAACTTTGGTAGGGTGGGATGTCACTGTCCTCCTAACCATCCAACAGCGGGTTGATCCTCTTGTACGCTTCTATTTAGATATCTCAAACGAAAGAACGTGCTATATGCTAGTACAAACAAGGAGTGGATGATATTATGCAAAGATGTGTTCCAGAATATGAACAAAAGGAGATATTGCGTAAATGTCATGGTAGTGCTTATGGAGGACATCATGCAGGAGATAGAACTGTACAAAAGGTGCTACAATCAGGTTTCTACTAGCCTATCCTTTTTAAAGATGCAAGAAAATTTGTTTTATCTTGTGATGAATGTCAGCGTGTTGGTAATATTTCTAGACGAAATGAAATGCCTATGAACTACTCTCTAGTTATTGAACATTTTGATTGCTAGGGATTTGACTTTATGGGTCCTTTCCCTCCCTCGAAAGGTTATACTCATATCCTTGTTGCCGTTGATTATGTTACTAAGTGGGTAGAAGCCATTCCTACGAAGAGTGCTGACAGGAAAACCTCTCTAAAAATGCTTAAGGATGTTATCTTTCCTAGGTTTGGAGTGCCTAGGTATCTCATGACTAATGGGGGTTCTCATTTCATTCATGGTGGTTTTAGAAAGACCCTTGCTAAGTATGATGTTAATCATAGAATTGCTTCAGCTTATCACCCCCAAACTAGCGGGCAAGTAGAGTTATCAAATAGAGAAATTAAATCCATCTTGCAAAAGACTGTTAATAGATCTAGGAAAAACTGGGCTAAAAAGTTGAATGATGCTTTATGGGCTTGTAGAACTGCTTACAAAAATCCTATGGGGATGTCTCCTTATAAAATGGTTTATGGGAAAGCTTGTCACCTACCCTTAGAATTAGAACACAAATCTTACTGGGCAGTTAAAGAACTAAATAGATATTGTAAGCTCGCTGGTGAGAAAAGATTATTTGACTTAAGTTCTTTAGATGAATGGAGGAGTGAAGCCTATTAAAATGCTAGGCTCTTTAAGGAAAAAGTTAAAAGATGGCATGACAAGCGAATACTTAAGAGAGAATTTCATGTTGGTGAGAAAGTTCTATTGTATAGGTCTCGTCTCAGATTTTTTGTAGGAAAGCTACTATCAAAATGGGAAGGACCTTTCATCATTGAAGAAGTATACCGTTCAGGAGCAATAAAAATTTCTTCTCTAAAAGATAATACTACGCAAGTAGTGAATGTGCAGCGACTCAAGCACTATATTGCTGGAGATTCTTACAATGAAGATGTTGATCCCTTTCAAGTTATAACTCTGGATAAATTCATCAAGGACCAAATTCAGAGACCTGTAGAGTCTGTTTTCAAATAGGTAATAGTTCTGGTAAGAAAAGTTCCGCGAAAATACTATCCAACTATATTTTTGCAGTTTTCAGTCAATAAGGGAAGTTACAAAGCGAAAAAGGGACGAAAACGGAGCTAGGGTGGCTCACACCACCCTGTGGCGCGGGCCCTCCCCTAGCCACGCTACCAGGTGGTGAGGCCACCCCAGACTCCGTCTCCGACCCATTTTCTCCCAGTACCTTCCTTTTGATATGAAACTTCGTAATATATAACCCCCCCGAATCTTTCGAGGTTCGTATATCATGTTTTCGTCGTGTTTTTGTTTCGATCTGTTTCTGCCAGGACATACTCTTTGAAAGTTTAGAAGCACAATGGTGTCCGCCAAGGATAAAGGGAAGGAGCCTATGGAGGAAGACCTCCAAGTCCCCGGGAAGGACAAGGAGATCAAGAGTGAAGGTGAAGAGGAGGCAAAGCACACCGGCACTACCGTTGCAAGCATTGGAGTGGTGGCAAATCTAGCCATTGGAGGGAAGCCTCCTTATCACCGTTCAGATCCCTGGTCACTTCCTCCACGCACCAAGAATCCTTTCCATACCCTTATCCATGAGCATTAATACCAGAATATGCCCAAGGGGAAATTACCCTCCAATTGGGATTTGCCTCGTTCTAGCCATGCAGGAAAATAAGACTTCAAGGAGGAAGAGTGGGGAAAGAATAGCAAGAGCTGGAATTCTCAACCTGACATGATCATGAGCCGCATTGAGCAAAACTCACAGCTGATTCGTAATCTGACCTTCGAGATTGAGGACTTGGGGAAACTCATCAGAGAGCTCATTGAGAGGATACCACCACCACCGAAGGAGTAATTCGTCATCAGGTTTGGCATCCCCTTGGTTTGTTCCAAGCTTGGGGGAGTGCCGCGGTATCACACCACTATCTTCTATCTTTTTACCGTATTAGTAGAGTCGTATCATGAATAGAGGAGTTATTATGTAGGATGGTTTGCATTATGGAAGTGTCCCATCTCTCGTTAGATATGTATCCCTTGGTGTGAGTTTCCGTTATGGAATATTAATGAGAAGTTCTATCATTCACTCTTTTGCATAGCTTACATTAGGTTTCAATTCGTGGTTATAT
This sequence comes from Avena sativa, assembly GCA_916181665.1. NCBI lineage: Eukaryota > Viridiplantae > Streptophyta > Magnoliopsida > Poales > Poaceae > Avena > Avena sativa. Next base: position 444,759,048 of record OV702297.1, read on the forward strand.
GATTGATCTTGTTGTTAGTATTGGTATCACTTTGGGATCATTGAGTTAATTTAGTTGGTTTTGGCAAACCTAGCTCGGTCAGTAGCAACACTATTCTTGAGAGTTGAAAGAAAAGATAAAAGTACCTTTAAAGAAAAATAATTTCATCATCTTTCATTCTTGATTTGCTCATAAGTCTAGTATTCTCTAGTTAAAGATCTTTTGTGCTTCCAAGGAAGATTGCATGTTTGTTTTTATCACTTGTATGTTTGTTTGTTTCCTTCAACTCTTATACTTGCTACCCAGCCTTGCTAGCCAAAAACCTGTACTGAGAGGGAATTCTTCTCATGCATCCACCTCCTTTAAACCAAAACCTTTGCCATTTGTGTCCACCATACCTACCTATTAGCATTATTGCTATTCCAAGTAAATTCTTGTTTTATCTATCTCCCAAATTAAACTTGTTATGTGAAAATTAGTGATTAAAGCTCTCACGAACTTGATGGCACACCTTACTTTCTTGCATTTAATAAACTTGAACCATTGGGTCCTTCTTTGTTGCGTATATGCTTGCGCTTTATGAGTTGAAGTTAGCAGAACCATGTATCATGGGGAACGCTTTCAACACTGTCATGGTACTTTGTACCTAGTTGGTATCATGTTCTTTTGCTTATGGATCCCGGCAGTGTGAAATAAAAGTGGAACTTGTAAGATCATGGAGTTTATATGTGTGTTAGAGAAACGCCAGGGCCGCTAGCCTAAGCCATGCCTAATCATGGTGGAAACTTGCAGCATAACTGTAGTGAGCATTCTATGAAGCATCCTCAATAAAAACCTATGCAAATAGAAAATGAAAAGATCGCTGAGATGCTCACTGTCTGCTTGCCTTGTCATTTTGATTATGGGATAGCTCCTGTGTCATGTGCAAGGGGTACCCCGTTGGTGGTTCTTAATGATACGCATGTATTTACAATGACAAGAGCTTGCTCGTGACTGAAGTTTAGTAACATGAGGTTCGGTACTCATAAGTAAGGGGCACGGGACTTCAATTTATAACTTGTCAAGCATATCCTCTTAGTTGTGTCACTTTAACCTTAATCACCAAAAGATGCCTATGATAGGGGCAATGAGAGCTGAAAGCTAGTAAGTATCATAATTTTTGGAGCTCTTTATGAGACTTGCAATCCCTGCTTCCCTTTGCGAAGGGCCCTTTCTTTTCCTTTGTAGTTGAGTCAGTAAACCTACTTCCTCTCTATCTCAGCAAGTATTTTGAGTTGTTGTGTTTCATTCATTCATATGATGATTTATTCAATCATGTTTCTTATGTTCCTTGTTTGCACATTGCTCTTATCTTGATGTTTACTACTTTGAAAGCTATCATTGAAAAACCAGTTATTTGTGAACTCCAGCAAATTATCAACTATTCTTCGACCGAGAGCTAAGTTTGCCATTACCAATTATGATTTACTTCATGTATCTTTATTGTGTTTCCTTTACTTATTGCAAGTTGAGTTATATAATAGTGAGTTGTCTTCTATTATGATCTGTGCATTTGATGAATGTGATGCTTCTTGTCCGTATTCTTTTATCGACTCTTCACTCCATAAACCTGAGGCCATGTTTATTGAGTTCAGTTTCGCTTGGGGACAAGCGAAGTCTAATCTTGGGGGGAGTTGATACGTCCATTTTGCATCACTATTCTATGTCTTAATTCACTATTATTCATTGATATATTTCGTATTGAGAGGTGATACTTATGTTATTTCATCTGTTTTTGCATGGTTGATGACTTTTGGAGCATGGACCGCTGTAGTCAGGATTCTGATGGAAAAGGTGCTGTTTGGAGGCAAAATTCGCGAAGATCAGAAAATCCGAGAAAATATACGGAAAATCCTATTTTTCCATAATACTAAGGATGCCAGAAGACGGAGTGGAGATGGGCCACAGGGGGCCCACACCACCCCCTGGCGTGGGCAGCCCTAGGCCGTGCCAGCAGGTGGTGTGGCCACCCTAGCCCACTCCAGCCTCCCTCCTCTGGCGTATATCATCCTCCCAAAACCCTAAGACTCGGGGAGCGACCACAGAAAGATTCTGCCGCCTCTGCGGGGCGGAAAACACCGAGAGAGAAAGATCTCTCCGGCAGACAGATTTCTGCCGGGGGAATTCCTTCCCGGAGAGGGGAGATCGTCACCATCAACACCACCATCAAGCTGGACTTCATCGGGATCATCATCATCATCACCACCATCAGCACGCTCATCACCATCTCCATATTGCTATAACAATTGAGTTGAATATTGCATTAGTTCACAGGGGAAACTTTCCCGGTGTTGATTACTCTTCGTAGTTGATGCTATTGAGTGAACCATTGAATTATTGTTTATGTTCAGATTGTTATACATCATTATTCCATCTCTGATCATGATCCATATGATGTCTTGTGAGTAGTTCGTTTTGTTCTTGAGGACATGGGAGAAGTCATGTTGTTAGTAGTGGAGTTGTGTTGAGAAAGATTCAATAGATTGTTATTTAAGTTATGGTGTACTTCTTCTAGTGGTGTCATGTGAACGTCTACTACATGATACTTCACCTATATGGGCCTAGGGGAATTCATTGTGTATTTGGCTACTAATCTTAGGGGTTGCCGGAGTGACAGAAACCTGAACCCCCGTTAGGAAACAATTGCACAAGGGATGTAAGGGTCTTAGAGTTTAAAGCTATGGTTAGGTTTCTACCTTAATTACTTTCTTGTACTTACGGATGTTTGCAAGGGGTATAATCAAAAGTATGTATTAGTCCTGGATGGGTCGGTACATTAGCACAGGTTCACCCACACAACACTTAGCAAGCTAAAGAAGATTAATCAACTATATGAAGCGAAAGAACTTGACAGTCTTCCCATGTGTCCTCGAGAACGTTTGGTCATTGTAAGTAATACAACCGACTTGTCCTTTGCTGCATAAAGGATTGGGCCACTTGCTGCATTTATTCCTACTGTTTTTTGTTTACTCTTACTTTGTTTACTTGTTTTATCAAAAACCCCTAAAAACCCGTTTGTTAAGTATTTGCAGAGAATTCCTGATCCATACCTGACATGGGTATACCCTACAGGTACTCGAGCTTGGTATATACAACCTAAATACGTAAAGGCCCACGGTGTCGCCAAGGCCCAAATGAAGGACTCGAGTAACCTACGGACTCTCGATTGCTTGAAGAACAAGAAGAAGCTAAAGATAGAAAGTTTGAAGGGGAAAACCCTAACTTGTAACCGACTCGACCTGCTACCCGAGACCTAACCTCCCTATATAAAGGTTAGGAGGGGGCAGCAAGGAGGACACACGCAATCCTAGTTTCCACCACCCTCGCCAGATTGCATCTGCGCACCATTGTAACCTTCGGTTCCTTCGATAATTCCACGAGCAGACAAGCAGGAGTAGGGACCTCTACGAGGCCTAAACCTGGGTAAATCTTTGTCCCCTGTGTGCTTGTTTGCTAGCCGATAGATGTCTCCAGCGCTCCCTCCTTCTCCAAAACCCAAGTCCATAACAATGGGCATTGATGAGTTAAACCCTCGTCAATTGGCGCCGTCTGTGGGAATTGGGAGTGCTGATGTTGCGGCTTCTTCGGCCCCATCAACCGCGATCTACAACTCCGCAATAGCGGAGATTCGCCAGCTCTTCGACGCGTTCGACTTCACCGTCCACACGCCGGCCACTCTCCCGGCCTTCGAGTACGTAGGCGACGGAATCAGCCTGGCAATAGGGAGCTTCCAGTTCCAAGTCGGTCAGATGGGCATGCTTCGCATGCCTGATCAGCCGACGGCACCGTCGATTGCCCCAGCATCATGGTTTCCTCCATCGATCGGCACCCTCAGCGAGCTCAACGCCCCAACAACAGTCGAGAACATGGTCAGCGACAGCAGTCGCGACTCCGATCTAAGCGATCTGGCCACTGAAGATGGAACCTACGGTTCCGGATCTGAGAGTTGTGGAAGCAGCAGCTTCCCCAATCACTTCATGTGCGCCGTCATCAACGTAGGCGACACCTCTGCCAACTGCGACAACGGCGGCAATCGCGGCAATGGAACCGAGCCGCCTAACGGTGGCAACGGCGGTAACAGTGGCAATCGCACCCCCGTTGACAACGGAGGAGCAGTCGAACCTCCAACCATAGTAAACGAGCAAACCGGCGAACGCGTCGTGATCAAGCTCAACGAGCAAGAATGGGCTCGCTGCCACGAGGCCCTACGAGGCACCCCTCTACCCTTCGGATCCCCGCAGGAGCTGCTGATGGGCTATCACTGGCTCCTAAAGGAAGAATTCAAGCGCCAAGTACAAACAATCGCACAACTCGAGGCGTGCAAAAAGGCGGCAGACGAGTCGAGCCTTCGTCGTGCTGGACTCTCCTCCTACGGAGGATCCTCCTCAAAGGGAAACGAGCACCTTGCCAAGAAGAGGCAATCTCGGATGGCCCATCTCACCGAGCAGGAATGCATAGAAGCCGCAAAGGTCCTCGACTTCGGCTCTATGACAGTCGACACTAGGGGCAATGTGGTCCCCAAGACGCCGCAGGCTGCGGTGACAGCGACCACCATGTACCTCCTGAACAACCAGCCACCAGCTGGGGACCCCCGAGCCGCCATGCATCGATCTACGATCGCGAGCTTGGGATTAATCGAGGCTGCCCTCGACAAGGAGCCGAGACCAGAACCAAAGAAGGGCAAAGCGCTAGCAAAGCGTTACTCCTCGCCCTCATCCAGTGATGACAGTCACGACTTGTCTCGATGTCGCCGCTCACGACGACACGACCACGACTACGACGCACGTGATGACATCACGCAGCGCAAGATCGACAAATCAAGAGCACGACGTGCTCGGTCGACTGACTCAGAAGAGGAGGACGTGGAGCTCTGCGGCGCCAGATGCTTCAGCAGATCCATTAGGCAGAAGCGAATGCCTAAAGGGTTTAAACTCCTGTCGGAGAACCTGAAGTTTGACGGCCTACATGACCCGAAGATCTGGCTGGAGGACCACATCTCCTCCGTCAGGCTCCACGGAGGCAGTCGAAGCACGACCATGCAATGCTTGCAGCTACAGCTGCAGGGCTCCGCCCGAGCATGGCTCAACAACCTCCCACGCGGATCCATTCGCAGTTGGGACGAGCTGGTTTACAACTTCGTGTGCAACTTTAAGGGCACATACAAGCGGCCCGCATCAATCGAAGAGTTGAGATGCTGCCAGCAAAGATCTGGCGAATCGCTGCGCTCCTACATCCAAAGGTGGTCCATCATCAAGAACTCCGCAGAAAACATCTCGGAGGATCACGCGATTGACGCATTCAACAGTGGCGTCCGCCGCTTAGAACTCAGAGAGGAGCTGGGCCGCTCAAAGCCCAAGACCATCGACCACCTGATGGAGATCGTGAATCAGTGGGCCAATGGAGAAGACTTAGTGAAGAATCGCGTTCACTCCGACGAGGAGGCGGAGCTCGAGCGCAGACGCGATCACCGAGGCAAGTGTCGCATGCGCATTTACGATGACCGCGACGACATCAACATGGTCGTGGCTGGTTACGCCGAAAGATGCGACGACAACCGCAATAACGGATACCGTAGCGGCGGATACCGCGACTCTAGGAAAACCACGCAAGTGTGGCAACGCCGCACTCGCGACGAGGCACCCGTGAGCTCCATTGAGGACAAACTGTCTGGGCCATGTACGGTGCACTTCTACATCGACAAGCATGATGGTAAGAAGAAGTCCAGCCACCTCCTCAAAGATTGCCGCGAGTTCCTCAAGCTACATGAGGGACTGGTTCGGATGAACCGCAATGCAGTCGAAAGAGGCTACAGAGCCGCTCCAGGCGCCATGGCACATGGCGGTCCGCCACCTACACCTGGGCCACCCCTGAATGCAGCCGCACCAGACCAACACCATGGAGGCGAACCGTACCCACGGGCCATGGGCACCATGATGATCCAAAAGGGACGCCCCTCCAATAGGGTGCAGAAGGCCATCACTCGCCAAGTCAACTTGGCCACACACTCGCCACCATCCACCACTGAGTACCTCAGTGGAAGCGAGTCTTGCATCACCTTCGACAAACGCGACCATCCTCCTCAGGTACCCCGTCCAGGCCATTGCCCCCTCGTACTCGAGGCGCAAATCGGAGGCTTCAACATGAGCCACGTCTTCATGGGTGGCAGAAGTGGCATCAACCTTATATTCGCGAGTACCTTGCGAGCAATAAGGATCCCCCTAACTTGCTTGGAGGCCTCGGACACAATGTTCCATGGCATCGTCCCAGGGAAAGGTGTATACCCCCTAGCTAAAATCAACCTCGACGTCATCTTCGGCACACCTAAGAACTTTCGGCGCGAGCGCATCGACTTTGATGTCGTCGACTGGCCCTCACAGTACCACTGCATCCTCGGGCACATCACGTTCGCTAGGTTCATGGCAGTGCCCCACAACGCCTACCTGCAAATGAAAATGTCAGGTCCCCATGGCGTCATCACGATCAACGGGAGCTTCGAATGATCTGACAGTTGCGACAGGGAATTCAACAGAATCTCCCAGTCCTTCGGCATGCAGGAAGAACTCGCAAGACTAAAGGAGACGACAGACAACAGTCTGCCTCCCTTGAGCCGGCCAAGCTCACCTGATCTCTCCTTCGACTTATCGGTGCACACGAAGAAAGTGCAGGTCCACCCATCGGATCCCGCCAAGACGGCCCTCATCGCCAACAACTTGAGTCCCGCATAGGAACTGGCGCTTGTCGAATTCCTCCATGAGCACTGGGAAATTTTCGCCTGGTGTCCTACGGACATGCCAGGAGTTCCCAGGGAATTCGCCGAGCACGCACTTAACGTCAACCCTGACACAAGTCCAGTCAAGCAAACAATTCGGCGATTGTCTGAGCCACGGGCGCAGGCAGTTGGAATGGAGATCAACAGACTCCTCGAAGCCAAGTTCATACGCGAGATCAAGGAAAGCACTTGGCTCGCCAACACGGTGCTGGTACCAAAAAAGGACACGGATATCCTACGGATGTGCGTGGACTTCACCTTTCTGAACAAGCACTGCCCAAAGGATCACTTCCCGTTGCCGCGCATCGACCAAATCATCGACTCCACTGCGGGATGCGAGTGCCTCTGTTTCCTCAACGCCTACTCAGGTTACAATCAGATTCGAATGAAGGAGGAAGATCAAGAGAAGACAGCGTTTACAACGCCCTTCGGTATGTTCTGCTACAACACAATGCCCTTCGAGCTAAAGAACGCGGGAGCCACCTACCAGTGGTGCATGCAGGGTTGCCTCAAGGAACAACTGGGTCACAACATTCAAGTCTATGTCGACGACATAGTAATCAAGACCAAGGAGGAGGCCTCCCTAATCGATGATTTGCGCAAAACGTTCGCCAACCTCGACCGCTACCGGATCAAGCTCAATCCGGACAAATGCGCCTTCGGCGTACCATCTAGGCAGCTACTCGGGTATCTCATTTCCATGAGGGGAATCAAGGCAAACCCGAAGAAAATAAAAGCCATACTGGCCATGAAGAAGCCGAAAAACATAAGGGGCGTCCAACAGTTGGCCGGACGAATCGCGGCCCTCAGTCGATTCATCAGCCAGATGGGTGAAAAAGCGTTGCCTTTCTACCAGCTCCTCCGCAAAGCTGAAAAATTCAAGTGGACCAACGAAGCGCAAGAAGCATTCGAAGATCTAAAGCGCCTACTATCCACTTCGCCAGTGCTGGTGACCCTAAGAGAAAGGGAACCACTATTGCTATATATTTCAGCCACCAAGCAGGTGGTCAGCACAGTGCTCGTCGTCGAACGAGCTGAGGAAAACAAGGTCCACGGCGTGCAACGCCCAGTATACTAGCTCAGTGAGGTCCTCACGCCAACAAAACAGTGGTACCCGCACTATCAGAAGCTGGCGTACGGTGTCTGCATGACCGCCCGACGACTGCGCCATTATTTCCAGGAACACCCAATCGTGGTGGTCAACGACGCCCCGTTGGGGCATATCCTAAATAACCCCGACGCCATGGGGCGAGTCGCGCTTTGGGGAATAGAACTGTCTCCACGAGACATCACATACGAAAAGCGCGACGCAATCAAGTCGCAAGTTCTCCCTGACTTCCTCATGCACTGGATGGAGAACCAGCTCCCGGACAAACCAGACATGTCCTACCTATGGAAAATGCACTTCGACGGGTCCAAGCGGAAGGACGGAGCAGGCGCAGGTGTCATATTGATATCACCCCAAGGGGACAAACTAAAGTACATCCTGCGAATGCAGTTCACAGCCTCCAACAACGAGGCTGAATACGAGGCCCTGTTGCTCGGGATGAGGATGGCAAAAGCCTGCGGCGCCAAGAGGCTCATCATATACGGCGACTCTAAGTTGGTCGTCAACCAAATGATGCATGAGTGCGACGCACTGAACGACAACATGATCGCGTACCGTGACCTCTACGACACACTCGAAGGAGACTTCGACGGTTGTAAGCTGTGGCATGTAGGTCACGAAAGCAACGAAGAGGTAGACGCACTCGCCAACATAGGCTCCACCTGTGACCCCATACCACCTGGGGTATTTCTCGAGCGCATCTGCGAACGCTCCATCAAGCCAAAGGCTGCAGAGAAGAAAACAAGCGCAGCAACGGACTCGGGGGCTACGCCGCCCAATGAGCCAGTGGCACTCGATGACTTGGAGCTGGACACAGGACTCGAGGGACCAATGAGCGTCATGATGATTGAGCAATCCTGGACGCAACCGTACATCACGTATCTCCTCAGCAAAAGGTTACTGGATGATCCGACTGATGCACAGCACATCGCGCGGCGATCCAAGGCATTCGCTGTTATCAATGGTGAACTGTATAAACGCAGCATCACAGGAGTACTGCAACGATGCGTCTCCACGGCCGACGGAAGAGCTGTTCTCCTCGACATCCATGAAGGGACCTACGGGCACCATGCCGGCAGTCGCGCCCTCGTGGCAAAAGCTCTGCGAGCTGGGTTTTACTGGCCTACAGCCATGCGTGACGCCAAGAACATCGTCCAGAAGTGCAACGCATGCCAACGATTCGCGGACAAGCCGCACACACCTGGCGCAGAACTCCGGCCGATTCCGTTGGCCTGGCCCTTCGCGCAATGGGGACTCGACATGGTTGGCAAACTCCCAAGGTCCTCACGAGGAGGCTACGTCTACCTCTTGGTCGCAGTCGACAAATTCACCAAGTGGATAGAGGCCATGCTAGTAACCAACCAATCAGGACACAGCGCACTCAAGTTCTTTGAGTCCATCGTCTACCGCTTCGGAGTGCCGCACAGCATCATCACCGACAACGGGACAAACTTCACATCCAAGGAGTTCCAAGAATTCTACGAGAACCTAGGGATCAACATCAGCTACGCCTCAGTAGTGCATCCACAGACCAACGGTCAGGTGGAAAAAGAAAATGGACTCGTCTGTGGCGGCATCAAGAAGCGACTCCTCTGGCCACTCGAACAAGCCACAGGTTGCTGGCCAGACGAACTTCCATCCGTACTCTGGAGCCTACGCACAACTCCAAACAACGCCATGGGCTACACGCCATTCTTCATGGTGCACGGAGCCGAAGCAGTACTAACTGCCGAAGTACGGTACAAGGCACCACACGTGGTCGCTTATAGCAAGCAAGAGTCATCCCTCGCACTCGAAGACTCCGTCGACCTCCTTGACGAGGCAAGGGAAATCGCCGCGGAAAGATCCATGATCTACCAGCAGAACCTGCGCAACTACCACAGCAGGAGGCTTCGCCCCAGATCCTTCGTCGAAGGCGACCTGGTCCTGCGACTGAAGCAGCAGGGGCATCTCAAACTTGAGTCCCCTTGGGAAGGGCCGTACGTGATTACATAAGTAATCCCAGGTGGCGCCTATCGCCTTCAAGATTTAGAGACAGGAGTCGCATACTCCAACCCCTGGAACGTCGCACAACTGCGACGCTTCTACCCTTAGTCGCTCTTTACTTTTTACATTGCAAATAAGGCTACTCAGCCAAGGCTACTTAGCCACACATTGTACCTCGCACTATTCTTCGAATAAATAAAGCTAAGTGCCCCAAAACTCTGTGTTTTCCTTTACTTTTCCAATTTATCTACTCGGGGGCTGCGCCACCCTATATACATCTGTTCTACGAACCAAAACGCGATATCCTGAGTAGCTGGCACATCAATCGAAACCCTTGACACAAACATCAACCCAGCTGCAACGCATCTGACAGGTTGACAAGGGACAGAGATAAAAGCATGACCAGACTAACGAAAGGGACTCGCATAGTGCAACGCACTTCATGCTAACAAAGCCCTTTATACATATTAGACAATAAATTATACACAACATTTATACGAACTTTACAACACAAGTACACTTATGTGCAGGATACAAACTAGGCTACTACTACAGCAGGAGAACGTTGGTTTGTTCCTCGAAGAAGTCGACGATCTCTTCTGCTGGGCGATCCACCGCCTGGTAGTGCGGCACCATATTCCAGGCAGAACCTGCCGGTGGTGCAGGCGACCCAGATGCAATTGCCGCAACATCAACGTCAGGCCTGTGCAGTCGCACCATTGATAGAGCAGCCTTGGCACCAGCCACAACTGTTGCCTCACGCACTCACGAACCATGGTCAGGTCCTGAAACTTGGCAAGGAGAGCCAGCAGGCTTGATGGAGTATCATCCAGCGGAAACATCATCCGATAAATGTTCTTCAAGCATGACTGCGACTTCTTCAGAAAGTGCAGCACCCGCGGATGCACGATCATGATCCACCCAGAAGTATCCACTCTCTTGAAGTTGTTCCTAGGTGAGATCATGCATGTGAATGGCAATTCTATCCTTCTCCTCCTGCGGATGACGTGTGCTGACAACTACACAAAGCAGTAACAGTAGCATAAGTTCAACGTACAATTGCGAGCGACAACAAGAAGAAGATGAGAGCAAGCAAACTAACACTTGAATTGGTCGCCTAGCTGCGTCACCTCGCCAAGCAGATACTGCTCCCGGGCGGCGGATTTTTCCGCCTTCGACTTCCATACATCCGCGTTACCGCGGAGCATGGGCAACTCGCGCTCCAGCTGCTTCACGCGGTCACGCAGTCGCGAAAGTAGCGACAACTCATCTACTCTGGAACGCGGCGGTACCATAGTACCATCAAGAGTCGGCGAGTCCTAAGTTTCCCTCAAAGGATCACTCGATGTACCCTACCACAAGTCAAGATAGAAGCAAATAAGGCGACCAAGTCAACACAATGACAAAGGATTCAAATGCATTCAAGACTAGTAAAAGTATCAGCAGATACACTCGCCAGCAGACACGTTCTTAAACAAAAGGACATAAGCTAATTAACTATTACAAAAGCTAACTAAGGAGCAGCTGGCTTCTTCGACTTCGACGGCCTCGGGGGCTTCATCGATTCTGTGGCAGTGTCAGATGCCACTGACTTTCCGCCAGCCCCTGATGCCGCCGCTTTCGCCGCCTTCTTGACGCGATGCAGCTCCTCAGAATACTTTGCAACAGTATTTATCAACTGAGGCCCATATTTGCCACATGCAGTCGCGAAGGCAGCAAAGACTACCTGCTGGTCGTCCGCGCTAATAGGCATCGCCTTCGACACCGTGCCAGGGTCAATCACGACTCCGTGGGCCTGCACCATGGCAAGTGACATGGACGCGCTAGCCCAGCGAAGTGAGTTCTTGAAGCTGGCAGGCACACCTCCAGCGAGTGACTCCACCAGCTCGTCTATATTCTCGACTAGCTCCGCCTTGGGCATCAGCTCCTCCCGAAGGCGACTGAGTATGCTTTTGGCCTTGGAGAGCATGTCCTGCACAGCGATGTTGCGGTCTTCGACTGCTGACAGTGCACCCGCCAGAGCGTCATCACGACGAAGGGCCTGCGGGTCAAAGCTTAAATCGCCAACATTTGTACATAAATTCACACATGGACAAAAACATCAAGCGCCAATGGCAAAAACATTCGAAGCAGAGAAGGATAACAACATCCACAAGCAAAGTACCTGAAAGGGCCTTAGCAATTGAGAGCAGTTGTTCCTCGAACAACTTCTCCCTGGATGCGAAGGAGGCACGCAGATCCTCTTCGCGCCTTTGCGCCTCGTCACGCGCAGCGATTGCTTCGTCGCGACCCTTCACAGCCGCGGCGAGGGTCTTTTCCATGGTGGCAGCATTGCGCAGGAGAGCGTTATGTTCGTCTACAAACATAAAGGGATTGACTATCAGTCGACCGTATTAAAAAGGAGACAAAGAAGCAGAAGAAGTGCAAGACACTCACTTTCAACCACACGATGACGCGTCTCCAGCATCGCATGCTGGCGACCCATCGCAAGCACTTGCTCCGCCAAGTGCGCGGCTTATTTCACAAGGAGATATCGCACAAAACAGAATCAGCAGAGGCAATATATAATATTGACTGCAACACCAAAAAGGAGAAAAACTACACTCACAAGGCTCTCCTCCAATGACTCCGAAGATGTCTGTTGTACCGTCATCCGGGCAACCATTTGATGCTCCCCTGCATGAGGAGAACTGGAAGAGTTGTGCCCGGAGTGGGCTGCCAATGGAGGGGAAGGAGCGCGCTCGACCTCTTCCTTGGCCCTTGAGGTCGCGACTCCCGATTCCTTCAAAAACTGGACGTCGCCCGAAGATGACGACGCCTCTTAACTGCAAGACAAAAACCATATCAAGATAAAGTAAACCCAGAGACGAGCCATCAAGAGCAAAAACAGAGAAGAGCAAATCGACTAAGAAAACTTACCAATCAAACTTGTTAAAGTCAAAAGTGGCTCCCCCCGACTCTGACGAAGACTCCTTGGGCAGTCGCATCTTCTTGCGAGAAGATGGTACCACGGCGCTCACAGGAATGGCAGGAATTGGCGACTCTGCACCAACACCCGTACCTTCTGGAGTCGAAGGATACGACACATCGGAATCCTCGCTGCGAGAACGCTTGCGAGTATCCGGACTACCGAACTCGGGGGCTTCCTCCTCCGCATTAGAAGGGACGGTCGACTCCGACTCGTCCTCTTCCAAAGTCTCGCGAGGGATAATCCCCTCAGGTAGAGGGGGCATACAAGGTGACACCGCCCAATCCTGCACACAAGCAACACATTTCAGCAAACAACAAGTAAATAATAGAAAAGCAATCGATAAATTTAGCTACTGCGTAGCACAAACTATACCTCAGGAGGAGGGTTCGAAGCATCAAATGGAGGAACAACTGGCTCACTAGGGAGCACATCCTTGACGGTGTATTTCGTGACCAGTCGAACCCTCTTGTCCACCTCACTCGCGGAGATGCCATCAGCAGACACGTGAGTGGCATCATCAGCGCTAGCCCACTGAAACATGGGGTGGACCCTGGCTTGCAGGGGCTGGACGCGACGGCGCAGCCAAGTGCGAATGAGGGCGCAGCCTCCCTCCTCTTTGCCAATGTGACTCTCGAGGTCGTAGACGCGCTGGTACAACACATCTGTCTCCGCGGACTCGCCAGGCATGACTACATTCTTCCAGGAGCGCATCCTTTTGCATGGTGTCGTGGGATCGAAGGGCGCGAGTCCGAAGTGCTCACCGTTAGCCTTCTCATCGCGAATGTAGAACCATTTGTCCCTCCAACCTTGGACGGACACCGTGAGCTTGATATCGAAGTAGGTGGCAGATGGGTCGACGTGGATTCCGCAACCACCTACATCGTAGACTAAAGAACCAGACGCAGATTGGCGCTTCAATTTGAAGAGGCGCTTGAAGAGGCCGAAGTGTGGCTCGATTCCGAGCCAGCACTCGCAGAGAGTGATGAAACAAGAGATATGGAGAATCGAATTCGGGGACAGCTGATGGAGCTGAAGCCCGTAGAAACAAAGGAGACCCCTAAAGAAGGGGTGAAGAGGCAAGGAGAGACCACAAATGATGAATGCTAAAAACATCACTCGGAAACCAGCGGGAGGAACAGGAATTGTCTCACCGCCGGGGACGCGCGTGTCGGTGACTGCGCCGGATAGCACTCCATCTTAACGAAGAAGGCGCAGATCCGACGAGTTGATGATGGAGGGGCGCCACACACCATTCATGACGCGAGTGCCTGCGGCCTTCTTCTTCCCGCCAGCGGCGGTGCTGGTGCCCGCAGCGGCGGAGCCGCCCTTCTTCTTCACCGCGGCAATAGTGGCCGCGGATTCAGCCGCAGCGCCTCCTTTCTTCTTCCCCATTGCGCGGCGGCGATGCGAGCGAAGGAAGTAGCTCGGAAACGAGCAGAGCTGGTCCAGCGTCACGAAAGAAACGGGCGCAGGGAAAAGCAGAGGAGCAGCGGCAATGATGTTGGGGGGATACCCCCGGGTAGGGTCACTCCAGGGTATAAGTGCCGAGTTAGACGAGGGTCGGCAAGGTCAAAGCGGATGCTGGCCGAGTCACCTCAAGGCAGGCCGGATCACGGAGTAACCCGGGCCAGGGGGGACGCCTAACATTGTCTCGTCCGACTTAAGGAGTAAGTCGGAAATGCTTGTCTAACTTATATGCAGGAACAGGTGTGGCTGGATCTACTGTGATCCGGATCCTCGCTTGGCTTCTAGGAGAAGGAAGGAATCTCTTTGGTAAAAAAAGAAGGTCCGGTGCGTACTGGGTGAGCGAATAAAGCAAGGGAAGGACCATCGGATCGTGGCCAACAAGGGTGACGACGCTCATGTCGGCTGACGCGGGCGCCGTAGAGGCTACGTCGCTAAAGCAAGGGTGACGCGGGGGAAAAGCACCCCTGTCGGGTTACTACTTTGGGAGGGGGCATATTCTTAGGAATATACCTCCACGTATGCCCTAGGCCAGGACCGAACCACCTCTATATAAGGGGGGGTTAGGGTTCTGGTAGGGGGGTTGAGTTTTTCTGGGATACTGGTGGGCAGAATTCTTGTGGGTTGAGCACCAGTGGATCTAGGGTTCTTGGGCTAGTTAGTAGGCAAGAGTAAGAGAGTTTCTTCTTCCTCCTCTTGTCAATACAGCTCAAGGAGCACTTGTAATCCTGGAGATAGAACATCAATACCAAGCTTCTGTGTAGAGAATCACTCTACTATCCCTCCCTGGATTCCCCTAGCGTGTATTAGTCCCCACCTTTAGCCTATCCATGGTATCTGCCGTGACACCACCACGACAGTTGGCGCCCACCGTGGGGCTAGCGACGCTAGCAGGGGTGAAGATCCGGATGAGAAACCTCATCGGCACCGGCGAACGCATCGTCTCCGGGCTCGTTCAGCGCTTTGGAGCGCTGGACTACGTCAGCGACAACGCTGGCTGCTTCGGCACGCGCCCCCTTCCGCGCAACGGCATCTTCGTCAAGCTCGGTGCGCACAAGGTCTACGTTGCTGTGGACGTGTCTTGCGTTCATCCGCGTCGCGTCGTAGATGCGGGAGAACTACCCCTCACCGTGGCTCGCGGGACGCGTATCGCTCGCTCCCCGGACCATGCAGAAGTGATGATGACTGCGCCAGGCGCGTGCACGAGCAAGGATCCGGTGCCAGACCCGGAGGTAACGCCTAAGGCACCGAGGAAAGCTAGGGGTCCTCCGCTAGAGAGGCCTGAGAACGTGCTGAGGGAAGCTATGGATAGCTTGGCAAACCCGGTGGCAGCAGTGGTAGATCCGGCTCAGGCACAGGCCGAGCTAGAGGAAACCCAGCAAAAGATACTAGAGGGTGCAAAGAAAATAGCAGCGGCTCAGCAGTCATTGAATATGACGCTGCGTGAGTACGTGAAGGCAAACAAGGTTGATGCAGTAAGGGTAAAAGGAAAAAATCTCATGAGTGAGATGAACAGAGAAGGTGATGATGGACCAGAAGGGTCAGAAAACTATCTGTCTGTGGGGTTGCCGAAGTATAGTACCCTGGCGAAGAACCTCAGAGCAGCAGATGCCGCAGCGTCCGAGCTAGAGGGTCTGACGGGTGAAGCCCGTCAAAGACAGCACGACCGGGTTAACGAGCTGGTTCGGATCGCGAACAGGCAGAACGAGGAGCTGCTAAGAGGTAACCCGGAGAGAGTTGGAGCTTCTAAGATCGTCCATTCAGCGATGGGTAACCCGGAGAAATCCGCTGGAGCCGCATCATCGCCTCATGGTGGCCCAAGGAGAGAGGAGGTAGTAACCTCGGGTAGACAGAACAAGCAGATCGTTCCGTATGACCCAACGCGTGCGGGAAAAGAAAAAGATATGCGGAAAAATGATGATCGATGAAGTGTGAGCCGAGGTGAAGCTGGCCGAGGTAATCACGACCAAGGCAATGCCGGTCAAGGGAATGCTGCCAACGACAATGCCGGACAGCGAAACTCAGCAGGAGCGGGTCAACCGCAGCAGCAGAATATACCAAGGCAAGAGCAAAGTGCCAGCCGAGGTATACAACAGAGAGGAGCACAACGAGAGCAAGACCGATACAATGACGGAGACTCGGAGATGATGAATGCGGGATACGCAAGACCGGACTATCATGTGATAGGGTCGAGATTGGGAAGCAGGGATTTGATGCCGGATGATGCCAGGTTAAAGCTGGATCGCCTGTATAGGTCAGAATAGATCGAATGTCAAGGTCCTCCGGGTCCAGCGTGCTTTGGACCCCGGATCATGAAGGAACCGCCAGTACCCAACTTCCAATTGCCTAGGGGCACGAAGACGTGGCAGTACCAAGCCGGAGGATTGGCTGATAAACTATGCTACGGCTGTGAAAATTGCAACTGGCAACTTGAGATGGGCTGTACGATACGTACCCCAGATGTTGGAAGGTCCAGCTAGGGTATGGCTGAATAATTTGCCACCCGGAAGCATCAATTGCTGGATAGATTTTGAAGAAATGTTTATCAGCAACTTCTCAAGTACATATCAGAGACCGAATAGACCGCAGACCCTAGCGATGTGCAAGCAGAGATCTAACGAAACGGATCGTGAATTCTTGACCCGGTGGTGTACCGTGAGAAACTCATGTGAGGGAGTCATAGAGTCACAGGCTATAGCATGGTTCACACAAGGGTGCAGATATGGCAGCAAGTTGTGGATGAAATTGCAAAGGAAAATGCCAGTCACGTTGGCAGAGATGATCCGGATCACGGATTCATATGCTTTGGGTGACCCGACTCAACCCAGGATCGCGTCGAACGAGTCAAATGAGGAGTACTATCAGAGGGACGGAGCCGGGTCATCCCGAAGGAACGATTACAGGGGAAAAAGGAGAGACGATAGACCGGATCATCGGTATAGTTCGCAACAAGTTGCAGCAGTGAATCAAGATCAACCCAGAGCAGGGAGCAACCAACACCAGAAAACGGGAGGGCAATGGACTCCTCGAAATGATGGCAAGAAAATGTGGACTCCGGAGCAGAAGAAGCAATGGCAAGAAAAGAAAGACCGTCCGAGGTATACCTATGAGTCAATGTTGGACCAGCCGTGTAAGTTTCACACGCCAAATTCGAACAGCCTGGCGGGTCACACAACGAGGAAATGCGAGTGCATGCGTAAGATAGAACAAGGTGGTTCGGGGAATGCTCAGGCACCCCGGAATGATCAACCTCGGCAGGAGTTACCCCGGCAGCAATTGCTCTCCGGAGCAAACACGCAACAACTAATGTTGCCTCCCCCTCCGCCGAGGTATGACAACAATGAGAGAAGGGATGCAGTGCATCAGGTGGAAAACCAGCAACAACCGGATCAGAGATACTCTGGAAACAAGGGAAGGAATGAGTACAGGGAACATCACCAGAGCTATTGTGTGTTCACAACAGAGGAAACAGATAGGAAGAGCTTGCAGCACCGACATATGGAGGTTAACGCGGTTATGCCTGCAGTGATGAGGTACATGCCTTGGTCGGACCAGGAAATCACCTGGAGCGTCAAAGATCATCCCAAGCTTATACCAAGTCCAGGCTCGTACGCACTAGTGTTAGTTCCGACATTCATTGGACCGAACATTAACGTGAGGTTCTCCAAGGTACTGATCGACAATGGCAGTAGCATTAACATCATGTATGCGGATACGATGCGCAAGTTGGGCATCTCGGAGAACATGCTCTAGGCTACAAGAACAACTTTCCATGGCATCGTACCAGGCATCTCCTGTGAGCCCATAGGCAAAGTCCGGGTCGACGTGCTATTCGACACGAGGGATAACTGCCGAACTGAGAATCTGGAGTTTGAAGTGGTGAACTTGGAAAGCGCGTATCATGCATTACTCCGGAGACCAGCACTGAGCAAGTTCATGGCGAGTTGCCATGTTAGTTATCTGAAGATGAAGTTGCCCGGGCCAAATGGAGCAATTACTATCGCTCTATTGAGTGCGCCTCAGCCGGGTCTAACCTAGCCGAGTCACTTGTAATTGCACAAGAGAAAAGAAAAATCCAAGAGGTGGCGGCATTAGCTCAGTCCGCGCAGCAGTATATGCCGGCGTTAAGTAACCCGCATGGAAGCGTTTCGTTTCAAGCCGCAAAGGACACCAAGAAGATTCCAGTGGATAACATGTTTCCGGAGCATACCGTAACAATTGGTGCCGGGTTAACTGACAAATAGGAAAGCGAGCTCGTCAACTTCCTCCGTGAGAATCGGGATATTTTTGCTTGGTCCACACAGGACTTGCAAGGTGTTCCGAGGGAGTTGGCCGAGCACGCTTTGAACGTAAGACCCGGAGCAAGGCCGGTGAAGCAACCTCTCCGACGCTTCGCCGAGAATAGGAGAAAGGTCATTGGTGACGAAATAGCTTGGTTGCTAGCAGCAGGATTTATCATGGAAGTGTTGTATCCGGATTGGCTCTCTAATCCGGTGCTGGTAGAAAAGAAGAAGGATGATCCGAACGTGGCGGTGGTTTGGCGTATGTGTATCGATTACACGAACCTGAACAAGGCGTGTCCAAAAGACCCATTTCCACTACCGAGGATAGATCAGGTCATCGACTCTACCGCGGGATGTGAACTATTGTCATTCATCGACGCCTATTCTGGTTTCCACCAGATACCTCTGAACCCAGATGATCAAATAAAAACTGCCTTTATTACCCTGTACGGGGCTTATTGCTATCGCACTATGCTGTTTGGTTTACAAAATGCAGGTGCAACGTACCAAAGATGTATGCAAAAATGTTTACACGATCAAATAGGTCAAAACGTACAAGTCTACGTGGATGATGTGGTTATCAAGACCAAGGAAAGCGCAACGCTCCTTGACGACATAAGGTAAACATTCACGAACTTGAGGAGGTTCCGGATGAAACTTAATCCGGAGAAATGTACCTTCGGTGTCCCGGCTGGGAAATTACTCGGATTTCTCGTCTCCAGCCGAGGTATCGAGGTTAATCCAACTAAGATTCGAGCCATCGAACGAATGAAGCTGCCGAAGTGTCTCAACAATGTCCAGAAGTTCACTGGGTGCCTGGCCTCGTTGAGTCGGTTTGTATGTCGGTTGGGAGAAAAGGCACTGCCTCTCTACCAACTCATGAAAAAGTCAGATAAATTCGTTTGGACGCCGCAGGCCGATGAAGTGACCACTTAAAAAAGATGTTGGCCACTGCACCGGTGCTAGCTTGTCCACTATCAAAGGAGCCAATGTTGCTCTACATAGCCGCAACCAACCGAGTTGTAAGTGCAGTGATTGTAGTGGAGCGGGATGAAGAGGGTAAGTCGGTGCAGAGGCTAGTGTATTACTTGAGCGAGGTATTGTCTGCCTCAAAACAGAACTACCCACACTTTCAAAAGGTGGCATACGATGTTTACATGGCGGCAAAGAAGTTAAAGCACTACTTTGAGGAGCATCCCATCAAAGTGATATGCGAAGCCCCCATATCTGAGCTAATGGGTAAGAAGAACGCGAATGGCAGAATTGCGAAATGGGTAATTGAGCTAGCACCTTACGCACCCCAGTATGATAGGAGAGAAGCAATCAAGTCTCAGGCGGTGGCAGACTTTTTCGTGGATTGGGCCGAGGTACAATACGAACCACCGCCACCAGATCCGAACTACTGGAGGATGCACTTTGACGGGTCGAAAACCAAAACCGGATTAGGTGCCGGGGTTGTGCTTACCTCGCCAAAGAAGGATCAGCTCAAGTACGTATTGCAGATCCATTTCACGGCATCAAACAATGTCGCTGAGTACGAGGCTCTTGTGCATGGTCTCAAAGTGGCAAAGGAGATTGGCATACGTTGGATAATATGCTTTGGCGACTCGGATCTAGTAATACAGCAAGTGTGCGGAGTGTGGGATGCCCTGGATCCAAACATGGCACTATACAGATTTCATGTGCAGAAGATCTCGGGTTACTTTGAGGGATGCGAATTTCACCATGTACCTCGCGTGGAAAATGAAGCTGCCGACATGCTGTCAAAGCTCGAATCGACCCGACAGGCAATTCCACCGGGCATAGCATTAGAGCACCTCAGAAAACCATCTATCAGGCCGTCCCCAGGAACCGACTCAATCTATGTCCCGGAAAACGCAGAATCCGGAGCTGAGCCCATGGACATTGACATGGGAGGTAGCACGCCGAACTCGGGGACTACCTCGGCAAACCCGGGGACTGCCTCAGTAGACCCGGGGGCTACCTCGCTAGACCCGGGGACTATTCAGCGTGATCCGGCTGAAGTTATGCCGGTGGATCAGATGGAAATTGATGAGGAGATGTTCCCTACGCGAGCGATACCAGCTTGGGCACTGCCTATATACCAATTCTTGAAAGATGGAACCTTACCCACTGAGGAAGTGCTAGCCAGGCAAACTCAGAGGAGATCCAAAGCTTACACAATCATCAATTCTGAGCTATACAAACGGAGTGTAACCAATGTCCTCTAGCGGTGTGTTGACCAGGAAGAAGGACTTAACATCCTCCGAGATATACACCAAGGAGAATGCGGGCATCATGCCTCATCCCGGGCCTTAGTGGCAAAGGCGTTCTGGCATGGATTCTACTGGCCAAGTGCCTTGGAGCAAGCAGAAGATCTGGTGAGAAAATGCAATGGTTGTCAAAGGTACGCCACCAAGACACATATGCCTATGTCGGAACTCAAAACCATACCAATTACATGGACATTTGCTGTGTGGTGCTTGGATATGGTTGGCCCGTTCAAACCAGCAAGAGGAAACATGACACACATCTTGTTCATGGTGGACAAGTTTACAAAATGGAACGAAGTGAAGCCTATAAGAAAATGTGATGGAGCTACAGCCGTGACGTTTCTCAAAGACATCATCTTGAGATACGGTTATCCACACGGCATTATAACTGACAATGGAACGAATTTCGTGGAAGGAGCATTTGCGTGCTTTTGCCGAGACAAGAAAATCCGACTCGACGTAGCCTCGGTAGCCCACCCCGCATCGAATGGACAAGTGGAAAGATCCAACGGATTAGTGCTATCCGGGATAAAACCCCGGCTCATTGAGCCGCTGCAAAGATCAGCGGGGTGCTGGATAGAAGAACTACCAGCGGTATTGTGGAGTTTAAGAACAACTCCGAATCGATCAACAGGCTACACGCCGTTCTTTCTGGTATATGGGGCAGAAGCTGTATTACCAGCCGACATAGAGCATGATTCGCCTAGGGTCACCCAATACACAGAAGCCGAAGTGCAAGAAGCCCGGCAAAATGATGTTGATCTGCTGGAAGAAGCGAGAGAACTGGCACTGTCCAGATCCGCCATATATCAGCAAAATCTCCGACGCTATCATAGCCGGAAAGTGTGCCCCCGAGTCTTCCGGGAAGGCGATCTGGTGCTCCGGTTGGTACAGCGTACCACTAGCATGCATAAATTATCCCCCCATGGGAAGGACCATTTATTGTGAGCAAAGCATTGCACAATGATTCCTACTATCTTATAGATGCGAAGCTACAGGAAAAGAACAAGGCGGACAAGTCCGGAGAGGAATCGAAGCGACCATGGAATGTAGCACTACTTCGTCCCTTCTACACTTAGCTAAGAAGTGTATGTATCCGAGTCATCTCATATGTCAGTATGTATGTCGGCAATGAGCTTATCAATGAAATAGTGGAGCCTCGAGCAGTAACTCGGGGACTGCCTTAATAAACAGTTGTTGTTACTTTTTATGCGCTAGCTGGAATAAGTCGTTCTACTTAACCCGGATTAGTAATGTGTGAGCACCAAAAACCCAACCCTTGGACTTGCTGCTGTCCAACAAGAATTGGCTTCATGGCAAGCAAGGGAACAAGTTTGGAATTGCGTAGCACATGAAAAACCACTAAGGAAACGAACTTATTCCAGCTAACGTTTGTTCTTTTTCGGACTAACCCCGTATTTACTTTCAAGTTAATATGTTGAATTATTTTGAGTCAAGACTCAAAGTTTCTCAGTATTGTTAAAACGATTCTTGAAGCTCGGATTCCTAAGTCGTAAAACCGAATCAAGGTAGACACGGATCGAGCCGGAGAATTGGACGAACAAGAAAATGAAACTCGGGGACTACGCCCAAGTTAATCCGACATACAAGCATAGTAGCAAAATATCATGTATTCAGCATACAATTGCACCCGGCATACCGGGGATCTGATAAATTTTCAAGTTTTTTCCACTAAGGAGCGGCAGGAGGAGGAAGTTCGGCGTCATCATCACTATCTTCAATATCTGAAGCAGCATCTTCTCCATCCTCGCCCGACCCATCCTCCACGTTCTCCATCTGCTCCTCCTCGCCGGACTCCAGAAAGCTCGGCCCCTCAACCCAGTCATGGATGGGAGAATATTCGACAAGGCTGTAGGCGCAAGCCTGGCGCCGAGCTACCCACTCCGGATCATCAGTCCATTTGGATCCATTGCGCCAGCGTGTGAGGAGGCTCATGTCGATCTTCTCGTACCACGTAAGGATATGATGGAGGAGGGTATCTGCTGCGGCACGCCCGGCGGATTCTCTCCAAAGATCAAGCTGTGTCTCGATTTCCAATAGCTTCTCAGCAAGGAGTGTGATCCTTTTCGGAGCGCTCTCGCTTGGCTAGAAAGTGTTGTAGATCCGAACCGCAACGTCGAGGAGATCTTTCCCATAGTTCTTGATGGTTTCCACCCGAGTTGACACGCTGACCAACAGGTCCTCCATGTCTAAGGGGACGCTCTCACCATCAGGAGCGATGGGAGTACCCCTCTCTCGGCCGAATTTGGCAATGGCAGCACTAGCGATGGGAGTACCCTCCGGAAAGTGATCTGAAAATAAGGAAAGGGGAGATGCTGAAGCAAAGGCATGTGAGCTAATCCGGAAAACTATGTCGGATAAGGGGAAGAAACTTACGTGAGATATGGCGATGGATCCGGGTCAAATCCTTGATACAACTATCGTGTCTCTGGCGAAGTTGTTCAAACTCAGCGAGCGCCGACCCAAGCTGGACCTCGGATTCCTTGAGCAGGTCCTGGTCCTTGGAGATCTGGAGGGTAAAATGCTCACGTTCTTCGGTGAAGTTCTGGCCAAATTTTTGGAGCTCGGTTCTGTGTTGGGCCTTCATCTTCTCCATCTCGGCCTTGAGTTTGGCTATTTCGTCGTCCTTGGTCCGGAGGAGGGCAAGCTCATCATTCTTCTTATTCAGCTCGGCTTGATGCTGTCCTGCTTGTTCGAGAAAATGTAGCATCATATCAGGCACGGGCACACTATCCTCAAGCGATGCTGAAATAGTATGTTGACCCGGCAAAGCCGAGGAGTGAATGTTTGCGAGCCAAGGAGAAGAAGAAATGGAAAACACAACAAGGTTGGGTGAAAGAGGACATACCTCGGATTTCCTCCAAGTTCTTCCGCATAATTTTGTTTTCAGCCTCCACCCCAGCTGCAAAAAACCGAATGAGGAGGTTAGTCCAGCGGAAACAAGTGAAACAGAGAGGTGTTGAGGGAGGAAATTACCCCTCTTTTCATGCTCCGCGCCAAGTGCAACATGTTTTACGCGCAAGATCTTGTGGGTATCAAGCAGGCACTGAAATTCGGCGCTCCGACGATTTGTAGTTACCTGACAAAGGTACAAAAGTGTAAAAATAGTTTGTTGCATATTTGAAGTGTACAAGATCCGGGACAAGCGGAACTTAACCCGGCTCTAGGTGTGTGCATATTCGAAGTGTACAAGATCCGGGCCAAGTGGAACTTAACCCGGCTCTAGGTGTGTGCATATTCGAAGTGTGCAAGATCCGGGCCAAGCGGAACTTAACCCGGCTCTAGGTGTGTGCATATTCGAAGTGTGCAAGATCCGGGCCAAGCGGAACTTAACCCGGCTCTAGGTGTGTGCATATTCTAAGTGTGCAAGATCCGGGCCAAGTGGAACTTAACCCGGCTCTAAATGTGTGCATATTTGAAGTTTACATGCAGCTACGTTGATCTTCTAATGAGCATCCGGCCGAGTAACAAGTTACTCCACCGGAGGCTCGGGGACTAATGGTTATTATCTAAAGCATGTAAAGAAGAAACGACGTACCTCCATCATTCGCCCAGCGAGGTTAATGGCCTTGGCGGCGGTATTCATCTGAGCGGAAAATTCAGCGGGGCCGAACTTTTCCGGGAGATCGTCATTGTAGACGAACTCCGCCTTATTCCAGTTCATGACGAACTCGATAAGGCTCGGAGGGTACCGTTCGCCAGTGGGCATGTGGGGTGCCACCAAGCCCTTTGTGTGAGCTTCCTTCCTCTCAATCAGGGCAAGAGCTGGGCTGGTGTGAAGAACCATCTGCTACGAATCGGCTAGCTCGGCAGGAGGATCCGTCGCTGCTGGTGACTTCTTCGGAAGCATTGACGACAAGGTTCGCTGCCCGGCCTCGACGGAGGTAGACTTGCCTTTGGCTTGCTGGGAGGATGTGACCATAGTGGATTTGCCCTTGGAAGCTGCTAGAGTGGTTCCTCGCCGAGCTTGGGATGACTCGGACGAGGCATACGAACTTGGCACGGGAGCTTTGGTAGCAGGACTGGGAGCTGCTGTTGGTTTCTTTGGAGCCGGGATAGGCGCTGGTTCGGTGGCTGGTGCTGGAGCTGCTGCTGGTGCTGGAGTTGCGGTAGACTTGGTGGTTGCTGGTTGCGGCAATGCCGAAGTGGCGGACGCCGTTGCCTCGGCCGATCTGACCCCTCCCGATCTGAGGTCGCGTTCCTCTGGAGGAGGTACTACGGAACCCGGAGCGGCCGCAGAGCCCTCCGGAATAGGGCTCAGCGGGCGTGACTCGTCGTCACGAGGAGGGGAAGGACCGGACCGAAGGGGAGAAGAGATGCTCGATCCGCTCTGAGGGACCTCCACAGGATCCCTGCAAAAGAAAATAATGTCAGGAGTGAAATTACCCCAATGCAGGGAGAAGTGTGTTGTGCAGTGAAAAATGACTTACGCATCCAAGGTCTCGGCCTCCTTAGGTTTCCGGGCCCTCCGTGCCGGGGCTTTGCCTGCCCGTTTGGAGGCAGTCTTGTCTCCGGCCTTCTTTTGCCTTTTGGTAGGCTAAGAAGGTTCGGAAGAAGAACTTGACGCGGATCCGCGCTTCTTCTTCGACGCCACCGGAACAGGCTCGCCCGTGGCAAGTGGAGGATCCTCGTGGATGTGCCCACCGGGGTTAGCTGATGCCGGGAAGGCAAAAGAAAGAGGGACAGCCTCAACGGGTTCAATCATGTCGATATCCGAGTCATCCTCATCGTCGGGCCAATCTCTAAGAGAAGAGAATTTACCGCTGGGTCGTTTGGTAGCGTCGGTTGTGGGGAGGAACATCTCCTGGTCCGGCTCCTCCTCATCCGGGATTTCTCGGTCCGGGGCCCACTTAAGGGTCGGATCAGTACCATCCTCGAGGGTTTGCTGGAGAAACAACTGAGAAAAAAGCACAAGGAGCAGAGTCAAAAATATGATAAGAACCGACACGTAATTGATCCGAAATAAGTTTACCCCGTGAAGCTTACCGCGGGAGGGAGCCTATCACGGCAGTAACGCTCGATTCCCCATGTCCATTCGGTGGAAAAATCCTTATGGGTGGTGAAAAGAGCCTTGACCCGGCGGAAGATCTCCGTGTTGCTCAACTCGAACGAGGAGGTTCGGTTGGGGTCGCGGCTGAAGCTCATGTGGCACAACTTGTGAGTGCGCCGCTGGAGGTGAGAGATTCGGTTGCGCACGAATGTGATCATGGCATCTTCGTTGTGCAATCCGAGCTTCTTCAGCTCCGCGAACCTTTTGTGGACTTGGTTGGCCAGAGCTGTAGGTTTTTTGGCGACCTCCTCCTAGAAATCCGTGTCCGGGGGACCCAGAGCGTAGGGCAGAAACCGGATCAAGTCTTCGGTGCCTTTGTTCCGGACGTAGAAGAAGGTCCGGGCCCATCCTTTGCAGGAGTCAAGCCCGGTGACCCAGGGAAAGATTGAAAATCTTCGGGGCGAGATCGAGGCAGCTCCGAACTGAGTGAGCTGCTTGTCCTCCGACTGAACGTGAATGTTGGGGACGACGTTGCGACGGAGGCCGAAGAACCGGATCCACAGCTCCTTCGTGGGCCATAGTCCGGTGTAGCCCTCGATCGAAGAGACGAAAGCAGACAAAGAGGTGATGGCATTCGCCGGGAGATGATGTGGTTACAAGTGATAGGTGCGGACCCAGTCCCGGAAGAAATCACTCACCAGAAGACCAAATCCCTGTTGGAAATGGGATAGGAAAACAACGAACTCACCCGGATTGGGTGATGGGGCCAATTCCGAGGAGGGGAGACGAGCGGCGACGCCGGCGGGAATGCGCCGGGTCCGGTAGAGCCAGTCGATGTCGTCCTGGCAGACCCACGAACCGGCCCACGCGCCTCGGTCCGCCGCGCCGGCGTCCTCCTCCATCTCCTGCTCGACGATGATGAGCTCCTCCTCCGTCATCTCGAATCCGCTGTCCTTGCTGGAGCTAGCGGCGGTGGGGCTCTGCGGTCTAGATTGACGAGGACCCGTGGCTAAGCAGTTGTGCGGCGGTGGCTGTGGTGCGGAGGCACGGAGGAGGTGCGGCAGCGGCGCTGCTGCAACGGGCACTGGCGGCGGCGCGGTCGCGAGGAAGAAGAAGAGGAACGGGCAAAGGGGCGCGGAGATGGAAAAGTGCTAAGGGACGCGCCCCTCCCCTATTTAACTGCACCCAGTGATCGATGAGTGGGATTGTGCTGCGCCGGAAAGCCACACGGTGTGGCCGTGTATCATCGGCACTAGCCAATCAGAGAGAAGCCACACCATGGGCCACAGAGTAAAAATGATCCCATGACACGACGTGCAGTTGCGGTAAACGAGGAGACAGGCGTGACGTAACCCACGCATAGTAATCACTGACAGTTACTGCGGCGGTTACTGTGCAGGCCCTTAAAATGAGGCAACATAATGATTAACCTTTACGTAGGTTGGCGTATGAGAGAAGGAAGCAAGGCCCGGATACAAGCCACAATGGTAACCCGGCCGGCAAGAGAAAACTTGAAGTGTGCAAAGGGAAAGTAAAACCATAGGATCTGAGCCAAAGTGGTGACCCGACCGGCAAGTGAAAACTTGGAGCGTGAGAAGGGAACGTAAATCCATATAATCCGAGACAAGAAGTTAACCCGGAACTAAGCCTCCGAGGCTCGAATATGAATGAACCTGATGTGGCCTTAGCGACCAAGGCCGCTAAGACCGCACCAGCTTCGGGGACTAATGTTGGGGGGATACCCCCGGGTAGGGTCACTCCGGGGTATAAGGGCCGAGTTAGCCGAGGGTCGGCAAGGTCAAAGCGGATGCTGGCCGAGTCACCTCAAGGCAGGCCGGATCACGGAGTAACCCGGGCCAGGGGGGACGCCTAACGTTGTCTCGTCCAACTTAAGGAGTAAGTCGGAAATGCTTGTCTAACTTATATGCAGGAACAGGTGTGGCCGGATCTATTGTGATCCGGATCCTCGCTTGGCTTCTAGGAGAAGGAAGGAATCTCTCTGGTCAAAAAAGAAGGTCCGGTGCGTACTGGGTGAGCGAATAAAGCAAGGGCAGGACCACCGGATCGTGGCCGACAAGGGTGACGACGCTCACGTCGGCTGACGCGAGCGCCGCAGAGGCTACGTCGCTAAAGCAAGGGTGACGCGGGGGAAAAGCACCCCTGTCGGGTTACTACTTTGGGAGGGGGCATATTCTTAGGAATATGCCTCCACGTATGCCCTAGGCCAGGACCGAACCACCTCTATATAAGGGGGGTTAGGGTTCTGGTAGGGGGGTTGAGTTTTTCTGGGATACTGGTGGGCAGAATTCTTGTGGGTTGAGCACCAGTGGATCTAGGGTTCTTGGGCTAGTTAGTAGGCAAGAGTAAGAGAGTTTCTTCTTCCTCCTCTTGTCAATACAGCTCAAGGAGCACTTATAATCTTGGAGATAGAACATCAATACCAAGCTTCTGTGTAGAGAATCACTCTACTATCCCTCCCTGGATTCCCCTAGCGTGTATTAGTCCCCACCTTTAGCCTATCCATGGCATCTGTCGTGACACCACCACGACAAATGGCGATGGAAGTGAAGGATGAACGAGAGAAGATGAGAAAATTACCGTCGCAGCGCTGCTACTTAACCCCTGGAAGATGCAATCCAACGGCTCAGAAAAACCCTACTGGACGCGTGGCAAACATCGTGTTGGACACGTGGAGAAGTGGAAGCATGAACCGTCCCTCCACTACTCCCATTACGCGTGGAAATCGAGGAGACGCAGTTAAAATAAAAGATTACGCACGCCCAGTCAAATCAAAGTCAGAGAATGGGACCCACTGCTCGTCACGTCCCGTCAAACTCGCTCACGCGGGAAACTGAGGTCATGAAATCGTCAGCACTAACGTCATCAAAGCTATGCAGCAGAGGGCTTCGACTACTTTAGTCCTTGCTCGAGTCTTCGACTCCACCAAGCACTCGGGGGCTAATCCCATAGGGAGCGCTGGTTGTGCACCCTATGATTTTCTTTTCTTTTTGCAGGAACATGGACAGTCAAAGGTAAACCCAACCATTCGAATAACGGTTCGATTATGGACATGGGTTACTCCCATAGGGAGCACCGGAAACAAATTCGACTAAAACAAGCAAGCAAAAGGCGACAGCAGTCGCAAAAGTTCTTTAGTCCCTGCCTGAGTCTTCGACTCAACCAGGCACTTGAGGGCTACTCCCATAGGAAGCACTGGTCGCGCACCCTATGATTATTTGTACAAAAAACTGTGTGTTGATAACATCCACACTCGAAACTCATGGCGACACCGCCTCATAATTTTCCCCTACAAAGAGACTGCGTCTCCTGGGTCACCCGAATCGTCTCCGCGATGATAAAATTCGGATGCCCCGATTACGGCGTGAAGGTAAGACCTGAATAAGGCCTGGCAACGCATTAACTGTGCACTACCAGAAATGTATCCGTGCCTATAGGTACGATGAACATGCCGTGACAGACGCGTCGAGTGCTCACACCCATATAACTAGAATTCGACTCCTGTATGACCTCCGCGGCTTGAGTCGAATTACGCTAGCACTTTTCCGGATTCGAGTCCGGGGACTCGAGTTCGAGTAGATTGCGTTGTTTCACCCTAAGGTGGTTAACTGATACCGATACTTCGGTTAAATCAGGCATGCACATCAACAATCCCTATGACACAAACAAAGCAGTCGAAATATAGTCATTCATGAACTCGAAAGACTTCAAATAGTCCCCAGTCGAATCTGCGATTCCACTGGACACTCGGGGGCTACTGACATGGGTATACCCTACAGGTACTCGAGCTTGGTATATACGGCCTAAATACGTAAAGGCCCACGGTGTCGCCAAGGCCCAAATGAAGGACTCGAGTAACCTATGGACTCTCGATTGCTTGAAGAACAAGAAGAAGCTAAAGATAGAAAGTTTGAAGGGGAAAACTGATACATTGCAAATGTATCTATAATTTTTGATGTTCCATGCTTGGTTTTATCCACTTTCTTGTGTTTTGTTCCAACTTTGGAGTACTTTTCATATGATTTCTTGGACTAACCTATTAACAAGAGCCACAGTGCCAGCTGCCTGTTTTCTGCTGTTTTTGGTTCCAGGAAAGTCAGAAAATGAATATTCTCAGAATTGGACGGGACAAAAGCCAAAGTGCCTATTTTTCCGGAAGGGATCAAGTGCCAGAATACGAGACGGAGAGGGGACAGGGGCCGGCCACACCACCTAGCTGCGTGGCTAGGCCTGGCCCGCGCCAGGGGGTGGTCTGGCCGACCCCAGCACCCCTCGGCCTCTCCTTCCGCCTATAAGTTGCCCTCGGGACGAAAACCCTAGGTACCCGATCAAAAATCCACGAAAGAGTCTGTAGCCGTCGTCATCTCCATCCCTAGATCGGGAGGGATCTGAAGCTCTTCTCGGCACCCTGCCGGAGTGGGGAATTCACCCTGGAGGCCTTCTTCATCACCATGCAAGCCTCCGGTGTGATGCGTGAGTAGTTCATCCTTGGACTACGGATCCATGTAGTAGCTAGATGGCTGGTTTCTCCTCCTTTGTGCTTTCATGTTTAGATCTTGTGAGCTCCGTTCATGATCAAGATCATCTATTTGTAATTCATACATGTTGTGTTTGCGGGGATCCGATGGATATTGAGATGCTATTTCAGATTGATTATTGATTCTATCATGTCTTTGTTATTTGAGATCTTGCATGCTTTCCATTGTTAGTAGCTATCTTGGCCAAGTAGATGCTAGCAACTCCAAGAGTTAGTATTTATGCTCGATAGTGGGTTCATGCCTCTGGTAATCTGGGGAAGTGATAGAAATCTCTAAGGTACTAGATTAGCTGTTGCTACTAGGGAGAAAACAACGATCCTTTGTTCATAGAACAATTGTATTGTTTACCTTACACGTAGTTCGTAAAGCAATAATCTGTTGCTTGCAACTTAATACTGGAGGGGGTTCGGATGATAACCTGAAGGTGGATTATTAGTCATAGATGCAGTTGGATGGCGGTCTTTGTATTATGTTGTATTGCCCAATCAAGTCTCAAAGGAGTCAAGATGATTAGTATATGCATGTATTGCTTTCTCGGTGTTTGTCAATTGCCCTGCTGTAATTTGTTCACCCAGCATGTTATCTATCTAAGGAGAGCCACCTCTAGTGAACTATGGATCCCGGTCCTTGTCTTTTACATACAATCTATAAACTGTTTCTGCTTTGTGTTTACTTTCTGCAAACTTTTACTTCTTTACATTCGATACGTTTAATCCTTTGTTTTCCGCAAAACACGGTGAGATTGACAACCTCATCGCAAGTTGGGGACAAAGTTCTGTGGTTGTGTTGTGTAGGTCTCCATGTTGCTACTAGCACCAGTAGTGCGCCCTGCCAAAGCTCAGCTAGTAACACCTTTGGGGTGTTTCCTTGCTCCTACTGGTTCGATTAAACCTTGGTTTCATAACTGAGGGAAACTTGCTGCTGTGCTCATCATACCTTCCTCTTGGGGTTCCCAACGAGCTCTACATCAACCACGAGCCATCAACACTTTTCTAGGCGCCGTGCATTGAGCCATCAAGCATTTTTCTGGAGCTGTTGCCGGGGAGTCAAGGACATCTTCACAAGGGGAGTCCCTCATAACCAATCTCTTTACTTTGTTGTTTTTGTTTTGCTTAGTTTCTTTTTGCCTTGTTTGCTTGTTTTGTTCTTTAAAAAACACAAAAAAATTAGTTTTACTAGTTTGCTTTCTTATTTGAAAACCCAAAAAATGACTACTCTTGAAAACACTAAGTTGTGTGACTTCACTAGCACCAACAACAATGATTTTATGAGCACACCTATTGCTCCACCTGTGGCTGAAAGTACTTTCTTTGAGATAAAACCTGCCTTGCTCAATCTTGTTATGAGAGAACAATTTTCTGGTATTGGTAATGAAGATGCTGCTTCCCATCTAAATAACTTTGTTGGACTTTGTGAGATGCAAAAGCATAGGGATATAGATGGTGATATTATTAAACTGAAATTGTTTCCTTTCTCTTTGAGAGGAAAAGCTAAAGAATGGTTGAATTCCTTAACTAGGAATAGTATTGATTCTTGGACTAAGTGCAAAGATGATTTTATTGGAAAATACTATCCTCCTGCTAAGATTATATCTATGAGAAGTGAAATAATGAAGTTTAAACAACTTGATAATGAGCATGTTGCTCAAGCTTGGGAAAGAATGAAATCTTTGGTAAAGAATTATCCCACTCATGGACTGACTGCTTGGATGATCATCCAAACTTTTTATGCAGGATTGAACTATTCTTTGAGGAACCTATTGGATTCAGCTGCTGGAGGTACCTTTATGACCATCACTTTGGGTGCTGCAACAAAACTATTGGAAAATATGATGGTTAATTATTCTGAATGGCATACTAAAAGAGCTCCACAAGGTAAGAAGGTAAATTCTGTTGAAGAAACCTCCTCCTTGAGTGATAAGATTGATATTATTATGTCCATGCTTGTTAATGGGAAAGCCCATATTGATCCAAATAATGTTCCTTTAGCTTCTTTGGTTGCTCAAGAATAGCAAGTTGATGTGAACTTCATAAGAAATAACAATTTTGGCAACAATGCTTATGGTAGCAATGCTTATAGGAACAATTTTTGTAACAACAATTATAAGCCATATCCTCCCAACAATGGTAATGCTTATGGAAAATTCTTACAACAATAATAAGAGTGCTCCCTCTAAACAGGAAGTTATGCTTAAAGAGTTTATTAGTAAACAAACTGCTTTCAATAAAACTATTGAGGAAAAACTCTCTAATGCTGAAAGGAATATAGCATCTTTGGCTGAAGCTCAATCTTCTTTGAATAAAATGGCTGCCAAACCTGAAACTAATGATAATCCCTTTGCAGCTACCAATGCTATACAAGTAAGAATTGATGAAAATGTTAGACTATTAGCTGAATTACATGCTAAGTGGGAAAGAGAAGATGAAATTGCTAGAAACATTAGTGTTTCTACTATCACCACCACTAGTGTTGAGGCTAGTAATAGTTCTACTACTTTAGATGAGAAATTTGATTTTGATCTTGATGGTTGCAATATCTCTGAAGTTATTAAGTTCCTACAAAAGCTTGCTAAAAGTCCTAATGCTAGTGCTATGAACATGGCCTTTACAAAACACATTACCGATGCTCTCATAAAGATTAAGGAAGAAAAGATGAAACACAAAGCTTCTATTCCTATAAAACAAGAGGATGGTTGGGAACCCATCATTAATATGAAAGTGAATGACTTTGATTTCAAAGCTTTGTGTGATCTTGATAGTAGTGTTTCTATTATGCCTAGAAGGATTTATGATATGCTTGATTTTCCTCCTCTCAAAGATTGCTATTTGAATGTCCCACTTGATGATAATGCAAAAGAAACTCATGGGGAGTCTTAATGATGTTCTTATTATGGTTAATGATTCCTATATTGCCGTTGATTTCTATGTTTTGGATGTTGAATACAATGCTTCTTGTCCTATTACTTTGGGAAGACCTTTTCTTAGAACTGTTGGTGCCATCATTGATATGAAAGAAGGCACCATTAAATATCAACTCCCACTCAAGAAAGGTATAGAACACTTCCCTAAAAAGAGAGAAAAGATTTCTTTTGCTTCTCCTATGAAAACAAAATTTGGTCTTAATGCTTCTTCATTTGAGAACACTTGATTCTTTCTTTGCTTCTTATGCCTAACTTAAAGGCGTTAAAGAAAAGTACTTGTTGGGAGATAACCCAAGAGTTTTCGATGAGTCTTGGAAGTTATTACCTCTGTAATAACCTCTCCTTATCCTTTTTATTTTCTTTTTGTGCCAAGAGTAACCTCTAATGAGAGTGAAGTAATGATTGGGAAAGTTGCTGTCCCGAAACAGATTTCTGTGCTTCACCGTAAAAATTCCTGAGAGAGTTCTGTATGTCGGATTGATCTGTAATTGTTTGTGCTTCTGCTCTAGGTTGTTATATAACTTCCGTTAGTTCAACACTTTTTGATTTGATCAACAGAAGGTCTTCGAAATAATTCGTCTTTACCTGCTGGTCTGTTTTGACAGATTTCTGCCATTTTCTGCATTTGCTTCTTGTGGGTTGCTTTTTGAGTTCTTTTGGGGAATTGAGCTTTTTGAGGGAAGTGCTACAGTACCTAGTGTTCTAATGGAAGTTTATTTGGTGTTAGAACTGAACCTTGAGACTTATTTATCTTAAGTGCACTAATGTTGCTAATGAGATTGTGTGAAGTTTTGTATGAAGGAAAATTTTCAGGTGTATGGAAGGAATGAGTAATGAGATGAAGGATGGACTAAAGCTCAAGATTGGGGATGCCACGCGTGTCACCCCAAGAAATATCCAAGAAGTGCAAGCGTCAAAGCTTGGGGATGCCCAAGGGATCCCCTTCTTCATCAATAAAAATCCTAGGTTTCTTCCAAACGCTTCATTTTTATTATTTCATGCACAACTGTGTTTTTCTTGGAGTGTCTTCCTTTTTGTTTTCATTTTGGTTTTTAGTTTGCTTGGTTTTCTTAGTTTTATGAATAATTTGGTTGGACCCCCTCTTTCATACATTGGTTTGCAAATAGTTTGGTTTGCTTTGGAAAAGAGTAGGAAAGTTCATACTTATGTGGTAAAAAGAGCTCGTTTTTTACTGTGGCTATGCTTTGTCATGCCATGCTTGATATTGTTTTGGCTTTATGCTTAGTATTATTTGTTGTAGCTTGACTTGTTATAAACAATTGAGATTGCTTAATGTGCCTTGGATGAATAATGCGTTGTTTTAGCATATTAAAGCATAGTATAGTGGTATTCTCCTTTGATGCTTTATTTGGATTGACTCGGCGCATGCTTACACCATGTTATGACTTTCACAAGTCACCATAGCCTTTATGATCCTTTAGTTTTCAACTTGTAGTATCACTTTATGCTTTGATCAATGATGTTTTGTCGCTCTGCATGATTATGGCCATTATTGCTCTCTTAGTTTGTCGCTCCCAGTCTTTTGCTAGCCTCCACCACAAAGTATGAGTTCCACTCATGCATCCAACTCCCTAAACCAAGTTATTCCAAAGAGTCCACCATACCTACCTACTAGCTTATGCTATTCCAAGTATATTCTTGCTTTTGTCTACCTTTCACTTGTTATGAGAAAACTAGTGGTTAAAGCTCTCACGAACTTGATGGAACACTTTACTTTAT
This sequence comes from Avena sativa, assembly GCA_916181665.1. Classification (NCBI taxonomy): domain Eukaryota; kingdom Viridiplantae; phylum Streptophyta; class Magnoliopsida; order Poales; family Poaceae; genus Avena; species Avena sativa. The sequence continues at coordinate 444,794,147 of OV702297.1, forward strand.
TGCCTCTAATAAACTTGAACCATTGGGTCCTTCTTTGTTGCGTATATGCTTGCGCTTTATAAGTTGAAATTAGCCAAACCATGTACCATGGGGACCACTTTCAACATTGCACTTGTATTTTGTACCCTGTTGATATTATGTTCTTTTGCTTACGGATCCCGGCGGTGTGAAATAAAAGTGGAACTTGTAAGATCATGGAGTTTGTATGTGTGTTAGAGAAACGCCTGAGCCGCTAGCCTAAGCCATGCCTAATCATGGTGGAAACTTGCAGCATCACCATAATGAGCACTCTATGAAGCATCCTCAATAAAAACCTATGCAAATAGCAAATAAAAAGATCGCTGAGATGCTCATTGTCTACTTGCCTTATCATTTTGATTATGGGAAAAGCTCCCGTATCATGTGCATTCTTAATGATACACATATACTTACAATGACAAGAGCTTACTCGTGACTGAAGTTGAGTAGCATGAGGATCGGTCTTCGTAAGTAAGGGGCATGAGATTTTGGTTTATAACTTGTCAAGCATATCCTCTTAGTTGTGTCACTTTAACCTTAATCACCTTTAAGATGCTTATGATAGGGGCAATGAGAGCTGAAAGCTATAAGTACCATAATTTTTGGAAGCTCTTTATGAGACTTGAATCCCTACTTCCTTTTACAAAAGGCCTTTGTTCCACCATTACATTGAGTCTCCACCTTCTATCTTTATGCACCTACTTTGAGAGCATAGTGGCCATTCTTAGTTCTATGTGCATTGTCCCAAGACTAGTTGATTGATGCATAACTTGATATTGCTTGTTTTAAACTATTGTATCTAGTCACTCTTATGAACTTTGAAGGTGTCCCATGCATTTATATTTGCTACTCTATTGAGGGACAAGCTGAATACTTTTATGCTATGTTTTCTTTATGTGAAACAAACAAACGTCTTGCAAAGCATGTTATTCATGAATCTTTTGTTTGTGCCTTTTCATGTTGCATCATAGTTTCATTGCCTATTGCTAGAACTTTGTCTTTCATGTTATGATTGAAGTACTTTGATCCCAGCTTTGATGTTTTGCAAATACTTTGATCAAGTCTTTGATGGTGCATGTCACCTCAAAAATTATTTCTTTTTATCACTTACCTACTCGAGGACGAGCAGGAGTTAAGCTTGGGGATGTTGATACATTGCAAATGTATCTATAATTTTTGATGTTCCATGCTTGGTTTTATCCACTTTCTTGTGTTTTGTTCCAACTTTGGAGTACCTTTCATATGATTTCTTGGACTAACCTATTAACAAGAGCCACAGTGCCAGCTGCCTGTTTTTGGTTCCAGGAAAGTCAGAAAATGAATATTCTCAGAATTGGACGGGACAAAAGCCAAAGTGCCTATTTTTTCGGAAGGCGTCAAGTGCCAGAATACGAGACGGAGAGGGGCCAGGGGCCGGCCACACCACCTGGCCGCGTGGCCAGGCCTGGCCCGTGCCAGGGGTGGTCTGGCCGACCCCAGTACCCCCTTGGCCTCTCCTTCCGCCTATAAGTTGCCCTCGGGACGAAAACCCTAGGTACCCGATCAAAAATCCACGAAAGAGTCTGTAGCCGCCGTCATCTCCATCCCTAGACTAGGAGGGATCTGAAGCTCTTCCCGGCACCCTGCCGGAGAGGGGAATTCACCCTGGAGGCCTTCTTCATCACCATGCAAGCCTCTGGTGTGATGCGTGAGTAGTTCATCCTTGGACTACGGATCCATGTAGTAGCTAGATGGCTGGTTTCTCCTCCTTTGTGCTTTCATGTTTAGATCTTGTGAGCTCCGTTCATGATCAAGATCATCTATTTGTAATTCATACATGTTGTGTTTGCGGGGATCCGATGGATATTGATATGCTATTTCAGATTGATTATTGATTCTATCATGTCTTTGTTATTTGATATCTTGCATGCTTTCCGTTGTTAGTAGCTATCTTGGCCAAGTAGATGCTAGCAACTCCAAGAGTTAGTATTTATGCTCGATAGTGGGTTCATGCCTCTGGTAATCTGGGGAAGTGACAGAAATCTCTAAGGTACTAGATGTGCTGTTGCTACTAGGGACAAAACAACGATCCTTTGTTCATGGAACAATTGTATTGTTTACCTTACACGCAGTTCGTAAAGCAATAATCTGTTGCTTGCAACTTAATACTAGAGGGGGTTCAGATGATAACCTAAAGGTGGATTATTAGTCATAGATGCAGTTGGATGGCGGTCTTTGTATTATGTTGTATTGCCCAATCAAGTCTCAAAGGAGTCAAGATGATTAGTATATGCATGTATTGCTTTCTCGGTGTTTGTCAATTGCCCTGCTGTAATTTGTTCACCCAGCATGTTATCTATCTAAGGAGAGCCACCTCTAGTGAACTATGGATCCTGGTCCTTGTCTTTTACATACAATCTATAAACTGTTTCTGTTTTGTGTTTACTTTCTGCAAACTTTTACTTCTTTCCATTCGATACGTTTAATCCTTTTTTTTCCGCAAAACATGGTGAGATTGACAACCTCATCGCAAGTTGGGGACAACGTTCTGTGGTTGTGTTGTGCAGGTCTCCACGTTGCTACTAGCACCGGTAGTGCGCCCTGCCAAAGCTCAGCTAGTAACACCTTTGGGGTGTTTCCTTGCTCCTACTGGTTCGATTAAACCTTGGTTTCATAACTGAGGGAAAACTTGCTGCTGTGCTCATCATACCTTCCTCTTGGGGTTCCCAACGAGCTCTACATCAACCATGAGCCATCAACACTTTTCTGGGCGCCGTGCATTGAGCCATCAAAAACTCTAACTTGTAACCGACTCGACCTGCTACCCGAGACCTAACCTCCCTATATAAAGGTTAGGAGGGGTAGCGAGGAGGACACACGCAATCCTAGTTTCCACCACCCTCGCCAGATTGCATCTGCGCACCGTTGTAACCTTCGGTTCCTTCGATAATTCCACGAGCAGACAAGCAGGAGTAGGGACCTCTATGAGGCCTGAACCTAGGTAAATCTTTGTCCCCTGTGTGCTTGTTTGCTAGCCGATAGATGTCTCCAGCGCTCCCTCCTTCTCCAAAACCCAAGTTCATAACAATGGGCATTGATGAGTTAAACCCTCGTCAATACCACTAGCCAGCACCTTCTGCTCCTCGTTGGGTTCGACACTCTTACTTATCGAAAATACTGCGATACACCCCCTATACTTGTGGGTCATCAGTACTTAAAGAGTACTCATGGCTTTGTCCCTGGCTATTCCCGTGGCCAGACTATGAGGAGGACTATTAGGATGATGGACAGCAAGACGTCTATCCCATCGTCAGCATTGCGTATGACACTGAAGATGGAGCCCACCGCTACGCTTATTATTCCGCTGCTTGGTTGTATTAATACTGGATCATGAGATCCTCTATTTATGTAAGACCTTATTATGGTTTGTAATGGATGATGTACTGTGATATCCAATCTGTTATGTCTCGCAAAAATGGTAATCCTGGGATTGTGATGTATGGCATAGCAGGCATCTAGGATTAAAAATCTAGGTGTTGACACGAGGTGGGCCAGCGCCTTGGTCCAGCCGCGGAGGACGACGAAGGCGATGAGCGCGACGGAGACGTTGAGCATGGGGACGAGCCTCGTGGTGAGGACGAGCTTCAGGACGATGACGCTGTACATGGCGCTGACGACCAGGCTCGCCACCATTCCGCGCGCCGTCAGCTGCTCCTGCCATGGCGGCACGCGGCCGAGCTCGAAGTGCGCCGCGCCCAGCAGCTCGGAGTCACCGTCGGGCTCGTGGATCTCATCAAAACGGCCTGGCGGGGCAGCATCGAGCGGGGTGTCATCGCGAGCTCGAGCGGCATCGCGAGCTCTCCTACTTCCTCTCTCCGCCGAGCAGGAAGGGGCGGCATCACGACATATGGATGCCGTCGAGCGAGGTGGCATCATGAGCTCGAGGCCTGGCGGATGCCCGGAGTGCTTCCTCTCTCTGCCTCTCCTGCTTCATGGTGGGGAAAAGATTTTCGCGGTGTCAGATTCGAGTCTAGGGAGAATTTTGTCATCATGGAAGCTCCGGTCGCCTTGCATGGCAGCTCCGATGGACGGAATTGACAACGAGCACTACAGCTTGAATTTGGGAATTTCCCCTACATGGTGGGAGGCTGGGCATGGTGGGGAGAGAAAGGACAGAGGTGGGGTAGAGAGAGGGACACATGTTGGCGGGCGAGTGGAGGCGGTTTCATCCGGGCATTCCCAGCGTGTTCTCGGCTTTGTGGGATCAGCCTGAGAAGTCCGAACCTATTTTGGACGAAAATCGGCCTGGGAACCCCTCCTGGGAACACTACTGGGACGTTTTTTGCAAATCCGGACCAAAAAACGTCATGGGAATGGCCTCTTGGGAATGCTAGTGGAGATGCTCTTAGGACGTACAATGCGGTGATGTCATCCTTCTCTTAGAGTTGTCATGTTGGATTTTTCTCTTAATTGGAGGAGAGATGATTAAGAAAGAAAACGTTGTCTTCCCTTAGCTAAGGGATGATCACCTAAAAATAAAAGAAGACTATTTTCTTCATTATACCTTGTGTCTCCTCTTATCAACACAATTTGTCGAGGGGGTGACCCCCGGTAGGGTCAAGCTGTGGTATAAAGATAAGTTTGACCAACCCTAAATATTGACAATTGTGGTTCAACCGACATAGGTCGGGATATCCAAGCCAGGTCAAGCCGGCATACCTTAGCCGACATACTTTGTATGTCGGCATAACATGTACACCGTCTCTTCTATGCAGGTTCCTCTGGGTCGAGTTATCTGGGTTGAGGGCATCATAGAGGTTGGCGTACGCCAGAGGGTGTATGACGGCCTTGAGGTCAGCTGCTCTGTCTCTCCCTGATTTCCTGGAAGAGATAAGCTCAAGTCAAGTGTGCCCCTAAATCCCGGAGCAAGGTCACGTCGAGGGTTTTCTGAAGGAGACAGTGTTAGAGCACTAACGTCTAAAGGGATGGGAGCGTGAAGTCCCATCGAGGGTATCTAGGGGCGACTCCACGATGGGAAGAGCATCTGGACCTAGGCAACGACTTTGTGCAACATTAGTGAAGCATGTACAGAGAATATTCGGACCACCTCAGCCTTAAGTGTATCGTGGGCACCTCTTTATAAGGTGTGCTAGGGGCCTCCTAGATGGAGGTCGGTTAATTCACATACTAGTTCATCGTGTGTAGCTCAGAGAGAGGCAGTCACCTTCTTCTTCCTCCTCTCACATACAGCTCACGGAGCCATTATATCTTGTCCATTGATCATATTATGAGATCTAGCATGCAGGAGTAGAGGTTTTATCTCATTAGGAGAGCATCGAACCTGGGTACATCATATGTTCTTTGTGTGTTCTATGTGTGGTATTCACCGCACTATCCCTCCTCGGATCCACTAGCGCTCATCTGACCCCTACTTTAGTCATCCTATGGCATCTGTCGTGACACCACCACGATAGTTGGTGCCGACCGTGGGGCTAGTAGCAGCGCTGGCTGGTTTGTTCATCCGGATGGGAAACCTCATCGCTTCTAATGAGCGCATCATCTCTAGCTTGGTCTAGTGATTCGGTTCGCTGGACTTCGTCAGCGACAACGTCGGCAACATGCCCTTCCCGTGCAACAGCAAGTTCATCAGCTTTGACGCGCACAAGATCAATGTCGCGGTCGACATCTCCTGCAAGTTCCCGTAGATGGTGGTGGTCGCAGAAGATCCACCTGCTCTCTAGACGTACCGATCGTCCTGCTAGTAGTGTAGAGGTGATGATGACCATGCCCAACACGGATATCGTCAAGGAACCCGCCGAATATGGGGATACAACCCCCAAGGCTGCCAGATCTAGGTTTCCTCCGCTTGAATAACTGGAAAATATCCTACATGAGGCTATTGAGAAGCTGGCGGTGCTAGTTGCACTGTAACATCCCAGGATTAGCACCTAGAAATAGAGAGGATACATGTGTGTGCATTGTATTCATGCGTAAGAAAATCTGGGGAATTTTCGTGCAAAACTAAAAGGGTGTAGAGGGATCGAGATTTCTCTTGTTCTGGTAGAAACATCGAGATAAGTGCGATGGATTTGGACATGACCTCTATTGAATCTTTGTGTTTTGAAGGGAAAATAGTTTGAACATGTATTTGAATTTCAAATTTAAATTTAGAAAATTAACAAATTGAAATATGAAGTATTTAATAACTTAGATTTGAAACAAAATAAAATTATGTTATGGTTAATTATAGCATTTCATAATTGGAATACAATTATGAATAAACAATATATACTTTATAATTGAATCACATTTATTAATAAGAATATTACAATAAGGAGAATACAAGAAAAAGGAAAATTGAAATACAAATGGAAAATGAATTACAACAATAAATGAGAATTTAATTCATATTTATAAACAAGATATAAAATATTACAAGATTCAAATTACAAAAAAAGAAAGTTTAACTTTACTAATATTATACAATATTACATTGTCAATTACATTATTCAAAGTAAAAAGAACTGCAAAAATAATAAAAGAAGTCTTAAACTAAATCTTCATGTCTTGAATATTTCATTCTTGATCTTCTTGTATATCTCTTTGATACATGCAAGAAAACAAAAACAAAACAAAAGAAAATAAATTAAGAGAAGGGGGTTAGTATAATATATTGCTCTTAGTATTAACAGTGAGATGCACTATTACTATTCATTATAGAGCATGTTTGAGAGGGGCAAGTTTCACTAGTAGTATATGTTCTTATTAGATATTTTGCCTCAGCCTTTTGCATCATAGGCTGGGACAAAATTAAATGCCAAACTCAATAGAACGGTCACATAGAAGAAAATATCAGGACAGCTGGTCCAATCCATAGGCACAAGTTTCAGTAGTGGAAAATTGCACCATGTGTGACCCATATGCAAGCAGCTCACACATACGTGAAGGTATGTGGTGCTATCAACACAGGAGGCAACCAGGAAAGGAGATAAGTATCAGTCGAAGCAGAGAGAGAACACTCTGCTGAGCACTTGCTACAACACTCAGAATAGTAAGAAACCACCACCATCTTACCATTAGTTCCCACCTGTTCATCTCAAGAGTAGGGATGTAAATGGATCGGATTGGATAGTTCTCTCTTTGTATCCTTTACCATATTATTTTGTTGAATTTGGATTTGGATCGGATCGAATAATGACTGGATGCGGATTCGAATGCATATTATATCAGACTATGGATTCGGAGTGGACTCGAACCAAATATGGACATAAATTATCGAATTAATACGCGCAAAGAGACGTAATTAGATTTTCACCATACAAACCATGTGAACAACTTTTTATCCAAGTACATAACACTAGACATTGGTCAAACGGAGAACATTACTATTTATTACAACTATATATAGCAACAATATTCATACAGCAACATTAGTTACACACAAACACCAAAGCAAATAGTGCAAAAGAATTTATATATGGAGACACGCGCAGCTAATGAATTTACTTGTTACTGATACGTCCATTTTGCATCACTATTCTATGTCTTAATTCACTATTATTCATTGATATATTTCATATTGAGAGGTGATACTTATGTTATTTCATCTGTTTTTGCATGGTTGATGACTTTTGGAGCATGGACCGCTGCAGTCAGGATTCTGATGGAAAAGGTGCTGTTTGGAGGAAAAATTCGCGAAGATCAGAAAATCCGGGAAAATATACGGAAAATCCTATTTTTCCAGAAGACTAAGGATGGCAGAAGACGGAGTGGAGATGGGCCACAGGGGGCCCACACCACCCCCTGGCGCGGACAGCCCTAGGCCGCGCCTGGAGGTGGTGTGGCCACCCTGGCCCACTCCAGCCTCTCCCCTCTAGCGTATATCAACCTCCCGAAACCCTAAGACTAGGGGAGGGACCATAGAAAGGTTCCGCCGCCTCTGCGGGGCGGAAAACACCGAGAGAGAACTATCTCTCCGGCAGACAGATTTCTGCCGGGGGAATTCCTTCCCGAAGAGGGGAGATCGTCGCCATCAACAACACCATCAAGCTGGACTTCATCAGGATCATCATCATCACCACCACCATCATCACCATCAGCACCCTCATCACCATCTCCATATTGCTGTAACAATTGCGTTGAATCTTGCATAGTTCATAGGGGAAACTTTCCCGGTGTTGATTACTCTTTGTAGTTGATGCTATTGAGTGAACCATTGAATTATTGTTTATGTTCAGATTGTTATACATCACTATTCCATCTCTGATCATGATCCATATGATGTCTTGTGAGTTGTTCGTTTTGTTCTTGAGGACATGGGAGAAGTCTTGTTGTTAGTAGTGGAGTTGCGTTGAGAATGATTCAATAGATTGTTATTTAAGTTGTGGTGTACTTCTTGTAGTGGTGTCATGTGAACGTCGACTACATGACACTTCACCTATATGGGCCTAGGGGAATGCATTGTGTATTTGGCTACTTATCGTAGGGGTTGCCGGAGTGACAGAAACCTGAACCCCCGTTAGGAAACCATTGCACAAGGGACGTAAGGGTCTTAGAGTTTAAAGCTGTGGTTAGGTTTCTATCTTATTTACTTTCTTGTACTTACGGATGTTTGCAAGGGGTATAATCACAAGTATGTATTAGTCTTGGATGGGGCGGTACATTAGCACAGGTTCACCCACACAACACTTAGCAAGCTAAAGAAGATTAATCAACTATATGAAGCGAAAGCACTTGACAGTCTTCCCATGTGTCCTCGAGAACGTTTGGTCATCTTAAGTAATACAACCGGCTTGTCCTTTACTGCATAAAGGATTGGGCCACTTGCTGCATTTATTCCTACTGTATTTTATTTACTCGTACTTTGTTTGCTTGCTTTCTCGAAAACCCCTAAAAATCTGTTTCCTAAGTATTTGCAGAGAATTCCTGATCCATACCACTAGCCAGCACCTTCTGCTCCTCATTGGGTTCGACACTCTTACTTATCGAAAATACTGCGATACACCCCTATACTTGTGGGTCATCAAGACTATTTTCTAGCACTGTTGCCGGGGAGTGAAGCGCTAGTGGAGAGTGGAACTGGTAAAGGAAACTTCTACTGTGAGTATTGTTTACTTCTGTTAGTTGCTTTATTTTCGTTATGGATAATTCGCTGAGTTTCTTATTTGGTAATGCTACTACCACTGCTAAGGTAGTAGATAAGCCACCACCTATTGAGAATGATGTTTTCAAAATACCTACAAGAATTATTGATCGTGTTATGGATAACTACTATGTTGAGGATGGAACTGTCCATCTCGGTGATCATTTACTCTTTATACACGAATTATGCGGGTTGTTCAAGTGTGCAGGTATTAGTACAGATCAAGTTAAGAAGAAGTTATTCTCATTATCACTGAAAGGAAGAGCTGAGGAATGGTATAAGCTGTTGAAGAATGGTCAAGCTCTGGAATGGGAGGAAATAGTGCATCTCTTTTATTCAAAGTTTTATCCTCCTAGTGAGATTCATAAAGATCGGAATCAAATATACAACTTTTGGCCTCTTGATGGAGAGAGTACAGCTCAAGCTTGGGGGAGATTAAAGTTACTAATGCTCAAATGTCCCATTCATGAGCTACCCAACAATATTATTATCAATAACTTTTATACAAGGCTCCCTCTACATGACAAGGATTTATTGGATGCTTCTTGTGCTAGATCATTCACTCGCAAGGAAGAAGAAGCTAAATGGGATCTTCTGGACCGTATTCAAGACAATGCTGAAGCATGGGAGAATGACAAAGGTAGAAAGTTAGGTATAAATTATGATTATGAATGCATTGAATCTTTTATGGGAACTGATGACTTTCAAAATATTAAAAATGCTTATGGTCTAGACTCTCAAGCTATTGCTTTTTATTTTAAGGCTTTTGCTTCCTACATTGAAGTGCCTAAAAAGAAGTGGAATAAGTATCATTAACCTTATAAAGATGTTGCTAAGAGTGTTCCTTCAAGAAATACTGAAGTTTATACTGCTAATGATGTTTTACCTGAACCTTATATTGAGAAAATGCCTTTCCCAGTTAGGATTAAGGAACATTCTATGATAGCTAGTATGGTTAGTGAAAGTATGAATAAAGCTGTTGAACCTGAAAAACAAATGGTTGATGAACCTATAATAGCAAATGTGAAAGACTTTGTTACTAAATATGAAAAAGAGGGACACCCTATCCTTTGTAAGGATACCTCTAATATTGTTTCACATAGTAGTGTTATGAGAGCTAGTATTCCTGTGTTTTCTGTTAGAATAAGTGATCATTGCTATGATGGTTCTTGTGATAGCTATATTGTTAAGTTGATGCATGATACTGAAAGCTACTATGAGAGAGGGAAAAGTGTTCTTATGCATCTCAATAATATCAAGTTTCCCCGTTTTATGCTGAAAGTTTTTATATTGCGCTTCTTTTGCCTTCTATTGCAAGTTGCCTCTAGTTTCAATAACTTGTTTGTTTACAAAATTACCTTGCATATGAAGTGGGTTAGACTTAAAATGTGTGTGAATTTTTTGCTTTTTAATGCTCTCTTTCACTTCAATTCATATCCCTATGAGAGCTTCTTCAAAATTATCATGCCCATCTTAATGGCTATAAAGAAAGAGCTTTATGGGAGACAACCCAATTTGTTTTTGCTTTTAGTTTGTTTTTGTTTCTTTGAGTCTTGGAAGTTATTACTTCAGTAATCACCTCTTCTTATCTGTTTTGTTTGGTTTTTGTGTCAAGATCAACCTCTAATGAGAGAGAAGTAAGATTTGGGGAAGTTGCTGTCCCGAAACAGATTTTTGTGCTTCACCGTAAAAATTCGTGAGAGATCTCTGTATGTCGGATTGAGCTGTAATTGTTTGTGCTTCTGACCCAGGTTGTTATTTAACTTTCGTTAGTTTTGCACTTTTTGATTTGAGCAACAGAAGATTTTCGAAAAAATTGATCTTTACCTGCTGGTCTGTTTTGACAGATTTTACCACTCTTGCATTTGCTTCTTTATTCGATTTCCTTTTTGAATTATTTTTGGGTTTTCGGAAGGAGTTGCTACAGTAGCTTATGTTTTGATGGTTTTAAGTTGAAGTTGGACTCAAAAGGTTTTATCACTTCACTTATACTAATGTTGCTAATGAGAACTGTGTGAAGTTTTGTGTGAAAGAAATTTCCAGGAAGTGGAGATAATGGTGTAATAAGGAAAAGAAGGGTTTTATGACTCAAGTAATAAGTGTATGAAGATGAAGATATTGATGATTCAAGTGGTGACTCCGGAAGGATCCACTAAATACCAAATTCAGAGACCTGCAGAGTCCGTTTCCAACTAGGTAACAGTTCTGGTAAGAAAAGTTCCGCGAAAATACAATCCAACTATATTTTTGCAGTTTTTAGTCAATAAGGAAAGCTATGAAGCGAAAAAGGGACGGAAATGGAGCCAGGGTGGCTCACACCACCCTGTGGCGCGGGCCCACCCCTGGCCGCTGCCACCAGGTGGTGAGTCCGCCCCGGACTCCGCCTCCGACTCGTTTTCTCCCAGTACCTTCCTGTTGATATGAAACTTCGTAATATATATTCCCCCGGATCTCCTGAGGTTCGTATATCGTATTCTCGTCATGTTTTTGTTTCGATCTGTTTCTGCCAGGACATACTCTTTGAAGGTTTAGAAGCACAATGGTGTTTGCCAAGGATAAAGGGAATGAGCCTATGGAGGAAGACCTCCAAAACCCCGGGAAGGACAAGGAGATCAAAAGTGAAGATGAAGAAGAGGCAAAGCACATAGACACTACCATTGCAAGCATTGGAGTGGTGGCGAACCCTGCTAGGATCAGAAGGACTGCACGGATGTAGACTGGGGGGAAAGCTCCTCATCACAGTTTGGCTCCATGGTCACCTTCTCCAAGCACCGAGTCCCTTCCATACCTTTATTTATAACCATGCAGGAAAAGAAGACTCCAAGAGGGAAGAATGGAAAAAGAATCACAAGAGCTAGGATCCAGAATCCGACATGATCATGCACCGCATCGAGCACAACTCAGAGTTGATTCGTACACTCACCTTTGAGATTGAGGACTTGGGGAAATTGGTCAAGAAGCTCATTGAGAGGATACCACCACCACCGAAGGAGTAATTCGTCATCAGGTTTGGCATCCCCTTGGTTTGTTCCAAGCTTGGGGAGTGCCGCGGTATCACATCACTATCTTCTATCTTTTTACCTTTTTAGTAGAGTCATATCATGAATAGAGGAGTTATTATGTAGTATGGTTTGCATTAAGGAAGTGTCCCCTCTCTCGTAGATATGTATCCCTTGGTGTGAGTTGCCGTTATGGAATATTAATGAGAAGTTCTACCATTCACTCTTTTTCATAGCTTATATTAGTTTTCAATTCGTGGTTATATGATTGATCTTGTTGTTAGTATTGGTATCACTTTGGGATCATTGAGTTAATTTAGTTGGTTCTGGCAAACCTGGCTCGGTCAGTAGCACACTATTTTTGAGAGTTGAAAGAAAAGATAGAAGTACTCTAGAGAAAAATAATTTCATCATCTTTCTTTCTTGATTTGCTCATAAGTTTAGTATTCTCTAGTTAAGATCTTTTGTGCTTCCAAGGAAGATTGCATGTTTGTTTTTATCACTTGTATGTTTGTTTGTTTCCTTCAACTCTTGTACTTGCTACCTAGCCTTGCTAGCCAAAAACCTGTACTGAGAGGGTATTCTTCTCGTGCATCCACCTCCTTTAAACCAAAACCTTTGCCATTTGTGTCCACCATACCTACCTAGTAGCATTATTGCTATTCCAAGTAAATTCTTGTTTTATCTACCTCCCAAATTAAACTTGTTATGTGAAAATTAGTGATTAAAGCTCTCACGAACTTGATGACACACTTTACTTTCTTGCACTTAATAAACTTGAACCATGGTGATCACCTATGTTGCGTATATGCTTGCGCTTTGTAAGTTGTGAATTAGCAGAACCATGCTATCATGGGGAACTCTTTCAACATTGCACTGGTACTTTGTACCAAGTTGATATCATGTTCTTTTGTCTATGGATGTCGTCGGTGTGAAATGAAAGGGGAGATTGTAAGTCCATGGAGTTATGCATGTGTGTTAGAGAAACGCCTGGGCCGCTGGTCTAATCCATGCTGACATGGTGGAAACCTGCATCGTAACCATAACGAGTATCTATGAAGCATTCTTCTTATAAAAAAGAGTCCGATATTGAGAAAAGAGAGAAAAAGAAAAAAAGAGAGATATTATGAAAAGAGGAAAGAGAGAAAAAAGCACCATATTCCCATGGTAAATAAGAAGATTGTTGAGATGCTTGTTGTCTGCTTGCCTTGTCATTTTGATATGGGGATTCTTCCGTATCATCGGGCAAGGGGTACCCCGTTGGCGGTTCTCTATGATACACATATGCTTACTATGACAAGAACTTATCGGTGACTAAACTTGAGTAGCATGAGGAGCGACCCTCGTATTCAAGGGACATGAGATTCTCAACTTACAACTTGTCAATGCATATCCTCATTTTTGATCACTTTAACCTTAATCACCTAAAGATGCCTATGATAGGGGAAATAAGAGCTGAAAGCTAGTAAGTATCATAATTTTTGGGAGCTCTTAATGAGACTTGCAATCCCTGCTTCCCTCTTTGAAGGGCCTTTCTTTCACTTTGTAGTTGAGTCAGTAAACCTACTCCCTTCTATCTCAGCAAGTATTTTGAGTTGATGTGTTTCATTCATTCATATGTTGATTTATTCATTCATGTTTCTTATGTTCCTTGTTTTGCACATTGCTCTTATCCTGATGTTTACTACTTTGAAAGCTATCATTGAAAAACCAGTTATTTGTGAACTCCAGCAAGTTATCAACTATTCTTCAACCAAGAGCTAAGTTTGCCATTACCAATTATGGTTCACTTTATGTATCTATATTGTGTTTCCTTTACTTATTACAAGTTGAGTTATATAATAGTGAGTTGTCTTCTATTATGATCTATGTATTTGATGACTTTGATGCTTCTTGTCCGTATTCTTTTATCGACTCTTCACTCCATAAACCTGAGGCCATGTTTATTGAGCTCAGTTTCGCTTGGGGACAAGTGAAGTCTAAGCTTGGGGGGAGTTGATACGTCCATTTTGCATCACTATTCTATGTCTTAATTCACTATTATTCATTGATATATTTCATATTGAGAGGTGATACTTATGTTATTTCATCTGTTTTTGCATGGTTGATTACTTTTGGAGCATGGACCACTGCAGTCAGGATTCTGATGGAAAAGGTGCTGTTTGGAGGCAAAATTCACGAAGATCAGAAAATACGGGAAAATATACGGAAAATCCTATTTTTCCAGAAGACTAAGGATGCCAGAAGACGGAGTGAAGATGGGCCACAGGGGACCCACACCACCCCCTGCGCGGGCAGCCCTAGGCCGCGCCTGGAGGTGGTGTGGCCACCCTGGCCCACTCCAGCCTCTCCCCTCTAGCGTATATCAACCTCCCGAAACCCTAAGACTAGGGGAGGGACCACAGAAAGATTCTGCCGCCTCTTCGGGGCGGAAAACACCGAGAGAGAAAGATCTCTCCGGCAGATAGATTTCTACTAGGGGAATTCCTTCCCGGAGAGGGGAGATCGTCGCCATCAACACCACCATCAAGCTGGACTTCATCGGGATCATCATCATCATCATCATCACCACCATCACCACCATCAACACCCTCATCACCATCTCCATATTGTTGTAACAACTGCGTTGAATCTTGCATAGTTCATAGGGGAAACGTTCCCGGTGTTGATTACTGTTTGTAGTTGATGCTATTGAGTGAACCATTGAATTATTGTTTATGTTCAGATTGTTATACATCATTATTCCATCTCTGATCATGATCCATATGATGTCTTGTGAGTAGTTCGTTTTGTTCTTGAGGACATGGGAGAAGTCTTGTTGTTAGTAGTGGAGTTGCGTTGAGAAAGATTCAATAGATTGTTATTTAAGTTGTGGTGTACTTCTTCTAGTGGTGTCATGTGTGAAATGGATCATATGGGCACCTAGAGGGGGGGGGTGAATAGGTGCTACACCAATTTTTAATTCTTTTTCAATTTTAGGCTTAGCACAAAGGGTAAATTCTCTATATAAACTATTAGGTGGAATTTCCCTATATGCAAACCTATCTACTAGCAAGTAAAGAGCGAGTGGAAGAGGAACGAGTAAACCGAAGTGAAGCACACGGAGACACATGATTTGTTTAACCGCAGTTCCTTCCTTGTTAAGGGAAGTACGTCTGCGTTGGAGGGGTGGGCGGTACTAAGACCACCACGCCACAAAAGGCCTCACCCTGTTCTCCGATGGATCTCGCCACAAAAGGCCCGATCCACCTTCCACTATAGGTACCCTTCGAGGCGGGCACCGACGCCTTTACACAACTAGCGGGGAACAACTCCACAACAACTTGGAGGCTCCCGAAATGACAACAAGCTGCCACAAGAACAAACTTATCAAATACAATAAACAAGATCTAGGTATTGACAAGAATACTAGATCAGGGATTTCTCCAAGTGAATGGAGAGGAGTTGAAGTGCTTGATTCTTGATGATGATGATGAACTTCTCCTCCTTCAATTCCACCAAAGATCAAGACCTTCGGGTGGTTGAAGTGGGAGATCGAGAATGAGAGCTCTTGCACAATGTCTGGACAATTTCGAATGAATCAAGAGTTCTGAACATTGGGGAAGAAGGGGTATTTATACCCCCCTTCAAAAACCAGTCGGTGCACACTTTGGGGGCCGGATTATCTGGCCCAAGTGAGGGCCGGATTATCCGGCCTGGGGAAAACACCGCCCCAGACTCAGAATATCCGGCAGAAAGTCCGACCCCTATCAGAGCGTCGCGCCGAGCTTGCCTTTGATCAACTTCTGGGAGCCTGATTATCCGGCCTGGGGAGGAAAAACCACCCCAGTTCGGATTTTCCGGCAGAAAATCCGACCGAATACCGTGCGACGCGCCTTGGCCCCTTTTGCTCGAAAACTGGGGGCCGGATTATCCGGACCGTACGACACCTGGATTATCTGGCCTAGGGAGGAAAAACCGCCCCAGTTCGGATTTTCTGGAAGAAAATCCGACCGGGTACCGAGCGGCACGCCTTGGCTTCCTTTGAGCGATGAGGTAGGCCGGATTATCCGGCCCTTGGTGGGGCGGATTATCCGGCCCCCCTCAAAACTTCCTGCACACTTAGCGCACATGAATAGTCTCCATAGTATTGTTATCTAACACGCAAAACATAGGAAAACATGAAATGTTATTTCAATCTCCCCCTTTTTGGTGTTAGATGACAATACCAGGATTTGCAGGAGAAAGAAACAAGACAAACAGTGATGACTATGAAAGAGACTCCCCCTTAATATGTGCATAATTGAGTTTTGCATTGGAATACAAATGCACACAAATAGGTGAGTCTATTCCATAGACATATGAGCAATAAACACATACCACCGAAGTAGAGAGTAGGCATCCTTGACATGCTTGACATAAGTCACAATTATTACCGGATAACCATTATGAGTGCGCCTTCCGTGATAAACCTCCAGCAATAGGATATGAATAGATAGATCCATATGCATAATCCATGATAAGAAATCCACAGGCATAAACCAGACAACCACATAAAGTCTCAAACAACCACAAATCACGAATTTAAAGTTCAATGCTAAATGGGAATAAGCAAGAAAATGACGAATAGAAAAGTGCAAGTGCTTATGCCCGACCCTTGCAAATCCACGGGCAACCTAATAGAACTACTTCTCCCCCTTTGGCATCGAGACACCAAAAAGGGAGAAGAGCGATGCTAGCGCCCCATGGGATCACTCGTAGTCCTCGTCCTCATCCTCTTCTTCATTCTCTTCCTCATCCTCATCTTCAAGCTCCTCAGTGTCACCTTCCTCATCTTCATCATCAGCAGCAGGCGCAGAGGGGAACAAGTGACGCTCCAGCTCACCATAGTTCAACCCAGAGGAAGAGTTCCACCGAGCATACGGAGTGGGAGGTGTAGGAGCCGGAGGAGCACCCGAAGCGCTGGACACGTGGTGAAGAATGAGCTGCTAGGAGTGATCCAACTCATGGTGCTGCTTGTATGCCTCGTACTGACCCTTGCGCGTGTCCATGCCCATGCAGAGAATGTTACGCTAGAACCAGTTCAGCTGCTTGATCTCACGTGCAACGGGAGGAACAGGGGGCCTGCGAGCATCCCTCATGAGACCCTCGGGAGCAGAGGAGGGGTGAGAGGTCTTCCGAACTTTGTTGTAGATTTTCTTGGCCTTGTGCACTGAGTCAATGTGAAACTCCTTAGCAGGAAGCAGGTGACAGATGAGCAGCATAATGTAGGGCGCATAGGGAATGGACAGACGGTTGAACATAGCATCACACAGCTCATGGTAAATGAAGTCCATGACATCCAGCCTGTACTGCACTGACTCGTCCTCGCAGGAGGCAACCTCATGGGAAAATTCAAGTAGCTGAACAAGGTGACCACGGATGCTGTCATTGTTGCCCCCACTCGGTGTAATAGAGTCACAGAAGAGACCCACCAATGCAGCATAGATGGGAGCAAGACCAGCCATAGTACCCACAATGCCATTGTCCACAGTGCAAGGAGAGAGAGAGCAACATTCTTGTTGGGATTCAGCTGAGTGATGATGCGGTGGCCACTGGCTCTATCTCTGCTGCGAAGGAGTACCCCAGAACCTCAGCAAACGCGTGAAAATCAGCAGTCATGGGCCTGTCATGAGTCATCCACTTCATAGTGCGACGCTCATCCCCACAAATCTCCAAAGTGGAGAAGAACTGCTTCACCACCTCAGAGTCAAAGGAGCACTGGAGAGACATGAGATGGTGCAGCCCCATCCTCTCAGCCACAAACATCGCATCCACAAGATGCGCCTTCTCCAAAGCTTCAGCAAGTACCAGTGGGTGCATAGGCCTAATGTTCAGCCTGGCATAGATGTCTTCATAGATCCCCTTCTGTTCTACACACCAAAAGCGGGTATCCCCCAGCTCATCATCACGAGGCAGCTCAGCAAACAAGTCACGGTGACGGATGGCGGAAAAGGAGACCGCATCCAAAGCCCTGTAGTTGATCTTGGGCTCCTTGCCCTTCCTCTTGGACACCCCCTTCCTAGTCCTCTTTGATTGTTCAGCCATGCGCCTCTCTTCGTTCTTCCTTCTCCTCAATTCAACTTCGTCCACAAGGTTACCTTGTTCGTCATCCCGAAAGTATCTTGAGAGAGGACGGCGCTTGTAGGTCTTGGGAACACCGGAACCACCTGTGAGGAGAATAAGGGCGATAGCAAGGGGATAAGCATACACACAAGTCCAGGAGAGAGCATGAAAAAAGTAGTCAAAAAGTTCATAGGACAAAACTACTCAATGCATACACCATAGTGAAACTGAAGCAGAATCAAATCTGTCAGGCCGGATCCGGATTATCCAGCCTTGCCAGGGGCGGATAATCCGGCCCTGGCAGAAATTTTCAATTTCACCTAGATTGAATGCAAAAAAGTAGATCGGGCCTAGAAACTGTAAGACTACGATTTCTATGCGAAAACACATCCTTCTAGACAACGTTCCACCCAACAAGATACACATCTAGCCAAAGATGGGGAGAGAGGGAGTTACCCTCACTCATTGGAGGAAGAACACGGAGGAGAAGGTACCCGGAGGCGCGGAGAAGAAGATCCGGGGAGGCCCAGAAAATCCGGTGGCCGGAGAGGCTCCGGGGAGGGTGAGGGGCGGTAGGCGGCGGCTAGGGAGGAGGAGAGGGCTGGGGGAGAAGTGCTGCTCGATATGAGCCCTTCCCCCCGAGCCCTGTCCTTTAAGATGCAATCCGCCAGGGCCAGATTATCCGGCCAACACTTGGTCCGGATTATCCGGCCTAAAATCTAGGATTCTGTTATACACAGAACCAGGCCCGCGCGCCCCCAAACAACACCCCCACAAGGTGTACAAAGGACTTGTGTGCTAGAATAGATGGCTTAGGGGTAGGGAAAGGCTTAGGATTAAGAGAGCCAAACTGAGATGGTACTAGACACTCAAAATTGCAAAATCCAAATAAAATAAAAGCCAAGATTGAGTGTGATTCCCATAAGAACATGAGAGAGCAAATAACATCCAAAAAGATCCAATTCTCCTCAAAGGAGAGGGCGGTGGCCGAAGCCACCTTGTTGGAGTGTATGGTGTGACACCGTGAAGATATATCTTGGGTTCACGACCAATACTCATCAATAAGATCACATATCACAACATGATATTAAGAGAAATGATTTATCTTTCTATTGGCATTATGGGGGGAGGGCTAGCCCAATGAGTTAGGACCACACTCCCCCTATATCCATGCCCACACCTAGACCAAAGAAGAATTGAGATGTACGAGTGAGTGCATGGGTAATCAAGACAAGCTCCCGGAATCAATGATATTTAGCTCATTCCTCAAATAGCAGAATCTTGCTTCATAAAGCGGCTTTGTAAAAATATCCGCCAGTTGGTTCTTCGTGCTCACAAAGGATAGATCAATATCGCCGCGAGCAACATGGTCTCGAATAAAATGATTCTGAATCTCAATATGCTTCGTCCTTGTGTGCTGAATAGGATTGTACGCAATTTTGATTGCACTTTCATTATCACATAAAAGAGGCACCTTGTCACAATTGACACCGTATTCCTTTAAAGTTTGCCTCATCCACAATAATTGAGTGCAAGCACTGGCAGCAGCAACATATTCAGCTTCGGCGGTGGAGAGAGATATACAATTCTGCTTTTTGGAGGACCAACATACAAGAGATCTTCCCAAGAATTGACAAGCTCCAGAAGTGGATTTCCGATCATCCTTATCACCAGCCTAGTCTGAGTCAGTATACCCACATAAAGAGAAATTGAAGCCCTTGGGATACCAGAGACCAAAGTTAGGGGAATGAACCAAATATCGAAAGATCCTCTTGACCGCCACTAAGTGGCTTTCTTTAGGAGCTGCTTGATACCTTGCACACACACCCACACTCAACACTATATCGGGTCTAGATGCGCAGAGGTAAAGAAGAGAGCCGATCATGGACCGGTATACCTTTTGGTCCACATCTTTACCATGTGGGTTAAGTTCAAGATGACATTTTGTTTGCATCAGAGTGGCGACACCATTTAAATCCGTCATCTTGAATCTCTTGAGCATGTCTTGGATGTACTTTGCTTGATTAATAAAGGTTCCTTCTCTAAGTTGCTTGATCTCGAATCCAAGAAAGAACCGTAATTCCCCCATCATAGACATCTCGAACCTGTCAGTCATAAGCTTTGAAAATTTATCATTAAAAGCTTTATTAGTAGAACCAAAGATGATATTGTCTACATATATTTGGCATACGAAGAGCTCCCCCTTAACCTTCTTAGTAAAAATAGTGGGATCAATTTGCCCAACTTCGAAGCCACGATCTAACAAAAGCTCTTTAAGGTGCTCATACCACGCACGTGGGGCTTGTTTAAGGCCATAGAGTGCCTTATCGAGTTTGTAGAAATGGTTCGGAAAGTTAGGATCCTCAAACCCCGGGGGTTGCTTTACATATACCAACTCATGTAGAGGACCGTTAAGGAAGGCACTCTTGACGTCCATTTGCTGCAACTTAAAATTGTTATGAGCAGCATAAGCAAGAAGGATACGGATGGACTCAAGACGAGCAACTAGAGCATAGGTCTTGCCGAAGTTGATGCCCTCAACCTGGGAGTAACCTTGTGCCACAAGTCTTGCCTTGTTTCTCACAACAATGCCATTCTCATCTTGCTTGTTTTTGAAAATCCACCTGGTGCCGATAACATTGCGGCATTCGTTGGGTTTCTCCACAAGTTTCCAGACTTTGTTATGCTCGAAATTATTCAATTCTTCATGCATAGAAACAACCCAGTCTGGGTCTTCAAGAGCTTCAAAGACCTTCTTAGGTTCCACCATAGAGATATGAGCTTGATGCTCACCAAAACTGGCCAATTCTCTTCTTGTAGTAACCCTTCGTCGAAGATCACCAACAACCTTGTCGAGAGTGTGACCCCTCAACTCAAGGTTACGATCAGTCCGAGCCTTGCGACGAAGTTCAATAAGTTTGTTGTCTCTTGGAGGAGGAGATTCATCACTTGAGTCTTCATTGGAAGCATTTGCTCGACCTTGATCAGGAACTAGAATGTCAGTAGCAGGTGGTGGAGACGCGTGCCCTTGAGGTGAGTCCGTAGCCGTAACAGGAGGATGCAGAACTGGAGAGTCAGGGCCGGATAATCCGGCTGAAGGAGAGGCCGGATAATCCGGCCTGGGAGTATTTGTAGCAGCTTTATCAGGAGGCCTGGGGCTTGCTTGAACTAGCAAGGGGCCGGATAATCCGGTGCTAGCCGGAAAATCCGGCCTGGAGCTTGTGTTGATATCTTCACCACCAGGAGCAGAATGATCAGCTGGAATAGGGTGGCCGGATAATCTGGTGTCAACCGGAAAATCCGGCCTAGAGCTTTCTGGAACATCTTGACCTTCAGCAGTTGATGGAGATGGTGTAGAAGTTGCCCCCATTGTTGGAACATGTTGAGCATGTGTAGATGAGGGCTCTATATGAGTAGAGCATTGTCCTTCCCGGTCCGCCACAAGGGGTTCCTCAATGGGGCGGAAAAATCCCACGCCCATTCTTCTTATGGTATCTTGGGGTATTTCAACATCTGCATCACAAACACCAACTTGCTCCACACGGGAACCGTCATTTTCCTCGAACACCACACTACAAGATTCTACAACAGTTCCAGAGAGCTTATTATAGACTCTATAAGTGTGGGATTTGGCACCATAACCAACAAAAATACCTTCTAAAGCCTTAGATTCAAACTTAGATAAACGAACTCCTTTAATAAGAAAGAAACACTTACACCCGAATACCCGAAAGTATAAGATGTTTGGCTTGTTACCGGTAAGTATTTCATATGGAGTCTTGTCCAAGATCTTACGGAGGTATAAACGGTTGGATGAATGACAAGCAGTTGAGATTGCTTCAGCCCAGAAGTTATATGGAGATTTAAATTCGGATAACATTGATCTTGTCATATCCATTAGAGTTTGATTCTTCCTCTCGGCTACACCATTTTGTTGAGGGGTGTACGCAGCAGAATATTGATGTCTTATCCCCTCTTCACTTAGGAACTCATTTAAGGTGTAGTTCTTGAACTCCAAGCCGTTATCACTCCTTATAGCCAGAATGGGGACATTGTGTTAACGTTGAACCTCGTTGGCGAAGTCGATGACAGTTTGTTGAGTTTCACTCTTCAACTTGAAGAAATAAACCCAAGTGTATCTTGAGTAATCATCAACAATCACTAGACAATACTTCTTCCCACCGAGGCTTGCATGAGATGGAGGTCCGAAGAGGTCCACATGAAGGAGCTCCAAAATCCTTTTTGAAGAGATAATGGTTTTCCTTCGATGAGGTGAGTCATGCATTTTCCCTTCAACACACGCCCTACAAACACGATCTTTGGCAAAAGAGACATTTTCTTTTAGTACAAGAATGTGGCCACCCTTGTGGAGACTTTGCAAAGTTCTCATATTGACGTGGGCTAGTCGGTGATGCCATAGCCAACCCGCGTCAGCCTTTCCGAAAAGACACATCGGGACTGTAGTGGTTTTCCCCGAAAAGACCACCACGTACAGGTCGTTTTCGACATATCCCATGAAAGTGACTTTTAGAGACTTGCTCCACAAGAGTACCACCAAATCAGCATCAATGTAAACTGCAAAGCCCATCTTACCAAGGGCACGAACTGAAAGTAAGTTGTACCCAAGGGTCTCAATAAGCATGACGTCCACGAGAGAGATATCATGAGCCACCACAACTTTGCTGAGACCCAATACCTCAGATTTTGACTTGTCACCATAGGAGACTGTTATGTGATCAAGGTTTGGTCGCATCTCCGTGATGATCTCCTTGCTTCCGGTCATATGACTCGTGCAACCGCTATCGAGTACCCATTTAGAACCACCGGAAGCATAGCCCTGCAAGAAAATTACTTCTTGGTTTTAGGTACCCATTTTTCAATGGGTCCTCTCATGTTAGTAACAAGGGTCTTGGGAACCCAAATAGACCAAGGAATGTAACAATCATAAGGTCCTACATAACTAGCATAAACATCACCATAATAATCACAATATAGTTCAAAGTTAGGATGGTTGATCCCTGCAAAACCATCATAATTAGTCTTGTCATTGGCAATGTTGCTAGTCTTTGGTAGAGCAGTCTTGCTCTTATTCTTCTTCTTCTTGTTGTTTTTCTTGCTCTTTGTCTTAGGTATGTAACCGAGACCTTCTTTACTATTGTGTGTCCTTTGCCTGCTCAGTATCTCATCAATAACCCCTTTACCTTTGTGTTGAGAACTTCTTGCAAGGTCTTCTTTTCCAGAGGATGAAGTGGAGGTACTTGGCACATCATACCGTTTCAATTGAGTTTGGAGCTGGTCATGAGACTCATTTAAAGCATAATGATCACTTTTCAATGCCTTGTGAGCACTTTCAAGATTATCAAACTTCTCCAAAAGTCTAGCATGAACAACCCCAAAGTCAATCTTTTCTTTCTTTAGTTTCTTTACCTTGGCAAGAGCATGGTCATGTTCTTTAATGAGCTGAGCTACAGCTTCTTCTTGTGACTCCTCAAGGGATTCAAGTCTTTCTTCCAAAGATACTCGAGCTTCCTCTTCCTCTTCCAAAGCATTCTTCAAAGAAGCTATCTCCAAGGCATCTTCTCTTTCAATTCTGCCCTTTTCTTCAAGGAGATCTTCGGCTTGAGCTAGTTGACTCATAAGAACATCAAAATGGAGTTTGTGCTCACCTTGTAGGTTAGTGAAAAAAGTATCCAAGGCAATAACTTCTTCTTTCATTTTAAGACTGTCATGATCATCCATATCCAGAATTATGTTAGTCTTAGGAAATGAAGAGCTAGAAGTTGATACCTCGAACCCTCTTGCCATTAGGCAAGTGGCGTTGTTGTTGATGGCGTTCTTGTTCGGCGAGTCGAAGAGTGATGAAGGAGTCGATGTGGTGGCTATAGCATCCACCTCGCGGGAACTATCATCATTCTCTTCATCTTCACTTGCGGAGGAGTATTCCTCTTGAGCTACCAGGACAATCTTGGGTTGCTTCTTGAAAGGGCCATTCTTCTTAATGAACGGCTTCTTCTTAGGTGCTTTAGATTTCTCTTTAAGAATGAGCCTACCACCATTGTCCTCTCTATTTTGATATGGACACTCAGCTACAAAGTGCATTCTATCACCACAGTTGAAGCAAGTTCTCAATCTTGGGCCACTTTCTCTTCTTCCATTTGACCCGTTCTTGCGCTCAAGTTCATACTTGGCTTTGGCAGGGTCCTTCCAAAAATTCCTCGCATAGAATGCCATGTACTCAGCATGAGCACGTTTGACCTCATCGGGGAAGTCCATGGATACCCCCTCAAAAGCTCCTTCATCTTCCTCTTGCTCAACAACATTGGCTTTGAGAGCCACATTGACACCCTTTTGCATTCCAATGGCCCGAGCACGGGCATCTTCAGCATTCTTTGCCACCACTTTGAATGACGCCATTTCTTACATGACTTCGTTGGGTGTCATTTGATGATAGTTATGTCTACCTTGCAGGCTCTTCAAGTCCGTTGGCTCGAAAGGCATTAAAGCACTCACATATTTCCTTTTTATCCATGCATCATCAATGTGAGTAGCCCCATGCTTTCGAAAAGTTGTTGCGATGCCCTTGAGTCTTCTATACATGTCCTCATGGTTTTCGCCATCCAACATGTAGAATCCCTCAGCTTCATTACTAAGGGCATCATACATGTTTCTTCTCATGCTTTCATTTCCAACGAAGAGATCCGTAAGAGCATCCCAAGCCTCTTTAGCTGTGTTGAGATGTTCAATGTGTGGCATGTCCTTGGGACCCACACCCAGCTGTATCATGTGGAGAGCGGTGGCATTCAACTGGCTATCCATAACTTCTCTTCTCGTTAGATTGGTTTGATCTCCAATATGAAGACCCTCTTCAATTATCCTCCACAATTCAATAGAGGAGCTGCAAACATGAGATTTCATTAGGAATTGCCATTGATTAAAAGAGGATGAGGGATAGGTGGGTCGGGGGAATATACGTGGCGAACCTCACTATATTCCTCCTTACCACTTCCCTTTTTGGAGGTGGAACCATTAAGTTTTTCACCTTCCAAATCATCATCCTTGGATCCGGTGTTACCCTTTTCCTTAGATGATGGTGTGGGAGCCTCAGAGGAGGATGGAGATGGGGCTATGGATGATGTAAGGCGATCAATTATTTGATTCATCTCCTCCATCTTAGCCTCAAAGGATTTCAACAAGGTTGTTTCCAACGACTTGAGATCATCCATTGTGACCTTATCCACAGCCTCATTTCCATCACCCTTGGTACCCATACTACTCTTAGGCGGTTAAGCCCGAATTAAGAGTCGGGGCTCTGATACCAATTGAAATGGATCGTATGGGCACCTAGAGGGGGGGTGAATAGGTGCTACACCAATTTTTAATTCTTTTTCAATTTTAGGCTTAGCACAAAGGGTAAATTCTCTAGATAAACTATTAGGTGGAATTTCCCTATATACAAACCTATCTACTAGCGAGTAAAGAGCGAGTGGAAGAGGAACGAGTAAACCGAAGTGAAGCACGCGGAGACACAGGATTTGTTTGACCGCAGTTCCTTCCTTGTTAAGGTAACTACGTCTGCGTTGGAGGGGTGGGCGGTACTAAGACCACCACGCCACAAAAGGCCTCAGCCTGTTCTCCGATGGATCTCGCCACAAAAGGCCCGATCCACCTTCCACTATAGGTACCCTTCGAGGCAGGCACTAGCACCTTTACACAACTAGCGGGGCAACAACTCCATAACAACTTGGAGGCTCCCGAAATGACAATAAGCTGCCACAAGAACAAACTTATCAAATACAAGAAACAAGATCTAGGTATTGACAAGAATACTAGATTAGGGATTTCTCCAAGTGAATGGAGAGGAGTTGAAGCGCTTGATTCTTGATGATGATGATGATGATGAACTTCTCCTCCTTCAATTCCACCAAAGATCAATACCTTCGGGTGGTTGCAGTGGGAGATCGAGAATGAGAGCTCTTGCACAATGTCTGGACAATTTCGAATGAATTAAGAGTTCTGAACGTTGGGGAAGAAGGGGTATTTATACCCCCCTTCAAAAACCAGCCGTTGCACACTTTGGGGGCCAGATTATCCGGCCCAAGTGAGGGCGGGATTATCTGGCCTAGGGAAAACACCGCCCCAGACTCAGAATATCTGGCAGAAAGTCCGACCCCTATCAGAGCGTCGCGCCAAGCTTGCCTTTGATCAACTTTTGGGGGCCAGATTATCCGGCCATATGCGAGGGCCGGATTATCCGGCCTGGGGAGGAAAAACCGCCCCAGTTCGGATTTTCCGGGAGAAAATCCGACCGAATACCGTGCGACACGCCTTGGCCCCTTTTGCTCGAAAACTAGGGGCCGGATTATCCGGACCGTACGACACCCGGATTATCCGGCCTGGGGAGGAAAAACCGCCCCAGTTCGGATTTTTCGGAAGAAAATCCGACCGGGTACCGAGCGACGCGCCTTGGATTCCTTTGAGCGATGAGGTAAGCCGGATTATCCGGCCCTTGGTGGGGCGGATTATCCGCCCCCCCTCAAAACTTCCTGCACACTTTGCGCACATGAATAGTCTCCATAGTATTGTTATCTAACACGCAAAACATAGGGAAATATGAAATGTTCTTGCAATGTGAATTTCGACTACATGACACTTCACCTATATGGGCCTAGGGGAATGCATTGTGTATTTGGCTACTAATCGTATGGGTTGCCGGAGTGACAGAAACCTGAACCCCCGTTAGGAAACCATTGCACAAGGGACGTAAGGGTCTTAGAGTTTAAAGCTGTGGTTAGGTTTCTACCTTAATTACTTTCTTGTACTTACGGATGTTTGCAAGGGGTATAATCACAAGTATGTATTAGTCTTGGATGGGGCGGTACATTAGCACAGGTTCACCCACACAACACTTAGCAAGGTAAAGAAGATTAATCAACTATATGAAGCGAAAGCACTTGACAGTCTTCCCATGTGTCCTCGAGAACGTTTGGTCATCTTAAGTAATACAACCGGCTTGTCCTTTGCTGCATAAAGGATTGGGCCACTTGCTGCATTTATTCCTACTGTCTTTTATTTACTCGTACTTTGTTTGCTTGCTTTATCGAAAACCCCTAAAAATCTGTTTCCTAAGTATTTGTACAGAATTCCTGATCCATACCACCTAGCCAGCATCTTCTGCTCCTCGTTGGGTTCGACACTCTTACTTATCGAAAATACTGCGATACACCCCCTATACTTGTGGGTCATCAGTTACATGTCAGTACTAGGCTAGCCTAAATTATATATGAAGACATGCGCGTGATTAGCTCAATTTTTTTTAGATATTTTGGCAAGCCCATTTAGTTATTTAATCGGATTATCCTAATTAAATAGATTGGATTATCCACGAAAAATGGCGGATAATCCGCAACCGCAGGATAATAGCAATACCATATCTGCTACCATATCCTTTGGATATCCGCACAAACAAAATTTGTACCCGTGTCCGTATCCGTCGGGTTCCTAAAATTGCGTACAATATCCTTAAAAATGGATGCGGATTCGGTGCGGAAATTATCCGTACCGTTTACATCTCTACTCAAGAGCACCCAAAACATCACACGAGGAACTTACCAGCCAACATGATTATTTAGTAGAGCATACGAAGAAGATTAAGAAGAAGGAGTGGCAACAACTCAAGGAGCAGCAGGCCAACATCACAAGGAGGAGCAAGAGAACATCACAAGAAGAGGAGCAGGAGCAGATCAAGGAGGAGAAGTAACCAGAACCACAACAGGCCACCAACAACAGGTAGAAATCCATGAGGAACATAAACTATATCATGCAGCACCTATTCTTATTAGCTTGCACCATCAGAATCAAGGAAATAATGGCTATGTTACAAATCCATCCAAATCCAAGTACCCTTCTACTAGAGCTGGTCTAGGAGGAAGGGAAGTAATATCTTGTCTCAGACTTGCATAGAGATGCTATGCAAAATTCATCATAAAGAAATTAGCCAGATAAAAGTATTTGTCCTTATATATCCAAATCAGTGCCTCGTCCTTTTGCATCACTGGCTAGGGACTTCCAAATCATTACCTTACATACAAACTATCTCTAGTGAATGATTTCACTTCCATCCATTCAAGAATTTAATGCAGAAGATCATATTAAGTGCATAACCACTGTGCAGACTCTAATTAGAGGTACCACAATGGCATATACACTACCAGATGCCACCACCAGATCCACCACAAGTAAGTGCTTAATAGTTCTTGCCCTAGGGGAAGTTTGGGAATAGAAGCACTCTCAGTCCTACATACAATTGGTATGCTAGAATCATCACTGAGTATGCTGGGGTATTTCACATCCATTCTTATCAATAAATCAAAAGCCTCAGCCTTTGCATCATTGGCTAGGAGCAATCCCGGTTTTATTTTGACAAGCAATAAAGTAGTAGATCATGTAGATGATCTAGGCTACCGTGCATCCTCCATAGGGATACCATAGCAGCTAGATCATCCACAGAAGCTACAAGTTTCACGTATAGAAGATAGTCAACTAATCAAAGAATCAACTTTGTTAAATCTTGAATAAGTTAAGTCATTTTCCTAGAATTAAAAAACTAGGAATCATATGCAGTACTCACTGTCATCCTAGCAGTATCAGTAGCACTTGCTAGCTCAGTTTGTAATGTAAATTTACCACAGATCATCGAAAATATCAAGTGATAAAGCAATCAAATCATTTTCCTCACTTATATGAGCTAGGAATCATTCAAATCTTAGAGTCATATCGACAGAATCTATAACAATTCAGATTGTCAGGCAAACTGCTATGCACCCTCCATGAAATGGAGGCACCATAGCAGCAGCCTAGAACAACAGAAATCACTAAGAAAGGTTCCAACAGTATTAGCCATCAAATCACATATTTCAATACCATCTGCATCTTAATCTAAAGAACAATATAGAGTTTCCTCTTCTTAAAGCAAAGAATACTGGAGAGGAATATAAGTATCTTTTAGGCATGCTTGAATAGTTGATTGAACAAGATCATGCTCTAGTTGGTGCTATTGGAGCACACTATGCACAATACCACACAAGGATTATCTATACAGGACCTTTACACTACTATCAAATTATTTCAACGACTAGTATGGGACTTGTTCAGGAAAAGAAACACAATATGGGTCATGGAGAAGTACAAACCTTAGTTTGGCAAGCGTCATATTCTCCAAATCACAACCAACACATACTGAAACAAATGGGTGCACATACTCAAGATCATTCACTAGACAAACCACTTTGAATCATCAAACACCAAAAGGAGGAGGAAACCCTAATTAGGGTTGGCTGCGAGGAGGAAAGGAGGAAGACCAGAGAGGGGTGAAGGAGTTGACTTACCTACGGGTCCTCGCTCAGCAAGAAGAGGAAGAATACCCTAGCGACAGCAACGACATGGCGGCACGAGGAGCACCGAAGGCGCTCAACCCGTGCCTAGCAGCGCCAGCAACTGCAGTAACATGAGGAAGGTAGCACGGGCGAGCACCACACCGCTAGTTCATCTAGGTACCACCATGAACCCAATGGGACGCAGCACCGCGAATAGGGCCATAACCCTAGCTGCAAGAGTAGAGTCAATACGACCAAAAAAAAGCTTGTGCGGTGGATCTGAGTGGACCAACCAAGGCGGCGACATCAACTTGGTAGGGAGGCGCGGCAGCAACGGCTGGAACGGCCAGAGTCGGCCGAAATCGAAGCATAATAGTAGCGTCGCTAGTGCGAGGAAGAGAGAGGTGAGATCGAGCTAGAGGGTGAAGGAGTGAAGGGCCGGTATGGCCACACTTTGGGCCAGGGTTGGGTCGAACCCAACCATTGGGCTGTGATATGGGCCGCGCCAGGTTGGCTAAAAGGCCAGGACCAAGTTCTAATTAAAAAGTTTAGAAAAAGTGAATTACTAAAATGACCCAATAAACATTTTAAGTTCTAGAAAAATATAGAAAAATCCTAAAAATATATATAATGTACCAAAATGATCACAAAAATAATCTCTACTTCATAAAAATACAAATCACCTTGTTTAGGTTAAATAAAATACAAATAAATATTAACACCACTAAAATCTAAGTGAAAATTCATAAAATAAGGAAACGTCCTAAAAATGTATAAAAATCATTTTTGCATACAAAAATAAATCCACTATTTTATAAAAATACTAACTTAACTTTTTACAAGTAAAACTTGAAACTAATATCTAAGAGCATTTAATCCTTTGTGGATTTTTATAAAAATAAGAACACTTCTTAAAAATAAATAAAAACATTTTTAAGAACTTGAATAACTATATTTTACTATAAAAATACTAAATATATTGTCCACAGGTTTTTAAGATTTTAAAGTAATAAATCCTTATCTATTTTGTAAATTCTTTAAAAACATTTCTTAAGTAAGAAATAATCACAATTCTATATGAAACCTTAAGTCCATTATATCTGAATACTAATTCAAAAACCATAACTTGGATCTATAATAAAACTTCAGTGTTACTTATTAACCTTATAAAACTCTTCTAAAACCATAACTCCAAATTAAACCAACAATTTTGAATAAATTTTAAACATCATAAAAGTGAATGCTATTTATCTTTTAACCATTCTTAAACATGATTTCAAACTTTAATAGATTATTAAAATCATCTAAAATTACTTTCCTTGATAAGATTAATTATATTCATAATAATAAATCACATTTAAACTCATAATTCACTTAAATTGGAAGTGAATAATCTCACACTCTTAATGATCCTTATCATAACCCTAGAACTTGATAATGATTTAAACACATCACACTTCAATCTAGTTATGTTTTAAAAGTTAACTTTGGTCCATCAAGTTATGCATAATGTCTAAAGTATATTTATGTTTTTGTAGTTAACTTTGGTCTGTTCCAATTAAGTCGTAAGGCATCTCAACTCCAATCTTATCGAACAAACGCAAATGACATAGATCATATTTTGTTAACCATCAAGATTGTTTAAACCTTATCAAAGAAACCTATTCTTCAAAAGTTATTCGTTTTGCCACTTCAAACAGCAACCTTATAAATAAGTCCTTTAACTCTCAACAACTTAACACCTTAACTTTCATCATAGTTACCATATGGAAAATAGCCTTAGTCTTAGATTGTTAGTGTACTCTACTTTCATAGCTTGTATGTTAAGACTTAAGTTCCTTATAGATTTATTTGCTTGTGAAGTAAACTTGAAGATAAACCAAATATTAAATAAATCACCTAAGTTTAACTCATCCACACTATTAGGGAATAATTTCGGGATTTACAAAATGCATTACATTACTTATGCATAATAGCATTTTGGTTCTTTAAACATTAGTCCTTACCAGACTAATGATGCTAATTTAATATATTGGATCTTCTATTGTTTCGAAGACCGTGAGTGCATAATCTTGTAATCACAAAGGCAAGTTCACACTTGCTCATGTCCTTTGATTATTTTCTATCAATTATTTGCAAATCAAATGATGTCATCACCTGCATTTCAAAAAGGTCAGAAAACACTATTTTCGATAATAATGTATACTATTGGTTACTGATCCAGGGTGATCAGCTAATCTATTAAGCCTGGCAATTGGAATACCATTGCACAGGAATATATCTTATAGGACTTCACAACCAATGTCTCCAGTGATTATTGCGCCATACAATACGCGTTAACCATGAGATTTGGAATGGTACGGAGAAGTCATCTAGATCTTATTCCTTTCACATGAAAGGATGACCTTATCGTGAGGCTATAGATTCCTTGCGAGGACTCAGCACATGGGTGGGGCCCCTTAGTTCCCCGTGATATTAGTGTCTAGATTATCCCTGAGGGGTTGTCGGAGGTATTTCTGCAACGTGTGGCATCCCCAAGCTTGAGCTTTAGTCCATCCTTCATCTCATTACTCATTCCTTCCATACACCTGAAATTTTTCCTTCATACAAAACTTCACACAATCTTTATTAGCAACATTAGTGCACTCAAGATAAATAAGTCTTAAGGTTCAGTTCTAACACCAAATAAATTTTCCATTAGAACACTAGCTACTGTAGTACTTCCCTCAAAAAGCTCAATTCCCCAAAAGAACTCAAAAAGGAATCAACAAGAAGCAAATGCAGAAAATGGCAGAAATCTATCAAAACAGACCAGCAGGTAAAGACGATTTTTTTCGAAGAGTTTATGTTGCTCAGATCAAAAAGTGTTGAACTAACAAACGTTAGATAACAACCTGGGGCAGAAGCACAAAAATTCACGCCTCAAAAAGACGTTCATAGATTTTACACGAATTTTTATGGTGAAGCACAGAAATCTGTTTCGGGACACCAACTTTCCCAATCATTACTTCTCTCTCATTAGAGGTTACTCTTGGCACAAAAAGCAAATAACAAGGATAAGGAGAGGTTATTACAGAGTTAATAACTTCCAAGACTCATCTAAAACTTTTGGGCTATCTCCCAATAAGTACTTTTCTTTAACACCTTTAAGTTAGGCATGATAGTTTGAGAAGATGCTCACATAAGAAATATGAATTGAAATAAAAGAGAGCATCAAGAAGCAAATCCAAAACACATTTAAGTCTAACCCACTTCCTATGCATAGGAATATTGTATGCAAATAAATGCACAAAGAACAAAGTGACAGGCATAGGAAGATAAAACAAAAGTAACTTCAAAACTTTTAGCACATAGAGAGGTGTTTCAGTACCATAAAAACTTCTACAACCATATTTTCCTCTCTCATAATAATTTTCAGTAGCCTCATGAATAAACTCAACAATATAACTATCACATAAATCATGCTTTTCATGATCTACAAGCACTAGAGCTTCATTATAAACATTTTCAAAAGAATCCTCAGGAACATGACATTCGTCCTCCTTTGGTAAGCATGGGGGACAATCAAATAATGTGAGGGGTAAAGAGTTACTCTCATTAGAAGGTAGGGATGGGTAGATCCATTCTTCCTCCTATTGATCATCACTCTCCTCCTCTTTTTCATCCAATGAGCTTCTAGTTTTAGCAATTTCTTCGTCCATAGGCTCCTGCAAGGCATTAGTCTCTTCCATTGGTGGAGAGCATCTATTAAGATATTCAAGAATATAGCTATTTTCTACCTTGTAATTATCAAAGCAAAACTTAAGTATATCATAAACCTCATATTTATAAGGTGAATCATCAGTATTTTCAAGCAAACTAGCAAGTTCAAATGCACCCTTCCAAGCAATAAATTCTTCAATTTGTTCCACATCATAAAAGTCATAATTTCCTTTAACATAAGAAGATATGGTAACATTATCATTATACTCACATTGAAAAGGGAGGTGTTTATACCTCCTACAGCAACAAGATTTATCAAAGCAATAAGTAACATTATAAGTAGAGCACACGTTTATAGCAATGGTATACAATTTATCAATTTGTTCCCATAAGAGTTTCCCTTTTTGTGACAAGCGGTGTTCCTTATAATAATATTTGTGTTCTTCCGTGAACCCACCTTGCCAATAAGATTCAGTTTCAAAGAAACCAACCATTGATTGAAAGCATGATAAAGCAAGGCAATAATAGACCAACAACTATAGTAGGAACTAATTTTTGTGTGTTTTTAAATAAGAAAGCAAACTTATAAAACTAATTTTTTTTTGTTTTTGATAAAGAAACAAGCAAACAAAGCAAAAAGAAACTAAGCAAAACAAAAATAACAAAGTAAAGAGATTGGTTATGAGGGACTCCCCTTGTGAAGATGTCCTTGACTCCCCGGCAATGGCGCCAAAAAAATGCTTGATGGCTCAGTGTCGGTGCCAGGAAAATGCTAGTGCGATGTTGATGTAGAGCTCATTGGGAACCCCAAGAGGAAGGTATGATGAGCACAGCAGCAAGTTTCCCTCAGTTATGAAACCAAGGTTTAATCGAACCAGTAGGAGCAAGGAAACACCCCAAAGGTGTTGCTAGCTGAGCCTTGGCAGGGCGCACTACTGGTGCTAGTATCAACATGGAGACCTACACAACACAACCACAGAACTCTGTCCCCAACTTGCGATGAGGTTGTCAATCTCACCGTGTTTTGCTGAAAACAAAGGATTAAACGTATTGAATGGAAGGAAGTAATAGTTTGCAGAAAGTAAACACAAAGCAGTAAACAGTTTATAGATTGTATGTAAAAGAAAAGGACCGGGTTCCATAGTTCACTAGAGGTGGCTCTCCTTAAAATAGATAACATGCTGGGTGAACAAATTATAGCGGGGCAATTGACAAACATCGAGAAATCAATACATGCATATACAAATCATCTTGACTCCTTTGGAACTTAATTGGGCATTACAATATTATACATAGACGGCCATCCAACTGCATCTATGACTAATAATCCACCTTTAGGTTATCATCTGAACCCCCTCCAGTACTAAGTTGCAAGCAACAGATTATTGCTTTACGAACTGCGTGTAAAGTAAACAATACGATTGTTCTATGAACAAAGGATTGTTGTTTTGTCCCTAGTAGCAACAGCACATCTAGTACCTTAGATATTTCTGTCACTTCCCCGGATTACCAGAGGCATGAACCCACTATCGAGCATAAATACTAATTCTTGGAGTTGCTAGCATCTACTTGGACAAGATAGCTACTAACAACGGAAAGCATGCAAGATCACAAATAACAAAGACATGATAGAATCAATAATCAATCTGAAATAGCATCTCAATATCCATCGGATCCCCGCAAACACAACATGCAGAATTAAAAATAGATGATCTTGATCATGAACGGAGCTCACAAGATCTAGACATGAAAGCACAAAGGAGGAGAACCAGCCATCTAGCTACTACATGGATCTGTAGTCCAAGGATGAACTACTCACGCATCACACTGGAGGCTTGCATGGTGATGAAGAAGGCCTCGAAGGTGAATTCCCCTCTCCGGCAGGGTGCCGGGAAGAGCTTCAGATCCCTCCCGATCTAGGGCTGGAGATGACGACGGCTACACTCTTTCGTGGATTTTTGATCGGGCCCTTAGGGTTTTCGTCCCGAGGGCATCTTATAGTCGGAAGGGGAGGCCGAGGGGGTGCCGGAGGCGGCCACACCAC
Organism: Avena sativa; assembly: GCA_916181665.1. NCBI lineage: Eukaryota > Viridiplantae > Streptophyta > Magnoliopsida > Poales > Poaceae > Avena > Avena sativa. Next base: position 444,829,487 of record OV702297.1, read on the forward strand.
CCCTTGGCGCGGGCCAGGCTGGGCCTTGTGGCCAGGTGGTGTGGTGGCCCCCTGGCCCCTCTCCGTCTCGTACTCTAGCATCTGATGACTTCCGGAAAAATAGGCACTTTGGCTTTTGTCCCGTCCAATTCCGAGAATATTCATTTTCTGACTTTCCTGGAACCAAAAACAGCAGAAAATAGGCAGCTGGCACTGTGGCTCTTGTTAATAGGTTAGTCCAAGAAATCATATGAAAAGTACTCCAAAGTGTGGACAAAACACAAGAAAGTGGATAAAACCAAGCATGGAACATCAAAAATTATTGATACATTTACAATGTATCAACATCCCCAAGCTTAACTCCTGCTTGTCCTCGAGTAGGTAAGTGATAAAAAGAAAGAATAATTTTTGAGGTGACATGCACCATCAAAGACTTGATCAAAGTATTTGTAAAACATTCAAAGCTGGGATCATAGTACTTCAATCATAACATGAAAGACAAGGTTCTAGCAATAAGACAAAGAAACTATGATGCAACATGAAAAGGCACAAACAAAATATTCATAAATAACAATGCTTTGCAAGACGTTTGTTTGTTTCACATAAAGAAAACATAGCATAATAGTATCCGGCTTGTCCCTCAATAAAGTAGCAAATATAAATGCATAGGACACCTTCAAAGTTCATAAGAGTGACTAGATACAAATAGTTTAAAACAAGCAATAAAAAGTTATGCATCAATCAACTAGTCTTGGGACAATGCACATAGAACTAAGAATGGCCACTATGCTCTCAAAGTAGGTGCATAAAGGTAGAAGGTGGAGACACAATATAATGGTGGAAGAAAGGCCTTTATAAAAGGAAGTAGGGATTCAAGTCTCATAAAGAGCTTCCAAAAATTATGGTACTTATATCTTTCAGCTCTCATTGCCCCTATCATAAGCATCTTGAAGCGATTAAGGTTAAAGTTAACAAACTATGATGTACATGCTTGACGAAGAATAAGTTAGAAATCTCATGTCCCTTGTATACGAGGGCCGCTCCTCATGCTACTCAAGTTTAGTCACCGGTAAGTTCTTGTCATTGTAAGTACATGTGTATCATAGAGAAATGCCAACGGGGTACCCCTTGCCCGATGATACGGAAGAATCCCCATATCAAAATGACAAGGCAAGCAGACAACGAGCATCTCAGCAATCTTCTTATTTACCATGGGAATATGCTGCTTTTTTCCCTCTTTCCTCTTTTCATAATCTCTTTTTTTCTCTTTTCTCTTTTTCTCAATATATGACTCTTTTTTTTATAAGAAGAATGCTTCATAGACAAGTCATTATGGTTACGCTGTAGGTTTCCACCATGTCAGCATGGATTAGACCAGCGGCCCAGACGTTTCTCTAACACATATACATAACTCCATGGACTTACAAGCTCCCCTTTCATTTCACACCAACGACATCCATATACAAAAGAGCATGATATCAACTAGGTACAAGTACCAAGTGCAATGTTGAAAGCGTTCCCCATGAAAGCATGGTTCTGCTAATTCCCAACAAATAAGTGCAAGCATATACAACATAGACGACACAATGGTTCAAGTTTATTAAGGGCAAGTAAAGTAAAGTGTGCCATCAAGTTCGTGAGAGCTTTAATGACTAGTTTTCTCATAACAAGTTTAATTTGGAAGGTAAACAAAAGCATGAATATACTTGGAATAGCATAAGCTAGTAGGTAGGTATGGTGGACTCTTTGGAATAACTTGGTTTAGGGAGTTGGATGCATGAGTGGAACTCATACTTGGTTGTGGAGGCTAGCAAAAGACTGGGAGCGACAAACTAAGAGAGCAATAATGGCCATAATCATGCAGAGCGATAAAACATCATTGATCAAAGCATAAAGTGATACTACAAGTTGAAAACTAAAGGATCATAAAGGCTATGGTGACTTGAGATAGTCATAACATGGTGTGAGCATGCGCCAAGTCAACCCAAATAAAGCATCAAAGGAGAATACCACAATACTATGCTTTAATATGCTAAAACAACACATGATTCATCCAAGGCACATTAAGCAATCTCAGTTGTTTATAACAAGTCATGCTACAACATAGAATACTAAGCATAAAGCCAAAACAATATCAAGCATGGCATGACAAAGCATAGGCCACAGTCAAAAACGAGCTCTTTTTACCACATAAGCATGAACTTTCCTACTCTTTTCCAAGCCAAACCAAACTATTTGCAAACCAATGTATGAAAGAGGGGGTCCAACCAATTTATTCAGAAAACTAAGCAAACCAAAGCAAACAAAAACGAATAAGAAGACGCTCCAAGAACAACACAATTGTGCATGAAACAATAAAAATGAAGCGTTTGGAAGAAACCTGGGATTTTTATTGATGAAGAGGGGATTCCTTAGGCATCCCCAAGCTTTGACGCTTGTACTTCTTGGATATTTCTTGGGGTGACACGTGTGGCATTCCCAATCTTGAGCTTTAGTCCATCCTTCGTCTCATTACTCATTCCTTCCATACACCTGAAAATTTTCCTTCATACAAAACTTCACACAATCTTTATTAGCAACATTAGTGCACTCAAGATAAATAAGTCTTAAGGTTCAGTTCTAACACCAAATAAACTTCCATTATAACACTAGCTACTTTAGTACTTCCCTCAAAAAGCTCAATTCCCCAAAAGAACTCAAAAAGGAACCAACAAGAAGCAAATGCAGAAAATGGCAGAAATCTATCAAAACAGAACAGCAGGTAAAGACGAATTTTTTCAAAGACCTTCTGTTGCTAAAATCAAAAAGTGTTGAACTAACGAAAGTTAGATAACAACCTGGGGCAGAAGCACAAAAATTCACGCCTCAAAAAGACGTTCATAGATTTTACACGAATTTTTACGGTGAAGCACAGAAATCTGTTTCGGGACAGCAACTTTCCCAATCATTACTTCTCTCTCATTAGAGGTTACTCTTGGCACAAAAAGCAAATAACAAGGATAAGGAGAGGTTATTACACAGGTAATAACTTCCAAGACTCATCTAAAACTTTTGGGTTATCTCCCAATAAGTACTTTTCTTTAACGCCTTTAAGTTAGGCATGATAGTTTGAGAAGATGCTCACATAAGAAATATGAATTGAAGTAAAAGAGAGCATCAAGAAGCAAATTCAAAACACATTTAAGTCTAACCCACTTCCTATGCATAGGAATCTTGTATGCAAATAAATGCACAAAGAACAAAATGACAGGCATAGGAAGATAAAACAAAAGTAACTTCAAAACTTTCAGCACATAGAGAGGTGTTTCAGTACCATAAAAACTTCTACAACCATATTTTACTCTCTCATAATAATTTTCAGTAGCCTCATGAATAAACTCAACAATATAACTATCACATAAAGCATGCTTTTCATGATCTACAAGCACTAGAGCTTCATTATAAATATTTTCAAAAGAATCCTCAGGAACATGACATTCGTCCTCCTTTGGTAAGCATGAGGGACAATCAAATAATGTGAGGGGTAAAGAGTTACTCTCATTAGAAGGTAGGGATGGGTAGATCCATTCTTCCTCCTCTTGATCAACACTCTCCTCCTCTTTTTCATCCAATGAGCTTCCAGTTTCAGCAATTTCTTCTTTCATAGGCTCCTGCAAGGCATTAGTCTCTTCCATTGGTGGAGAGCATCTATTAAGATATTCAATAATATAGCTATTTTCTACCTTGTAATTATCAAAGCAAAACTTAAGTATATCATTAACCTCATATTTATAAGGTGAATCATCAGTATTGTCAAGAAAACTAGCAAGTTCAAATGCACCCTTCCAAGCAATAAATTCTTCAATTTGTTCCACATCATAAAAGTCATAATTTCCTTTAACATAAGAAGATATGGTAACATTATCATTATACTCACATTGAAAAGAGAGGTGTTTATACCTCCTACAGCAACAAGATCTATCAAAGAAATAAGTAACATTATAAGTAGAGCACACATTTATAGCAATGGTATACAATTTATCAATTTGTTCCCATAAGAGTTTCCCTTTTTGTGACAAGCGGGGTTCCTTATAATAATATTTGTGTTCTTCCGTGAGCCCACCTTGCCAATAAGATTCAGTTTCAAAGAAACCAACCATTGATAGAAAGCATGATAAAGCAAGGCAATAATAGACCAACAACTATAGTAGGAACTAATTTTTTTGTGTTTTTAAATAAGAAAGCAAACTTATAAAAATAATTTTTTTGTGTTTTTGATAAAGAAACAAGCAAACAAAGCAAAAAGAAACTAAGCAAAACAAAAATAACAAAGTAAAGAGATTGGTTATGAGGGATTCCCCTTGTGAAGATGTCCTTGACTCCCCGACAACGGCGCCAGAAAAATGCTTGATGACTCAGTGTCAGTGCCAGGAAAATGCCGGTGCGATGTTGATGTAGAGCTTGTTGGGAACCCCAAGAGGAAGGTATGATGAGCACAGCAGCAAGTTTCCCTCAGTTATGAAACCAAGTTTAATCGAACTAGTAGGAGCAAGGAAACACCCCAAAGGTGTTGCTAGCTGAGCCTTGGCATGGCGCACTACTGGTGCTAGTAGCAACGTGGAGCCCTGCACAACACAACCACAGAACTATGTCCCCAAGTTGCGATGAGGTTGTCAATCTCACCGTGTTTTGCTGAAAACAAAGGATTAAACGTATCGAATGGAAGGAAGTAATAGTTTGCAGAAAGTAAACACAAACCAGTAAATAGTTTATAGATTGTATGTAAAACAAAAGGACCGGGATCCATAGTTCACTAGAGGTGGCTCTCCTTAAGATAGATAACATGCTGGGTGAACAAATTACAGTGGGGCAATTGACAAACATCGAGAAATCAATACATGCATACTAATCATCTTGAGTCCTTTGGAACTTGATTGGGCATTACAACATTATACATAGACCGCCATCCAACTGCATCTATAACTAATAATCCACCTTCAAGTTATCATCTGAACCCCCTCCAGTATTAAGTTGCAAGCAACAGATTATTGCTTTATGAACTGCGTGTAAAGTAAACAGTACGATTGTTCTATGAACAAAGGATTGTTGTTTTCTCCCTAGTAGCAACAGCACATCTAGTACCTTAGAGATTTCTGTCACTTCCCAGATTACCAGAGGCATGAACCCACTATGGAGCATAAATACTAACTCTTGGAGTTGCTAGCATCTACTTGGCCAAGATAGCTACTAACAACGGAAAGCATGCAAGATCACAAATAACAATGACATGATAGAATCAATAATCAATCTGAAATAGCATCTCAATATCCATCGGGTCCCCGCAAACACAACATGCAGAATTACAAATAGATGATCTTGATCATGAACGGAGCTCACAAGATCTAGAAATGAAAGCACAAAGGAGGAGAACCAGCCATCTAACTACTACATGGATCCGTAGTCCAAGGATGAACTACTCATGCATCACACCGGAGGCTTGGATGGTGATGAAGAAGGCCTCCAGGGTGAATTCCCCTCTCCGGCAGGGTGCCGGGGAGAGCTTCAGATCCCTCCCGATCTAGGGATGGAGATGATGGCGGTACAGACTATTTCGTGGATTTTTGATCGGGCCCTTAGGGTTTTCGTCCCGAGGGCATCTTATAGTCGGAAGGGGAGGCCGAGGGGGTGTCGGAGGTGGCCACACCACCCCCTGGCGCAGGCCAGGCTGGGCCGTGCAGCCAGGTGGTGTGGTGGCCCCCTGGCCCCTCTCCATCTCGTACTCTGGCATCTGATGACTTCCGGAAAAATAGGCACTTTGGCTTTTGTCCCGTCTATTTCCGAGAATATTCATTTTCTGACTTTCCTGGAACCAAAAAACAGCAGAAAACAGGCAGCTGGCACTGTGGCTCTTGTTAATAGGTTAGTCCAAGAAATCATATGAAAAGTACTCCAAAGTGTGGACAAAACACAAGAAAGTGGATAGAACCAAGCATGGAACATCAAATATTATAGATACATTTACAATGTATCACCTGGGAGTTTTTGATACCCTCTCTTGGGCTTATCCTGTCTTATATATAATAGGCCGGGTTTCAAAGCTGTATGCGGATAGGTTTCGTATACGCATAATTACAATACCAACACAATGTCGGTTCATAGTCTCTTTCCTAATACAATCAAAGTATTTGTCGGCTGTTTCCTTGGGCCATCATCTGAAGTCTTCATGGGCCGGAAGCCTTTCACCCAATATAGGGTAACAAATCATAGGCATCCGACTAGTCATACCTCTATCAGTAGCACCCGAGACTCTACTTGAACCGCAGTTTCAGGTTGAGTCTCGAAGTTTCTTTGTCCTTCTTTTCCTTTATTTATTTATTTTTTATTTTTCATAGGGATTTGGTACAATGAGTCTGATGCTTCTGACGGATCGGGAATCGGTTAATTGCTCCTAGTTAAAAACAAGGTTGTCCTACTTCAAATTCAAATCCCAAGGCCTGAACTCGGAATTTACTACTGGCGTAATTTAGTTCGGGCCGCTGAGGTCTTATCGAATACAGAATTCTAGTTTCTATTTTATCGGGTACCCAACGCATCCGTCAGGATTTTTCTATGTATCGTTGATATAGATATTTTACTGGTAGAGCGCATTCTTGTGCGATTACTAGGCCGTACAGGACAAATCCTGGGGTCTTACCTTCATATTTTTGAACATGGCATTCAGATTTTTGTCACGTCGAGTGCGATCCAAGATTTTTTTATTTTTGTCAGATGAAGATCTCTTTGTTTTCTATAACTTCTCCTGATAGGAGTAACTATTGAAGAATTTTTCATTTGTCTTTCTTTATTAGGTGCGCGCCAGCGCTCCTGATAGGAGTAGCCCCCGAGGCTTTGTTCGGATGTATGTATCAAAACATAGGCTCAACAACTTGGATTGATGGCGCCAGTGTTTCTGTAGATTTTGTCGGGTGCACGACCAGTGCTCCCGATAGGAGTAGCCCCCGAGGCTACAGTCGCAATATTGTATATTCGACTATAGTCTCAAGTCTTCTCATGGAGGAATTTACTTCGGCTCTAATTTTAATTTGTTTGGGTCATATCTCTTGTAGCGAGCCGTAGTTTCTGTATTGTCTTTGTTGTGACATCAGTAATGACGTTCATGTTGTTGATTTCCAGAAAACACGTCCTGATGGAACATTTGAACGTGAGGCCATGCGGCAGTAATGATGACGCCTGATAGCGTATTCAGTGGAGTTTTCTGACTGCACGTGCCCTCTCCACGCGAAGATCAAGATGTAATGCGTTGTCCTCCTGTTTTTACCGTGGCCATAACTTCTTTAGAATTTTTCCTTTACGGAATCTCTTTAACATGGGTCACCACTATGTGTTCTTCTGTCGGTTCGATTTTGTATCGAACAGTCCAAACTTCATACCTTTGCTATTTATAAAGGAAAGGAGATTTGTTTTACTGTTTTTTACCTCACCTTCCTTGGCTCCATCTTCTTCCTTGCGCTCTTGCCCCTTGCAAACTCCTGCTCTGTGCTCGTGTCTCTCTTGCATCTCCATGGGCAAAAGTAAGGTGCAGACTTCCACTGTGGCCACGAAGGCCACCCAAAGGAGGGCCATCGGATGGGCTCCTTCCAAGTGTTCGGTGCGGGATCTTCGTGAGGCACGGAACTCTGGCCATCTGGTGGAGGGTACCTTCAAGCTCCCTGGAGACGAAGCTGCTCCCATCCCTAAGCCCGGCTAGAGGGTAATGTTTCTCCCTTTTCTTCTCTGTGGCCTTTCTCTTCCTGTCCACGAATTTCTTCGTGGTCTTCTATTTGTCTATGGCGTGCAGCTATATCAGCTCACACCTAACTCTATCCTCCATTTTTCTTGTTTCTTCACTCTCCGTGAGTGCTTTCTCGGGATTCATCCCCATTGGGGCATGTGGAAGCATTTCTTTTATGTTTGCCGTAACGTCACTGACACCATTGTCCATGACGTTGGTGGCACTATTTTTTCTGTTCGCTCTGACGTAGATTATTTTGATTTTAAGATTACTAATTTTGTCCAGGGCTGGAAGTCCAAGTGGTTTTATATCAAGGATCAACCAGTTGAAGGCCAGTGTTTCGGTTTATTCCCCTTTAATCCTAAGAAAACTTACCGCAAACTTGACTCCTAGGATCAATGTCCTTCTACCGAAGAATTGGTGGAAATCTAGCCCTATCTTGATCGCATTTCGAAACTGTGGCACAGAGTTGGTAAGGAATTGTCGGGTCTCCAGATTTTGGCATGTTTTTTTGCGGATCCGCGTCCAACCACTTCAGGCCTGGCTTTATGGTATGTGGGCATACACCGGAAAGAAGGATCCAGTGAGGATTTCGTTGGAAGACCTTACCCTGAAGGTGTATGAAAAAAGGGTTCGAAGCTTCACCACCCTCACAAAGAAAGCATGGTTCCTTCTAGCTATATTGTGGAGCCCTATGGCAAGAAGAACTGTCTTCTTGAGGTAAATTCTCTTTGCATCCATCTTTCCTCCCTTTATTTGCAGATGAATTTTTACTCTATCAATAACTAATGCCTTTTCCATGTCTTCTGTTTGTGTAGGATTTTGATCATCTGTGCTCACTTCCTCCTCTCCCTAGAAGTTGTGAGCCCCCTATCCATCCTTCCGCATCCGACGAACTCCCTGTGACTGGGACTACCGCGGATAAGGATATGGATTTTTCTGCTTCTGATTCTTCATCGAAGACACAATCTCTTCCATCGGCTCACTCTAGGGTTTTCGCATGGAGCGTGCTGGTGAAAAGAGGAAACGCACTTACGCTAAAGAAAAAGGCGAAGACTCGGATGCCTCAACTGCTTCCAAACCCCTTGATGCTGCTCCAGTTTCGTCCGCTCCTACCTAGATAAATTTGTTCCACTTTGCGCAGGATGTATCTTCATAAGTGTTTTTACTGCTTCTTTACTGTTTTATCGGGTAGTTCTATTGCTTGCTTTCCCATTTGTTTGATTCTTTTATTTTGCAGTGATGATGATGAAGATCCTCCCGTGTCTCCTCTTCGTGCGTCTGTTGCTTGTTCTGCAAAGAAATCTCTTCCGTCGTTGATGGAGCCAAAGGAAATGCATGTGTCTTCTATAGAGAAGATTATCCAGAAAGATGTTGCCACTTCGTCAAGGTCGTCGCTGCAAAAAAGGAAGAAAACGGTTGGTAAAGGTGTGGCAACATCTGATAATCCTATTGATGTGGATATGAAAGATGTAAGTCACTCTCTATTTCAGAATCTTTCTGCTTATAGCTTATTTTTATTTTTCCTGATATTCCTTGTTGTGATATTCTTCTTCAGCCTTTGATGCGCGAGATGGTCGACATGGCCTCTCGTTTTATAAAGATCCATGATGAAGCCGAATAACTGAAGGGTACATCCTGTTCATCTTCAGAAATAGTTTTTGGTGTTTTTCTTCTCCAGTTTTCATGATTTATTTGTGCAGCTGCTGCCAAGGAATCCAGAGTTATTCAGGACCAGGAGATGAAGTGTGCTGATGATCTAGAGGCCAAACTGCGGGTTGCTAAGGAGGCTTTGGAGGAGGCCAAGCAGAAGGCGAAAATTGACACCAAAGAAGTGACCAAGCAAGCCGCTATTCGAGATGAAAATCTTCGACAGCGCCTAGAGGCCCTTAATGATTCTTTGACCCATAAGTTTTTGTCTTGTGTGGCTTTATTTTATTTCTTTCCTTCAGTCATCAATATTTTCCCTTTTTTATTTTCATAGTTGACTGGCCAGAACCTAATGCTACACGAAGGCAAGAAGGTTGATCCTTTGTCGGATGCTATTAGCACCTTGGAGGCCAACAATGTTCATGGGTGCAACCTCCTTGTCCGCCCCTGTCGTGCCTTCAAAAGCCTTCATGCTGAAGTTTTTCCAACCAAGGAGGTGCCGAATAACTTGAATGATCTTGTCACTGTCTTCGGTGTTGATCCTAGCCCCCTTGTTGGTTATAGCTTGATGCAGTCAAAGAGTGGTGCCGAAACTTCAATGGCCCTGGCGATGGCACACGGTGAGAAGGTCGACTGGGAGAAGGTTAGCTCCTCTATCCCAGTCACCTCCAATGGCCAAGAAATTGACTTGAAGCCTCATATTAAGAGGGCCAGAAAGTATTCCCGGCTGCTTTTGGGTTTAGTCTCAGGATCGGAGAAGCTGGCTGCCCCTTCTTCGATGGTCGATCCTTCTTCGGCAGCTCCTACCGTTCCTGTAGCTAGCGTTCCCTCTGCTAGGTCTACTTTGTCCTTGAATAAAATGGCTTCATAGACTTTTTTTTGTAGTTTTATTGTGTCTCCCTTGCCGTCATTATAATGAACCTGTAACTTATCTAGCTACCTCTTGCTTCCTTTTTACAAGAAGCAACTTTTGAATATATGCGTATGAGTTTTTGTATGCTGAATGTTTCATATCTTTCATGTCTTGCCAGATTTTGAATGAATCTTCAGGTCCTTCTGGGTCCACACAACTATCGGATGCAATTCCGTCCTCATCTGTAGTGGGCGCAACCAATACCGCCATTGTGCGTACGGTGGACCCGCAATTGTACGCTGAAAAAATTGAACAGGTGAAAAGACTTGCAGAAAAACTTCGGGTTGTTTAGTCAATGGTGGATGTTTCCCAATCTAAAGCATGCCAGGCCCTCGATCGTGAAGCTTTTTTTTTGGAAGAAATTTCCGGGGCAAGTGAGAAGCTATTGTGTAAGTCTTCTTCATCTTTCTTTTGTCGATCCTTCTAGCTTGCGAGACGTCAATGTTTTTCTCCCCGATTTGTAGGCATTCGATTGTATGAGAGGGAGGAAACCCAATGTCTGCGGAACCGAATGCATGATCTTCCATGTGCCTCCCAAACTTCTGAGGCAGATTTTTGGACCGATCATCTCCGTACTTATACTGTGGCGTTGCTTCAGGATCGCCTATTGGAGGTGGAGCAGTTTGTCGAGTGCTGCCGCAGATCGTTGACCCTTGTTTATAATGCCATGTTTCCTCGGGATCCTCAGCCTCAAACCTTGGCGGATTTAATTGCAAAGTTTCGACAAGGTGAAAAGATTCATCATTTCATGAAGCTTCACCTTGTGGCGGGTGCCAAGCTCGTGCTTTCTTGGGTACATGCGCATCATCCAGCACTAGACTTGGATGTTGTATCTTTGGGGCTACCTCCCCCTTCCGATGGTGGCCTTGTTGAGATGGCGCCTCATTACACCACTACACATAGACCCACCATTAGGATTGTTCAAAGATGCTTGGAGGCAGACGAAGATTTTTTTATTAATTTTGCTGTCTGACTGCTTATTTGTGCAGCCTTGTAATTTGTAGGAAAAATATTTGTAGGAAATGTTTTATACGAGATTTTGATTATATATTGTATTTTTGATGAGGATCCGACGAACTGATGTCTTCCTTCATGTGCTTATAGAAATTTGTATGCTGGAGAAGTACTTTATTCATTGATAGACATAAATGGATACATTGCGAAGGCGTGATCGCCTGGCCGTTGGCCTTTATTGAATATAAAGTGCGTCAAAGTGAAGATTTTCTTTAGGAACTTCGGCTTCTGTTCTTGGGGTTCTTCATCATGCTCCGTGTTGATATGTGGGCTGCTCTCGTCTTTTCGATGAGTGGGCCTTCCTATGCAGGACCTATAATAGAGGCTGCATAGATTGCTTTTGCGGGACCGTTGTGCGCTTGCTCTTCCGATGTTTGCTTCTTGTGGATGCGCCCTTCATGTAGTGAGTCCTCATCCGCTATTTTTAGCTGTCCAAGTTCTGTCTCCATCCCGAAGGATTCTGATATTTTTTCGAATTCCCTATCGCAGTTGTCCGAGCGACTGAAGCTTCCTTTTACTGTTATGACCCTGTTGGGGGCTGGCATTTTTAGCACCAGATATGCGTAGTGAGGCACTGCCATGAACCTAGCGAAAGCTGGTCGTCCCAAGATCACGTGGTACTGAGATGGCCAGTCCATGACTTTGAACTCTAGATTTTCGCGTCTGAAGTTATTCTTTGATCCGAAGACTACGTCGAGGTGGACTTTGCCCAATGGAATTTCGGCTTTTCCTGGAACTATCCCGTGGAAAGTTGTGTCTGTAGATACTAGATTTGTCATGGACCAATTTGTAGCCCGCAGAGTTTTGGCGTAGATCAGGTTGATGCTACTCCCTACATCCAAGCAAACCTTACTCATGTCGAACCCACTGATTTGTGCTTCTACTATTAGCGCTGACTAGCCTGGTCGAGGGACCCGTAGTGGATGATCAGCTCTGCTGAAGTAATTTCTTATTCTAGCCAATGGAGATACTCGGGTGTAGGAGGTGGCTTTGTTACTACCATGTTGACTTGTGTAGTGATCAACTTCTGTATTCTGTTGGAGGGTCGTCCCTTCTGGATCATTGACATTGCTCCTTTTGACCTAGGATATTCGTCGTCTTGATATGTTGTGTTTTGCGGTTGTCGTGCTGGCGGTTGCCCCAGCGGTGGCGGTGGCCCCTGCGGTGGCGGTGGCGCGTTGATAGCCAAAGCGCCAGGTGCGATAGCGTAGCCTCGGTTTGCTGCTTTGGTTGCCCTTGCGTTGCATAGCTCTTGCATTTTTAGGAATGTTTAGCAGTCCTTTAGGAGGTGATTTGATCGTCTTTTCCCTACCGAGTCGACGTAGAAGTGCATATTGCACGGTCCTTCCAACATTTGTCCTACTGACATAGGTGGGTCTCAATTCATCGGCTGGTATCGTTGCTGCGGATGGCCTCCACCGATGATGTCCCTGTTACCGTGGTATCCGTTGTTGGAACCGTCGCTTCGTCGGTTCTCCCCTCTAGAGAAACTAGCCGCAACATAACTTGGTGTACTATACCCATCGTTGGTTCGTCGTATTCGATCGTTATTGCGCCTGTCTATCTTCTTCAGGTGAACGGGCTCTTTTGTTGTGTAATGCGTCCTCTCCATCTGCCCAACGATTGGCTATGTCCATCAACTACGAAATTGTCTTTGGCTTGGTTCGTCCTAGTTCTTCAAAAATTCCTACCGACGAAGTCCATTGTTGAAGGCGTCGATTGCTCTTTCATCAGATATGGCTTCAGCCGAATTTTTTATGATGTTCCACCGTTGGACAAAAGCCCGTATTGATTCTCCTGGCTTTTGCTTGCGGGCCTGCAATTGTTCCAAAGACGCGGGTCGCTTGAATTTGGACTAGAAATTCCTGATAAATTTGTCCTCAAGATCGTTCCAACTGCTGATAGAATCTTCGGGTAGTTGTCTTAGCTAGGAGCGTGCCATGCCGGTTAGGTGCAGCTGTAAGCTTTGCATTGTTGTAGCTTTGGATCCGCCTTGTAGCTTGACGGTTGCCAGATAATCCGTCAGCCAAGATTCGGGTTCTTGGAGACCATCGTACTTTTGATGATCTTGAGGTAATTTAAAGTCTCTTGGCACCGGAGTCTTGCGAACCCGTCGGGTAAAGCAACTGGCTCCGCATAGTTCTTGCTCTTCCTCACTTTCACCGTCATGATATCTTCGGGTGCTACGTTCTTCTCTGGACCGGTCGATCCTTCACTAAGTGATGTCGTTTCTTGCATCGTTTTGTGTCTCTGACTCTGAAAAGTGGACCCGTTGTGGCGATCGAAATCATTGGGTGTGTCCCACTTGCCGAGGGCTGCTGCGAAAGCGTGGGGATCTATCAAGCTGTCACATGGTTCCTTGCTCTGCTTGCACGAGAGATGCTCCTACCATGCTAAGATTTATCAGGGCGGAGCGGTGGAGGGCCGTGCGAGGATCGTCGGGTGCGGGCCGCATTGTAATTAGATATGTTTGTGCAGCCACAATGGCTGCCTGGGCTGTTTTTGCCTTGATATTTCCAGCTTGGTCTATTGACATGAATGATAGATCAAGGTCTCGGATTAGTCCGCTTCTCTCTGTTTTGGGAATATTCTCCAACCGAGATGTTCCTCTCCTTGGTGGTGATCCTCCTGTTATGCTCCTTGATCCTCGAGTGGAGCTTAACTACGCTCGTCGTAGGCTAGATTCATCGGCTAATCTTTTCCTTTCGTCGAGTTGCCTCTACATCCTGAGTAGGTCTCTCTTGCGATGAAGCAGATATTGGTATGCTAATAGATCCTCGTGTGAAGCGTCCGCTGTCATCGAAACTGCTCCCGAAATTGCTTCCATTGCTTTTTGCCATGCCGCTGCTGGTAGCCGGAGAGTTTGCCTCTTGCCTCCGCGTGGTTCTTCTTCTTCTTGATTTACGCGGTTAACTATTGGGTCTCCCCTATTTCCTTGGCTTCCTTCCTTGCCATGATCTCCTGCATTGTGGCTTGAAAGAATATCATCGGGGTTAAAAATTGGGTTACCGTTGGAGTCTTACTGGGTCGAGGCATCTCCAATGATCACACATACTTGGTGCTGAGTGATACATGGACTGGTGACGTCATCGTCTGAACCAAGGGAGACACTGTCGGGTGAACCAGTGAAGTCCATCAGTTTTTGTTCTGGGTAGATTTCTGCCATCCTAATTCCGAAGTCAATGCTTTCGCCGCTTTCTTCGGGTCTAGTATTCGTCAAGCTTGCTTCACATGGTGGGGTTAGCTGTGGGTCTAACCCGAAGGAGAGATTGTCATAAATACCATCAAGTTCCCCAAATCTGTCTCGATTTGCTCGTTTTCTTCGCCTGCTTCGATCTATGCTGTGGCATCCATGGAGGATCTGACGGATGATGCTGGTACCATCATGGGCTTAGGTTTTTCCACCGACGGTTCTGATGTGATCAGGGCCGAAGGGTGTGATTCTTGCGGGTCTTCTACTTGGAAGTGGAAGCTTCCGATGATTAGATCAGATCCGTCGTTGAAATCAGCGGGTACCAATACAGGGGTGGGCGGGTGTGGATCTGCTTTTGTTGGATTGATTCTTGGTGGAGAGCGGTCTATCGAATCCATGGTTCCAGCGTTCAGGTTCTCCACAGACGGCGCCAATTGATGAGGCGTAACCTTGACAATGTCCTTGGTGAAGGACTTAGGGTTTCATGGAAAAGAGAACGCTGGGGATTTCATCGGATGTCAGGAAAACAGTGGAGTCAAAGTCGCCTAAATATTTGGAAATCGCACTATTACAAGTTGTCTTGGAGTTTTCGGTACCCTCACTCAGGCTTCTCCCGTCCTATATATAATAGGTCGGGTCTCAAAGCTGTATGCAGATAGGTTTCGTATACGCGTAATTACAATACCAACACAATGTCGGTTCATAGTCTCTTTCCTAATACAATCAAAGTCTTTGTCGGCTGTTTCCTTGGGCCATCATCTGAAGAATTCATGGGCCGGAAGCCTTTTACCCAATATAGGGTAAAAAATCAGAAGCATCCGAGTATTCATACCTATGTCACTCCCTATTCCGGGAAGGAGCTACGAATGTGTCAGGAAAGGAACTCCACGAAAGTTCTGGTAAACTTGTGAAGGCTGACGGACATAGCTTTTCAGAATAAAAGCAACCTTTGAAAAAATATTTATGAAAACATGCATAGCCTACGACCTATGGTCCATGGCTGTAGATAGTGCATCAAACACTCCTTTTTAGTGAACTTGCTGAGTACGCTCGTACTCACTCATACCTTCTTAACCCTTGCTAGATTCTAAAGCCAATGAAGTCGATTTCAACACCAATCTATGCTCAAGAAATCGACATCAAAAGCCAAGTTCTTAAATGAAGACAAGGGAGTCAAGAGATTCGTCAACTAAAGTGAAGACGAAGTTCTTGATTAGATAGGAGTACAATATCTAGCCTTAGAACCTACTTCTGTAGAGCAATGCAATAGTAGCATCTGTAAGCCAGATAGTTTAGATGCTAGTCTATTAGTGAAGTGTTTATTTGTGGTTCTTCTTTGTAAGAAGTTTCTTTATTCCTATTTAACCTAGAATGTTCTTTGGATCTTCTGTAAAGAGTCGAGTTGTAACCTATAGTCATGTCTTGGACCTATTATATATGTTTCTGTTGTACCACTCTAAGGGATGTTATACTAGTGGAACGGTGTTTCATTGGTGTTATGTCAATGACTATAGTGTACTACATCATGCAGTGGTATGCTGGGTCACCGCAGCTGGTATCAGAGCAAATGCTTTGACCTTAGGATTAAACCCTTTTAGGAGATTTGTAGGTTGGATAGTCACTATAGGAGCCATCTTATCTAAACCAAAAGTTGTCATGACCATGATGGGTATCCACGTGAGGATAGCTTTGTCACACTTAAGTTGGATACTTTGGTTTTCTTTATTAAGAGTAGTTATCTATGTTTTCTCTGTGTAGTTCTAAGAGGGTATAACACCATCAATATGTCGTAAGGGAGTTAAAATAATGAAGTAGACTATGACCAAGTTAAGGGTATCAATGGCAGTAGTATAAATGGTGTAGTCTATTGGTAAAATCCAAGTAAGGTAGCAGAACCTGATAACACTATACAACCGAATGAGGACCATTAGTACATGTAGTGATACAATAGAAAGTAAATCATGTGGGATTCACTTGAGAATTCTACGTGATGGAGTGGAAATTTGTTAAGAATCTATAATATTAAGGTAATAAGAAGAATTATCATGGTAAGAATAGCTCCGAGACGCTGATAAGTGTGTAATTAGGTCAAGTACAAAGTAAATAATCTTGAAGTAGAAGTAAGAAAAGAGTAGTGTAGGACCATGATAGGAGTTATAAATGTTATAAATCTCTGGTAATCTTTAGTTTAAGGTAGTAAATGGAGTTTGGTTAGACGTCTAAATATATTATGTGAGGATAGTTTACGATAGAATGGAAAGTTACTGGTCTTTAGTGTCCCAAAAGAAAGGCAAGAAGTTAGTCAAAAACCAATTTGAGACCACTTTGATCAAAATTATCCAATTGCAATTGAGAAATTTAGGTAAATATTGAGACAAAGAGTATTTTAACACCTAAGTGCTAAGTATCACGATGTAAACCTATACTAGGAGGTGTCATATACTACACACTAAGCCTGAATTCTAGATATGTTTTACTCAACTACTATATTATGGGCTTAGAATAATGTGTGATATATGTACCACATTTGGATTTCTTGGTTTTTCTTGGATCTTCTTGATTGACTAGATCTGTACATGAAGTTTGATTTGGTGTGCAAATGCATGTTGCATCACCAGGTTACTAGTTGATGTTATAGACCTATATAGACAAGGGAATTCATGTAAAGGAGTGACAAGCTCTAAGTGCCAAGATGAAGGTTTGCTTGACGAAGGAAGTAAAATATAAGGAATATCAACACTACTTTGAAGGATTAATAAAATCCAACTCATTATTAGTTGGCAATAAGAAGGAAGTTTAGTGTAGAAAAGGTATGGAGCAACATGATGTAAGGAAGTTTCGTTCATTCTAAGTCAGTGATGTTGCTAAGGAGCTAATGAAGTAGTAATAACTAGGATCATGGAAGTATCATGAAATAGTGTAAAAGAATATGTCTTGGAACGAAAGTGGTACTCAAGCTCTGAAATCTCAGAGAGAATGCCAGTAGTAAGTCGAAAGCCTATAGAGTAATCTGTAAGCCATACACCCTAGGAGGATCCGTAATTGGTATCCTATTGGTTTAGTTAACCAGGTCATCTTTGTATGACTTAAAGAGTATAAAACTTGGCCTAAGTTAAGTTGGATCTAAAGAAGTATACAATTAAAGATCGTCTTTCGAAACACTTCATGAAGTCGGGCTTGAAAATATACCAATGTTCGAACCATAGAAACCAAATGGCGGTATGTTTAGGAATTGGAGAGTGTTAGAACACCCTAAGGGGGAGAGTAAACAATGAGGAAATATCGAGACTCGATATTTGAAGTAAGTTAAGGAGAAATCCTAAACTATGACAACATTACACCTTATTTTCATAAGGTTATAAGAAATCATAATTATAAAAATACTCCCGAGAATATGTATGGATGGAAGATTGAAGAAGGTAGTGAGTATGATATTAGGGAAATTGAGATTTATACCTCAATATAGTAATAGGAAGGTCTTCATCTTAGCAATAATGGAAGTTGGAGAAGCATTGAATAAGTTGTTAATAAACGTTTTAAGTTTTAATAAGGTTAAAAGCTCAGAAAATATTAGGTAGTTTAACCTCGAAAGTTCAAATAGAAGGTAAACCAGAGTCAAAATACTCTTAAGTTTGGATAGAGAACATCAATATAGACCTATAACAAGAAGTAGCAAACCATGAATGGTTTGGACTAAATGACTCCAAAACATTCTTAGTAAGCCATAAGGACTAAATATATCATAAATAGGTAAGTATGAGAGCCAAGGTTATAGTTAGCTGAAGTCTAAACCAAGATCTTATTCTAGAAAAGATTTTTTTAGAACTCAAATCTTTCTCAAACAGATGTCTTAATATTTAGATATTCAAAATTACCTGATTAGGGTAGGAGTGTTGAACACAAAGAAATTCTAGTTTAAAAAAGAATGGATAGTTACCCATTGTCAAGATAGAAGAGGATTCAAGGAAAAGATTGAATGAAGATACACCAATCATCTTCAACATGGATTTAAAAGAACTACCAAGGTTAGAAGAAGTCGGTCCTACCTTCTGAAACGTAAGAGAGTACGGACTTCGGGGACGAAGTTGAGTTTAAGGGGGATAGACTATAACATCCCAGGATTAGCACCTAGAAATAGAGAGGACACATGTGTGTGCATTGCATTCATGCATAAGAAAATCCGGGGAATTTTCACGCAAAACTAGAAGGGTGTAGAGGGATTGAGATCTCTCTTATTTTGGTGGAAACATCGGGATAAGTGCGATGGATTTCGACATGACCTCTATTGAATCTTTGTGTTTTGAAGGGAAAATAGTTCGAACATGTATTTGAATACATGTATTTGAATTTAGAAAATTTACAAATTGAAATATGAAGTATTTAATAACTTATTGGATTTGAAACAAAATAAAATTGTGTTATGGTTAATTATAGCGTTTCATAATTATATTCCAATTATGAATAAACAATATATACTTTATAATTGAATCACATTTATTAATAAGAATATTACAATAAGAAGAATACAAGAAAAATTGAAATTGAAATACAAATGGAAAATGAATTACAACAATAAATAAGAATTGAATTCATATTTATAAACAAGATATAAATATTAAAAGATTCAAATTAAAAAGAATGGAAATTTAACTTTATGTAATATTATACAATATTACATTATCAATTAATTTATTCAAAGTAAAAAAGAATTACAAAAATAATAAAAGAAGTCTTAAACTAAATCTTCATGTCTTGAAGATGTCATTCTTGATCTCTTGTATATCTCTTTGATACCTGCAAGAAAACAAAAACAAAACAGAAGAATAGAAATTAATAGAAGGGGGTTAGTACAATATATTGCTCTCAGTATTAACAGTGAGATGCACTATTTCTATTCATCACATAGCATGTTTGAGAGGGGAAAGTTTCACCAGTAGTATCTGTTCTTATCAGATATTTTGCCTCATCCTTTTAAATCACAGGCTGGGAAAAAGTTACTTGCCAAACTCAATAGAACGGTCACATAGCAGAAAATATCAGGACAGCTGATCCAATCCACATGCACAAGTTTCAGTAATGGAAAATTGCACCATGTGGGACCCATATGCAAGCAGGTCACACATACGTGTAGGTATGTGGTGCTATCAACACAGGAGGCAACCAGGAAAGGAGATAAGTATCAGTCAAAGCAGAGAGAGAACACTCTGCTGAGCACTTGCTACAACACTCATAACAGCAATAAACCATCACCATCTTACCATTAGTTCCCACTTGTTCATCTCAAGAGCACCCAAAACACCACTCCAGGAACTTACCAGCCAACATGATTATTTAGTAGAGCATAGGAAGCAGATTAAGAAGAAGGAGTGGCAACAGCTCAAGGAGCAGTAGGCCAACATCACAAGGAGGAGCAGGACAACATCACAAGAAGAGGAGTAGGATCAGATCAAGGAGGAGAAGTAACCAGAACTAGAAGGGCTAGTACTAGTAGATCAAGATCCCCAACAAGCCACCAACAACAGGTAGAAATTCATGAGGAACATAAAATATATCATGCAACACCTGTTCTTATTAGCTTGCACCATTAGAATCATGGAAATAATGGCCATGTTACAAATCCATCCAATTCTAACTACCCTTCTAGTAGAGCTAGTCTAGGAGGAAGGAAAGTAATATTTTCTCCTAGACTTGCATAGAGCTGCTATGCAAAATTCATCACAGACAGATTAGCCAAATAAAAGTATTTGTCCTTATATATCCAAATCAGTGCCTCAGCCTTGTGCATCACTAGCTAGGGACTTCCAAATCATTACCTTACATACAAACCATCTCCAGTGAATGATTTCACTTAAATACATTCAATAAAATAGTGCAGAAGATCATATTAAGTACATAACCACTATGCTCACTCTAATTAGAGGTACCATAGTGGCATATACACTACCAGATGCCACAACCAGATCCACCACAAGTGATTAATAGTTCTTGTCCAAGGGGAAGTTTGGGAATAGAAGTACTCTTAGTCCCGGATATAATTGGTATCTTAGAATCATCACTGAGTATGGTGGGGTGTTTTACATCCATTCTTATCAATAAATCAAAAGCCTTAGCCTTTGCATCATTGGCTGGGAGCAATCCCAGTTTTATTTTGACGAGCAATAAAGTAGCAGATCATGTAGATGATTGTAACATCCCAGCATTAGAGCTTAGAAATAAGCTGAACTCAGGTGTGTGCATTGCATTCATGCATAGAAAATCTGGATAATTTTCGCGCTTTTAAATTAAACTTGCCAAAGTGATTGAAGCTTCTCTTAACTTGGTGGAACTAAAGTAGATCATCGAGTTGACTATGGTAAGTTTCAATATGACCTTTGTTGAAACCTTATATTTGGGTAATAGAATTTTATCTAAGGGTAGATCAAATGTAATAAAACTAAGTCACGACACACTACTTAATAAGGAGTACTAGATCTTCTAGAGATCATTACATGGTACTCCATACAACAACTCCAGGATGAATAATTAATCTTTTAAATATATATCAAGGTATTATCTACAACAAACCCTGAATACCAAGTTAAGTATATAACTTAAGTAAAGAAACTCTATAACTAAATCTTGATACACTTGCTTGCCATAGTTATTCCTACCATGGGTATCATGGTAGTTCTTAAATATGAACTCTTATCACAAATAGAGTATAAAATGGAAGACAAGCCAAGACCATTCATCACATACCTTTGTTGTCATATTAACATATGGCATTACTAAATAGATAGGTCCTAGTGTCAATTGATCATAAATATTGAGTGATCAATCCTTGACCTAGTACTTAATAACCTTTATCTTTGACCTATTAGATTAACCTTCCAAAGACCTTAAGTAAATTAATAAGAAGAAGGAACTAGTTATGGTAGGATGTGCTAGCATCAATGGAATGTGATCCTTAGTGGAAATCAAACCATTGGATGTTGGAGGAGATAACTCACTCATGAGTTAACTAGAAGAAGTATCTGAACTTAGGAATTAACTAATACTTGAGAAGTTATAAGAAAACTAGTAGTGTTAGAATATCAGATAATTATCTTGTTAAGCCAAGTGGGTTTAAACTTAAAGTAAGCTTCCTTAACAAGATAAGCCTATAGAGAGACTAGTACAAGTTTGCTACTTAGTTGATGATAGACCTTGATCACACAAATAGAAGCCTAAGCTTTGTATGATCAAAGGAGGGTGGTCATTATTCTCAAGTTATTAGAGAATAGATGATTAGGTGTTGAAGTAGGGCTGTGAGTATACTAAGTTAGGCAAGTCCTAGTAAGCTAAATCATCTAGCTTGATCATGAGTGGTCAATCTAGGGTATGATGTAGTATATGGTGTGAGTTGTATGGAGTAGTTGGAGGAATAGTAGCTTAACCAAGCTACTACAAGAACAAAAATGTATTATGGGAGTAGTACCATATCTCTTTTAAGAGGATGGATATCACATGTGGTATAGAAAAGAAGTGCAATCTTGCAAGTCTTGAAAGTAGAGGCAAGGTTATTACAAAGGAGATAATGGTGGAGTAATGTTGAAGTGGCATGATCATGTCATCATATGATGATGGATATGGTGGAGTCAAATGGTTGATTTATTTAGGAAGATGTGATCTTTGTGAATAAGATAAGGGGAACTTATAAAGTATACTTAGGAAAGGAATTCCTTATCTAAAAGATAAGCTTAGTGAGACATTAAGGTATTTTTTTGAGAAACCTTTAACTAAGGTCTTATCAAGTTGTGCCTACCCCTTTGTCTAAAATCCTAGAATAAAGAGGGTGGTTAAACCAATTCCTATTTTTTTAGGCAGCCAAAGGATAGTATCTCTTAGTCAAATGAAATGTCTAAGAGATAAGTAGTATACCAGTTGGGAGTGTATTGATGGAAGCATTATCCACCTAATTGTCTTAAACCCTAAAAAGGACCTAGTCTCATGTACCATCAAGATCGCTTTAGTAAAGCAATCTCTATAGCTCACTCCGAGTTGAGCTGTCATTCAGGATTATAAATTTTGGATCAATACTTGAAACCTTGATTCCTAGCAACATTCATTAATAAACTTGAGGGTAGTTGCTGACTCATGTAATAACGAGCTCGTTGGGGAACCCCAAGAGGAAGGTATGACGAGCACATCAGTAAGTTTCCCTCAGTTATGAAACCAAGGTTATCGATCCAGTAGGAGCAAGGAAACACCTCCAAGGTGTTGTTGCCAACTTGGAATCCTACACAACACAACCAGAGAACTATGCCCCCAACTTACAGTGAGGTTGTCAATCTCACTGGTTTTGCTAAAAACAAAGGATTAAACATATTGTGTGGAAGAAAGTAAAAGCTTGCAGAAAGTAAACAGAAAGCAGTAAATAGTTGTAGATTGATGATAAAAGAAAGGACCAGGGTCCATAGTTCACTAGTGGTGGCTCTCCTTAAGATAGATGACATGTTGGGTGAACAAATTACAGCAGGGCAATTGACAAACATCGAGAAAGCATACATGCATATACTAATCATCTTGACTCCTTTGAGATTTGATTGGGCATTACAACATTATACATAGACCGTAATCCAACTACATCTATGACTAATAATCCACCTTCAGGTTATCATCTGAACCCCCTCCAGTATTAAGTTGCAAGCAACAGATAATTGCATTACGCATTGTGTGTAAAGTAAGCAATACGATTGTTCTATGAACAAAGGATTGCTGTTTTCTCCCTAGTAGCAACAGCACATCTAGTACCTTAGAGATTTCTGTCACTTCCCCAGATTACTAGAGGCATGAAGCCACTATCAAGCATAAATACTAACTCTTGGAGTTGCTAGCATCTACTTGGCCAAGATAGCTACTAACAACGGAAAGCATGCAAGATCACAAATAACAAAGACATGATAAAATCAATAATCAATCTGAAATAGCATCTCAATATCCATCGGATCCTCGCAAACACAACATGTAGGATTACAAATAGGTGATCTTGATCATGAATGGAGCTCACAAGATCTAAACATGATAGCACAAAGGAGAAGAACCAGCCATATAGATACTACATTGACCTGTAGTCCAAGGATGAACTACTCACGCATCACACCAGAGGCTCTCATGGTGATGAAGAAGGCCTCCAGGGTGAATTCTCCCCTCCGTCAGGGTGCCGGGAAGAGCTTCATATCCCTCCCGATCTAGGGACGGAGATGACAGTGGATACAGACTCTTGATCAAAGTATAATTTTTGGGGTGACATGCACCGTCATAAACTTGATCAAAGTATTTGTAAAACATTGATAGCTGGGATCATAGTACTCCAACATAACATGAAAGATAAAATTCTAACAATAAGACATAGCACTATGTTGCAACATGAAAAGGCACAAACAAAAGATTCATGAATAACAATGCTTTGCAAGATGTTTGTTTGTTTCACATAAAGAAAACATAGCATAGTGGCATTCAGCTTGTCCCTCATAGAGTAGCAAACATAGATGTATAGGACACCTTCAAAGTTCATAAGAGTGACTAGATACAAATGGTTTAAGGACAAGCAATATCAAAATTATGCATCAATCAACAAGTCTTGGGACAATGCACATAGAACTAAGAATGGCCACTATGCTCTCTCAATAGGTGCATAAAGATAGAAGGTGGAGACTCAACATAAAAGTAAATGAAAGGCCTTCATAGAATGAAGTAGGGATTCAAGTCGCATAAAGAGCTTCCAAAAATTATGGTCCTTATTAGCTTTCAGCTCTCATTGCCCCTATCATAAGCATCTTGAAGTGATTAAGGTTAAAGTGAACAAACTATGGAGTATAGGCTTGACAAAGTATAAGTTGGAAATCTCATGTCCCTTGAATACGAGGGTCGCTCCTCATGCTACTCAAGTTTAGTTACCGGTAAGTCCTTGTCATAGTAAGTACATGTGTATCATAGAGAACCGTCAATGGGGTACCCCTTGCCCGATGATACGGAAGAATCCCCATATCAAAATGACAAGGCAAGAAGACAACGAGCATCTCAACAATCTTCTTATTTACCATGGGAAAATGGTGCTTTTTTCTCTCATTCCTCTTTTCTCATATCTCATTTTTCTCTCTTTTTTTCTCAATATCTGGCTCCTTTTTTATAAGAAGAATGCTTCATAGACAGCTCATTATGGTTACGCTGCAGGTTTCCACCATGACGGCATGGATTAGACCGGTGAGCCAGGCGTTTCTCTAACACACATACATAACTCCATGGACTTACAAGCTCCCCTTTCATTTCACACCGACGACATCCATAGACAAAAGAGCATGATATCAACTAGGTACAAAGTACAAGTGCAATGTTGAAAGCGTTCCCCATGATAGCATGGTTCTGCTAATCCCCAACATATAAGTGCAAGCATATACAACATAGACGACACAATGGTTCAAGTTTATTAAGGGCAAGAAAAGTAAAGTGTGCCATCAAGTTCGTGAGAGCTTTAATCACTAGTTTTCTCATAACAAGTTTAATTCGGAAGGTAGATAAAAATATGAATATACTTGGAATAGCAAATGCTAATAGGTAGGTATGGTGGACTCTTTGGAATAACTTGGTTTTAGGAGTTGGATGCATGAGTGGAACTCATACTTGGTTATGGAGGCTAGCAAAAGACTGGGAGCGACCAACTAAGAGAGCAATAATGGCCATAATCATGCAGAGCGACAAAACATCATTAATCAAAGCATAAAGTGATATTAAATTCGAAAACTAAAGGATCATAAAGGCTATGGTGACTTGGGATAGCCATAACATGGTGTGAGCATGCGCCAAGTCAACCCAAATAAAGCATCAAATGAGAATACCACAATACTATGCTTTAATATGCTAAAACAACGCATGATTCTTCTGAGGCACATTAAGCAATCTCAATTGTTTATAACATGTCATGCTACAGCAAAGATCACTAAGCATAAAGCCAAAACAATATCAAGCATGGCATGAAAAAGCATAGGCCACAGTCAAAAACAAACTCCTTTTACCACTTAAGCATGAACTTTCCTACTCTTTCCAATCCAAACCAAACTATTTGAAAACCAATGTATGAAAGAGGGGGTCCAACCAATTTATTCCGAAAACTAAGAAAACCAAGCAAACCAAAACCAAAATGAAAACAAAAAAGAAAACGCTCCAAGAACAACACAATTGTGTATGAAACAATAAAAATGAAGTGTTTGGAAGAAACCAGGGATTTTAATTGATGAAGAAGGGGATGCCTTGGGCATCCCCAAGCTTTGATGCTTGTACCTCTTAATATTTCTTGGGGTGACACGGGGTGGCATCCCCAAGCTTGAGCTTTAGTCCATTATTCATCTCATTACATCATTCTCTCCATACACCTGAAAGTTTTCCTTCATACAAAACTTCACACAATCTTTATTAGCAACATTAGTGCACTCAAGATAATAAGTCTTTAGGTTTAGTTTCAACACCAATAAAACTTAATTAAAACACAATCTACTGTAGCACTTCCTTCAAAAATCTCAATTCCCCAAAAGAACTAAAAAAGGAACCAACAAGAAGCAAATGCAAATAATGGCAAAAATCTGTCAAAACAGACCAGCAGGTAAAAACCAATTTTTTCGAAGACCTTCTGTTGCTAAAATCAAAAAGTATTGAACTAACGAAAGTTAGACAACAACCTGGGGCAGAAGCACAAAAATTCACGCCTCAAAAAAACGTATAGAGATGTTACACGAATGTTTACGGTGAAGCACAGAAATCTGTTCTGGGACAGCAACTTTCCTAATCATTACTTCTCTCTCATTAGAGGTTACTCTTGGCACAAAAAGCAAATAAAAAGGATAATGAGCAGTTATTATAGAGGTAATAACTTCCAAGACTTATCTAAAACTTTTGGGTTATCTCCCAATAAGTACTTTTCTTTAACGCCTTTAAGTTAGGCATAAGAAGCAAGAAAAATAATCAAGTGTTCTCAAATGAAGGAGCATTAAGAGCAAATTTTGTTTTCATAGGAGAGGCAAAAGAAATATTCTATCTCTTCTTAGGGAAGTGTTCTATACCTTTCTTGAGTGAGAGTTGATATTTAATGGTGCCTTCTTTCATATCAATAATGGTACCAACAGTTCTAAGAAAAGGTCTTCCCAAAGTGAAAGGACAAGAAGCATTGCATTCAACATCCAAAACATAGAAATCAACATGGACATAGGCATTGTTAACCATAATAAGAACATTATTAATACTCCCCATGAGTTTCTTTTTAGCATTATCATCAAGTGGGACATTCAAATAACAATCTTCCAATGGTGGTAAATCAAGCATATCATAAATCCTTCTAGGCATAATAGAGACACTACTATCAAGATCACATAAAGCTTTGAAATCAAAATCATTCACTTTCATATTAATGATGGGTTCCCAACCATCTTCTTGTTTCATAGGAATAGAAGCTTTATGTTTCATCTTTTCTTCTTTAATTTTTATGAGAGCATCAGTAATGTGTTTTGTAAAGGCCATATTCATAGCACTAGAATTAGGACTTTTAGCAAGCTTTTGTAGGAACTTAATAACTTTAGAGATATTACAACCATCAAGATCAAAATCATAATTATCATCTAAAGTAGTAGAGTTATTACTAGCTTCAACTCTAGTGGTAGTGATAGTAGAAACACTAATGTTTCTAGCAATTTCATCTTCTTTCTCCCACTTAGCATGCAATTCAGCTAATAATCTAACATTTTCATCAATTCTAACTTGTATGGCATTAGTAGCAGCAAAGGGATTAAAAATAGTTTCAGGTTTAGCAGCCATTTTATTCAAAGAAGATTGAGCTTTAGCCAATGATGCAATATTTCTTTTAGCATTAGAGAGTTTTTCCTTAATAGTTTTATTGAAAGTAGTTTGTTTACTAATAAAATATTTAAGCATAACTTCAAGTTCAGAGGGTGCACTCCTATTATTGTTATAGGAACTTCCATAAGCATTACCATTGTTGGGAGGATAAGGCCTATAATTATTATTACCAAAATTATTCCCGTAGGCATTGTTGCTAAAATTATTATTTCTTATAAAGTTCACATCAACTTGCTCTTCTTGAGCAACCAAAGAGGCTAAGGGAACATGATTTGGATCAATATGAGCTTTCCCATTAACAATCATAGACATAGTAACATCAATTTTATCACTCAAGGAGGAGGTTTCTTCAGAATTTACCTTCTTACCTTGTGGAGCTCTTTCAGTATGCCGTTCAAAATAGTTAACCATCATATTATCCAGAAGCTTTGTTGCAGCACCCAAAGTAATGGTCATAAAGGTACCTCCAGCAGCAGAATCCAGTAGATTTCTTGAAGAATAATTCAATCCTGCATAAAAGGTTTGGATAATCATCCAAGTAGTCAGTCCATGAGTGGGACAATTCTTTACCAAAGATTTCATTCTTTCCGAAGCTTGAACAACATGTTCATTATCAGATTGTTTAAACTTCATTATTTCACTTCTCATAGATATAATCTTAGCAGGAGGATAGTATTTTCCAATGAAAGCATCTTTGCATTTAGTCCAAGAATCAATACTATTTCTAGTTAGGGATTGCAACCATTCTTTAGCTTTTCCTCTCAAAGAGAAAGGAAACAATTTAAGCTTAATAATATCTCCATCTATATCCCTATGCTTTTGCATCTCACAAAGTTCAACAAATTTATTGAGATGAGTAGCAGCATCTTCATTACCAATACCAGAAAATTGTTCTCTCATAACAAGATTGAGTAAAGCAGGTTTAATTTCAAAGAAAGTAGCTTCAGGAACAGGTGGAGCAATAGGTGTGCACATGAAATCATTATTGTTCGTGCTAGTGAAGTCACACAACTTAGTGTTTTCAAGAGTAGTCATTTTTTGTGTTTTTAATAAAGAAAGCAAACTAGAACAACTAATTTTGTGTGTGTTTTTGATAAAGAAACAAGCAAACAACGCAAAAATAAACTAAGAAAAACAAAAACAACAAAGTAAAGAGATTGGTTATGAGGAACTCCCCTTGTGAAGATGTCCTTGACTCCCCGGCAACGGTGCCAGAAAAATACTTGCTGACTCGTGTAATAACGAGCTCGTTGGGGAACCCCAAGAGGAAGGTATGATGAGCATAGCAGTAAGTTTCTCTCAGTTATGAAACCAAGGTTATCGAACCAGTAGGAGCAAGGAAACACCTCCAAGGTGTTGTTGCCAACTTGGAATCCTGCACAACACAACCACAGAACTTTGCCCCCAACTTACAGTGAGGTTGTCAATCTCACCGGTTTTGCTGAAAACAAAGGATTAAATGTATTGT
Organism: Avena sativa; assembly: GCA_916181665.1. Taxonomy (NCBI): domain Eukaryota; kingdom Viridiplantae; phylum Streptophyta; class Magnoliopsida; order Poales; family Poaceae; genus Avena; species Avena sativa. The sequence continues at coordinate 444,858,318 of OV702297.1, forward strand.
GTGGGAGAAAGTAAAAGCTTGCAAAAAGTAAACAGAAAGCAGTAACCAGTTGTAGATTGATGATAAAAGAAAGGACTGGGGTCCATAGTTCACTAGTGGTGGCTCTCCTTAAGATAGATGACATGTTGGGTGAACAAATTATAGCGGTGAAATTGACAAACATCGAGAAAGGATACATGCATATACTAATCATCTTGACTCCTTTGAGATTTGATTGGGCATTACAACATTATACATAGACCGTAATCCAACTGCATCTATGACTAATAATCCACCTTCAGGTTATCATCCGAACCCCCTCTAGTATTAAGTTGCAAGCAATAGATAATTGCATTACGCATTGCGTGTAAAGTAAACAATATGATTGTTCTATGAACGAAGGATTGTTGTTTTCTCCCTAGTAGCAACAACACATCTAGTACCTTAGAGATTTCTGTCACTTCCCCAGATTACTAGAGGCATGAACCCACTATCGAGCATAAATACTAACTCTTGGAGTTGCTAGCATCTACTTGGCCAAGATAGCTACTAACAACGGAAAGCATGCAAGACCACAAATAACAAAGACATAATAGAATCAATAATCAATTTGAAATAGCATCTCAATATCCATCGGATCCCCACAAACACAACATGTCGGATTACAAATAGATGATCTTGATCATGAACGGAGCTCACAAGGTCTAAACAGGATAGCACAAAGGAGAAGAACCAGCCATCTAGCTAGTACATGGACCCATAGTCCAAGGATGAACTACTCACGCATCACACCGGAGGCTTGCATGGTGATGAAGAAGGCCTCCAAGGTGAATTCTCCCCTCCGGCAGGGTGCCAGGAAGAGCTTCAGATCCCTCCCGATCTAGGGATGGAGATGACAATGGCTATAGACTCTTTCGTGGAATTTTGATCTGGTACTTAGGGTTTCTGTATCGGAGGCATCTTATAGGCGAAAGGGGAGGCCGAGGGGGTGCCCTAGGCGGCCACACCACCCCCTGGCGCGGGCCAGGCCTAGCCGTCTAGCCAGGTGGTGTGGCGGCCCTCTGGCCCCCTCTCCGTCTCGTATTCTGGCTTCGTGTCCCGCTTGGTGAAAAACTGACTTTGGCTTTTGTCCCGTCCAATTTCGGGAATATTCATTTTCTGACTTTCCTGGAACCAAAAACAGCAGAAAACGGGCAACTGGCACTCGGCATCTTGTTAATAGGTTAGTCCAAGAAAGTGTATAAAAAGTACTCCAAAGTATGGACAAAACATAAGAAAGTAGATAAAACCAAGCATGGAACATCAAAAATTATGGATACGTTAGCAACGTATCAGTAGTGTATCCTCTAGGGTCCATAGTATGTGTGGTTTTTGAAACCCTAAATAAATGTTGCTGGGCATTGAGATCACTTGTGCCACATGAGTAACAATAGTTGTTCATCATTACTTAATAAATTTCTATTAAAACATTAACCACACTTAAGGAAGTGATTAACAACTAGTTCAAGAATTGACCCTGTCTACTTTGGAATAAGTAGGATAGTTGTAGATAGAATTTTAAAGGAATTTGAATAGGAGAAATCAGCAAATATGGAGAACCATGAAAACTTAAATGACCCTAGTATGAACCACAAGGATTAATGCGTCATAATGTATATATATAATTCCTTTATGAGGATAGGTATTAATAAGATTCTGTACACATAAATGTCCATCTTAAACCATCACCATTACATTTTTTAATAGAAGTAAAAGTCATTTTAAAAGATCTTATTATAAAGAGTAAATCTCTAAAACCCTAATTCCTATTTATATTCTCTACTAAAAATGATCCCTTATATAATCATGATTAGTGTAAATACTAAAAAGAGAAGTCCAAGGATACAAATATATATACAAGTGTTTAGTACATATTCACAAGGTATTACAAATTAAATTTAAACTTTAAATAGATAAAGAAATATACAACAGAATAAAGAAAAGGACAAGAAATAGAAAAATATCTAGAATAAACCAAATCTAGCCCGAGGCCCAATTTCCTCATTCCTATCTAACACCCACAAGCAGCAGTAACAGCCCAGCACAAGCCCAATAGCAACCCGACTCGTCTTTCCTCTCTAACTAACAAGTGGGATTGTTAGCTGGACCGCAGGTTAGTTCGTAGAACTGTTAGGGGGTTTTCTGCAAAACTCACCGTCACCGTCACCCTCACGCACATAGGCAGCTGCGTGCACGCCGCCGATGTTGTCCGCGTCAGCAAAGATCTGACTGCCGCGATGGATTGCCGTTGCCAGGGAGGAGGATAAGATCACCACCGCAACGCTCCTATCTGTCCTCATTCTCATTTCCCTCTCTCTCTCATTCTTATCCTCTCCATAGAGGAGACCACCAAACCCTAGCTCGCCGGAGTTCACCGTCCTCGCCACCACCAACCACCTCTAAGCCAACCTGGGGTACCGCCGTGTTCGCCATCATCTCCTTGTTCATCTCCGACAAGACACGCTGGCAGGCGCGCCACGAGTGGCGTGGAATGGAGCTCGGAATCCCGCCGGCCATCGCTACCATTACTGTCAATTCACCGTCTCTAGTTCGCCCCAAGCCCCATCGAGCATTCTACAAGCATCAGGGTGAGCTCACTCTTCTCCCAGACCTCTCCAATCTCACTCTCTTGCTCTGGATCCCTGCATCACCGTAGTCCGCCATTGGCCTTCGCAAAAGTTAGTCGTCGGAGATGCTCTGGTGATCTTTAGAGAGCATAAATGTTCTAGCTAGATTCGTCATGTTCTTCTCGTTCAAACGCATCACTCTGCGTGGTCTCTGGTGCCATAAATCAGCGTCGCCGTTATGCTCTGGTGAGCTGACGTCACACCGCATCCGCATTGACGTCACCTTCCCTAAGTTGAACAGTCTCTGCTCGCGTGGCCACCTACGTGGTAATAGGACCACCGGTCAGTGACCTTGGGGTAGAAAAGGTTGCGGTGTAAAAAGTTTTAAAGTGAGGCTGATGTTAGCAGTGATGCAGTAATTCATTTAGGTATTTTATTTTAATAACTCCAGAAAAAGATTAAATCTTGTTAAATCGATATCTTCTGTTTTATATTTCAAAAAAATGTATATAATATATCAAATGTTCAAAAAAATAAAATATATAATATAAACCGATTATTATAATTTATTCTCCAACTTAAATAAGATAATAATTAATATTAGTAAATAATCTATTAGGGATAAATCCTAAATAAATATACTCTATTCATAAAAATAAATATAATATATCAAGAATCTTAGAAAAACAAAATATACGATTATAAACTTGTTTCAAATATTTTTGTGTCACTTAATTAAATATTATTATTTATTAAGTCTTTCTAAAAAAATATAAAAATCATATCTCATTATTTATAAATCATAGAAACATTTATAATATACCAAAATGATCACAAAAATATAATCTATACTTTAAAATATCCTTTTTCAGAATTGAAGTAAAATAAAAGGCAAAGATCTAATAAATCTTATTTAAACCCTTTTCTTTTATTTTAATTCATTAAAAATATATAAATCCTTACTATTGCTTGTACCATTTTTGTTTAAAGTCTAAAAATGTAATAACAAGTTCAATTGATGTTCATGTGAAGTAAAAATAGATCTAATCATTTTAAGATGTATATCCTAAAATTACTATTAAGTGTATCTTAATTTTGCTAAAAAGATTTTATCAATTATAAAATCAACTATAATAGTGTATTGCTTATCACAAGGCTTTTATTCAACTATAAAATTAAGAAGACACTACTTCTAGAAAGGCAATAATACTCTTATTCCATATTGATAAAACATTAAGAAGTGAATCACATATAATTTAATACCTTGTCCAAAACATAAAGGTTTCCATTACAAGTGTTATGCTTATTCAAAGTTCAATGGTGGTTCCCTCTATTTCAAAATATCAAATAACACTACTCATGCAAAAATCAATACTTTTGTTTCATAGTCATGGAGTAATATTAAATGTCCTCTCATATTAAATTTATATAAGTCTCCATTGCAAGTGGGATAACTATTCAAATATAATAATTGTTTTCTTCCTTAATACTCTTAACTATTAAGAAAACATTAAAGTGTTAGCTTTAAGATTAAATGCTTTTGCTTTGTAAAGAAATTTGTCCTCAAAGGTTATTCTTTTAAGAAACATTAAAAGTAATCCTCAAGCATTTCTATAACGGCTCTGACTGATGAATAATCTTGCTTAAGAAATCTTTTACTTACCATGCCCCAATTGCATGCTTTAGTATTATATACTACTTGTTATATTTACATATTGTTTCACACACTCTCACCAGCGCTAATAAGAAGCATGAATGTGAAGCTAATATAAAAGTGAAACACATTCTAAATAAACCATTTCCAGTTTCCAAACCCTAGATTTAATACGATTATTCGGAAAATTCACGTTTATCAAACTTCATTATATTACTTACGCATAATTGCATCCCGCTTCTTTAAACATTTGTCCTTACCGGACCAATGATGTTGTTTACAGAATTTGGATCTTCTGTTGTCTTGAAGACTGTGATGGCATAATATTGCAATCACAAAAGGCAAGTTTACACTTTCTCATGTCCTTTGATTATTTTCTATCAAATGCTTGTAACTCGAATGTTGTCATCACCTGCATTTCAAAAAGGTCAAAAAACACTATTTTCATAATAATATGATTATGGATTATTTACCAAATGGTAATAATCTATTGATACAGTTCTAGTGGTAAAGGAAATTAAAATCTAGGACTTAACAACCAATGTCACTAGTGATTCTAGCATCGTATATTATGCGTTAACCATGAGATTTGGAATGGGACGGAGAAGTCAGCTGGATCTTCTTCCTTTCGCATGGACGGATGACCTTATCGTGAGGCTGTTGATTTCTCGTGGAGGATCCAGCACATGGGTGGGACCCCTTAGTTCCCCGCGATACTGGTGTCTAGATTATCTATGAGGGGCTGCCAGAGGTATAGCCGGTCCTTTATGGGGCTTGCTAGGGGCACAACCGGCTCATAGAGTCTTTGGGTGCCTACCAGAGTTATAGTTGGTCCTATATGGGGCTTAACAGAGGTGGGGCATGTCCTGGAGGATTGTGTCTTCATGCAGGGTCACAGAGAGGGGCAGTGATTGGCTTGGGCCATCTACTGGGCCCCACATCAAGGAATTGTGGACGAGAAAGATTGCTCGGTTGTGCAACAAGGATTTGGTCTCTCATGGGTAAAGCAACGCACCTCTACAGAGTGTAAGAACTATGACTTGTTACTCCCTGTTCCAGGAAGGAGCTATGAACGTGGTAGGAAAGGAACCCCACGAAGGTTCTGGTCAACTTGTGAAGGCTGTCGGACATAGTTTTTAGAATAAAAGCAACCTTTGAAGAAATGTTGACGAAAACCTACATTGCCTATGACCTATGGTCTGTGGTTGTAGATAGTGCATCAAACACTCCTTTTTAGTAAACTTGCTGAGTACGCTCGTACTCAACCATACCTTCTTAAACCCTTGCTAGATTCTAAGCTATTGAAGACGACGTCAACACCGACTTATGCTCAAGAAACCATCATCGACAGCTCAAGTTCTTCCGTAAAGACAATGACGTCAACATATACATCAACCAAAGTGAAGATGAAGTTCCTGATTAGATAGAAGTAGATACTCTAGCCATAAAACCTACTTCTATAGAGCATTGCATTAGAAGCAACTGTAAGCCAGATAAGTCAGATGCTAGTCTTATTAGCTAGATAGTTTTGAGTTATTATTTCTAGTTCTTCTTTGATAGAAGTTTCTTTCTCTCTCTTTAACATAGTTGTTCTCTGGATCTTCTGTAAAGAGTCTAGTTGTTATGTATATTCATGTCTTGGACCCGCTATGTTTCTGTTGTACCACTCTGAGGGATGTAATACTAGTGAACGTTGTTTCATTGGTGTTATGTCAACGACTATAGTGTACTACATCATGCAGTGGTATGTTGGGTCATCACAATGATCTAGGCTACTATGCATCCTCCATTGGGGTACCACAACAGCTAGATCATCCATAGAAGCTACAAGTTTTGCATATATAAGATAGTCAACTGATCAAAGAATCAACTTTGTTAAATCTTGAATAAGTTAATTCATTTTCCTAGAATTAAAAAAACTAGGAATCATATGCAGTACTCACTGTCATCCTAACAGTATCAGTAGCACTTTGTAGCTCAGTTTATAATGTAAATTTACCACAGATCATCAACAAGGTCTAGTGCATAAAGCAATCGAATCATTTTCCTAACTTATATGAGCTAGGAATTATTCAAATCTTACTGTCATATCAACAGAATCTATAACAATTCAGACTGTCATGCAAACAGCTGTGCACCCTCCATGAAATGGAGGCACCACAGCAACAGCCTAGAACAACATAAATCACTAAGAAAGGTTCCAACAGTATTAGACATAAAATCACATATTTCAATACCATCTGCATCTTAATCTAAAGAACAATATAGAGTTTCTTCTTCTTAGAGCAAAGAATGCTAGAGAGGAATATAAGTATCTTTTAGGCATGCTTGAATAGTTGATTGAACAAGATCATGCTCTGGTTGGTGCTATTGAAGCACACTATGTACAATACCACACAAGGATTATCTAAACATGACCTTTACACTACTATCAAATTATTTCAACAACTAGTATGGGACTTGTTTAGGAAAAGAAACACAATATGGATCATGGAGTAGTACAAACCTTAGTTTGGCAAGCATCATATTCTCCAACTCACAACCAACACATACTGAATCAAATGGGTGCACATACTCAAGATCATTCACTAGACAAACCACTATGAATCATCAAATACCAAAAGGAGTAGGAAACCCTAATTAGGGTTGGATGCAAGGAGGAAAGGAGGAAGACCAGAGAGGGGTGAAGGAGTTGACTTACCCGGGGGTCCTCACCAAGAAGAGGAAGCAGACCCTGGAGGCAGCAACGGCATGACGGCACGAGGAGCACCGATGGTGCTCAACCCACGCCTGGCCGCGCCAGCATCTGCAGTAGCAAGAGGAAGGTAGCACGAGCGAGCACCACACCGCTAATTCATCCAGGAAGCACCATGAACCTAATGTGACGCAGCACCGCGAACAGGGCCGTAACCCTAGCTGCGAGAGCAGGGTCAATACGACCAAATGAAATCTTGTGCGATGGATCTAAGTGGACCAACCAAGGCGGCGGCATCGACTCAGTCGGGAGGCATGGCGACAATGGCTAGAACGGCCAGAGCCAACCGAAATTGAAGCACAATGGTGACTTCGCCATGGCGTCACTAGTGCGAGGAGGAGAGGTGAGATCGAGCCAGAGGGTGAGGGAGTGAAGGGCCGGTATGGCCACACTTTGGGCTAGGGTTGGGTACAACCCAACCACTGGGCTCTGATATGGGCCATGCCAGGTTGGCCAAAAGGCCATGCCCAAGTTCTAATTGAAAAGTTTAGAAAAAGTAAAATTACTAAAATGACCCTATAATCATTTTAAGTTCTATAAAAATATAGAAAATCCTAAAAATATATATAATATACTAAAATTATCACACAAATAATCTCTACTTCGTAAAAATACAAATCACCTTGTTTGAGTTAAATAAAATACAAATAAATATTAACACCACTAAAATCTAAGTGAAAATTCATAAAATAAGGAGACGTCCTAAAAATGTATAAAAATCATTTTTGCATAAAAAAATAAATCCACTATTTTATAAAAATACTAACTTAACTTTTTACAAATAAAACTTGAAACTAATATCTAAGAGCATTTAATCCTTTGTGGATTTTTATAAAAATAAGAACACTTCTTAAAAATAAACTAAAAACATTTTTAAGAACTTGAATAACTATATTTTACTATAAAAATACTAAATATATTGTCCATAGGTTTTTAAGATTTTAAAGTAATAAATCCTTATCTATTTTATAAAATGCCTATTTTGTAAATTCTTTAAAAACATTTCTTAAGTAAGAAATAATCACAATTATATATGAAACCTTAAGTCCTTTATATCTGAATACTAATTCCAAAACCATAACTTGGATCTATAATAAAACTTCAGTGTTAATTATTAACCTTATAAAACTCTTCTAAAACCATACCTCCAAATTAAACCAACAATTTTGAATAAATTTTAAACATCATAAAAGTGAATGCTATTTATCTTTTAACCATTCTTAAACATGATTTCAAACTTTAATAGATTATTAAAATCATCTAAAAATTACTTTCCTTAATAAGATTAATTATATTCATAATAATAAATCACATTTAAACTCATAATTCACTTAAATTGGAAGTGAATAATCTCACACTCTTAATGATCCTTATCATAACCCTAGAACTTGATAATGATTTAAACACATCACACTTAAATCTAGTTATGTTTTTAAAGTTAACTTTGGTCCATCAAAGTTATGCATAATGTCTAAAGTATATTAATGTTTTTATAGTTAACTTTGGTCTGTTCCAATTAAGTCGTAAGGCATCTCAACTCCAATCTTATCGAATAAACACAAATGACATAGATCATATTTTGTTAACCATCAAGATTGTTTAAACCTTATCAAAGAAACCTCTTCTTCAAAAGTTATTCATTTTACCACTTCAAACAACAGCCTTACAAATAAGTCCTTTAACTCTTAACAACTTAACACCTTAACTTTCATCATAGTTACTATATGGAAATTAACCTTAGTCTTAGATTGTTATTATACTCTACTTTCATAGCTTGTATGTTAAGACTTAAGTTCCTTATAGATTTATTTGCTTGTGAAGTAAACTTGAAGATAAACCAAATCTTAAACAAATCACCTAAGTTTAACTCATCCACACTATTAGGGAATAATCTCGGGATTTACAAAATGCATTACATTACTTATGCATAATAGCATTTTGCTTATTTAAACATTAGTCCTTACCGGACCAATGATGCTGATTTCAGACATTGGATCTTGTATTGTTTCGAAGATCGCGATTGCATAATCTTGTAATCACAAAGGAAAGTTCACACTTGCTCATGTCCTTCGATTATTTTCTATCTAGTAGTTTCAAATCAAATGATGTCATCACCTGCATTTCAAAAAGGTCAGAAAACACTATTTTCGATAATAATGTAAACTAGTGGTTACTGATCCAGGGTGATTAGCTAATCTATTAAGCATGGCAATTGGAAGGGTGAAATGGGTTTACCACCACCACCTCCCCCACCACTGCTCACGGGAGCCAATGCTCAGCAATTGATGTTACCACCACCACTGAGATACGAGAACCTGGAGAGGAGAGAGGCCATGAATCAAGTTAGGAACCAAAATCAGGGGAACGATGGAAATGTCGGCCAAGGGGGCCGGAATGAGTATAGAGAGCATCACCAAAGTTATGTCGTATTTACGACAAAAGAGACAGATAAGGAGATCCTGTAAAGGCGCCAGATGGAAGTGGATGCAGTAATGCCGGCAATGCCGAAATTTATGTACTGATCTGACCAGGAGATCACTTGGAGCATCAAGGACCACCCCAAGATCATGTCGAGTCCAAGGGCGTATGCTTTGGTATTGGACCCAACGTTCATGGGGCCTAATATAAATGTCAAATTCTCCAAGGTTCTTATCGATGGGGGTAGCAGTATTAATATACTCTACCGGCATATAATGCACAAGTTAGTCATAACTAAGAACATGCTTCAGCCGACAAAGACCACCTTCCAAGGCATTGTGACGGGATTGTCATGCGAGCCGATAGGAAAAGTCTAGATATATGTGTTATTCGACATAAGACATAATTGTTGGACAGAGAACCTATTGTTCGAGGTGGTGGATCTCGATAGTTGTTATCATGCTTTATTGGGAAGGCCGACATTGGAGAAGTTCATGGCTTCCACTCATATATCTTATATGAAGATGAAGTTGCCAGGTTTCAATGGTATCATTACCATTGTGAGTGATCACGGGCGTTCTATGGAGTGTGCCTCGGTTGGTGATACGTTGCTAACGTATCCATAATTTTTGATGTTCCATGCTTGGTTTTATCTACTTTCTTATGTTTTGTCCACACTTTGGAGTACTTTTCATATCATTTCTTGGACTAACCTATTAACAAGAGCCACAGTGCCAGCTGCCTGTTTTCTGCTGTTTCTGGTTCCAAGAAAGTCAAAAAATGAATATTCTCGGAATTGGACAGGACAAAAGCCAAAGTCAGTTTTTCACCGAGGGACACCTGGAGCCAGAATACGAGACGGAGAGGGGCTGGGGCCCAGTCACACCACCTGGCCGCATGGCCAAGCCTGGCTCGTGCCAGGGGGTGGTCTGGTCGCCCGAGGCACCCCCTCGGCCTCTCCTTCCGCCTATATATTGATGGGTTCGTAGCATGGAAAACAAAAAAATTCTACCGCAAGAACGAACAAAACCCAGATCTAATCTAGATAAAAGCCAAGATCTAATCTATTAGACATGTGCAACGAGATAGATTTGTACTAACCCTCGTAGAACCGAAAGCGTTACGAGATTAGATCTCGGAGTTGATGTAGTCGATCACTTGCCGATCTCAAGATCGTGTGGACGATCCTTCCGGCGCCGCGTTCCGGCAGCGCTTCCGCAGTCGGTCACACGTGCAGAGTCGAAGCACACCTTCCTCTCCCTGTTCCAGCGAGCAGCGGAGGTAGTAGATCTTATCCATGGAATCCCAGCAGCACGACGGTGTGGTGGTGGTGGTGGAGTAGAGATTTCTGCAGGGCTTCACCTAAACCGGAGCAGAGCGAAGGAGGACGAGAGAGGCGGCGGCTAGGGTTTGTAATGGGAGAGTGCTTGGGGTTGGCGCCCACTCCCCTCTATTTAAAGGAGGGAGGCGCGCCATGGGAGGGGGAGTCCTAGTAGGACTCCCCTCCTTGGCCGGCGGATTGGGAAAGGGGAGAGGAGTCCTCCTCCCCCACGAATCCGTGTCTTGCCCCACAAAGACTCCTTGATCCTTTCTTGGTTTTCAAGCAAACTCCAAGAAATCTTCTAGAACCTTCCAGAACATTCCGAAACCTTCTAGAATCTCCATACAAACACTCTAGAACATTTCCTAACTTATATGAATCTTATTCTCTAGACAATTCCGGATCTCCTCGTGATGTCCCGGATCCAATCCGAGACTCCGAACAACATTCGGTATCCAACGCATATTCCATATCTACTTAAAACAACTTCGAACCTTAAGTGTATCACCCTATGGTTCGTGAATATGCAGACATGATGGAGACACCTCTCCGATCAATAACCATCAGCGGGATCTGGAGATCCATAACGGCTCCCACATACTCAACGATGACTTCGTGATCGATAGAACCATTAACATACGAAACCAATTCCCTTTGTCACGCGATATTCTACTTATCCGAGGTTTGACCGTCGGTATCTCCATACCTAGTTCTACCTTGTTACTGATAAGTACTCTTTACTCGTTCCATCTTATGTCATCCCTTGTGACCTAGTCACATGCTTGCAAGCTAACTAGATGACATTCCACCGAGAGGGCCCAGAGCATATCTATCCGTCATATGGATGGACAAATCTCAATCTTGGTCCATGTGCTTCAACACATACTTTCAGAATACCCAATGAAACCTTTATAACCACCCAGTTACGAAGCGGTGTTTGATGTCATCAAAGTACCCATCCAGTGATGGTGATTAACATAACCTCATGGTCGAAGGATTAGGTTACTATGCATTTGAAATCTTACAGCAATACGAACTTAATGACTTGATCTTATGCTATGCTTACTATGGGTTGGTGTCCATCACATCATTCTCCTAATGATATAACCTTGTTATTAATGACATCCAATGTCCATGATCAGGAAACCATGATCATCATTTAATCAACAAGCTAGTTCCATAAGAGGCTTACTAGGGACTCTTTTATGTTTACAAAACACACATGTATCAGTATTTCCTTATAATACAATTATATCATGGGATGTAAACATTCATCATAAACACAAAGATATAATAATAACCACTTTTATTATTGCCTCTTGGGAATATCTCCAACATATATCGCCTCCGATATAGAAACCCTAAGTACCGATCAAAATTCCACGAAAGAGTCTATAGCTGCCGCCATCTCAATCCCTAGATCGAGAGGGATCTGAAGCTCTTCCCGGCACCCTGCCAGAGAGGGGAATTCACCCTGGAGGCCATCTTCATCATCATGCAAGCCTCCGGTGTGATGCGTGAGTAGTTCATCTCTGGACTACGGGTCCATGTAGTAGCTAGATGGATGGTTCTCCTCCTTTGTGCTATCATGTTTAGATCTTGTGAGCTCCATTCATGATCAAGATCATCTATTTGTAATTCATACATGTTGTGTTTGTGAGGATCCGATGGATATTGAGATGCTATTTCAGATTGATTATTGATTCTATCATGTGTTTGTTATTTGTGATCTTGCATGCTTTCCGTTGTTAGTAGCTATCTTGGCCAAGTAGATGCTAGCAACTCTAAGAGTTAGTATTTATGCTCGATAGTGGGTTCTTGTCTCTGGTAATCTGGGGAAGTGACAAAAATCTCTAAGGTACTAAATGTGTTGTTGCTACTAGGGAGAAAACAACAATCCTTTGTTCATATAACAATCGTATTGTTTACTTTACACGCAATTCGTAATGCAATTATCCGTTGCTTGCAACTTAATACTGGAGGGGGTTCGGATGATAACCTGAAGGTGGATTATTAGTCATAGATGTAGTTGGATGGCGGTCTATGTATAATGTTGTAATGCCCAATCGAATCTCAAAGGAGTCAAGATGAGTAGTATATTCTTGTATGCTTTCTCAATGTTTGTCAATTTCCCCGCTGTAATTTGTTCACCCAACATGTCATCTATCTTAAGGAGATCCACCACTAGTGAACTATGGACCCCGGTCCTTTCTTTTACCATCAATCTACAATCAACTGTTTACTACTTTGTGTTTACTTTCTGCAAACTATTACTTTCTTCCACTCGATACGTTTAATCCTTTGCTTTCAGCAAAACCGGTGAGATTGACAACCTCATCGCAAGTTGGGGGTAGAGTTCTGTGGTTGTGTTGTGCAGGTCTCCATGTTGCTGCTGGCACCGGTAGTGCGCCCTACCAAAGTTCAGCTAGCAACACCATTGGGGTGTTTCCTTGCTCCTACTGGATTGATAACCTTGGTTTCATAACTAAGGGAAAACTTGTTGCTGTGCTCATCATACCTTCCTCTTGAGTTTCCCCAACGAGCTCGATATATTTTGGGCCATCAAGCTCTTTTTCTGGCGCTGTTGCCGGGGAGTCAAGGACATCTTCACAAGGGGAGTCCCTCATAACCAATCTCTTTACTTTGTTATTTTTGTTTTGCTTAGTTTACTTTTGTTTTGTGATCATCATACCTTCCTCTTGGGGTTCCCCAACAAGCTCGATATATTTTGGGCCATCAGTTGGCTCTTCTCTAGCCGAGTCATTAGTTATTGCTCAAGAGAAAAAGAGGATCCATATGTTGTTGCATTGGCACAGTCATCTCAGCTGAATATGCCAGCATTGACTAACCCGCATGGCAATGTCTCTTTCTAGGCAATTAAGGAAACAAAGAAGGTTCATGTGGATGTTGAGTTCCCCAAGTGCACCGTCACAATTGGTGCTGGCCTGACCGACAAATAGGAAAGCGAGCTTGTCAGCTTCCTCCGTGAGAATCGAGATATCTTTGGGTGGTCAACATAGGACCTGTTGGGTGTCTTGAGGGAGATAGTCAAGCACTCTTTGCACATTAGGATAGCTTCAAGGCCGGTGAAGCAACCTCTCCACCGCTTCACCAAAGATAGGAGAAAAGTTATTGGTGATGAGATAGCTCGGCTGTAGCAGCCGGGTTTATCATGGAAGTGATTCACCCGGATTGGCTATCAAATCCGTTTTAGTTGAGAAGAAGAAGGATGACCCGAATGTGGTAGTGGTGTGGCGAATGTTGTTGGAGATATGCCCTAGAGGCAATAATAAATGTAGTTATTATTATATCTTTGTGTTTATGATAAATGTTTACATTCATGCTATAATAGTATTAACAAGGAAACATTAATACTTGTGTGATTTGTAAACTTAATTTGAAGTCCCTAGTAAAGCCTCTATATAATACTAGCTTGTTGGTTAATAGATGATTGTGGTTTCCCTATCATGAACATTGAGATGTTATTAACAACAAGATCATATCATTAGGAGAATGATATGGTGGACATACTCCTATAGATAAGCGTAGCAAAAAGATCAAGTCATTTTAATAGTTCAATTGCTATATGCTTTCTGATACATAGTTATCTGATTCCTTCGACCATGAGATCATGCATATCGCCTTTACCGGATGGATGCTTTGATGTCATCAAACACCACACCGTAACTGGGTGGCTATAAAGGTGGCATTGAGTGTTCGGAAAGTATTGGTTGAGACACATGGATCAAGAGTGGGATTTGTCCATCCATATGACGGTACTCTGGGCCCTCTCGGTGAAATGTCATCCAATTAGCTTGCAAGCATGTGACTGGCTCACAAGGGATCACATATCACGGGAACGAGAAAATAGTACTTATCAGTAACGAGGTTGAACTAGGTATGCAGAGATACCGACGATCATAACCTCGGATAAGTAAACTATCGTGAGACAAAGGGAAATTGATATCGTATGTAAGTGGTTCATTCGATCGCAAAGTAGTCATAGAAATATGTGGGAGCCATATGAATTTCCAGATTCCTCTATTGGTTATTGATCGGAGAAGTGTCTCGATCATGTCCGCATAATTCACGAACCGTAGGGAGACACACTTAAGGATTCGACGTTGTTTGAGTAGTTATGGAATGATGAGAAAGAGACCGAATGTTGTTCGGAGTCTCGAATGGGATTCGGGATATAACGAGGAGATCCGGAATGGTCCGGAGAATAAGATTCATATAAGGAAAGTCCCGTTTCAGAGTTGGGGAATGATTCCGGTGTTTTCATCGGGAACATTCTGGAAGGTTCCGGAATGTCCGGCACTCCGGGGGGGGGAAGGGTACATGAATGTGTCATTGTAAGTTGGAATGATTGCATCATGTACTAGGTGTCTTTTCTGTCCAAAATAAAGGGTTTATTTAAATCCTAAATTGAAAAGTCAAACGGCTAGTTTGAAAGTCAAACGGCAATTTTTGGAAAGAGGAGGAGAAGTGGAAACCGAGTTGGGGAGGGATTCCCTCCTCCCCAAGCCGGCGCCCCACCCAAGCCGAGTTGGGGAGGGACTCCACTCCCTCCCCTTGGCCGGCCAGCCCCTCCACCTATATAAGGAGGGGCAGGGCTCCCTCCTAGCACACAAGTACCTCTCCTCCAAAACCCTAGATTGGCGCCACTACCTCCTGCTGCTGCCGCCACCTCCCAGGGTTGCCCTAGCCGCCGACTTGGGGTGCCCCAAACCCTAGCCGCCGGCTCTAGCACCTCCTCCTTGGTGTATCTAAAACCTAGATCGCCGAGGAGCCCTCTCATACTCCACCATACTCACTCCGGCTTAAGGCGAAGCCCTGCGAGATCTCCCCTCTGCTTCCGGTACCACGCCGTTGTGCTGCCGGAATCACGAGGAGAGTGCTACAACCTCCGTTGCCTGCTGGAACAAGGGAGATGAAGGTCTTCGTCGAGTACCGAACGTGTGACCGACTGCGGGAGCGCTGTCGGAACGCAGCGCCGGAAGGATCGTCTACGCGATCTTGAGATCGGAAAGAGTACGACTACATCACCCACGAGAATCTGCTCTCGTTAAACACTTTGGAATCTTCGAGGGTGAGTTATTCCATCGACTCCTTGCTACAATCTAGTAGATAGATCTTGGCTTGTTTGTTTGTATGCGGTAGAATTTTTTTGTTTTCCATGCTACGAAACCCTACAAATGTGTATCGATTACACAAATCTGAACAAGGCTTGTCCAAAGGACCCTTTTCCTTTGCCTAGGATAGATCAAGTGATTGATTCTACTGCTGGGTGTGGTTGTTATCATTTGTATATGCGTATTCTGGTTTCCACCAGATACCTTTGAACCCAGCTGATCAAATAAAGACAACCTTTATTACCTTGTATGGGGCTTATTGCTATCGCACCATGCCCTTTGGTTTGAGAAATGCAGGTGCAACATATCAGAGGTCTATGCAAAAATGTTTGCATGACCAAATTGGTAAAAATGTGCAGGTATATGTTGATGATGTGATCATCAAAACCAAGGAGAGTCATACTCTCTTAGATGACATAAGGCAAACATTTGCAAACTTAAAAAGGTTCCAAATGAAATTGAACCCGGAAAAATGTACATTTGGTATCCTGGCTAGAAAATTACTCGGTTTCCTCGTGTCAAGCCAAGGTATCGAGGCAAACCCAACTAAGATCAGTGACATTGAGAGAATGGAACTACCAAAGTATCTCAACAATGTCCAAAAGTTTACTGGTTGCCTGGCATCATTGAGCCGCTTTGTTAGTCGGTTAGAGGACAAGGCACTGCCCTTATATGAGTTAATGAAAAAAGCAGATAAATTTATTTGGAAACTGCAAGCGGATAGTGCATTTCATGAGCTTAAAAAGATGTTAGCATCTGCACCAGTGTTAGCTTCACCACTATCCAAAGATCCGATGTTGCTCTACATTGTAGCGACAAACCGAGTCGTTAGTTCCATGGTAGTGGTGGAGCGTGATGAAGAAGGTAAATTGGTGCAGAGGCCAGTATATTACCTAAGTGAGGTGCTATCAGCATCTAAGAAAAATTACCAACACTATCAGAAAATGACATATGGCATCTATATGGCGGCGAAAAACTCAAACATTATTTTGAAGAACATCCAATAAGAGTGATATGTGAGGCTCCTATCTCAGAGATCATGGGTAATAAATATGCAAGTGGCCGGGTTGCCAAATGGGAAATTGAGTTAGCACCATATGCATCATAGTATGATAGGAGAGGTGCCATCAAATCTCAAGCACTGGCCGACTTTTTTGTTGATTGGTCTGAGATGCATACGAGCCGCCATTGCTTGACTCCAGCTATTGAAGAATGCAATTCGATGGATCCAAAATGAAAACTGGGTTAGGTGCCATCATAGTCCTCACCTCGCCTAAGAAAGATCAGTTGAGATATGTGTAGATCCACTTTGCAGCATCAAATAATGTAGCCGAGTATGAGGCACTTATGCATGGACTCAAAGTGGCTAAAGAAATTGGCATACGCCAAATTCAATGTTTTGGTGATCCAGACCTTGTAGTACAGCAAGTTTCGGGTAATTGGGATGTGCTTGATGCTAACATGGCATTGTATAGGTTTCCCATTCAGCAAATTAGTGGGTACTTCGAGGGATGTGAATTCCATCATGTACCTCGTGCCGAGAATGAAGCAACTGATGTGTTATCCAAATTAGGCTCATCCCGATAGTCAATCCCGCCTGGCATAGCTCTCGAACATTTTCGGAAACGCACGCCAAAACACACACTATTGAATTTGCTCCCATTGGTTCAAACAACCAATCCAATAGAATCCTCGGTGAGAGACCTTGCGGTAGAACCGCCAAAGGAGAGATCGGCAAGCGGATGGTAAAATCCAAATCAAGTAGAGAATATTAACCAACTAGAATCCTAAAGGGGAGATACCTATCACTACTAGAATCCTTGACAAGGAGAGACCAAACACCTGATGAGGGTCTTGACGACTTGGAGAAGGGCACCGACTACAAGGCCTTGTACAACTAATAGATTTACTATAGAGAGGGGGTTCCCATCCAGGGTTTGGAACATGCCTCAATTCATCATCATCTCCGAGCAAGACTCTAGGGTGGCAGACAGAGAGTTCTAGGCGCTGGTCTAGAGTCCTATCCGGAGTCATTGGGGCGGCAGGCCGGAGACTCCGGGGTTTAGGGCAGGAGACTCCAGTCTTGTTCCAGCAGCTTCTTGCATCTTCTTTTCCAGGATTCTTGCTTGGAGGTCTTGGATCCAGGGTCATCCTTGCCTCCTCCTCTTGGCATCATGGTCATGGGCCTAGTCATTGACATTTGTCTCAAGTAGGATTCCATTCACATGATAGCCAATGGTAGGTAAGAGATGGAAGGAATTCACCTTTGTAGGGTGGTTGGTATAGCATGATGTGGGCCAATGGTGAATGCCATATATTGGGCTGCATCAAATTGAGTGTAACTTTTCTATGGCTCGGGAGTGGTGATATTCATCTTCGAGACTATGTCTATGTACAAAATGTCATAGATTTTAAATTGGACACTATAACTGTCATGGATATCCATATGTGGAGAAGGTAAAACAAAAATTCACATTGTTAAGTTGACCTACCTACAATTTTGTGTGTTTTCATAGTCCTCATCAGAGAATATGTTTATCCCATAGTATGCATAAATCAACTAAAAATAAATTCAAGGATGTGCACAACCGATTAGTTAAGAAGGAAAAGAGTAACAACCATATGACCATTCCTGGAGAGCATCATCATGGATCGATGATATTCTTAAACCCCCACCTTTGACAACATACAAACAACACAATGGTCTTACACATATGTCCTTTGTTATTGCATCCAACAATTGAAGGTCATATCAAGGACCTCCACTCATGTGTTGTTGTTGTATATACCATAAACATATGTAAAGGACTTATTTATCAAACACACAAAGAAGATGCCTCGCATTTGCGATGGCCATTGTGCTAGTTCCTAAAAATAACATTCTAGTAACTCTCAAGCGTGCCCTAGCTTCTGCAACGTTAGTATAGTTAGCTGAACTGGCAGTTGCCTGTTGTCAGTTCTATTTCAATAGAGAGTGTGGTTCAGTTCCATGAGAGCTTCATATTTTATTCAGTGTACAGAACTGAGTTAACCATCTAACTTTTCTTTGTTTCTGAAGACTTAATTCTAGGGTTAGTGTTCTGTATAAATTATATGTACTTACGCAACAAATTTCTGTTATTGCTTCTACTACTTTTATAGATAGCGGGTTCTTGCTTCTACTACCTGTATGTATGTTCGAATCGTTGACGTTCTTGTACATTTGTTATACAGGCTAGTAGAAGCAATTTTCATCAAAAACTTAATTGTACTCCTTCCATCCAAAAATAACTGACTTGAATTTGTTTAGATTTGATATATTTATATACTAAAATGCGTCTAGATACATTTGAATCTAGACAAAACTTAAATCAGTTATTTCCGAATGGAGGGAGTATGCTGTTTTGTGTGCTCATTCAGATAGAATGCAACTCTTTATGAAGTGCCCCGGCACGACAATCTGCCTCAGGGTCCAGCCAACTGATACCCTCCATGCCGTCAAGGCAAAGATTCAGGAAGAACACTGTCTTTTCTTTGATGGAAAATAGCTCAATGACAAGCTTACATTGGCTGATTATGGCATCCAACATCTCAGCCCACGCTTGGCCTCAAAGAAAGTATGCAAATCTACGTAACGGATACGCTAGCAGGCAGGACCATCACTCTTGAGGTTGAGAGCTCATATACTATTGACAAGGTGAAGACCAAGATTGAAGATTATGAGGGATTTCCCAAGGGTCAGCAGTGCCTCATATTTGCCAACAAACAACTGGAGGACGACCACACCTTGCAAGACCTCGGCATGTGCAATGAGCCGAGTCTCCTTGTCATCTACCCGAGCCTGGGAGGTACCATGCTCATCTTTGCCAAGACACTAGATGGAAAGACCATCCCTCTCAATGTTGAGAGATCAGATAGCATCAACAAAGTCAAGATGAAGATATATGAGGTGGACCACACTCGCCCAAGACAACAACGCCTCATCTTTGCTGGCAAGCAGCTGGAGGACGGCCGCACCCTGGAGGACTATAACATTTAGGGAGAATCCACCCTCCATTGTCTGCTCTGTCTTTGTGGTTGCTGAGATGGATGTCGTGGTCATTCGACGCCTCGATGAGTATTGTTGCAATCTTTTTTTGTTTATGTTAGTGGTATTTTATCGGTAAAACCTTTGTTGCAATATTTTCTTTCCAGTAGTGGTGTGCTCCCAGTAAACCTGTCATCCTAATACGTTGGTATCTTAAAGTTTTTCATCAAGAATAAAAAGTGAGATGTGTTGTATAAAGTGTCCCTAGGTTACCCCTTGGCATCAGTTGATGGAGAAATATAGTTGATCCGACGTATAAAAAGGTGGAGAACACAGAATTAAGACTAGACCAAAGATGATGCTATGTTAAATCATGCATGAAAAATGGACTTGCTCATCTAAAACATAACTCCTTTCTATTGTTAGGACTTAGGAGTACTCATCATGCACTAGTCCTTGCACAACAAGATTGTTCCATGTATTATTGTTTGTTTCAGCTCAGTTTTCAAACTGCAAGCAGAAAATTCACATTGGAAAACAATCCCATGGCGACACCGTACATACATACGTGAAAAATCAGAATGAAGAAGAGACATAGCAACGGAAGGTGAATTTCATAACTTGGACTCCGTGTGAGTGTATTTTACTCTAACAGAGTGCTTTCACAAGAACACAACTAGCAACTGCAATGAATGGCTACATGAAATGTTTTAAGGAGCAGAATTAAAAAAGAATATGATCACAGAGGTTACATGGCAAGAAAAATATCGAGTTAATTAGTTGCTTATGCCATCTCCATCTCTCACAAGGGAACAAGCCACAAGTTTGGCAGACAAACGTAAGGGCACACCAACCCTAAGTACTGCAAATTATAATGGCTTTATCTAAATGATGGATCCCATTTGTAGGAGAAGTGAGAAACCTATATTTCCATGGATGAAAGTAGCCGAATGTACTAATTACCAAATAGCCTAGCAGTACGGAGAAGATGCATGCGCTAAACAAGACCTGTGATCATTATTCCATAACAAATTAGATGTAAATTAGTTGGGGATAAGTCCCTAAGTATTAGAG
The DNA here is from genome assembly GCA_916181665.1 of Avena sativa. NCBI lineage: Eukaryota > Viridiplantae > Streptophyta > Magnoliopsida > Poales > Poaceae > Avena > Avena sativa. The sequence goes on from OV702297.1 coordinate 444,879,266, forward strand.
TTCTACACATATCCGGTCACCGGATCCTAACCATATATGTGTAAAGCTTGTTGTACAAGTAATCATCAATATATAAAGGAAGTGCCAGCCGTGTGGGCTAACCACTGCAGCCAATTGTTCCCTTTAACTTGGTATCATGAAGGGGTTTGTCGACGCCATGGCCACTGTTGGTTCTCCTCTGGGCGATGAGGAGCTGATTGACTACATCCTCGCTGGCCTCGGCCCCGCCTTCTCCTCTCTTCAGGCGTCGCTCAACGTCTACTCCAACACCAATCCCAACGTCGTCATCCAACTGACTGACTTCTACTCGATGCTCGTGTCCCATGAGGCTATGCACGCTCTGGAGACGGCGTCATGCGAGATCGACTTCTCCTCCTCGGCCAACGCCGCACGTCACGGTGACTACGGTCCCACTACTGGTGGCCGCTCTGGTGGCGGCCAGGGCGCTCAGCAAGGAGGGGGCAGACCCGGAGGCGGCGGCTACCAAGGTCAAGGAGGCGGCAGCGGCTACCAGGGCGGCGGCAACAATGGCAATGGCCAGTACAGCCAAGGTGGTGGCTACCAAGGCAGTGGTCAGGGAGCACACAACGGCGGCCGTAACAACATCGGCCAAGGAGGCGGTGGCCAAGGCGGTAGTCGCAACAACGGTGGCGGCGGACGGCGACGCACGCGCTGCCAGATTTGTGGCATCTAGGGACATGACGCCCTAGCCTGCCGCAATCGCTTCGATCAAGTATATCAAGCCGACGACTCTCGTTTCGGCAACGCAGCCTCCACCAACAACAACCACCATGACGCACCACCACACTGGATAATGGACATCGGTGCCACCGATCACTTCACCAACGAGATGGAGAGGCTCCACATTCATGAGCCATACCACGGAAGGAATCAAGTTCAAGTCGCCAACGGTGCATGTCTGTCTATTTCACACATTGGTCACTCTCATTTAGCTGGTCCTATGCATTCCCTTGCCCTAAACAATATTCTTCACGTTCCTGATATTAGCAAAAACTTGCTTTCCGTCCATAGAATCGTACGTGATAACAATGTTTTCATTGAATTTCATTGTGACTTCTTTTGTGTTAAGGACAAGGCCACGAAGAAAATCATTCTTCAAGGTAGAAGCCGTGGGGGTCTCTATCTAGTTCCGTTCCATCGAGCCTCATTCTCTTCTCGGTATGCTACTTCTAGTGTCAAGTTTTCTCCTAGACAATGGCATCAACGGCTTGGTCATCCGTCAAATAATGTAGTTCATAATATTGTCAAAAATAATTCACTTCCATGTTCCTTAGAATTTGAGAAATCAGTGTGTGATACATGTCAACGTGCTAAGAGTCATACCTTATAATCAGTCTCATCGTATTTCTACTGCACCACTTGAACTTGTTCACACTGATGTTTGGAGCCCTGCTTTAGCCTCCTCCGGAGGATATAAATACTATGTTAGCTTTGTTGATGATTATAGTTGCCATTGCTGGATTTATCTCATAAAACACAAATATGATGTTGAGGTTGTGTTTTACCTTTTTCAAACTCATGTCGAGCGTTTCCTTAATGCTAAGATTCGTGCGGTGCAGTCCGACTGGGATGGCGAGTATCATCGCCTTAATGCTTTTTTCCGCCGCACCGGCATTCTTCACCGTGTTTCATGCCCACGCACGTCCTAACAAAATGGCATCGTAGAGCGCGAACACCGACATCTTGTCAAAACTAGCCTAGAGATGCTTGCTCAGTCATCTCTCCCATTGCGCTATTAGGCTGAAGCTTTTCTAACCGCATGTTATCTTATTAATCGGATGCCATCACCAGTTCTCAACAATGTCTCACCCATCACTCGATTGTTAAACAGAAATCTTGATTATTCGTTTATTCGCATGTTTGTATGTGCATGTTGGCCTAGTCTTCGCAAATACAATTCGCGCAAACTAGAGTTCCGCTCCAAGATGTGCATTTTCCTTGGCTATAGTCCCATGCATAAGGGATATAAGTGTCTTGATCTTAGCATGGGTCGTATCTATATCTCTTGTGATGTTGTTTTCGATGAGACGGTCTTTCCTTTTGCGACGCCTGGGGTTGTTGTCGATATTTCTGCTTTACATCCGGTGTCTTTTCCTACACAAGAACCAGATATTTAGGGTCCCAATATGCGTACATATGACATGTCCTTGTTGCAATTTGATCTTCCTGGTATTCCTTGTGTGTTGCCTTTGCAGGTTGTTGCCCATGTGCCCACAGCGACAAACATTCCAGCGACCACCGTGATCGACGTCCCCGGGCATGCCTCGTCGAGCAAGCCCACACATGCATCACCAAGTGAGCCGGTGTTGCCCCCTGATGCGTCACCCTGCGTCGCCTCTCCTGATGTGCCGCATGTTGGGCCGCCCTTTCCATCCCAGTAGCATGATGGGCCATCTTCGCCAGCTACGACGCCCTCCCCAGGCTCGTCGCGCTACGACGCGACCTCACCAGAATCAGCTGAGCCACCCTCACCAGCTCGTGCCAGTGCATCCGCCCCTGCAGCGGACTCTTCACCGCCACAATCTGTTGGCCATCAGATGGTTACCCGTCGTCGCAAAGATGTGCATCGCCCCAAGGTCTACACTGATGGCACCATTCAGTATGATCCTTATCGACGTCGCGCTCTTCTGGCGGTTCCTGCGTCTCATCGCACTGCCCTCTCCGAACCTGCCTGGCGCAGTGCTAGGGAGGATGAGTTTGATGCCCTCCAGCAAAATCAGATGTGGCGACTTGTTCCGCGACCGCCTGGTGTTAATATTGTTGGAAGCAAATGGATTTTCAAGACCAAGTTTCGCCCGGATGGTTCTATTGACAAGCACAAGGCACGATTAGTTGCTAGCGGAGTTACTCAACAACACGGTATTGATTATCATGACACTTTCAGTCCGGTGGTTAAGCCCGTTACTATTCGACTCGTTTTATCTCTTGCCGTGTCTCGAGGGTGGTGTCTTCGACAAGTTGACGTCAGTAATGCCTTCCTTCATGGATTTCTTGAAGAGGATGTGTATATGCAGCAGCCTCCTGGTTTTGAGGACTCTGGGTATCCTCAACATGTTTGCAAGCTTCAACGTGCTCTTTATGGACTGAAGCAGTCACCTCGGGCATGGTATGCAAGGTTGAGTGACAAACTGCATGAGCTTGGTTTTACTTCCAACAAGGCTGATATGTCCCCTTTCATTTTTACCCATGGTGGAGTTTCTATCTACATGCTGGTTTATATTGATGACATTGTTATTGTGGGATCTTCTACAGCTGCAGTGAACTGCCTTGTACACACACTAGCCCAGACGTTTCTGATTAAGGATCTTGGATGTCTTAATTATTTTCTAGGTATTAAGGCTTCATATACTTCTGCGAGTATGCGATTAACTCAGCATAAAAATGCTTTGGATCTTCTTCATCGTGCCCACATGGAGGGTTGTCGTCCTGTTACCACTCCGATGTCAACGTCTGCCAAGCTTTCTCGAGATGCTGGTGTTTCAATATCTATGGATGATGCTTTCAGATATCGGAGTTTAGTCGGTGGTCTACAGTATCTAACGTTGACACGACCTGACATTTCGTATGCGGTCAACAAGGTTTGTCAGTTCCTTGCTCAGCCTACTACAGCCCATTATGATGTTGTAAAGCGGATTCTCCGGTATGTTCAGGGCACCGCCTCCACTGGTATGCTCATTCAGAGGTCTTCGTCTACGCTTCTGAATATTTATATTGGTACTGATTTGACGGGTTGTTCTGATGATCGACGCTCTACCGGTGGCTTTGCTCTATTTCTTGGACCCAACCTAGTCTCGTGGAATTCTCGCAAGCAACCCACCATGTCTCGTTCCAGCACTGAAGCCGAGTACAAAGCTCTTGCTAATGGTACTACTAAAGCATCCTGGATCCAGTCGGTACTTAAGGAACTTGATGTTCATCAGTCCAAACCTCCTGTCTTTTGGTGTGGCAATTTGGGGGCTACATATTTAACTCTAAGCTCATATGACAAAACTAGATTATACTACTCCCTTCGTCTCAAATTAGATGTCGCAATTTTTTCTAAATTTGGATAAGCTTAGACCAGTGTCTATTTGCAACATCTATTTTGAGACGAATGGAGTATTACTATTATGGTAAACCAATACCGGAACGGCCTAGAAAATTGTCAAACATAAGTGTGCTGGTTTACCTAAACTTTCAGAAGTTTATGTGTCTGTTACAATGCCATATCACTGAACAATAGTAGCTCATATAAAGACAATCAGAAACACTATAACAAGAAAACCAGGATACAAGTAAAGAAGCAAATCACTATAAACAAAAATAGAGGAATAATGATCATTTTGCTACAAGAAGTCCTTCATAACTGTAATCTGTATTCTAGTATATGTACGAGGTTGTGATCTGTATTCTACTATCTTTATTATTTTGCTACAAGAAATCCTTCAAGTCGAACAATGATCTGTATTCTACTATCTTCACTATTTACTTTTAAAATTTTATCCCCCCCCCCACCCAAAAAAAAAAATGGACGGTGGTTTAGAATTTGAAACCAGACATCAATGGGATCAGATCGGTACTCTGCGTGAGAGGATGGGAGTTCATTCTTCCATATTAATAATCGTATTGTTGCTACTTGGCCTTTTTAAATGAAATGCTACTTCCAAATAGAAAGATGAGACTCCAATTCTTCCGTTTTAATATTTTATTTTATTCTTATATGTTGGTTTTTATTGTAAACAAGAAATGAATATGCTACTCTGTCCGTGCTATGTGGACCCAAAACAAGCCACTCTCTACAACTACAAGCAAACTTTCTAAAAGAGGGATGGCAACGTGGATATATGAGAACTCACGAGACATGTTGTGTAACAAATTTTGTTCCTTGGTCAGCCTACTACAGCCCATTATGATGTTGTAAAGCGGATTCTCCGATATGTTCAGGACACCGCCTCCACTGGTCTGCTCATTCAGAGGTCTTCGTCTACGCTTCTGAATATTTATATTGATACTGATTGGGCGGGTTATTCTGATGATCGATGCTCTACCCGTGGCTTTGCTATATTTCTTGGACCCAACCTAGTCTCGTGGAGTTCTCGCAAGCAACCCACCGTGTCTCGTTCCAGCACTGAAGCTGAGTACAAGGCTCTTGCTAATGGTACTGTTGAAGCATCCTGGATCCAGTCGGTACTCAAGGAACTTGATGTTCATCAGTCCAAACCTCATGTCTTATGGTGTGACAATTTGGGGGCTACATATTTATCTGCCAATCCGGTGTTTCACGCTCGCACCAAGCATATCGAGGTTGACTTCCATTTTGTAGGTGAGAAAGTTGCTCTTGGTACTCTCAACGTACGGTTTATCGCATCCGCCGATCAGCTTGCTGATATGTTCACTAAGCCTGTGTCTAGTCAGTTGCTTAGTCGTTTTAGTTCCAATCTTAACCTTGTTCACGACGATTTAGATTGAGGGGGTGTATTAGAGTTCTACACATATCCGGTCGCCGGATCCTAACCTTATATATGTAAATCTTGTTGTACAAGTAATCGTCAATATATAAAGGAAGTGCCAGCCATGTGGGCTAACCACGGCAGCCAATTGTTCCCTTTAACTCTAAGCTCATATGACAAAACTAGATTATACTACTCCCTCCGTCTCAAATTAGATGTCGCAATTTTTTCTAAATTTAGATAAGCCTGGACTAGTGTCTATTTGCGACATCTATTTTGAGACGAATGGAGTATTACTATTATGGTAAACCAATACCGGAACGGCCTAGAAAATTGTCAAACATAAGTGTGCTGGTTTACCTAAACTTTCGGAAGGTTCTGTCTGTTACAATGCCATATCACTGAACAATAGTAGCTCATATAAAGACAATGAGAAACACTATAACAAGAAAATCAAGATACAAGTAAAGAAGCAAAGCACTATAAACAAAAATAGAGGAACAATGATCATTTTGCTACAAGAAGTCCTTCATAACTACAATCTGTATTCTAGTATATGTACGAGGTTGTGATCTGTATTCTACTATCTTTATTATTTTGCTACAAGAAATCCTTAAGTCGAACAATGATCTGTATTCTACTAGCTTCACTATTTACTTTTTAAATTTTCTTTTGGCATAAATCCCCCCAAAAAAATTGGACGGTGGTTTAGAATTTGAAACCAGACATCAATGGGATCAGATCGGTACTCTGCGTGAGAGGATGTGAGTTCATGCTTCCATATTAATAATCGCTATTGTTGCTACTTGGCATTTTTAAATGAAATGCTACTTCCAAATAGAAAGCTGAGACTCAATTCATCCGTTTTAATATTTTATTCTTATATGTTGGTTTTTATTGTAAACAAGAAATGAATATGCTACTCTGTCCGTGCTATGTGGACCCAAAACAAGCCACACTCTCTACAACTACAAGCAAACTTTCTAAAAGAGGGATGGCAACGTGGATATATGAGAACTCACAAGACATGTTGTGTAGTAACAAATTTTGTTATTCTGGTCAAGCAAACCGTGGTCAATATGTTTTCTGTGTGTAATAAGATGAGACTCGACCGGGTCTCGGAATCTCCTTCGCAGGTCCGTGTGTACCGCCAACTCGTTTAGGCCCAACAGGTTTTCCTTGGAAACTTTAGGCCCAACTTGTGACCCTATAAAATCAGGTAAGCACGACCGATGAAGCAGCCGAATAGACCCTATAAAATCTGTCCCCAACCGGCCAACCCTAAGTCCTCCGGTTCCGATCTCCGCGGGCTCTTCTTCGTCGACTTCAATGTAGCTTCTGTTTTTCTGTTGCCCATTTCTTAATATTCATCCATTGTTTCCGTGATATCAAGAGCCTACTCTCATTGTTTGTATGGAGAATTTGTGGTCATCTCATATGATATGTTAGATCGTACGATTGTTTAGATAAAGTTCAACGTTTTTCTTGCGGAAAATTTTTTCATCCAGAGAACGTCCGGTAGATCGGAATATATTGTTCTATATCCTGCATATATTGTTCTATATCCTGAATAAAATCTGGACGAAAGTATCTTCTGGTGTTAATTTTAGTTGGGGGTCGATACATTGTAGTAACTCGCAAGAGTGCGCTAGCTAGCTTCTGTAGGTTCTACTATTACAGTAGAAAGTGTCGGTCAGTTAATTGAGAACTGCATCTTCTCTTCAATGTCACAGAACTGAGTGAACGATGTGGTCTTTCTTTTTGAAACGAGACCATGTGATCTTTCTTGATTTCTCAATCAAGACTTTGCATGCCGTCCATATTGTTCTGTATAAACCATGTATTTATGCTGCAGATTTATGTCATTGCTTCTACTACTGTTTTTCAGACAACCGTTTCATTCATGCTTCTACTTTGGTCTGAAAAATAATCGGTACGATGTTTCTTGTGCTCACTCATACAGAATGCTGCTCTTTGTGAAGAGCCCCACCGGCAGGACAATCTGCCTCAAGGTCCAGCCATCGGACACGCTCCTTACTGTCAAGGCAAAGATCCAGGAACAACACCGCCTTTTCTTCGACGGAGCGCAGCTAGATGACAACCGTACACTGATTACGGCATCCAGCATCAGGCCACGCTTGACCTCCAAGAGAACATGCATATCTATCTAACGGAGACGCTGACAGGCAGGACCATCACTCTCGAGGTTGACAGCTTGGACACTATTGGCAAGGTGAAGTCCAAGGTTCAAGCCAAGGAGGGGTTTCCCAAGGGTCAGCAGTGCCTCATCTTCAACAACAAGCAGCTGGAGGACGACCGGACCTTGGCAGAGCTCAGCATTTGGAAGGAGTCCACTCTTCTGCTTGTGCTCCACCCGGCCAGTACAGAGGGAAAGATGCTCATCTACGTGAAGATGTTAGATGGAAAGACCATCTCTCTCGAGGTGAAGAGATCATGTCGCATCGAGAGGATCAAGATGAAGCTCTATGAGGTGGAAGGCACTCGCCCGATACAGCAGCGCCTTATCTTTGCAGGCAAGCTGCTGAATGACGACAGCACCCTGGAGGACTATAACATTCAGCAGGAATCTACCATCCACTTTATGACCTGCCTTTGTGGTTGCTGAGATGGAAGTCTTTCTTCTTTCCGGTAGTGGTGTTTTACCAGTGGAACTATTGTTGCATTATTTGTTGTAGTGGTGTCTGGTGTGCTATCAGTTAAATTATCGTTCTAGTAAGTTAATGTTTTGGTAGTTTTTCCATCAAGAAAGAAGGCGTGTGATGTTTTACAGAGTCCCTGGCTCTGCCTTTCGACACCTTTCTTCTTATCTTAATCAACACAACAATCAGGTCTTTGGCCACCCTTTTTTTAGATCATGTGTAGCTTATCTTCGTAACACATTCCTTGTCAATTTGTTGACGTGCTATCAAAAAGATCAACAACACGGAGTAGGCCAGCAGCAGCTCAGTGCAAGCAAGCATGGATGTTGGCCTGGACGCTCCAATTCATAAGGGCTCGAGTCTTCCTGACCAAGTACAATGAAAGAGCAGGATCAAGTGCATTTCAACCGTGAGTATATTTCACTCTCATCATGAAAAAGCATCAGACCATAGTGTGTTCTCTGTCTCACACACAACAAGCTGCACAACCAGTAATAACTAGCAAGGAATGTAGCACGTTGCTACAATGTAATGTCTTTAAGCAGCATAGCTACGAGCGATGACGATCACGACGGTTACAGGGCAAGCAGAATATCGGTAGCTTATGTAATCTCCAGCTCCCACCAGGCAGTAGGACACAAAGTACACAAAGACATATTAGCATGTAGCAACAGATACCAAGCTTCATAGTCCAGTTTGCATCCAAAAACTATCCACTTCTCCCCGAAGCTTTGCAGTCAACCTCCGCAACTGAGAAAGGGTCATGGAAAGAAAAATCTGCCCCGTCTTTGAGCTTCCAAAGTTCACCTCCTGCAGGACCATTGCTCCCAAGGACAAGTATGTTGCAGGCATCCCTTGCCATGTTTTTGTAACACTTGTTCACCGTGGAATACGCCTCATCTGTCGAAAACGGAGCGAACTTTGGATTGGCCATCACAACCACTGCAGTACTCAGCACCCGTGCGCTCTGAAAGAAGTACTCCAGGAAGGCGACCTCGCCTGGCTCCCCTCTGAACTCACGGATACTCATTGTGTTGATGCGCAACATGACATTTATAATGGGGCCACACTCCTCCCAGAAATTGAGGGTGAGGTTATCAGTGGGTTCCTCACATCTTTTGCTCTGGAAAAAGAAAATGATTCAATTAGTCAAGAGCTCGGAAAGCATCTGAGGACGGTGGAATGACATGGTGAATAAAGAAAGCCTCCAATTATGTCATGGAAAATACATTAAACTCGTGCATTTCTAAATGCCAGATCTGATATCTTGGGAGAACAAAACAATAATTCAATGCACCAACTAGCCCAAAGCATCAGGTAGCCTACTACAACAGAAAAATAATTATGCTGGTGTATATGCAGCCTCTCAGGTATAGGAACAAATTAGAAACTGAGGCACCAGAGTTCAGTCTACCATGGAGGTCCTAAACACAGGAACTGTTCTTCAAGGAAAATGTCCAGATGTGAGCCATGATAATCACTTAATAATTACTTACTCGGAGACAAAGGCAACTGCCAGGTACTGTGAAATTAGTCTAGGAGCATCAATTTGGTATGATTGGTATGCCGTACAGACTTCCGAATAAACCATAGGCAGCAAATGTGATAGCTTGTCATGTGTAAGTTAACCGGTTTGAAAATAAGCATTGCCAGCCAGTTGCATCATCTACAGCATACTGCTAGCTAGTAGCTAGTATTTACACAAAGGGGAACACTAGAAGCAGAAATATTGAATATGGAAATTGCACAAATCAAGATAATAGCATAAAAATATACTGTGGCACAACAAAATTTCGATAGCAAATTTCATAACACAAACAGGTGAAGATGCAACCCCGATAAACTTAAGTTGCATACTCTAGTCTGTGTGGATAGAAACGACCTGATGGCTGAAAATAAATGGCACGGCTTCGCTTTTCAGCTATAATTGGTCAAGTTTGCCTATTCATATTACTGATGTTATCATCGCCTTGTTTTGTTATATATTCACGGGTATTTCTTAGCCTAGCCTGCGTAACTAAATACACACGATTCACATTGCACAGTAGACGAAAACAAGAAGACAATAAAGCGATTCAGTGTTAAATCGATAACTGAATTGACACATCGATGTGAATAAGTCAGAAACTGCAAGCAATAAAACCTTTTGTAAGATCGGAATAAAAATTTCAAGTAAATGTTTACAGGAAACTGGTAAGAATGTAAACAAAGCATGAATAATCTGAGATAAATTGATCAGTAGCTTCCATTAGCTGTCTAAAGAAAAGGTTAGAAAAGGCAATACTATTATCAAAATCCTTTTCAGTGAGCAAATGGAGCATATTTGTGGTTAAGCTTCAGCATCCACACTTTATGCAGCGCTAACTGCTCAATACTATCAGTAGCTTTCCTACGAAATTCCAGGAGTGGGTCACAACAGCCTCTTTTTATAATAAGTTAGTCAGGGTAAGTTCCTAAGCTCCTGATATGACAAAACCAGCGAAAATTATGGTATACCAGTACTGGGATGGCCTAAAGAACTGTCGACATAAATGTGCTAGTTTACGTCCCATCTGTAACTTTCAGAAGTTTGTAAGCAATGCATCTCTGTTAACAGTACCATAGCACCGAACACTAGTAGCTCTTATAAACACAGTGAGAAACACTACAACAAGAAACCCTTGACATAAGAAGCAAATGTTTACTTAATACGTGCCAAAATCACTTAAACTAGCTTGCGCGGCATTCACATCACACAGTGGAAGAAAGCAAAAACCCAAAACTGTCACCATAGCTGACTAGAAAGATCTATGCAATCAGCCGCAACCAGAGCACTATGTACAGGCACTAGCATTGTAGAAATGTAAAAGCAGAACATGAATCGGTGACAAGAAATACCATAATATGCAGTCTCTGAGCGTTGGGAAAGCATCTGAGGAAGTTAGGCACCCTATTGACATCATTGAGAACTCCAAAACGCACATCCAAACTCAGAATCTTCACACTTGTGAGCATGATACTTGGGCTCATCTTTATCCCAGGCTGAAATTCGCCCATTTCAGGAATGGAGATCACAGATGGAGTCATCAGTTGGATAGTAGTATTGCTAATTGAACAAAGGGTTAATTGGTTTTATGCCACTCTCCAATTCACAAGTTACACATATGCCATTACAAAAACACAACTTGTGAATATGCCACTCTAACTTTTTAATACCTCCTCATATGCTATTTTCTTCAATACAACAATGTATATTGTCTATCTAACAATATCTGTACCGTATACGAACAATTTTTGTACAGAAAATGTCAGTTTATCGATGCAAATTTGCCCGGAAATAGCTCAAATTAGAACAGCACACTCGTTTTAGTGTTTTTCAATTTTTGTAAAATTTTCAGATTTTTCTGAGAAGTTCAAATTTTTGCCAAAATTTGAAAATTTTGATTTTTTTTTCGCAGCGCCCCAAACACTCAAAAGGGTCACCGAAATCTGAATACACGGTTATTATGGTCAATACTAAAGTATACACTGAAATACACCTATTTATTGAACCGTTTTCCTCTTGTATTGAAGAAAATGGCATATGAGGAGGTATTGGAAAGTTAGAGTGGCATATTCACTCAGGCCAACGGGTTAATTTGCAGAAGTCGTTTGTGTTTTAAGGCAAGGGCTGCTCGGAGGGTACTCGTCAGTAGCTTATGGAGATCACTGGTGTGGGATGTGAGGCACTCTCGGAGAAGTAACTCGGCCTTCCAACGGTGGTTGGCCGGTCCAAGGATGGGGCATTTAAATATCTCCTGGAGCGTTCTTGGGGAAAAGTTCAAGGGTGGAAGGGGCAGGGTCTTTCAATGAAGGGGAAGGAGACCCTTGTTAAGTCTGTGCTGCAGGCTGTCACGACATACCCAATGGGGTGCTTCAGGCTGTCCAATAAAATGTGTTACAATCTCTAGTCAATCGCTTCTCGCTTCTGGTGGGGAGCTAAGGACGGCCAGCGCAAAGTGCATTGGATTAGCTGGGATAGGATGTGTGTGCCTAAGAGGAAGGGGGGAATGGGTTTCAGAAGTTACACGGATTTTAACCAGGCTCTGCTAGCGAAATAGGCGTGGAGGGTTCACACAAACCCGGACTCTCTTTGCTCTCGTGTTCTACGTGCAAGATATTTCAAGGAGGGGGATTTTTTGACGGCAAATTGTCCTAAGGCTGCCTCGTTTACTTGGAGAAGTATTTTGCATGGTAGAGAGCTTCTCAAGGAGGGCTTGATTTGGAGAGTGGGTGACGGGGAGAAGATTGATGTCTGGAACCACAATTGGATTCCACGAGCAAGTCTTAAACGCCCACTAGGGCATAGACCGGAAAAATCTATGAGCAAAGTTAAAGAGCTTCTTCTTCCAAATGGTCAGGGTGGAACGTGTCAAAGTTACACGAGCTTTTTTATGAGGGTGACGTTGAAGACATCCTGAAGATACCCGTAGGTTGTACTGGCACCGGAGACTACTCTGCATGGAACTACACCAAGAACGGATTATTCACTGTCAAGTCGGCGTACCATTTGAGGATGCAAGTGAAACAAAATTGGCAGGGGCGTGTGGGTTCGTCATCTTCTTGTGATGAGCATAAAGGTTGGCTTTGCCTATGGGCAGCGAACGTCCCGGGGAAAGCTAAAATACATGTCTGGAGGCTCATTAAAAATGGGTTGGCTATTGGTGATGAGCTGCAGCGGAGAAATATCAAGTTGGGTGTGGTCTGTGTGGTGTGCAACCGACCGGAGTCGCTGCTGCATCGCTTCTGGCGATGCCCCCACTCCATTAAATTCTGGGAGGTGCTAAGGGAGCTCACTGGAGCGCAGCTACAGGCACCTCCGAATGACATCTGCTCTCGCCCTGACCTGCATGCCTGGCTACTTGATTGGTTAGGCAGATTGAATGACAAGGAAGTGGCGTTGGCGATCATGGCCGTGTACCAAATTTGGCTAGCCAGGAATGAAGCCCGTGAAGAGACTCAGGTCGTCGATCCTTGTGGACTTTCCCGGAGGGTCGTTCACCTCGTCGACGAATGGGCGGGGCTTAAACCCCCTGTAGCACCGAAAGACCCAAGCCCAGAAGACCACTAGCAAGCTCCGGAGGAGGGATGGCATAAGGCTAATGCGGATGGCTCTTTCTTTCCGTCTTCGGGTCGAGGAGGTTGTGGTGTGATTTTGCGGAATCACCATGGCGGGTTTGTGGCAGCGGCCAGCCATTTTTTGCCCTCCATCGCCGACCCGAAAGGTGCGGAGTTGTTCGCTTGCAAGCGTGCTCTCGATCTGGCTAAGGACAAGGGTATTGCGAAGATTTGTCTTGAGACGGACTGTTTGGGTGTTGTGTCAAAGCTGAAGGGCAAGGAGCTGGATCAATCGGTTTATGGACCGGTTGTGGAGGAGATCAAGCAAATGCTGAAGGCCTTCGGAGATCATTCGATCAGGCATGTGCGTCGTTCAGGTAATAAAGTGGCGCACCATCTAGCGAAATTAGGCTGCGAAAATAATGTTTGTAACACCTGGTTGGAGTACCCACCAGAGACTATTGTGAACTTGTTGGCACCTGAGTGTGTGATACGAATGCAGCCATCTAATCTCAAAAAAAAAGAGTGGCATATTCACAAGTTGTGTTTTTATAATGGCATATGTACAACTTGTGAATCAGAGAGTGTCATATAACCAATTAACCCTTGAACAAATGGAAAGAGTGGAGATGGGAGATGTACCATGATGATGGTGTCCCGGATCTTCAGGACTAGATTTGGCTCCAAGTATCCAAACGCGTGCAGCTTGGGGTCATCGACAATCCTGACTCTGGTGCACAAGCCACGAGTTTGGGGGGATGATCTATAAATGATGAGCCGCTCGAGGAGTGGAGCCTTCACCACTGCGATCTCCTCCATACTCGAAAGGCTAATTTGCACGCACCGTAGGCTCTGGCTGACGAGGCGGATACGCAATCCGTCCACGCATCCCAGTATGTTGAGGATCTCGAGTACGGGGCTCCTGGAGACGAGGGAGTCGACGTCGCCGTGCTTCATGAAGATGCAGCAGATGCCGAGCTCGCGGAGGTGGGGAAAGGAGGCGCCACGCAGGACGTCCGTGTCGGGCAGCTTCCGTTGGCCAAGGTAGAGGCGGGTGAGGGTGCTGATGCTGAAGACTGTGGCGGGGAGGGGGAGGTTGCACGGCCATGGGCAGTTGATGAGGACGAGGTCTTGGACGCCCTTGGCGGCGAGGATCTGGAGCCAGCGCGCGAGCTGGGCACCGTACGAGTTCATGTTGGTGCAGACGAGGCGGACGCAGTCGACGGGCCCAGGGTGCGTCTCAAGGATGTGGGAGACGGCGGCGGTGATGGTGGGCGAGTTGGCCGGCGTCAAGGGCCAGCGGTGTCCTTTGCAGAGGAGGTGGGTGTCGTTGAGGACGAGGGGCGTGGAGCGCCAGATCTTGCTCCAGCAGGAGGAGAGGATAGCGGTGCGCGCGGCGTCCTTGACGGGGAGGCGGGACACGATGTCGCGCAGAAGCTCGTGGGGGAGGCTGCTGATGTGGTCAACGCCACCGGAGTCGGTGAGGGCGGGGCGGAGCCGGCAGTCGTAGTAGACGGGGAAGCAAGGGAGGTTGGCGTAGATATGCAGTAGCATGACCTCCATGGTTCGGTCCAGCTCGTGCGGATCAGAGCACCGGCGCTGTGCCTCGGCCGCCGTCGCTGGGTCGACGATGGTGAACGGTGTCCGCCCGGCCATAGCCGCCGGCGTGTGAGCCGGAGTCGACGAGGGTTTGGGGATTTGGGGTTTCTGAGTGTCCAGCCAGAATTCGAGTGTAGTGTGAAGTGAACGGAGTGTGGAGGCGGATGGTCGGCTGTGTGGTGGATCTAGGGTTTCGTATTTGATTGGTCCAAATTCCGACATATGTGCTCGCGGTCGCGGCCTCGCGGGCCACATGGACCACTTGTTATTCTTTCCCCGGATCAGAACCTCCGATCGCGGGTCCACGTGTCTAAAAAATCCCTAAATCCCTTTTGCTATGTTGGAGCCAATAACGTCATGTATTTGCTACATCTCTTCTACAGTATCTAAAAAGAATTTTAGTGTTCCGTTTTTTGTCATTATGTCCGTCCTTTTGTCTACGCAGTTTTCTTCGTCCGCGCAAAACCATCCGCACAAATCACGCTGGCGAGAAACCAAATAAACGGTAACCCAGCAGTAACTTCCCCGTTTCGATCCAAAATAACGCCGCATGCTCCTCCACTCCTCCGTCCCTGGCAACATCCTACATCCCGGTCACTGCTGCCTTCCCCCACCTCGAAGGCATGTATGCTTCCGACCCTCCACGCTGGCCTCGACGCCGCCCCACCTTGCGGTCCTCGACACCGCCGGCGCCGCCCCCCTCGAGCACCGTGCCATCCCTGCACCTTGCTGGCATGGACGTCGTCGTCGTCCTCGAGCTCCACGCGCCCTGCAGCGACACGTCACGCCATAGCGTCATGCTTTATGCTTTTGTAGTCTAGATGGAGCTGACTTGCTTCACGCGTGGAATTCCCTGCAACCGCACTCTCTTCCTCTCGCTACCATTGTGTTATCCTACTCCTTCCCATGTCCCCCTCCCTCCCTCTTTTATGTTGGGCAAGTGTTTGTGATATTGCCAAGGTGTCCCAAACACACTGCTTCAACAAGTAGTTACAGATTAATATGTTTGATGAATTTGACGAGCACATGAAAGTTTCTGATGGTTGAACGATGATTGAACGCCTGCTAAAACCAAGCCATGCTCGAGATAAGTTAATTGTTTTGCTTTTCTACTTGCCAAGATTGTCGATCGAGTTGGTTTCGTTTCAGCATTAGCATTTTTTACATATCCAGATATATATGTTTGTCATGTATACAGATGTCTCACATCTTCATACCCCATTGTTGTGTTTATTGCACCAGGATCCACCAGAATAGGGGCGCCGATGACGCCATGAGGGTAGGCGCGAACTGCACGGCGATAGAGGAGGACTGTGGGATAAGCTCGGTGGAGGAGAAGGAGATGGCCATGGAGGAGTGGAAGATGTGCGTATACACCATCACCTTGGTCACGTTCGTTGCGCTGCTGTTGTGGCTCAATATGTTCTGGAGTTGTCTCTCAGCACCCTAAAACTTCCAAGGATGCCTGTCACTCCCTCGTAAGGTAACACACAAATTGCTACTTGCGCCTTTGGTTGTCTCTCTAGTTGTAGTTGAACCACATGTGTATTGTCTATTTTTAATTATGGAATGAATCTTTTGTTTATGTCTGATCCAAATTAGATTGGACAGCGTGTTTATCCATTAATAAAATCATTTACAACAATATCATACATTTAGTAATTTGAACACAAACTTCATACATGTCCAAACTCTGCCATTTTCTATTTATATCCTCCACTGACTGTCCAAAATACACATCCAAACTCTGCCATTATCAGTTCTCCTGGAATGTAGATGGAAGTGTTGATTGTGGATATGAACCACACACCCTTTTATGGTATGATTGAGCAGTACTACGATTACACAACGAAAAGAACTCAACAACCTGCAGAAACAAGGTATCTTCAATGTTTATGGGATCTTTACTACTGAACATGTGAAACAATGTCGCGGCCCCTAAAATTTTGTTAACCATCATTTGTGTAATATGTTCCATTCATTTACTTCAATGCAGATGCATGCTATAATTTTTCTGGCTATAAGTTTGTTTGTGATTTCTTCCCATAATGACGTAATTATTTAAGATTCTCTCTTAATTGTGGGCAATAGCTTGACATTATGTACGATATTCCTAATTGAGCTTGCCACAAGTGATGACACGAACGCCGAAGTCAACAGTGACTGACAGTAGTGTCAAGGACATACAAGAGACATCTGATGGGTAACGAGTGCCCCGACAAATGCAAATAATATTATTCTGGGTATTTGCAAATGAAAGTAACATGATCTCAGATATTTTCCCATTGTTCTGCTCACACGAACTTCATACTCTTCTTTCTTTCTGCCGCTGAAACAGTTCATTTATTACATGCATTTTCATATTGTCCATGGATTGTTTTTCTCTTAAGTCTAGATCCATCATTTACTTGGCCTTTTCGTGTTGTCTCAAATCACTTATGTTCTTAACTGACATATGTAGAAACCAAGAGAGAATCCCATAGGTATGCCATCACGCACCGACTTTCTATCCAGGGGATCTGAAAACATGGAAGGACATATGTGGTTGACTCCAACCGTCCCCTTTTTATCTGCTCAATAGTATTTCCTCCGTTTCAAAATATAAGATGTTTTAACTTTATGAAAGGAGTCTATCTAGACCCCTTTTAGCACTAACAACGAGGTGAATGCTCGTTTGGGACCATGACCGGCTTGCGCTAGGCACCATGAACACCACCACCGCCATGCCCGAGCTGTTATCGGCCGTGCCACGAGGGATCCGCCACCTCCAGAAACAAGTACCATGCACAAGCTGGTAGAAGCAGATCCTCCACCAGGAACCGTCTCCTTCAGGTACAGCCGATGTGCCCGAGCCACCATTATCAATCAAACCATGATGAAGCAGCAACTATATGGTCTTGGGATGGACTCCAAACCAAATTCAACACTTTGCCACCCCTATCAAACAAAGTAGAAAAGTTTTACGGCAACAAGAGCATCAACTTAACAGCAAGAAGTAAGCAACTTAGGAACAAGTAGTAGACACCTTGATATTAAAGGTTGGCAACATTAGAAGGATATACTATCAGGTTCAATGCATTTATTTTTAACACAAAAGAACTTTGATATCTCACTACATCAGCAACTTAATAGTTACCAGTGGACAACTTAGCAATAACCTATAAACAACTTGGTATCAAAGTTAGACAAAATTAGAGGTATTGTTAGGTTTAAATTGACATATTTTTGCACAAAAATAACCCTGTGAAATCTCATGAGATCATCACTTAGTGTAGTATATGACCTAAGAATAAGGCTCATAGACCTAGCAGCATAACAGAATGGTATATATGATTCTTTAGTTAAGTAACGAGTGTGTAGTGTAACAACTCTACGTCGATAAAAAAAACCAAGTCACTTAACAAACATGCAGATCATCCATGATAATCTTTGCCATCCCAGTTTGGCATACGCCATGCAAATCATCCATATATAATAACAAGGCTAGATGTAATCCCCGTTCAAACTTCCAGCTCAAATGCACCACCAGAAAATACAAAACTAAGGGGTATCAAGGCAGCACATTCCTCGACAAGCTATGGCACTACCGTGACATCCTACCACTAAGAACCTATTCAAGATTAGCATATTGATCATATGATTTGCAACATAATAGGTTAGTGCCTACAACAAAGCCATTCCAAATAGCAACTACAACAAAGCCATTCCAAATAGCCTACAACAAAGCCATTCCAAATAGCAACTACAACAAAGCCATTCCAAATAGCAACTACAACAAAGCCATTCCAAATAGCAACTCTTGCTATTTGGAATGGCTTTGTTGTAGGCACTAACCTCTTGGGTTATTTCTTGATTAGTATTGGTTGTGGGCCTTGCTGTCATGGTTGTTGTTGTATGTCATGTACTACCTCCGTCCCAAGGAATAAGGCGTCCTTGTTTTGTGTGTTTTTGTACCAAGATTTACTCTAAATAACTGAAAAAATGTTGGTACAAAATTAGCATCATTGGAAAGTGTGTTTCAATACGAATCCAATGATAATAATTTTATAAAATATAATCAAATTTTAGTTGCTCTATTTATTTGGTCAAACTTTTCTTCGGAATGCACTTGCGCCTATTTCTTGAAACGGAGGTAGTAGTAAATATTGATAAGCAAAGTTTACTTGGTTGAGAAATCAACTAAAGTGAAAGAGCTAAGAGTTTATCATTGGGCTAATTTGTCTACAAGGGGAAGCAAGAAATGTAGGGGTTCCGCGCATGAAAACAATAAATTTTTACCCTACGCCCCTGAACACATGATGTTGCCAGGACCTATCTATTAGTAATACAGTAATGTGAGGGGCTTTTCGCGAACTTACCGAAAAGCGTTGTCAACGCTCAGGAGAGCGTGGTTGATGCAGACGAGCCGAAGCCGACCTCAAGATCGTGATGAAGTTATTGCACTCATGTGGCTCCAACGACTTGAGTGCCTCAAGTGAGACACCTCGCGGGGAGTTACACACGTCCGGTGCCTGACGATGACTCCCGCTTTCCTGATACAGCAGCAGTTGCGGAAGTAGAGCTCCTGGATCCAAATCTTGTAGCGCGGCGATGCTCCTCGGTGAAGATGTCTCTCGTTCGCGCAGTCCAAACTTGGGACCACGGTCACGAGAGAGAGAGAGAGAGAGAGAGAGAGAGAGAGAGTATTAATTGGATGTCTTCCCAAAAGTGAGAAGACCTTTATTAAATATTATGTGTATTTATCTGGCCAAATACCCCCACTATATATAAGGGGAGGGGAGGTACTACCTCCCTCAAAGTCCCGGGGTGGGACTAAAGGAGAGGAGAGGGGGGGTGTATCGCAGTATTTTCGAGGGAAGTGAAACCCAATTTATTGATTCGACACAAGGGGAGCCAAAGAATATTTATAAGCTTTAACAACTGAGTTGTCAATTCAGCAGCACCTGAAAACAATCTTGCTCACAGCAGTTTATCAGTAGCAACAGTTTTATAGTAGGAATAGTAAAATAACAGCAGTAGTAAAGTAAAGATAGCAGTAACAATAGCAGTAAACAGTAGGATTCGAGTGCGGTAGGCATAGGGATAGATGGACAAACGTTGCATGGACAAGACAATTCACATAGCAATCAGAACATAGGGAAATTGCATATAAATAATATAAATCATCCAAGTACTAGATAATCCTAGGCATGTGTCCCATATATAGTCATACGTGCTCGCAATGAGAACTTGTACAATATCTTTTGTCCTGTCAGCCCGTTTGCAGCGGGGCCTCAAGGGAACTACTAGCAATTAAGGTGCTCCTTTTAATAGAGCACCAGAGCAAAGCATTAACACTCCGTGAACACATGTGATCCTCACATCAAAACCATTCCCTCCGGTTATCCCGATTTCTGTCACTTTGGGACCATTGGTTCCAAACAACATGTGTATATAACTTGCAGATAAGACCATAAACAATACTATCATAATGAATCAATAAAATGTTCAGATCTGAAATCATGGCACTCGGGCCCTAGTGATAAGCATTAAGCATAACAAGTCGCAACAAAGTCATAAAGCACTAATAGAAGATACTAGGCACCATGCCCTAACAATCTGATGCCATTACATGAGAGATCTCATCCAATCCCTACCATCCCCATAGCCTGCGGCAGGGGATTACTCACTCATAGATGGGGGAAACATGGATGGTCGATGGAGAAGCGATGGTGATGATGATGGCGATGATCTCCTCCAATTCCCCGTCCCGGCAGGGTGCCAGAACGGAGTTTCTGGTTCCGAATCATGGAATCTAGTGGTGGCGGCGGAGCGGAACTCCTTTTGAAAAAACGTCGAACCCCCCCCTGAGTTTTTAGGTCAGAAGGCATCTTATAGGCGAAGAGGGAGACCGAGGGGGTGTCTGGGGCGGCCAGACCACCCCCTAGCGTGGCCAGGCCTAGCCCGCGCGGCCAGGTGGTGTGGCCTGGGCCTAGCCCCCCTCCAGCTCGTATTCTGGCTCCGGGAGTCTTCTGGTGAAATAGGATTTTTGGCATATTTTTCGGGATTTTTCTTAATAGTTGATTTTCTGCACAAAAAGTAGACACCAAAGCAATTCTGCTGAAAACAGCGTCAGTCCGCGTTAGTTGCATCCAAATCACACAATTTAGAGGAGAAACAATAGCAAAAGTGTTCGGGAAAGTATATACGTTTTGGACGTATCTGGTGGCACCGCCAGCCACTCCCATGGGCCCCGCTTGGGAGGGCTGGCCCACTAGGGCGCCGACCACCCCTTCTGGCCCTTCTCCCTCTTTCCTTTCCCGAATGGGCCCCCTTCCCTCCGGAATTGGCCCATTAAGCGTTTTGACCTTTAAATTGATTTTCTCTTTTATTAAATAATTATGAATAAATGATTAAATCAATATTTAACATTCATTCATATATTATTCAATCCCCGTGGCTATGTAACACCTTCCACCTCCACTCCGGATATCCTCCGGACTTACCGAAACCCTTCTGGTTTTCTCTGTACTATTCTTCGGCGATTCCACCGATCCTATAAACACTCTCTAAGCATCATCAAACCCTTAAGCGTGATACCCTATGGTTCGGAAACACTCCAGACATGGTCGGGACACTCCCGGACCAATGATCAATAGAGGGCCCTGGATGGCCATGTGACCCCTGTGCGTTCCACGAAGATCTTTCGTTGTTTGAACCAGGATGGTCGTGTCTTATTCCCTTTGTATCTCGATACTTGCATTGCCCGATATCTGATCAATGACATCACCATGTCATTTTCAATCTCGTTACCGAACAATGCTACTTGACTCGTTCCGACAAGTGATATCCCTGTGATCAAATCACACGTTGCGCAGCTATTGGATATAACTTCTCTGAGTGGGCCCTTGAGTATCTTTCCATCACGTGGACGGACAAATCCCGCTCTTGACATATATTGCCTCTACGGTTTCCTCCGATTACCTGAACACACCTTTATAACCATTGTACCAAGTGGCGCTTGATGCTATCTAAGCACTCTCGGGAGACAGTGATTGATATAGCCTGACGGTCTAAGGAATAGTATACGAGGATCCATTTCTAATCATTGTAACTTGAACTTCGTGACATGATCGGGTCATGATGTTTAGGTTAGGTATTGGTCATCATCTCATTCTCAGAATGAGTTGACTCCATTTCCAACTGGCATAAATGCCACATAATCAGGAAACTTGATCATCTGTTGACCAATGAACCAGTGACTAGAGTTTCACTGGAAACCCCTGGTTGTTTATATATCACACGTGTATTGATGTTTCCACTCAATGCAGTTATAGCATGATATAAAACTTAATCATAAACTTTATGAAATATGATAATAGTCCTTATTGCTATTTATCTCTAGGGCATATTTCCATCAGTCTTCCACTTGCACTAGAGTACAAATATACTAGCTGCATTTGTTCTTAATCATTGGCACCATTTACGGTACCCTGAACATGCTTGCTCATGGAAGAGGTTGAGTCCGGGGTCTGTACTTTACAGTCCCAAATCCTTTGCAACTTACTAATGTCACCTTGATTGACATTAATACTTTGTCATCACATGATAACATCTGTGTGTATGTATCGTCGCTATGGCAGCAGAACGAGGCCTGATTCCAGGAGCCTACAGTGACTTTAGATCAACCTCGAGGGCTTTCTCATGGGCACTATGCCCTGGGACACATCATTCTACGTTAAAAGCGAACTAGCCTCGCCATAACATTATACAACACTTTAGATGGTACCCTTGTCTATTATTATAAATGTAATCATCGAAATACTAGTGCACTCTGTGCATTTTTCGATGTTTTGTTCATCTCGCTTCCTACTTGACTTAAATCGGTATTTACAGGAGTTTCCAACATATTCCCTTATAACATAACCCTTTATACTTTAAGATATGTCATCCTTTATGGATTTGGAAAACATGTCTGCAGTTCTCTATTAGATACTGCGGACAAACTTAGCTCAACATTCTATGATTCAAACTTAATCACTTTTAAACGTTCCTTATTGGATCATATATTATGTTAAGTTATCATCATGGTTTTCTAAGATAGAACCTATGTCTCAACATAGTGGATGATGATCATCCTTTTCTTTCTTTCAACCATTGATGTTAAACTTAATACTATTCCTTTGAGTTATTAAGGACCAATTCCTTAATTAACTTCTATTCTGAAACCCTTTTTAGAATCCCTTAAGGAATACTACATAATATCATAATACACTTATTGTCAACTTCCATACCTTATAAATCATTATTTATTGGTACTTGCGCTTTTATTCTTAACACACTTAAGAATCACTCTATAAGCTCCCACTCAAAATATGTTCCCACATATTTGGGTATGTGTCAGTACTCTTACTCAAACTATGTTCCTACATATTTGAATTTGAGACTTATATTGCTCCCACTCAAAAATATGCCATTCACATATTGTTTTAGGAAGACTTTCATAGCTCCCGCTCAATTTTATGCAAATTGCATATCCACTCACTATTTTGAACAATTTCAAAATCCTTTGATCAAATATCAAACTTGGAGTTTTTCTATGAGATACTAGTACTTTTACTAGTTTTAAATCCTCTAGACATTCAGCACACTTGAATCAAATTCATTTGAATTCGTCCAATACTTGACAAATTATGCTTTTGTCATTCACTCCCTTTTCCACAATGGCTTTGCAGTCATTTGGGAAAATTCAAGTAACCCCTTTTACTTGTGAGATTCAGCAATGAATTGCTTTCTAATCTCAAGTGAATTTTGCTTCTAGGATTTCTCATAATTCTAGTTTACCATTATTTCCTTAGTAGTTCGTAGGTATGTCATATTCCAAGAATCATGACAAATGATTAACAAATGTCTCCATACAAGATATGGGTTACATTTTGAATCCTACTTCATGTAGTGAAAACACCAGTGGGGAAAACACAATGATCATTATCATTGATTCTTCATTTGTGAAGAGAATCGTCTAGGAACATTATCCGTTGCGCTTCTCAACACTCTGATGCAGGGTTTTGAATCCTCATCTTGTTTTACACTATCTTCCATTTGCACCATAATCGAGAAATATCACTAAAAGTGAACTTTCTCAAGAATGCACCAAAATCCAAGCAATACGAATTTTGCTTCTCTTTTGGTTTCAGCTATGGATTTCGTATTCAAAGTTTCCAATGAATACTCTACAAGGACTTCTTCATTATTGTTTTGGTTATATCGAATAACCCCAAAACTTTTACGATGATCCATACCAGATATGGAGCCGTTTTCACGAATTCAAATGGTTCACTATATATTCTAATTGAGTGCTAACTATTTCTAACTAATGGTCTCTACATCTACACTACAACGATTTATTTGGCGCCATCTATTCACCCATTTTGATATCTAATATCATATTGTGATGCTTTGCATTTTGAAATTTCAAAACACTTTGCATTTCACAATTTCTTTTATGCCATTCTTATAAAGTCGAATTTCATTACTATTGATCAAATCATAGTAATTAGATTCTCTTTTATATTTATACCCTTTGTTGATGAAACACTTTGATCATATCAAATAGTTTCATACTTATGTTTCTTTTGGTAAACTTCTTTACACTTTTAAACAGTCATATAATGACAATTACCATTTTCATTAAAACACAATACATCGAATATGTATTTACTTTTAACAATTCATTAAACACTTTGTATTCAAGTAATACACGTTGTTCAAGTTATTTTGCCAAACTTGGGCATGATTTATATGTGATAACTAATCAAATGACTTTCACATATTATCACATAACTTTGAATTTAAACAATGGGTTCATTCATTAATGAACATATCATTAAGTTGTGTATTTTAAGGCATTTCAATATTTTACAAATGTTCATTTATTATCAATTAGTTTCAAACAACAAGGATAATTCACACATAATCAAATAAGATATAAACACGAATAGAGATTATTCGTAAAAGTAGAACAACTATTTGTTACAAGCTCATATGAATAACCGTCTCACAAAGTGTGAGACACACTAAAGAAGTTCACAATCTTTTAATTACAATAATCATCCTAAACATAAACTAAGTGATAAATATCGAGGGAGAGTGTTGTTGGCCATCATCATGCTCGCCATCAACACACAACGTCATCTCCTCACCAGCAAGCACCTCTCATGCAGAAGGACCTGTTTTCAGCAAAACAGAACAAGTATCAAATATACTTAACACTGCAAATGTGTTTGCAAGATTATAACATTTATAAAATTGTATATCAAATATATACCTTTATCATTGATGACCTCAGCGACAATGGGTTCAACCACCACATCTCTGAAAAGTGATATAAACTCGTGGAAATCCTGTGTTTCCATGTCGCCTCTCATAATGCAAATCTTGACTTGTGCTTGGAAGCTTGGTGGTAGCGACTGCAGCATAACTCCTATTGCAAAAGAGCTTGCGAACCAGTTGTCCAGGAAGTATGCCAGACTCATGTATGCATCATATATGCTCAACAAGTGATCGTCTAGTGAGGAGCCCTCCTCCATCTTTATGGAGAGGAAATCCCCCATCAGCTCATACTCCCATATGCGCACTTGTTCCACGAAATGCGATCTCAGATGTGCCATAACCGTTCGGGGATTAAGATTTCCCACAATCGGCCATAGCCCATCTTCCATCCCGAGGCGCATCGTTACTGATATGAATGTGGCCATCACACGATGACGGCAACGGACATCCCGCTGCTCCTGGGTCTCATGAGAATAGGGTGGCTCCAAGTATATCTCGTAGATCATGTAGTCAGCCACTTTGTTCTCGCTAAGGAGATCATGAAGGCGCATGACCCATGCAGAAAAGTTGGATCCATCTAACTTGAGCTTTTCTCCTTCTAACCAATTGTTAATAGGGAAGGTAATCTCGGGGAGAATCATTTTCTACATTTATAATTGAAGAAGGAATTTAGACCAAGTTTATAATTAAATGAGTTAATAATAACTCCACTTAGAAACACCTATCCCCATAAGGGTTCCTAGTGATAACACGACCCCTTTCAGCCATATCTCCCCCGATCATCACGGCCATCAATGTGGGTTCAGGGTGGACGCTAAACATCGGTCACATCATTCATGTGACTCGTGCTCGATATTTCGACCATCCGTGTTCCGAGGCCATGTCTGTACATGCTAGGCTCGCCAACTCAACCTTAGTGTATTCGCTGTGCAACATGGCTTACACCCACTGTATACGAACGTAGATATGTCTGACACCGGATCATCACGGCCTGCCTCATACCGAAGAACTTTCTTTGTGGTGCACACTAAGGGGGAACACAATCATTGGTAATTTTAACAGGGATCATCTTATTAGGCTACCGTCGAGTATCTTATACTAGCACATAATAAGATATACAAACAATAACATTGAATGTAAATGCGATGTGATATGGTCCTTCACATCGTGATCTCCATCCGTCGTCACTGGATTCCGGCGCCGTAGACACCAGGGTACCGGTGTCTTTCCGGCGTGGTATTCCGTCACCTCCATGACTATCTACTACTATGTAACATAAGGTAATCACTTTACCTTTTCCACAACCATATCACAAAGCAATGCCCCCTGCAAAACAAAGTTAGACGCCTCTACTTTATCTTTGCATATTTTACGTGGCTGAATGGGCTTTTGCACAAGAACCGTTCTTACCTACGAAATGTCACCACAACGCTGATCAAGTAGTTGTCTATACTACACCCCTTTCAGGACCCTCCGTTGTAAATGGCATACCAACTAATGCGAGAGAGATAGACACCCCCTAAGCCACTTTATACGGTACAAGCCGTATGTCAAGCGTGGACCAGTCTCGCGAATGAAAGCGTAAAGTCAGTTGGGGGCCGCTTCATCAAGCATTACTGCGGTATACACAAGTACACGTGGGAGGATAACAACTAAAAGATCAACGCCCACACGCTACATCTCGTGTGTTCTACCCGTACTAGCATTACTACGCATAGATCTAGCTCTGATACCACTATAGGGGTTCCGGGCATGAAAACAATAAATTTTTACCCTACGCCCCTGAACCCTTGATGTTGCCAGGACCTATCTATTAGTAATACAATAACAGGAGGGGCTTTTCGCGAACTTACCCTTGAAGACCGAAAAGCGTTGTCAACGCTCAGGAGAGTGTGGTTGATGTAGACGAGCCGAAGCTTACCTCAAGGTCGTGATGAAGTCCTTGCGCTCCTGTGGCTCCAACGTCTTGAGTGTGCCTGACGATGACTCCCTCTTCCCCGATCCAGCAGCAGTTGCGGAAGTAGATCTCCTGGATCTGAATCCCGCAGCGCGACGACGCTCCGTGGTGAAGGATGTCTCTCATTTGCGCAGTCCGAACTTGGGACCACAGTCACGAGAGAGAGAGAGAGAGAGAGAGAGAGAGAGAGAATATCAATTGAAGGTCTTCCCAAAAGTAAGAAGACATTTATTGAATATTATGTGTATTTATCTGGCCAAATACCCCCACTATATATAAGGGGAGGGGAGGTACTACCTCCCTCAAAGTCTCGGGGTGGGACTAAAGGAGAGGAGAGGGGGTGGCACCATCGGCCACCCCCATGGGCTCCGCGGGGGAGGGGGGGTGGCTGGCCCACTAGGGCGCCGGCCACCCCTTCTGGCCCTTCTCCCTCTTGCCTTTCCCTAATGGGCCCCCTTCCCTCCGGAATTGGCCCATTAAGCCTTTTGACCTTTAAATTGATTTTCTCTTTTATTAAATAATTCTGAATAAATGATTAAATCAATATTTAACATTCATTCATATATTATTCAATCTCCATGGCTATGGAACACCTTCCACCTCCACTCCGGACATCCTCCGGACTTACGGAAACCCTTCCGGTTTTGTCTCTACTATTCTTCGGCGATTCTACCAATCCTATAAACACTCTCTAAGTATCATCAAACCCTTAAGTGTGATACCCTACGGTTCGGGAACACTCCAGACATGGTCGGGACACTCCCGAACCAATGATCAACAGAGGGACCTGGATGGCCATGTGACCCCTGTGTGTTCCACGAAGATGTTTCATTTTTTGAACCGGGACGATCGTTTATTATTCCCTTTGTCTCTCGATACTTGCATTGCCCGAGATCTGATCAATGGCATCACCATATCGTGTTCAATCTCGTTACTGAACAATGCTACTTGACTCGTTCCGACAAGTGATATCCCTATGATCATATCACACGTTGCGCAACTATTGGATATAACTTCTCCGAGTGGGCCCTTGAGTATCTTTTTGTCACGTGGACGGACAAATCCCGCTCTTGACATATATTGCCTCCACGGTTTCCTCCGAGTACCTGAACACACCTTTATAACCACTGTATTACCAAGTGGTGCTTGATGCTATCTAAGCACTCTCGGGTGACAGTGATTGATATAGCCTCATGGTCTAAGAAATAGTCTATGAGGATCCATTTCTAATCATGTAAGTTGAACTTCGTGACATGATCGGGTCATGATATTTAGGTTGGGTATTGGTTCATCATCTCATTCTCAGAATGAGTTAACTCCATTTCCAACTGGCATAAATGCCACATGATCAGGAAACTTGATCATCTGTTCACCAATGAACCAGTGACTAGAGTTTCACTGGGAACCCCTGGTTGTTTATGTATCATATTTGTATTGATGTTTCCACTCAATACAGTTATAGCATGATATAAAACTTAAACATAAACTTTATGAAATATGATAATAGTCCTTATTACTATTTGTCTCTTGGGCATATTTCCAACAAGAAAACATAGGACATGAATGAAAAAGCAACTTAGTTAGAAAGGGTGCATCAACTTTACTAGGCCACGAAAACAACTTGAAACGAAAAGAGCTAAGAAATTTATCAATTTGGGTCATTGCCTATTTAATCAACATAATTAAAATGGAATAAGCAACTTACAATCAAGTGGGAATCAACTTAAGCTAAAGAGGTTGTTCGACTTAATTAAATGTGATAAGTAACTTACGACAAAGTGAGCAGAAGGATGATCTTGAGACTGATCTAGTTGTTGCAGTTTCAACATGAGTTGCCTCTGAAATATCTTTAGATGTTGGGCTTCTTAGTTCGGTTGTTTCAGTCATAGTTGTGGTGTTTTAAGTACAAACCTATATCATACAAATGATACTTAAAAAAAAATGAGAAAGTAAAACTAAAAAAACTCAGACTAAGATCTCTAATCAACTTAATTAAATGGCACACAAAACTTAACTATGTTGGCCGGACAACTTACTTAATAAACCCAAGTCCGTTAATAAAAAGCTAAGGCGGAACAACCTAACATGTATAATCAAACTTAATTAAGTGGTAGAAGCAACTTAAATATATTGGCAAAAACAACTCAAGTATCCAAAACTTACATAAGGGATCGGTACGCAACTTAGGCTATGAGGCCTAATCAACTTAATTAAGTGGTAGAAACAACTTTAGAATATAAGCAAAACAACCTAATCGAGGAAAAAGAGAGGATAAAACAGAACAACTCCATTGCATTCCTGGATATGTGAAAAAACCAAACTTAAAAGAGGATCAGTTTGCAACTTAGACTAATATGTCTAATCAACTTAATTCAATGGCAGAAACAACTTAATTATGTTGGCAAATTAACTTAATTGAGAAGAAGGGTAAAGAAGAAATCTAAACTAAATTAGCGTGTACTCTACAAAAAATAACCCAAACTCATGCAAGCATATACTAAGATATGCAATTAACATAATTTGAATGAGATAATAACTTAACAATGTTGGCAAACACAACTTAAGGGAAAGGAGTAGACATGTAGAATATGTAGGGGTTCGTAGCATGGAAAACAAAAATTTTCTATCGCATACAAACAACCAAGCCAAGATCTATCTACTAGATTGTAGCAACGAGTCGATGGAATAACTCACCCTCGAAGATTCCAAAGTGTTTAACGAGAGCAGATTCTCGTGGGTGATGTAGTCGTACTCTTTCCGATCTCAAGATCGCGTAGACGATCCTTCCGGCGCCGCGTTCCCGCAGCGCTCCCGCAGTCGGTCACACGTTCGGTACTCGACGAAGACCTTCCTCTCCCTTGTTCCAGCAGGCAGCGGAGGTTGTAGCACTCTCCTCGCGATTCCGGCAGCACAACGGCGTGGTACCGGAGGTAGAGGGGAGATCCCGCAGGGCTTCGCCTTAAGCCGGTGCGAGTATGGTGGAGCTTATGAGAGAGGCTATTAGTGGTCTAGTAATTAGACACACCAATTAGAGGGCTCTAAACCAATTAGAAGGCTCTAAACCGAAACAGCTCTAAACCGGGGTCTAGGTCTAGTTTCTAGTTTAGAGGATAGGAACTTGTGTGTACTAGGAGGGGAGCCCTGCCCCTCCTTATATAGGTGGGAGGGCTGGCTGCGCCATGGGGAGGAGAGTCCCTCCCCAAGTCGGCTTGGTGGGGCGCCGGCCAAGGGAGGAGTCCTCCCCCAATTCGGCCTCCACCAATCCTCCTCTTTTCCCACTTCCCAAAATTGGCAGTTTGACTTTCAAATTAGCCGTTTGACTTTTCCAATTTAGGAATTAAATAAACCCTTTATTTTGGACAGCGAGAACACCTAGTACATGATGCAATCATTCCAACTTGCAATGACACATTCATGTACCCCTTCCCCCCCGGAGTGCCGGACATTCCGGGACCTTCTAGAATGTTCCCGATGAAAACACCGGAACCATTCCCCAACTCCGAAATGGGACTTTCCTTATATGAATCTTATTCTCCGGACCATTCCGGATCACCTCGTGATATCCCGGATCCCATCCGAGACTCCGAACAACATTCGGTCTCTTTCTCATAATACCATAACTACTCAAACAACGTCGAATCCTTAAGTGTGTCTCCCTACGGTTCGTGAATTATGCGGACATGATCGAGACACTTCTCCGAACAATAACCAATAGAGGAATCTGGAAATTCATATGGCTCCCACATATTTCTACGATTACTTTGCGATCGAATGAACCACTTACATACGATACCAATTTCCCTTTGTCTCACGATATGTTACTTATCCGAGGTCATGATCGTCGGTATCTCTGCATACCTAGTTCAACCTCGTTACTGATAAGTACTCTTTTCTCGTTCCCGTGATATGTGATCCCTTGTGACCAAGTCACATGCTTGCAAGCTAATTGGATGACATTTCACCGAGAGGGCCCAGAGAATATCTATCCGTCATGTGGATGGACAAATCCCACTCTTGATCCATGTGTTTCAACCAATACTTTCCGAACACCCAATGCCACTTTTATAGCCACCCTGTTACGGTGTGGTGTTTGATGACATCAAAGCATCCATCCAGTAAAGGCAATATGCATGATCTCATGGTCGAAGGAATTAGGTTACTATGTATCAGAAAGCATATAGCAATTGAACTATTGAAATGACTTGATCTTTATGCTACGCTTGTCTATAGGAGTATGTCCACCATATCATTCTCCTAACGATATGATCTTGTTGTTGATAACATCTCAATGTTCATGACAAAGAAACCACATCATCAATCAACCAACAAGCTAGTGAAGTATAGAGGCCATACTAGGGACTTCAAATTAAGTTTACAAATCACACAAGTATTAATGGTTTCCTTGTTAATACTATTATAGCATGAATGTAAACATTTATCATAAACACAAAGATATATAATAATAACTACATTTATTATTACCTCTAGGGCATATCTCCAACAGTCTCCCACTTGCACTAGAGTCATCTAATCTAGATTACATGGTAATATACCGAACACCCATGGCAGTTTGGTGTTGGTCATGTTTTGCCCTCGGGAGAGGTTTAGTCAACGGATCCGCCACATTCAGATCTGTGTGTACTTTGCAAATCTTTATATCCCCATCCTGGATATGTTCTCGAATAGCGTGGAAACGCAGCTTGATATGCTTCAGCTTCTTGTGTGACCTTGGTTCTTGCGCATTGGCTATGGCGCCCATGTTATCACAGTAGATAGACATTGGGTCCAGCGCACTTGGAACCACACCCAGCTCTGTAATGAACTCTTTCATCCATATCGCTTCTTGTGAAGCCTCCGAAGCAGCCATGTATTCCGATTCAGTTGAAGATCTCGCCACAACGCTTTGCTTTGCACTCCTCCAGCTAACTGCTGCACCATTCAAAATAAATACGTATCCAGATTGTGATTTAGAATCATCCGGATCGGTGTTCCAACTAGCATCGGTGTAACCATTAACAACGAGCTGTTCATCACCTCCATAAGAAAGAACCATATCCTTAGTTCTTCTCAAGTACTTAAGGATGTTTTTGACCGCTGTCCAATGATCCACTCCTGGATCACTTTGATATCTGCTAGTTAGACTAACAGCATATGCGATGTCGGGTCTAGTACATAGCATGGCATACATTAGAGATCCTATGGCTGAGGCATAGGGAGTCTTACTCATCTTTTCTCTATCTTCTGCCGATGTCGGACTTTGAGTTTTACTCAAGGTCGTATTGGGCAACATGGGCAAGAACCCTTTCTTGCTATCTTCCATTCCAAACCTCTTTAGAACTTTGTCCAAATATGTACTTTGTGACAATGATATTTGGCGTTTCGATCTATCTCTATAAATCTTTATGCCTAATATGTAAGCTGCTTCGCCAAGATCCTTCATTGAAAAACTATTATTCAAATACTCTTTGACACTATTAAGAAGGTCTACATCATTCCCAATCAACAATATGTCATCCACATACAGTATTAAGAATGCTACAGAGCTCCCACTCACTTTCTTGTAAATACAAGCTTCTCCATAAGTTTGTATAAAACCAAAACTTTTGATTACCTTATCAAAACGTTGATTCCAACTTCGGGATGCTTGCTTCAATCCATAGATGGACCGTTGAAGCTTGCATACCTTGTTAGCATCTTTAGGATCGACAAAACCTTTGGGTTGCATCATATACAACTCTTCATCAATGTCTCCATTGAGGAATGCTGTTTTGACATCCATCTGCCATATCTCATAATCATAATATGCAGCGATTGCTAACATAATCCTCACAGACTTTAGCTTCGCTACCGGTGAGAAAGTCTCATCGTAGTCAACTCCTTGAATTTGTCGAAACCCTTTTGCGACAAGTCGAGCTTTATAGACAGTAACATTACCATCAGCATCTGTTTTCTTCTTGAAAATCCATTTGTTCTCGACAGCCTTACGGCCATCCGGTAAGTCCACCAAAGTCCATACTTGGTTTTCGTACATGGATCCAATCTCGGATTTCATGGCTTCTTGCCATTTATTGGAATCTGGGCTCATCATCGCTTCCTCATATGTCTCGGGGTCATCGGTGTTGTCCACCAACATGACATTCATAACGGAATCATACCAATCTGGAGTGGTACGAGTTCTCGTTGACCTCCGAGGTTCTGTAGCAACTTCGACCGAAGTTTCATGATCAACATCATTAGCTTCCTCTCTTATTGGTGCAGGCACCACAGGAACTTCTTCCGGTGCTGCGCTACTCGCAATTTCGAGAGAAGGTTCGACAACCTCGTCGAGTTCTACTTTCCTTCCAGTCACTTCTTTCGAGAGAAATTCCTTCTCTAGAAAGGATCCATTCTTAGCAACGAAGATTTTGCCTTCGGATCTATGATAGAAGGTATACCCAACAGTTTCCTTCGGGTATCCTATGAAGACGCATTTTTCCGCTTTGGGTTCAAGCTTGTCCGGCTGTAACTTCTTTACATAGGCTTCGCATCCCCAAACTTTAAGGAACGACAATTTAGGTTTCTTCCCAAACCATAATTCATACGGTGTCGTTTCAACGGATTTAGACGGTGCCCTATTTAAAGTGAATGCGGCTGTTTCTAATGCATAACCCCAAAATGATAGTGGCAAATCTGTAAGTGACATCATAGAACGAACCATATCTAAGAGAGTTCGATTACGACGTTCAGACACACCATTACGCTGTGGTGTTCCCGGCGGTGTCAACTGCGAAAGTATTCCACATTTCTTCAAATGCTCGCCAAACTCGTAACTTAGATATTCACCTCCACGATCAGATCGTAGAAATTTAATCTTCTTGTTACGTTGATTCTCTACCTCACTTTGAAACTCCTTAAACTTCTCGAAAGTTTCGGACTTATGTTTCATAAAATAGATATACCCATATCTACTCAAGTCATCCGTGAAGGTAAGAACATAACGATAACCACTGCGCGATGCTACACTCATTGGACCACACACATCGGTATGTATGATTTCCAATAAGTCTGTAGCTCGCTCCATTATACCAGAAAATGGAGTCTTAGTCATTTTACCCATCAGACATGCTTCGCATCTTTCAAGTGATTCAAAATCAAGTGATTCAAGAAGTCCATCGGAATGGAGTTTCTTCATACGTTTCACTCCAATGTGACCAAGACGACAGTGCCACATATAGGTCAAATTATCGCTTGATTTCAAACGTTTAGCCTCAATGTTATTAATATGTGTATTTCTACTATCGAGATTCAATATGAATAGACCATCTATCAAAGGTGCATGTGCATAAAACATATTACTCATATAAATCGAACAACCATTATTCTTGGATTTAAACAAGTAACCGTCTCGCAATAAACAAGATCCCGATATAATGTTCATGCTCAACGCAGGCACCAAATAACAATTATTTAAGTATAAAACTAATCCCGATGGTAGATGAAGAGGTAGTGTGCCGACCGCGATCACATCAACCTTTGATCCGTTTCCCACGCGCATCGTCACCTCGTTCTTCACTAGCTTCCGTTTATTCTGCAGCTCCTGTTTCGAGTTACAAATATGAGCAACCGAACCAGTATCAAATACCCAGGCACTACTACGAGTACTAGTGAGATACACATCAATAACATGTATATCAGATATACCTTTCTTCTTGATGTTGCCGTTCTTCAAATCCGCCAAGTACCTTGGGCAATTCCGCTTCCAGTGACCTTCTCCCTTGCAGTAAAAGCACTCAGTATCAGGCTTGGGTCCAGCCTTGGTCCTCTTCGTCGGCGTGGTAACTTTCTTACCACCCTTCTTGAAGTGTCCCTTCTGCTTAGACTTGCCTTTCTTGAATTTGGTGGTCTTATTGACCATCAACACTTGGTGCTCTTTCTTGATCTCCACTTCTGCAGATTTTAACATAGCAAATAGTTCTGGCAACTCTTTGTTCATGTTCTGCATGTTGTAGTTCATCACAAAGTTCTTGTAACTTGGTGGTAGTGATTGGAGGATGCGGTAAACTCCCAAAGTATTAGGAATCACTATACCCAAACTTTGAAGTTTATTTGCGTGCCCAGACATTTTAAGCACATGCTCACTGACGGAGCTACCCTCTTCCATCTTGCAGTTAAAGAACTTTTCAGAAGCTTCATAACTTTCAATTGCCGCATGAGTCTCAAAGATTAATTTGAGATCCTCGACAATATCATATGGATCTGACTCTTCAAACCTTTTCTGAAGCTCCGATTCTAAACCATACAAGATAGCACACTGAACTATGGAGTACTGATTCTTCCGAGCGAGGTAAACATTCTTTACTTCATCGGTAGCATCAGCTGCAGGTGGGTCACCTAGCGGTGCATCCAGCACATAGGTCAAATTACCAGCTGTGAGGACAATCCTCAAATTGCGGAACCAATCCGCGAAGTTGCTTCCATTGTTTTTCAACTTTTCTTTCTCTAGGAACGCATTAAAATTGATGGTAGGGGCTGCCATTGATCTACAACATATTTGCAATAGTTTAGACTAAGTTTATGACAAATTGAGTTCAAATTAATTAATGAAATTAAACTAGGTGAACTCCCACTCAAAACAACATCCCTCACATTGTTTTAGTGATCACACGAACCAAATCCACTACATCAACACCGATCATCACGAGAGCTGATATAGTTTTAATGGCGAACAATCATCATGTTCATCATATCTACTATATGATTCATGCTTTGCCTTTCGGCGATCCGTGTTCCTGAGGCCATGTCTGTACATGCTAGGCTCGTCAAGATCAAACCTTAGCTTCCGCATAAGCAAATCTGGCTTGCTTACGTTGTAGTCACCCGCGGAATCAAAGACACCCGATCATCACGTGGTGCTTCGAAGCAGCAAGCTTTGGCAACGGTGCATACTAAGGGTGAACACTTTTAGAACTTGAAATTTATGTGCATGAGGGATCATCTTATAATGCTACCGTCGTCTACTAAGCAATACAAGATGCATAAAGGATTAACATCACATGCAATTCATAATATGTGATATGATATGGCCTTTCTTCTTTGTGCTTCCGATCTCCATCTTCAAGCACGAACATGATCTCCATCATCACCGGCATAGCATCAAGGTCAATGACGCTTCTTCATGGTTGTCGTCCGCCAACTTCAACTATTACAACTATTTTGAATAGACACGCAGGCCTTAACAGAAATTAAAGACAACCATATGGCTCCTGCCGGTTGCCAACTTACAATAAGGATCATTGCATACATCAAATATAATCACAATCATGGCCATATCACATCACTGCACACCCCTGCAAAACAAAGTTAGACGCTTCTACTTTCTTTGCATATTTTACGTGGTTTGGGGCTTTCCATAAGTGTCGTTCTAACTTACGAACAAGAACCACAACATTGATACTAGCATTGTTGATCACCCGTTGTAAATTGGATCTTTACTATGCTAGGAGAAACAGGCACCCGCAAAGCCACTTATGCAAAACGAGTTGCATGTCAAGCGTGGAGCAGGTCTCATGAACGATGTCATGTAAGGTTAGCCCGGGCCGCTTCATCCCAACATACCGCAAGATGCAAAGTACACAAAAGGCAATCTACAATAAAAGCATCAACGCCCACAATGACCATTGTGTTCTACTCGTGCAACAGATCTACATATAGACACGGCTCTGATACCACTGTAGGGGTTCGTAGCATGGAAAACAAAAATTTTCTATCGCATACAAACAACCAAGCCAAGATCTATCTACTAGATTGTAGCAACGAGTCGATGGAATAACTCACCCTCGAAGATTCCAAAGTGTTTAACGAGAGCAGATTCTCGTGGGTGATGTAGTCGTACTCTTTCCGATCTCAAGATCGCGTAGACGATCCTTCCGGCGCCGCGTTCCCGCAGCGCTCCCGCAGTCGGTCACACGTTCGGTACTCGACGAAGACCTTCCTCTCCCTTGTTCCAGCAGGCAGCGGAGGTTGTAGCACTCTCCTCGCGATTCCGGCAGCACAACGGCGTGGTACCGGAGGTAGAGGGGAGATCCCGCAGGGCTTCGCCTTAAGCCGGTGCGAGTATGGTGGAGCTTATGAGAGAGGCTATTAGTGGTCTAGTAATTAGACACACCAATTAGAGGGCTCTAAACCAATTAGAAGGCTCTAAACCGAAACAGCTCTAAACCGGGGTCTAGGTCTAGTTTCTAGTTTAGAGGATAGGAACTTGTGTGTACTAGGAGGGGAGCCCTGCCCCTCCTTATATAGGTGGGAGGGCTGGCTGCGCCATGGGGAGGAGAGTCCCTCCCCAAGTCGGCTTGGTGGGGCGCCGGCCAAGGGAGGAGTCCTCCCCCAATTCGGCCTCCACCAATCCTCCTCTTTTCCCACTTCCCAAAATTGGCAGTTTGACTTTCAAATTAGCCGTTTGACTTTTCCAATTTAGGAATTAAATAAACCCTTTATTTTGGACAGCGAGAACACCTAGTACATGATGCAATCATTCCAACTTGCAATGACACATTCATGTACCCCTTCCCCCCCGGAGTGCCGGACATTCCGGGACCTTCTAGAATGTTCCCGATGAAAACACCGGAACCATTCCCCAACTCCGAAATGGGACTTTCCTTATATGAATCTTATTCTCCGGACCATTCCGGATCACCTCGTGATATCCCGGATCCCATCCGAGACTCCGAACAACATTCGGTCTCTTTCTCATAATACCATAACTACTCAAACAACGTCGAATCCTTAAGTGTGTCTCCCTACGGTTCGTGAATTATGCGGACATGATCGAGACACTTCTCCGAACAATAACCAATAGAGGAATCTGGAAATTCATATGGCTCCCACATATTTCTACGATTACTTTGCGATCGAATGAACCACTTACATACGATACCAATTTCCCTTTGTCTCACGATATGTTACTTATCCGAGGTCATGATCGTCGGTATCTCTGCATACCTAGTTCAACCTCGTTACTGATAAGTACTCTTTTCTCGTTCCCGTGATATGTGATCCCTTGTGACCAAGTCACATGCTTGCAAGCTAATTGGATGACATTTCACCGAGAGGGCCCAGAGAATATCTATCCGTCATGTGGATGGACAAATCCCACTCTTGATCCATGTGTTTCAACCAATACTTTCCGAACACCCAATGCCACTTTTATAGCCACCCTGTTACGGTGTGGTGTTTGATGACATCAAAGCATCCATCCAGTAAAGGCAATATGCATGATCTCATGGTCGAAGGAATTAGGTTACTATGTATCAGAAAGCATATAGCAATTGAACTATTGAAATGACTTGATCTTTATGCTACGCTTGTCTATAGGAGTATGTCCACC
The DNA here is from genome assembly GCA_916181665.1 of Avena sativa. Classification (NCBI taxonomy): domain Eukaryota; kingdom Viridiplantae; phylum Streptophyta; class Magnoliopsida; order Poales; family Poaceae; genus Avena; species Avena sativa. The sequence goes on from OV702297.1 coordinate 444,917,681, forward strand.
ATATCATTCTCCTAACGATATGATCTTGTTGTTGATAACATCTCAATGTTCATGACAAAGAAACCACATCATCAATCAACCAACAAGCTAGTGAAGTATAGAGGCCATACTAGGGACTTCAAATTAAGTTTACAAATCACACAAGTATTAATGGTTTCCTTGTTAATACTATTATAGCATGAATGTAAACATTTATCATAAACACAAAGATATATAATAATAACTACATTTATTATTACCTCTAGGGCATATCTCCAACATAATTTAGCGTGTACTCTAAAAAAAATAACCCAAACTCATGCAAGCATATACTAAGATATGCAATTAACATAATTTGAATGAGATAATAACTTAACAATGTTGGCAAACACAACTTAAGGGAAAGGAGTAGACATGTAGAATACAACTTAATAAACCCAATTCTTCATGTGCATGGTTGCCCCTAGACCAGACAAAAAACAACAATCCCCTGGTCCATGAATGTTCGATAAGAGAAGCATTAGGTAACTTAAACTGAATTAAAGAGAGAACTAAAAAGGAAACTTTCCGTGTAAATGATTTGCAAGGTCAAACCAAAAACACCTCCTACTACACGGATTGTGAGTAACTTGACTAACTAATGGCTAGATGAACAGAAGATCAAATGGAAAAGTTAAAGCTTTAATGATGTATAGTTGATCCCAAATTAGCCGATCACAAGGACCGGCTCTGCGGTTAGTAAGATCCTAAGTTTCGTGTACACTATATTTAGCAGTAGGCCTGTTAGGTCCCAACAAGACCTACGAAGTAGTAGTTTGCATTTCCCAGCATGCTACTCCCTCTGTTTTAAAATATAAGATGTTTTAGCTTTATGAAAAGAGTGACCTAGACCTCTTTTAATGTGTAGGTTCACTCCATACCTAGATGAACTTACATACTAGAGGAGGTCTAGATACACTTCATTCACAAAGATAAAACATCTTATATTTTGAAACGGAGGGAGTATTATGCAATAAGATAGAGCTTTGCAAGTCAATGGTTACTGCTAACTCAGAGACACATCGTACATACCACACGGCAGTGAACAAGTAATTATCGTTACAAAACGCAACGTGACAGACCATGCATGGTAGAAATTTCGGCAATAGTGACAACAGCTAAATAATTAAGATGGGCAGAAGCCCTTGACCTCCTTGTTGTCAACCCCCATCGCATTCAGCTGAATAAAGAACGGAAATCAGTAGGCAGCCTTCACAATTCGACATTCTGAACTTTACAGAATAGTAACAGCTCAGAAGATACAGTGGTATATATAATGACATACACTCTGCTGTGCGTCCTTTTGAGACCATCGCCGGCGAAGCTGACCTGTTCGAGATTGTAGGTCTGGCTGTAGAGCATCTTGTGCTACTCCTCGTACATGCGCTTGTGCTTGAGGATCTAGACCTTGCGCGTGGGTCACTCTCTGCCACCAAGCGTCCCGCCCTCGCTCTCTCAGCCACTCTAATGCGCTGGAGAATTCACCGTAGTAGTTGACGTAGATGTAGTTGGATCTGGAGTAGTCGGAATAGGCGGCACGTCTTGCCGAACTTGCCAAACTCAGGAGCGCGCCGGGGACGAAGGCACGCGTCGGTGTTGCCAATACCGGACGTGCGAAGACAGGGACCATCACGAGACATGCGAGCCAGAGCCGGAGGGAGCAGCAAAGAAATTCTCCGTAAACGGTCGGTACGTAGAAGTTGTCCGCCGATTTGTCGGAGTAGATGAAGTGGTTGCAAGAAGAAAATTGATTAAGTAAACTGCGACTCTAGCGACGAGGTCGTGGTGGACGAAGACAAAGAGGTAGTTGTTGATGGAGATTTGCTGTAGCGGTAGTTAATTTCGGGGATTTAGACCGTATTTTTCGCTTGTGTGAGCGCGGCGTCGCTCGTGGAGAACTTGTTGGCGTTGACGATGACCATGATTGGTGATGGCAGCGACGATGTGGCGATGTTGTTGGTGTAGATGATTGTCGGCAATGATAATCACGTGTGATGAAGATGCAGCCCTTTGTTGACGGCGAGACGCGTACTCAGGGACGTGCGTCCCGGTAGATGTTGACGAAGACGGGCCGGCGTGGAGACGACGTGAGGACGGAGCAGCCGACGCAGCGTGTGAAGGCGTCCCTTGGGGCGTCACGCGGAGCCTCCTTGTCACGACCGTTGATGATGATTTGCCGAAGTTGAGTCGATGCCGAGGTTGAAGTAGAGGCGCGCGATAACAACATGTGGCTGTGGACGATGCTTTTGGTGGCTAAAAGAAAATTAGATCTAATAGGAAAAAGAAATTTGCTAAAACTACTAAACCGATCTAGGGAATTGGAAGAAAAACTAGCTACGAGATTTGGTGCCCCCGGCAGAGATCATGGAGCTCGATCTCGCCGGGGGCGGCGCGCGGAAGCAGTGGCTAAACCCTAGGCAGAGCGAACCGCTCTGATACCATGAAAGATTGCAGAAGTATAGATTGTATTGATATTGCAAGAGGTGATTACATCGTGAGCCCTTAGGCTATTTATATAGTACTAGAAGACTTGGGGGCAAAAAGTCTAATAGAGATAGAATTGGATTACAAACTTAAACTATCAAATATAGTCTAAACCGTGACATACTACTCTAACAGATCCACCAAAATACCACGCACCTAGTGTGCGCTGCTTCCGAGCGTAACGTCGTCGTGCATGAGCCGCTCTCCGTTGCTGAGCCGCCCTCGTGCAAGCGCCGCTCTCCCATTGGCCATCGCCGAGCATCACGCCCTCACTCTGCGCGCCATGTGTTAGGGCTTTGAATCCCCTCCTGATGTCAGTTTGCCTCTTGCAAAGAATTCATGCAAGGGGCGGCGGAGGAGAGGACTGCCGCCGGCGAGGCTGGGGTGTCGGCGCGGGGACGGATGAGATCGAGCCAAAGAGAGAGGGGATCGGCTATGGGTGGAAGGGAGGAATCGGGGAGAGGGGCGAGCAATATTGGATGGCTGCAGGAGGGGAGGAGGGCCTGAGGTGGGGGACGCTGGAGTTGGGGGAGGGGGCCGGCAACGAAATCGATGGAGGCTGGCGGCGGAGGGGCTGGTGGTGTTGTTTGAATTGGGACAGTGTGAGAGAGCTCAGGAGACGTATGTGGAAGAGGACTGTCGATTTCCCTCGACGACACGACTGTCACGCGGCTTCATCAGGCTCCCATCGGATGGACGAGAATCGAGCGCTCAGGCTCGGGAGAGCAAACAAGCCCTCGTGCACTTTTTAGCACTTGGGATTCTTTTTTAGGGAACGTCTCCATCTTTTTTTTTGAACCCGAACACGTCTGTTGTCAAAATCTCGGTCATGGCCCATCTGGTGATTCGGGCAGGAGTCTTGGTGTCTTGAGGCCCAGCTCGTCCAAGATATACACAAGGAAGAATCAGGTAACCACGATCAGAGGCAGCCGGTTGGACTTGGACCCTCTAAAATCTCCTCGACCGGCCAACCCTAGTCTTCCGTTCGGATCTCTCTGGGCTCTCCGTCGAACGCCCACTCATCCTAGCGACAAGCATCTTCTTCGTCCACTTCAAGGTAGTACGTACGGTACGGAGCTGCTGTTTTTCCCCATCTATACTACTGCTAGCAAGCTAGTAGTCGCGTTCCGTGTGAAGTAGGATTATATTGGAGAATTTGTGGCTCGCCTCATATGGTCTGATATATCCTGGGGTTGTTCTTGCGGATAAAATTGTTTGTCTAGGTATCATCCGGGTAGATAGGAAGTCCAGCTCATGTCCATAGATAGGAATTATCGGAATCTTTCCGCATTGTTCTATAGCCTAAACAAAAGCTGGACGAAAGCATCAGCTGTTAATTATATTTTTGGTGGTCGGTATGTTTTAATTTTTCTTGATTTTTCAAGACTTCACTTAATTTGCATTCTAGGTTTAGTGTTCTGTATAAACCGATGTATTTAGGTAGTCGGTTCATCCTTAATGCAAGTGACGGACAAATGGCTCCCGAGCTCGGAGCCCTATGCTTTAATTTTTTTGAAAATCATATTTCAAAGTTTGGAGAAAATCTGAAAAAAGTTGAGATGTACTCAATGATGTTTCTTACGAGCGCGTGGAATCTCAATGCAAAAATCTCGGTATTCCAGGGTACACGGAATGTCAAAATCTAATAAAATTTTAAAATATGCATCGTTAGATCCTCCTTTTGTCGTTTTTGTACCCTAGAATACACAATATTCCGTTCTAAAAAATTTCCGCATATGATATATACCATTGACTACAGACATAGCTAATATTTTGAAGCTTTGAAATATGATTTTGAAATTTTGAAAAGAAATACAACATGGAGCTCGTCCTCCATTTTCTGTTGCCGGTTCATGCTTCTCCTACCTTTATGTATGTTAGAATCGTTGACGTTTTCGTGCATATTGTTCTATTGGCTAATGAAAGCTTATAAAAATTATTTGGTATAATGTTTTGCGTGTTCATTCGAACAGGATGCACCTGTACGTGAAGAGCCCCACCGGCAGAACAATCTGCCTCAGGGTCCAACCATCAGATACCTTGTACACTGTCAAGGCAAAGATCCAGGAACAGCACCGGCTTTTCTTCGACGGAGTGCAGCTACAAGACAACCTTACGTTGGCTGATTATGGCATCCAGCATCAGTCCACGCTTGACCTCCAAGAAAACATGCAAATCTATTTGATGGAGACGATGACAGGCAGGACCATTACTCTTGAGGTTGACAGCTTAGATACTATTGCCAAGGTGAAGTCCAAGATTCAAGATAAGGTGGGGTTTCCCAAGGGTCAGCAGTGCCTCATCTTCGCCAACAAGCAGCTGGAGGACGACCGAACCTTGGCAGAGCTCAACATCTGGAAGGAGTCCACTCTTCTCCTTGTACTCCACCCGGCCGGTACAGCAGGCAAGATGCTCATCTACGTTCAGAAGTTAAGTGGAAATACCATCTCTCTTGAGGTTGAGAAATCAGATACCATCGATAGTGTCAAGATGAAGATCTATCGGGTGAATGGCAGTCGCCCGATACAGCAACGCCTCATCTTTGCAGGCATGGAGCTGGAGGGGAGCCGCACCCTGGCGGACTATAACATTCAGAACGAATGTACACTCTATTCGATGCTCTGCCTATGTGGTTGTTGAGATGGAAGTCTTTTTTTCTTTCCCGTAGTGGTGTTTTATCGGTAAAAGCTATTGTTCCACTCTTGTTTCTTTCCAGTAGTGGTGTTTTATCAGTAAAACTATTACAGTATTGCTCTAGTAAGCTAATGTCTTGGTAGTTTTTCCATTAAGAAAAAAAAGCATGAGATGTTTATGCAGAGTCCCAGGGCCTGCCTTGCGGTTGATTGAGAAATATAGGCAGCGGTGCCTTGTGCACTGAATTTTGATCCGACCTACTAGAAAATAGGGAGACTATGACATGAATTTCTCCCCATCCCAACCGGTCTGGTTTGGCTCATGTGACGCCTCAATGTAATTATTTCCAATTATTGTAAAATCTGGCCATCCAAACTTTGAAGAAATTGAGAACCAAAATCAAGGAAGTATCTGGGAGCATAGAAAATTACATATCAATATTCATGTATAAACTTCCTCAATTTTTTTTTTGTATAAACCAAGGAAAAAATAGCGTGGTATTTAATTTAGCGTAGCTTTTCTTCAGACGTTATGAAAGTTATAGCGTGCTAATAACGCGCTACTTTATAAAATAGTGTTTTGTAAAAATTAAAAAATATAATAGGTATATCAAGAATATTAAGGATTTCAACATCTAATGAATTGTCCAGAGTAATACTTGTACATGCATAACCAATTCCGGCGCTATCTAAGTTGAAGAAGAACCGGCAGGGCTGAATCTAGGTGCAGCGTCGGGCACTGCACCAAGAGACGGCGGCTTGACGCGGTCACTTAAGTTTGACAATCAAAATTTTTATCGTATATTTGCTTACTCGACACATTCATCATATGCTCTCTTACTCTACACCCACCAACAAAAAATAACATGCTATACTTGAAATAGAGCTAACGCTATGATGTTTTAGCGTGATATAGCAAGCTATTTTAAAAGTAGCCCCATAGCGAGCAAAATCTTAAAAAAATAGCGTGGACTCTCCAAATACGCTATAGCATGCTAAATAGCGTGAAATAACGCGCTATTTTTTCCATGGTATAAACTAACTAAGTAATCAGCGCAATTGTGTGCCTAGATTTATACTATGGAGTACATAATATCAAGAAACTTGGTCAGACTCATTAGTTTTTGGTAAAATCTTCTCTATGTGATAAAGGAACATCAAAAGTATAGAGGTTTAGCACGCAAGACATTAGACTTTCGTCTAATCTCTTAATTTCCGTCTTAGGTGCATCTTTTATATTTATTAAATATAATATCGAATATGATTGGTCGTACCTAAACAATGCAATGGAGATTGTAACATGAAGAATAGGAAGTGGATGGGCCAAGATTGATTACCAAGGGGATTCAAAAAGGTCTGATGGAAGAGCTATATTGTGCTGCTCAATCCACGCGTGAATTTTTTCTACTAATAAACATAATACCCCTCCGTTCCATATTAATGTTTTAGATTTATCTAGATTCCAATGTATCTAGTCATGTTGTAGTGCTAGATATATCCGAATCTAGATAAATCCGAGAAGAATAATATGGATCAGAGGAAGTAATAAAAGCAATAGCACGATGTGGTGCTAACGTGCATGTACGCGAAGGTTCGTTGGTTGTGCATTCTCCGTACAATATAAATGGGCGTGAGGCCATTATAATCGAAGGACTGATATTGCTTGATAACGTGGATATGCCGAGTTAATAGCAGAAAATCACCACTTTTATAGCAAAATTTACTGTTTGGTACCACTTTACAATTCATGTACCAAAATCTATCACAAAATTTATTAGTGGTCTTAGAAACGACCAATTCGGTGATAAACCTGAATTGACACCGCTTCTCACCGATCGGGCTCACCGCCAAAGCTGACACGGCACCCCACGGACGGCTCCCGACATGGCCGTTAATGGAGCGCGAGCCCCACGGTCCCGTTGATAGCATAAAACCACCATTTGTGTGCTTAAATTTCGAAAAACCATCACTTCTGAATACAAATTTAAATGGAAAAACTTTTAATACGAAAAGTGCTAAGATATGTTTGAATATTTTTAGTATAAATTTTATTCACTATTTTAAATAACTAAAATATGAAAAAAATTGCTTCTATTAGTAATGCAAACTTTGGAAATTTATAACTTTAATTATATAATTCCAAATAATATAAATAATATGTCTAAATTTATTAGAAAAATTCAAGGATCCATTTGTAACATCCGTCATACATGAATCAAATATGTTTCTCTTGGGTATTATAATTTTTTTTTTAAAAAACGCGTGTACATATGCCACCGATCATGGTTAAGTTCTATTCTAGCGAGCACACACAAAATGGAGTGTCCCCCATCCATCCTTTTTGATTTTTTGCCCCTAGCTACTTGCTTCTTTCATTTTGTTTGACGAGCTAGCTGCTCAAGTTACTTTTCGTAGCTTGCTGGACATACCCCTCGTGGTGGGGGTTTCTTTTTCTCTCGGTCTTCTCTCTCGTCTCCAAGAAAAAACATCAGCTAAATAGGTACATACATGCATGTACAACATGTGATCGTGTGTCATCTATCCTCAGCTCCATGCATTTAAAAAATGTATCCATCTTTTCTCTATGTTAGGTAGTACATTCCAGTACATTCCGTTCAAAAAAGTGCTAAAATGCTAAATACACATGGTACATGTATGTACGTGTGTGAGCAAATTAATATTATATAGCGGCAACACACCAGCGATGGGCGTTGTCACGTACGCATCAACGTTAACTGGTAGTGAGCTTCTCGTGGCGCGGCCTGGCCTGGCCCGCGTGGCCAGGAGGTGTGGGCCCCTCGTTGCCCTTTTTCGTCTCGTCTTCTGGCTCTATAAGTCTTCTGGTAAAATAGGAGTTTTGCGATATTTTCCGGAATTTTTCCTAAAAGTTGATTTTCTGCACAAAAATGAGACACCAAAGCAATTCTTCTGAAAACAGCGTTAGTCCGTATTAGTTGTATCCAAATCATACAAATTAGAGAAGAAACAATAACAAAAGTGTTCGGGAAAGTAGATACGTTTTGGACGTATCAACTTCCCCAAAGCTTAGCTTATTGCTTGTCCTCAAGCAATTCAGTTGAAAACTGAGTGCGATAAAAGAAACTTTCACAAACACATTTGCTTTATAAGATGTATATATTCCCAGCATATGATCAAATATTTAGGCAATTCATAATAAAGAGTATATAAATAAGTTTACCCAGTAGTCATGCAAGCTATGAAGAGATTTCAACCCATTAATAATAGGCAACATGACACATAAGCATATGCAGGATTGTAGTGCTCATAAGAAGATATTATAAAGTGGTGTCTCGCTTGCCTTTCTTTGGAGCAAACATAAATGCCAAGGCAAGACTAGAAATAAAAATATCAAAGATATAAGCATCAAAGTTATGTCATAATTAACCGTATTTTGGGACAAACACATTACACTAAGAATGATAGCTATACTCTTAGGAAAATGCTCAAAGAATAAACGATGACTCAACATAAGAGTGAAAGAAAAGATTTAAATTTTTTAAAAGGCTTCCAAATGTTGAAAGTATGGTACTCATTATCTTTGAGCTCTCATTGCCCCCTATCATAAGCATCTTTAGGTGATTAAGGTTAAAGTGAACAAGTATGAGGATATGCTTGACAAGTTATAAGTTGAAAATCTCATGCCCCTTGCTTACGAGTACCGGACCTCATGCTACTCAACTTTAGTCATAAGTAATTTCTTGTCATTGTAAGTACATGTGTATCATAGAGAACCGCCAACGGGGTACCCCTTGCCCCATGATACAGGAGCTTTCCCATATCAAAATGACAAGGCAACAGACAATGAGCATCTCAGCGATCTCTCTATTTGCTATTTGCATAGCTTTTTTGTTTCTTCTTTTTTATTTATTTATTTATTTATTTATTTTAGGATGCTTCACAGATTGCTCACTATGATTATGCTGCAAGTTTTCACCATGATTAGGCATGGCTTAGGCTAGCCGCCTAGGCGTTTCTCTAACACATATACAAACTCCATGAGCTTACAAGCTCCTCTTTTATTTCACACCGCCGGGATTCATAAGCAAAAGAACATGATATCAACTAAATAAAGTGCAATGTTGAAAGCGTTCCCCATGGTAACACGGTTCTGCTAATTCACAACTTACAAAGCGCAAGCATATACGCAGCATAGATGGGCACAATTGTTCAAGTTTATTAAGTGCAAGAAAGTAAAGTGTGCCATCAAGTTTGTGAGATCTTTACTAACTAATTTTCACATAACAAGCAAACATTTTTATTGGAAGAAAACAAAGCATAATAAATATGCAAGGAATAGCAATAATGCTAATAGGTAGATATGGTGGACTCTTTTTGACAACTTTGGTTTTGGAAGTTGGATGCACGAGTAAAGCTTATACTCAGCACTAGTGAAGGCTAGCAATAGAAAGGGAGCGACAATCGAGAGAGCAATAACTGTCATAATCATGCTTGCGACAAAACAAAATTAATAGTGGCATAAAAGTGACACGAGAACTCTGAGGCAGAATAAATCATCGAGGCTTAACTGACTTTTTGTTTAGTCATATGCATGCGTGAGCATGTGCCAAGTCGATTCAAATAGAACATTCAGAGGAGGACACCACAATGTCATACCAAGTTATGAATAAAACAATGTGAGCAAACATTTATATGACATGTTACGAACTAATAATGGATTGGAACTGATCATAAGATGGCAAGGACTACTAAGCATCCATTAAATAACGTACACCTTACATAAACAGACTAAGCATGCTCACAATGATGAGTATATGTATAAAAACGAAAACAAATAGAGTTCATACCAGCCTCTTACCACACCTCGAGTTGTCATAAATCATCATTGCCTTTCACTTGTGTGACTTGAATAATAAGATAAAACCAAACTCCAAGGAGTCACTGAGGACCGCTAAACCCTGCAACGAACTTTACAAAACCAGAGAAGAGCAACAAATATTTTTGGGTTTTCGATTTTTTAAAGGCAAGAACCGAAGGGAAGAGCAAGCAAAGCGAAATCTTTTTGGATTTTTCGAATAATCAAAACAAAGATAAAAGGGGTGAAGCAAACCAATTCTAAAAGATAAAGAAGCAAACAAAGAGAAATAACAAAAATATTTTTGGTCTTTTTGTGTTTTGGAAAACAGAAATAAAGCGAGGAAAAAAACTATAAGGAAAACGAAACATGGATATGCAAAGTACCGACAGAACATTATATGTAGATGAGTGTGATGTCGTTATACCTCCCCCAAGCTTAGGCTTTTGGCCTAAGTGGGTATCAATCCCAAGCTGGCCAGGAATGAGCGCCTCCATAATATGGCGAAGAAGCGCCTTCATCCTGATACAACCTCGAGGATGCCCCGGCATAGTGCGTAGAGTAGTCGTAAGAGGGCACATCTCCATGGTGCTGCCCGTGGAAACCAAGAAAGTGGAGCTGCTCGTCCACCTCCTCCTTGGAACGCGACCATGGCATCCTGCAAATACTGAACAAAGTGGACTGTGGCAAAGGAATTTCCCTCTCGTCTCCGGCAGTAAACAACATCCTGTAAACTAAACTCTCGGTACTAGAGTCAGCAGTAACAAAGTGATGTGTTTTCATAGCAGTGAGATCAAGCCTCTGTGGAGTCAGCACAGTATCATTAGGATCAACGAAAAGTTCTAAAGCAACAACCATGCGTGCAACGATGATTCCCCCATAAATGGGTCCTCTAGCAACTAGACGGCGAGCAATGAGAGAGCCAAGATTATACTTGGTTGTATTATTAAGTGCAGCAGCAAGAAAGGCTAAATGATAATTAGAAATATTACTAGTGTTCTCCCTAACAACAATGGTAGTGGCAAGATAATAAGCAAAATATCTAAGAGCTGGGAGTTGAATGTTCCTTATCTTCTCGCCCTGAGCTGTGCGGTCATCATCATTTGTTACACTTCGGTAGAGCTCCAGCAAATTAGCGGGTCGACCTTGGATCTTCTTTACTATCCCAGTCATGCCAATGCCTATAATGTTGCAAAATCTTTCCAATGACATGGTAATAGGCATATCATAGATTGTGAATGAAATAGTTGACCTATAAGGGGTGTTAGTGAAAGTGAAACTTTCAACAAAAGTTTTGGTGAGGAAGGCATATCGCTCACTCTCATCCTGCATGTAAGTGGTTAGACCAACCCTCTGAACAAGGAGTAGGAAATCATCAAGGATCCCTACAGCTTGCAAAAAGGCGAAGCAAGGGAAGGTGGATAGATGAGCATCTCCCTCATTGCCAAAGCGCGGTGCAATAAGATCTTCATTATATGACGGGCTAAATTACGATGCTGATCTTGAAGGCCTTGCCCTCCTGGGTGTGTCTCTCTCAAATACTTCTCCAAAAGTGTGATTGTTCATCTCTCTTTTTTTCTGAAATTTTAGACAACCATCATACAAGTGATTGCAAAGTGATTACACAATGAAAGGAACTACTTATAGGGACTTGTAAGAGGCCTAAACATGCATCAAAACAATTTCTCTAAGCATTGAACAAGCATACAAGCTCACATAACCTATCACCTACAGTAGCAAAATACTCAAGATATAATCCACTAATCACAAATCTACTTGGACAAGCGGAGGAGTCACATACCGGAGAAACAAATGCTCCAAATCTCAGCAGCAAAGATGGGCTGAGCAAGGAGATCGAAAATCATGAGCAGGAACAACAAGAACACGGGTTTGAGCAATGAACTGGTATTTTTCTCGGGAGAGAGAAGGTAGTGACAGGAAGGAGAATAAGTGGAGGTGCAGGGGTGGCCCACACCATGGCCAGGCGCCCCCCTGGTGTGGCTGCGCCACCAGGTGGTGTGCCTGACTGGTGGGCCCCCTGGGTCACTCCATGTACTTCTCCGCCCCTCTCTTGACGTAAAAAATTAATATGAATTTTCTAAAAAAAATTGAGACACTTTATTTTTGAGCAATTTTTAGGTATTGATGAATGATTTTCTGGCAGAAAAATGGTTTTGGAATGATGCAAAAACAAAACAAAACTCAAACTTTAGAAGTTCTAAGACACTCTAATATGCAATCAACTAGCAATAGAAAAGTAAACTAAGTGAAAACAAAAATTAAAATGGATAAAATAAAAGTAAGCAAGGATAATCATGGTGAAAACATTATTTTGTTCATTAAAATCCCTTTGTTAACAAGGTTGATCAGGTCTTGTTACCAAAACAATTTTATATGGAACAAAACTGTGCATTTCACTAAATGATTATGTTACCTCAACCTTGATAGCAATTGTCCCAATCATAATAATTTCATAGTTTTCTCTTGGTATGGGACAATATATTTCTCCAACTTGGATGCCCTCAATATTTTCAATTGAATTTAGGCCATACATCTTATCAATCTTCTTGGGGAAATAGACAGTATGGTCTTTGTCATTAACATTAAAAGTTACCTTTCCTTGATTACAATTAATGACAGCTCCTACAGTATTAAGAAAAGGTCTCCCAAGAATAATAGACATATTATCATCTTCAGGCATTTCAAGCACAACAAAGTTAGTTAATATCAAACAATTATGAGCCACTTGAACAGGAACATCCTCACATATACCAATAGGAATAGTGGTAGATTTATCAGCCATTTGCAAAGATATATCAGTTGGTATTAATTTCTCCAATTAAAGTCTCTTATAGAGAGAAAAAGACATAATACTAACTCCTGCTCCCAAATCACACAAAGCAGTCCTAACATAACTATTTTTAATATAACATGGAATAGTTGGGATCCCTGGGTCTCCAAGTTTCTTTGGAACCTTACCATTAAAGGAATACTTAGCAAGTAAAGTAGAAATTTCCTCATTAGGGATCTTCCTTTTATTAGAGACAATATCCTTCATATATTTTGAATAAGGAGGCAATTTAATAGCATCAGTCAAAGGAATTTGTAAAAATAAAGGTTTCATCCACTCACAAAACTTATTATAGTGTTCGTCTTCCTTTGACTTGTGTTTCTTATCAGGGAAAGGCATTGGTTTTTGAACCCAGGGCTCTCTTTCACTACCATGTTTATTAGCAACAAAATCTTCCTTAGTGTACTTAGTATTCTTAGTGTGCTTTTCAGGTTCTTCTTCAATTTCTTCTTTATCCGGAGCATCATTTTTCTCATTACCACTCTTAGTTTCAGCATCAGAGATAGATATACTATTAGGATCTTTAGCAGTTTCAGAAGATTCTACAACTGTTTTATGTTTCTTTTTCTTTCTCTTAGAAGAAGTACCACTATTTTCAATTTGTTGGGAATCTTGCTCAATTCTTTAAGGATGCCCCTCAGGATATAGATGATCCTAAGTGGCAGCACCACTTCTAGTTCTAATTTCATAAGCATGTTTTTCGTTAGAAGCATTAACTAGCAAATCTTTTTGTACTTTAATAACTGATCAATTTGAGTTTGAACCATTTGGAAATGTTTAACAAGCATTTTAACATCATTGGAGGTTCTTTCCACAATATCCCTCAACTCAATAATAGCTCTAGAGTTTTCCATCAAATGATTCTGCACTCTCTTATTAAAATTATCTTGCTTAACAACAAAGATATCAAATTCTTCTAAGCATTGATCAGGAGGTTTAGAATAAGGAATATCACCTTCATAAAAATGTTGGAGAGAGTGTACCTCAATAGTGGATGAGTGGGAGATTGGCTTACATAACTCTTCTATAGGAGGTAGATTCTTCACATATTCAGATTTAATGAGACATTTCTTAGCTTCCTTCATCACTTCATCATTTAGTTCAATAACTCCCCTCTTATTTAGTGTTGGTGTTGGCTCAGGCACAGTGGACTCGGGTGTAATTGACTCGGGTGAAGTCCAGTCATCATAATTCTTGCTTATCTTAGCCATTAATTCCTTAGCTTCTTTGGGAGTTCTCTTCCTAAAAACACAATCAACACAACTATCCATGTATGTCCTGGATTCTTCAGTTAGTCCATTATAATATATATCAAGAAGCTCATTTTTAGGTATTGGACATATAGGATGTGCGTGAATTAAAGCACAAAACCTTGCCCCAGGATTCAGGCAATATCTCCTTTTCCCCCCTGTTTAAAATCAAAAAGTTCCTGCAAAATGGCATGTCGAGCACTAGGAGAAAATATTTCTAAAAGAAAGTATTAATCAAGCAATCAGGGCTATTAATAGATCCATGAGGTAAATTATTAAACCAAGCTTTAGCCTCTCCTTTCAGTGAAAAAGGGAAACTTTTAGCAACAAAGTAGGTGCGCATCTTAATATCATCAGAAAATAGGCTACTCATGTAGAAAGCTCAGTCATATGTGCTACAACACTTTCATTTTTAGTCCCACAAAAAGGTTCTTTCTCAACAATGGTTATGTAAGATAAATCAAGAGAGAAATCATAATCCTTATCTTTAATGTTTATGGGAGATGTAGCAAACTTAGCATTAGGAGATAATTTAGGTCTAACAGTATGTCTCTCAAGAATACTCTTAATAGCACTTCTACCATGAGTGTTTTGGCATTCTTTAATAAATTCATCAGTCATTTCTATATATCCGTCTTCAATATCATAGCTCTCTCTAGACTCAGGTGAACTGACAGGTGTAGTAGTATCTTCATTAGGAGTTTCAGTATTTCTAGCTATAGTTCTAGCAATCGTAGCATCTAGGAAAGGACCTAATGAACCACTCTTATCAAGCACAGTAGAAACAGCATCATAAGTATCAGAATTTTTAGATTCAGCAGAAGTAACAGTATGTGTAGCATGTGTATGTGGTGGTGGTGTAAGAAGCTTACTCATCACAGATGGTGAATCAAGAACAACATAGGTGTTTAGAATTGTACCTCTCCTTGTAGTGGATGGTAATATAGGAACCTTTCCATCACGAGGTTTACCCATGATGAATGGATAGCAGCGAACAATAG
Organism: Avena sativa; assembly: GCA_916181665.1. NCBI lineage: Eukaryota > Viridiplantae > Streptophyta > Magnoliopsida > Poales > Poaceae > Avena > Avena sativa. The sequence continues at coordinate 444,932,752 of OV702297.1, forward strand.
TGATTCCAAGTGAACTTAATTATAGAGCTATGCTCCCCGACAACGGTGCCAGAAAATAGCCTTGATGACCCACAAGTATAGGGGATCGCAACAGTCTTCGAGGGAAGTAAAACCGAATTTATTGATTCGACACAAGGGGAGCCAAATAATATTTATAAGCCTTAACAACTGAGTTGTCAATTCAGCTGCACCTGGAAACAATCTTGCTCGCAGTAGTTTATCAGTAGCAATAGTTTCGTGGTAGCAATAACAAAGTAATAGCAGTAGTAAAATAAAGACAGTAGGAACAATTGTAGTAAACATTAGGATTAAAGAGCGGTAGTCATAGGGATGGATGGACGGGCGTTGCATGGACAAGACAATTCATGTAACAATCAAGATATAAGGCATTTACAGATAAATAAGGTAAATCATCCAAGTACTAAATAATCATAGGCATGTGTTCCATATATAGTCATACGTGCTCGTAATGAGAACTTGCACAACATCTTTTGTCCTGCCAGCCCATTGCAGCGAGGCCTCTAGGGAATCTACTAGAAATTAAGGTGCTCCTTTTAATAGAGCACCGAAGGAAAGCATTAACACTCCGTGAACACACGTGATCCTCATATCATAGCCACACCCTCCGGTTATCCTGATTCTTGTCACTTCGGGGCCTCGGGTTCCGGACAACAATATGTGTATACAACTTGCAGGTAAGGTCATAAACAATACTATCATCATGAATCAATAAAATGTTCAGATCTGAAATCATGGCACTCAGGCCCTAGTGACAAGCATTAAGCATAACAAGTTGCAACAAAGTCAAAAAGCACTAACAATAGATACTAGGCACCATGCCCTAACAATCTGATGCAATTACATGAATGATGTCATCCAATCCCTACCATCCCCATAGCCTACTGCGGGGGATTACTCACTCATGGATGGGGGAATCATGGATGATTGGTGGAGAAGCGATGTAACATCCCAATTTCAGCAACCCTGATTAGTTGTCCATAATGCAAAAATCAGGGGGAACAAAACCTTTTTCTTGTTTAATGCTGAAGTGTTTGCTTATTGTTTGGATATGCTTATGCATATGAACGTGTATTAGATGATATACTCCGTACCTTAACACCAGTTGACAAAAGCTATTTCCCAAAACAGTCTTGGCTTAATTTTCATATTCTCAAATGTTCTGGCATTTCAAAGCATGAGCCAAGATGCTTATGTAACCAAAACTATTTTTGTAACTCCTATTGACAAAACTATGGAGAGCTATATAACATAATCTCCTTATGTTTTCGAGACATAATCTTCAACTATTCTTATCTCTAGGTTTCCCAAAAACTCTTTTTAAAGATTTGAATTCTACTCTTGGTAGAGATACCAAGGACCTTACCTTGTTCAAACTCCAACCTATTTCAAAAATACCCATCCTTACCTCAAGCTAAGCTTGGTGGTAACCCCAGTAGTAGTTGATTTGTTTGTAAGATGAGTTGCCTTGATCTGCTGTTTGAATTGTCTGCTTAGGAGATAGTATGAGCTACTCTAGGAGCTCATCACTAGGATCAAGGTACTTTAAGATCACCCAATCCTAAGAAAGAATACAATCTGGATCTGATCTCTAACTACTCAATAGTCATCTAAAAACCTTACCCAGATCATCTCTAAAGTGATCTACTTCTAGAAGCTTCCGAGTCAATAAAGACAAATGTCAAGCATGGATCCCTTCTATTCAATCTACTCTTCAACCACATTCAATTGATGATGCTTTGGGTACTTTGCAACCCATCAAAATCATCTCCACCAACATTCTAGTCAAAAACCCTAATTCTGCTAAATTTGGCTGTCTGGAAATCTGTTTCCAACATCACCTTTTTGGATGCCTCCCTTTCTCAACCCTTGTGATATTTGGTAATGCACTTGAATCATATTATTAACCATCCTAAGGACTACCAAGGCCCACTCTTTACCTTGGTTAGACCCTCCTCCTACCCACTTGTTCTTGATGGTTTTGCAGGCAAGATAATAACTTTTCCTGCAAATCTAGTCAACATGCCTACTTTGGTAGAAGCTCACACCACCATCCAACCTTCTATGGAGCAACTCTCTACATGGTTGTGATCTAATCATATAGGTATATCATTACCTACTTCACTTGTTCCAATCGGATCCTTGAGCTGTTTAAACCCACAAGGTTTTGGAGCCTAGTTGACAATCTGCTTTGGCAGGCTTATTTTATTCAAAGTTTGGAATAAATTATTGGTGAGCTCAAGTAGGATCAAGATCAAACCTCTGTACCATGTTGATGTACATCACTTGGTCTAACCATCCATCTATCCCATGCCTCAAGGGGAGCTTTGAGCTCCAAGATCTAACATGGTTTTGATGGTATGAAATTAACATCACCCTAGATCTTTATCTAGGGTATTCCACCAAAATCAACTTGGATTCTCCAATCCCAAGGTTGCAAATGCTTGATACACCTTGTCTACACCCTCTACCTTGCTCACAAAGATTTATCAAATATTATCCATAATTACAATTGCTCCAAATCTAATCAATTTCTTTAATAGTCAAAATCTCCAAAACTCCTCTCATAAAGGCAAGTTTGGTTTTTACCAAAGAACTTCCCCAACTCTTGGCTCAATTGGGATCCACATATCATACCCCATCTTCCCACATTTTTTTTGAAGAGCCTTATTATTTCGTTTTTCCCATTTTCTTAAATGGCTGAAATGGAATAATAAATATTTTAAATACTTGTAAGCCCCAATAAATCTTGGGAAAATTCCCCTAAGTGTGTATTTACATTTGGGACCATCTCACATCAAAAGCTCCAATTGTCCAATGTAAAAATACCAAGTGAGATCCAATACTTCACTTCTGCAGTTGTTGAATAATGGGATTTAAGTGGACTTAAACCCCACCTAAAATTCTCAATTAAATCCTAGGAGTCTACCTTGACCCTATCTACCTACCAGTACCATTTCCTTCTCTGGTCCAATACAAGATTTTGGACTTCCTTCACAACCACCTATTAGATCAATAATTGTCAGATAAGCAAATCACCACTCTAAGCACTTCCATTTTCCATAAATTCTTGATCAATGCTTATCCTCAGCACCAGGACACATCCTTGGTCGACCACCATTGTAGCTCCACCTCAGCCTTGACCATAGGGCCATTGTACCAGTAGAATGAGAGAGAGACAACAAATATCTTACAAGATTTGTCCCCTTTTATTACCACTAATGCCACCACTCTCTCTGAGCTCCAGCACCACCAAGTACCAAAAATACCCCTCTCCACCTCCCCCTGGAGAAATCCCTGGCTAGCACCCCCTCTCCCCCATGTCCAATTTGGTAAAATACCTCAACTAGCACTCCTCCTTGGTATAAAGCCAGCAAGCCACCCCGAGCTTGTCTCTGCCCCTCATTTGCTCCCTCTTCAGCCCACATACCTTCCTAGAGCACCACACCCCCCTCCCCAGCCCTGTGCTGCCCGAGAGAAGAAGATGAGGAAGCTTCGGCCTCCTCAAGCTAATCGAGCAAGGCACCCTCTCCCCCACTCCATTCCCTCTGCATGTCAGCAGCCGTGATCCCCTTGCTCTCCTGCATCTAATGGTGCTCTTATTTTTGCCTAGGACCTTCTCCTCCGCTGTCGCCGCCGAGCACCGACGAGCTCATCCTCGGCCGCCGTCGCGTGAGTTTCCTCCTGGCGCCAGATCCCCTCGTGCCGCCCCTCGTTTGGCTCGTCGTCAACCACCACGTCGTCCTACCGCCTCCTCGACCTCCCCTGAGCCCTTAGGTATCCTCCCCGCTCCTCCCCGCTCCGCCTAGGGTTCTCGCCGCCGGCTGCTCTATTCTGCGTGGACGATGACGCTGCACCGTCCATCGCCACTTAAGTGGACGGCCAGATCTGGCCGATACCCCTTCGGCCCCTCCTCTCCCTGACCGCCAGGCCCCGCTGGTCAGGTTCGAACCGCCAGCTCTCGCGCGTCGCGCTGCCCCGCCGTGGGCCGAATCCTCCCGGCCGGCCCAGTAGCTCCCCAGATCCAGCCCGCTACACCTCCTTTTGTTTTTCTTTTAGCTAACCCATTATTCCAGAAAAGTTCCTGCTAGGTTTAATTCCTTTTGAAAATGCAAATGAACTCCAAATGTCTAGATCTAAATTTATGGTGGTTCTCTGATGTTTTCTCAAACATACAGAGGCAACCCCATGTCCAAAGTAATTTCCTCTAATTACTGGTAACTATTTTGCTAGAATGTATCTAGTACACTAAATAATTTCCACAGAGAGTTTTACAACTCCATTAGTGATGAACCAAAGACCTACTGGAAGGTATTTCAAATACCTCTTTTCAGCACAGGTCTCATCCCAAGGTGAACTGTAGTCTGCCCTTAGTGAAAATAACAAAACTAGCAAATTTTTGTCTTAGATAATTTCCCCAGGTCTAACCAAATGAGGTATTGAACTGATTCCAATTCTCAGTACCTCCTAGGATCAGTATCTTTCCAACCCCAGCAACTCAAAATTTATTGAGCTCTAGTTGAAATTTAGTGATTTAAATACCTCTGTGATGGGTATTTTCACTAATTAAATCCCTCTAGGAGTTTGGCAACTCCAAAAAGGGTGAATCCAATTCCTACAGAAAGGTATTGGACATGCCTACCTCATTCCCTTGGTACCAACTCAATAGCTCCTGTAGATTTAATCTGGTAAAAAGGAGAAGAATCATACAGAACTGCCTTTGGGAATTTCCTGAGGGCATTCTGGTAATTATTTTGACTTAATTCCAACTCTAGGTGGTTCAGTACATCAAGTACTACCTAACCATCCACGGAAATAATTTTTGGAGCTCCAGAACCTTTCTGGTGAATTATTTCCTCAAACTAGAGTTTAATCCACTATAAAAAGCATAACTAATCCTAGAAAAGTGATAATCAAGTGAAACCACTTGTGTTGGTTTTGTCTTGTCAAAACCTATCTGAGGATGTCATGGTTATCCATTGATAACCTACTAACCACATATCCCTAATCCAAGTTCCATATATCTATCCTAGACAACTATCTTCCAAATAGAAAACACCCCAATGGCAATCTTGTAAATTCCACCATCTGAATCCCACTCCTCCAAAACCCTCCCAAGTCCAGTAGTAATTTTCATGTTTGTTTGCTATATAGTTTGATGCTTGTATTCCTTGTATTGATTGTGGACTTGTATGCTGGCATGTGTACCCGATGACGACGATAGTGTGAGTGCCTAACGACAAGAAGGACGGGTTTTCTTCTTATTATTATTTGGGTATTCTTGGCCATCCGAAGAAGTCCAGGGATTTATTGCTGATCACAGGCAAGCCACCTTCTTGCTCATAAGCCTTGTCCTACTATTTTACTTATGCATGTTTTATCAACTGCTTATTAAAACTGCATTGTTTTGCTATATATTATGTATATATATATATATATGGTAAGAGGTTTGGCTCCTCCAAACCCTTACTCAATGGTACTACTAAGTACAATCCTCTTGATGAGACCTATTCTCCCGTAGTGGAATAGATGGTGTATTACACCATACCCCTTTGGAGACCCCGATTTGGCCGAAGCAAAACTAGAGGGTGGGAAGACCCCGCAAAAAGGTTTTTACCAAATGTTTTATGATAAAACCTTGGTGAGGTGGGACCTTCCAAGAGATGTTGAGAAAGAAAAAGGTTTTGTTTTTACAAAATGCTGGAGGAAAACCGGAGGAAGAAGGTTTACAAAAACGCACCTGGTTCTTTGCAGTCTAGCTATAATAACTTAACCCTGTGCAACCACATTACTCTGGTATGGGACATGGCTGGATTTGATGGTTGTCCATTCTGGTATGAGCTACCTCGCAACAACTACAGGGGATCGGGGATCCCTGGAGGGTGGGCCTTCTCCCACATAGGTCCATTGACCTGGAGAAGGAATGAAGGGTCGGCAGGCCTCCACGCGTTACTATGAGCCCCTCATTGAAAGCTTGCACGTGGGACGTGCAATAAGCGCTCCGGTTGATCCTCGCTCGACGCCCCGGTGTTGAGGGGATTAACACTTATAGGGTAGGCACTTATATTGGAGTGGGCATCCGGAGAGTCTTGATCGGTTACTTGACCCACGATCGGTGAAGATCAGGGTAGTGTACCCGGATGGTGTGGGTAAAGTGTACAACCTCTGCAGAGTGTAAATCTATTCGAATAGCCGTGTCCGCGGTTAAGGACGGGTTGGACAAACTTCTGTAGAGCGGTGCTGGTTTTGCTTTCAAAAAGGATTTCTAAAAAGAAATGGCTTTCAAAATGTTTTGGACCATGGGATGGTCGGTAAGGATCCCTACTATGACCATGGGATGGTCAAAAAGGGATGGAAGGAGTTTGGTCGTGGGACAACCGGGAGAAAGGAACAAATGGGTGACCCAGTCCTAATGTTTTCAAAACTGTTCAAAAAGGTTTCCAAAACGTTCTACAAAAGTTTTCAACAAAGATATGTAGATGCTATATCTACAAGAGAAACTATTGGAGAAAAGAACCTCTCTTGGAGCCCTCCTAATACCACATCCGTATTGCATAGCCTCTTGTTATTATTTTATTAAGGTGGTTTGCGAGTACATTCAAAGTACTCACTGGCATTGTCCCTGGCTATTAACTTGGTCAGATATCAAGACAAGGTGAAGTGGACGACTATGCGAGCAAGGACGTTCTCCCAGTCAGTTGCCTATAGGTTAGGGCATGGCTCGGGCTCTACACTTGATGAAGTCCACTGCTGATTATTGATGTAGCCATAACGGCATTTATGTAAGTCTTGTAATTCGGTATATTCTCGGTTGTTGTAATGATACTTGTCGGTTATGTGCCACGACTAACTGATCATGGGGTTGTATGCATAACAGGGATTCTCGGAGGATTAATCCGGGGGTCTCACAGACTTGGTATCAGAGCCATCCTGACTGTAGGAGAACCGTAGTTAGCATGGTCGTTAGACAGGAACCTTATTTTGAAAACATTGGCTTTCGAAAAGTAGTTTCTCAAAGAGTTTCAAAAGGTTCTACTTCTTCTCTTACTCTAAGTAAATGCTTTCGAAAATGGTTTACTCCAATTCCTGTCCCCAAACATCAAACCTCCGGATTTTCAATAACTAGGATCTAAAACCCGGTGAAGATAATGAGAACAAGATGAAGACAAGCAACTACCAGCAAACACAAGGAAACTACAATATCGCCCTACCAGCGGAATCCTCATAATCAGAAGACATCAGTTGTTGCTCTATCAAGGAACTTCGAAGATACGACGAAGATTTCATCTGCAAAATAGAGACTCAGACCTGAAGAAAGACGATATGTAGGGTCAATAAGAATAGGATTTCCCTACCTCGCAAGTAGTTAACTCCTTGGTCCCTAGCGTTGACCGCGTTTGCTTGCTTAAGTGCATCCTGTGTTGATTGATGTGTGTTACCTGATGAGGACATTGTGATTCCTTCGCTTTGTTCGTCTTGTTTGTATGTCCTGGTTTTCCTTGACCTCCTTAAAAATGTGACCTGAGGAGCGATAACCCACCTAGTAACTCAGGAAAACCCTGTGTTAGATGCCGGTTATGAGCCCAGAATAACCTCGAGAGTATATGAGAGGAAAAGCATCGCAAGAACCAGGAGTTCGACATCGTCAAGTTAGAAACCACTCGAAGGCCTCACCTCACCAAGACGGCATACCTCGCCAAACTCACCCCGAAAGACTCGTCACTAGCACCACACTCCCTTGTTCCTCAGTTTACTACCGCAAGAATCCCGTTGAAGCTGGAAGTCAATCACTGAAGGGTCTTCAATCTCCACAAGAAACCACCCAATAAGTCAACCCAAGACAAGAAGTGGAGACCAAACCACACTAACCTTAGTGTATTAGAGTTTCTGACCGCCATAGGAGAATAACTAATCTAGTCAACCCTACCCAAACCAACGGAATGATCCTCCCTAGAAGTTCAGAACCACCCCTGAAGCCAGATGATAAGGAAGCGTTAAGACAACGAGTCTACTCCGCCCTCAAGCAGAAACAACGCAAGAGATTCGACTGAAGACCCCTTCTCTGACAATGACCGCAGCCACCCTAACTAAAGACTAGCCAGGAGAGTCACAAACCGCTAGCTTCCCTGGAGCTAACTCCATAATGGCTTCGTTAGGAAACCACCCCTGCCAAGGTTGATAAAATAAGGCGTCACTCGACGACCCTAGCTCAAGACTTCGGGAAGATACAACCACCCGCTAACAGCAAGACAACCTTCCAAGATAGAAGCTCCAAACCATCTTCGATGAACCATTAGTGAAGCTCTAAGGTGGAAAGACTGCGTCTTTCCACTCAATCTTCCGAAGACTCTCTACCCGAAGCTACCTCAGAAAATATCCCTAGATTCGAAGTCTTGGCGCCAGACAACAACCCATGAGTATCTGAAGAGAAGCTAACTGAAGATCCTATGAAATCCCTCCACTACTTCAGCAGGAGACCACCCGAAGGACAGCAGGATCACTAACCGCTCGGTTCCAATCGCGTAGAGGACTTAAGACTCCAATAGGCCAAGTACGAATAATATTAGTATATAAGCCCCGTAGGCCATAGCTTCGCGGATGCCTTCTGAAGACCTCGACTCCCGGAGAAAGATGGACGACAATCTTCAGAACCGCCACCAATGACTTCAAGAAGGAAGGGCTGGTTATCCCCGAGCTAGCCTAGTCTAATCCTAAGGGGGAAAAACTGCGTCTTTCCCACCAAAAATAGAGTAACCCTCCACTAGAAGCAAACCCAGAAGTATCAACCACAAAAATTTCTAATTAGGATATGCTACGTCCCGAATGAAGGGTCATGGACCCTCAGAGAAAGGTACTCCCAGCGGTAGATTCTATCCTCCGACGAGTACCCCATGAAGTTCAGCATCGAGATAGTCTGCCCAGCCTGAGCCCTCAATGATACAGAGTCCGGAAGGAAAAGAAGGTCATCTCTCGAAATCAAGACCGGACTCTACTCAACTCTCTGTGCATCCTCGAAGACTGAAGCTCAACTTCATCGACAGAGTAGCCACTTTCAAAGACGGAGTCCGTGAGATAGCCTGCTTGAAACCAATAGCGCTAACCTTGACTCAAAATCCCCTAACCTTACTCTCCTGAATCTCGGGATGAGATTCTTTTAAGGGGGAAAGATCTGTAACATCCCAATTTCAGCAACCCTGATTAGTTGTCCATAATGCAAAAATCAGGGGGAACAAAAACTTTTCTTGTTTAATGCTGAAGTGTTTTCTTATTGTTTGGATATTCTTATGCATATGAACGTGTATTAGATGATATACTCCTTACCTTAACACTAGTTGACAAAAGCTATTTCCCAAAATAGTCTTGGCTTAATTTTCATATTCTCAAATGTTCTGGCATTTCAAAGCATGAGCCAAGATGCTTATGTAACCAAAACTATTTTTGTAACTTGTATTGACAAAACTATGGAGAGCTATATAACATAATCTCCTTATGTTTTCAAGACAGAACCTTCACCTATTCTTATCTCTAGGTTTCCCAAAAACTCTTTTTAAAGATTTGAATTCTACTCTTGGTAGAGATACCAAGGACCTTACCTTGTTCAAACTCCAACCTATTTCAAAAATACCCATCCTTACCTCAAGCTAAGCTTGGTGGTAACCCCGGTAGTAATTGATTTGTTTGTAAGATGAGTTGCCTTGATCTGCTGTTTGAATTGCCTGCTTAGGAGATAGTATGAGCTACTCTAGGAGCTCATCACTAGGATCAAGGTACTTTAAGATCACCCAATCCTAAGAAAGAATACAATCTTGATCTGATCTCTAACTACTCCGTAGTCATCTAAAAACCTTACCTAGATCATCTCTGAAGTGATCTACTTCTAGAAGCTTCCGAGTCAATAAAGACAAATGTCAAGCATGGATCCCTTCTATTCAATCTACTCTTCAACCACATTCACTTTATGATGCTTTGGGTACTTTGCAACCCATCAAAATCATCTCCACCAACATTCTAGTCAAAAACCCTAATTCTGCCAAATTTGGCAGTCTGGAAATCTGTTTCCAACATCACCTTTTTGGATGCCTCCCTTTCTCAACCCTTGTGCATTTTTGGTAATGCACTTGAAACATCTTATTAACCATCCTAAGGACTACCAAGGCCCACTCTTGCCCTTGGTTAGACCCTCCTCCTACCCACTTGTTCTTGATGGTTTTGCAGGCAAAATAATAACTTTTCCTGCAAATCTAGTCAACATGCCTACTTTGGTAGAAGCTCACACCACCATCCAACCTTCTATGGACCAACTCTATACATGGTTGTGATCTAATCATATAGGTATATCATTACCTACTTCACTTGTTCCAATTGGATCCTTGAGCTGTTTAAACCCACAAGGTTTTGGAGCCTAGTTGACAATCTGCTTTGGCAGGCTTATTTTATTCAAAGTTTGGAATCAATTCTTGGTGAGCTCAAGTAGGATCAAGATCAAACCTCTATACCATGTTGATATACATCACTTGGTCTAACCATCCATCTATCCCATGCCCAAAGGGGAGCTCTGAGCTCCAAGATCTAACATGGTTTTGATGGTATGAAATTAACATCACCCTAGATCCTTAATCTAGGGTATTCCACCAAAATCAACTTGGATTATCCAATCCCAAGGTTTAAAATGCTTGATACACCTTGTCTACACCCTCTACCTTTCTCACAAAGATTTATCAAATATTATCCATAATTACAATGGCTCCAAATCTAATTAATTTCTTTAATAGTTAAAATCTCCAAAACTCGTCTGATAAAGGCAAGTTTGGTTTTTACCAAAGAACTTCCCCAACTCTTGGATCAATTGGGATCCACATATCATACCCCATCTTCCCACATCAAAAATAAATATTTTTGAAGAGCTTTATTATTTCGTTTTGCCCATTTTCTTAAATGGTTGAAATGGAATAATAAATGTTTTAAATACTTGTAAGCCCCAATAAATCTTGGGAAAATTCCCCTAAGTGTGTATTTACATTTGGGACCATCTGACATCAAAAGCTCCAATTGTCCAATGTAAAAATACCAACTGAGCTCCAATACTTCACTTCTGCAGTTTTTGAATAAAGGGATTTAAGTGGACTTAAACCCCACCTAAAATTATCAATTAAATCCTAGGAGTCTACCTTGACCCTATCTACCTACCAGTACCATTTTCTCCTCTAGTCCAATACAAGATTTTGTACTTCCTTCACAACCACCTATTAGATCAATAATTGTCAAATAAGCAAATCACCACTCTAAGCACTTCCATTTTCCATCAATTCTTGATCAATCCTTATCCTCAGCACCAGGACACATCCTTGGTCGACCACCATTGTAGCTCCACCTCAGCCTTGACCATATGGCCATTGTACTAGTAGAATGAGAGAGAGACAACAAATATCTTACAAGATTTGTCCCCCTTTTATTACCACTAATGCCACCACTCTCTCTGAGCTCCAGCACCACCAAGTACCAAAAATACCCCTCTCCACCTCCCCCTGGACAAATCCCTGGCCAGCACACCCTCTCCCCCATGTCCAATTTGGTAAAATACCTCAACTAGCACTCCTCCTTGGTATAAAGCCAGCAGACCACCCCCAGCTTGTCTCTGCCCCTCATTTGCTCCCTCTTCACCCCACATACCTCCCTAGAGCACCACACCTCCCTCCCTAGCCCAGTGCCGCCCGAGAGAAGAAGAGGAGGAAGCTTCGGCCTCCTCAAGCTAATTGAGTAAGGCACCCTCTCCTCCACTCCATTCCCTCTGCATGTCAGCACCCGTGATCCCCTTGCTCTCCTGCGTCTAATGGTGTTCTTATTTTTGCCTAGGACCTTCTCCTCCGCCGTTGCTGCCGAGCACCAACAGGCTCATCCTCGGCCGCCGTCGTGTGAGTTTCCTCCCGGCGTCAGATCCCCTCGTGCCGCCCCTTGTTCGGCTCGTTGTCGACCACCACGTCGTCCTACCGCCTCCTCGACCTCCCCCGAGCCCTCAGGTATCCTCCCTGCTCCTCCCCGCTTTGCCTAGGGTTCTTGCCGCCGGCTGCTCTGTTCCACGTGGACGATGATGCTGCGCCGTCCATCGCCACTTAAGTGGACGGCCAGATCTGGCCGATACCCCTTCGGCCCCTCCTCTCCCTGACCGCCGGGCCCCGCTGGTCAGGTTTGAACTGCCAGCTCTCGCGCGTCGCGCTGCCCCGTCGTGGGCCGAATCCTCCCGGCCGGCCTAGTAGCTCCCCAGATCCAGCCTGCTGCACCTCCTTTTCTTTTTTTGGTGGTTCTCTGATGTTTTCTCAAACATACAGAGGCAACCCCATGTCCAAAGTAATTTCCTCTAATTACTGGTAATTATTTTTCTAGAATGTATCTAGTACACTAAGTAATTTCCACAGAGAGTTTTATAACTCCATTAGTGATGAACCAAAGACCTACTGGAAGGTATTTCAAATACCTCTTTTCAGCACAGGTCTCATCCCAAGGTGAACTGTAGTCTGCCCTTAGTGAAAATAACAAAACTAGCAACTTTTTTCTTAGATAATTTCCCCAGGTCTAACCAAATGAGGTATTGACCTGATTCCAATTCTCAGTACCTCCTAGGATCAGTATCTGTCCAACCCCAGCAGCTCAAAATCTATTGAGCTCTGGTTGAAATTTAGTGATTTAAATACCTCTATGATGGGTATTTTCACTAATTAAATCCCTCTATGAGTTTGGCAACTCCAAAAAGGGTGAATCCAATTCCTACAGAAAGGTATTGGACATGCCTACCACATTCCCTTGGTACCAACTCAATAGCTCCTGTAGATTTAATCTGGTAAAAAGGAGAAGAATCATACAGAACTGCCTTTGGGAATTTCCTGAGGGCATTCCGGTAATTATTTTGACTTAATTCCAACTCTAGGTGGTTCAGTACATCAAGTACTACCTAACCATCCACGGAAATAATTTTTGGAGCTCCAGAACCTTTCTGGTGAATTATTTCCTCAAACTAGAGTTTAATCCACTATAAAAATCATAACTAATCCTAGAAAAGTGATAATCAAGTGAAACCACTTGTGTTGGTTTTGTCTTGTCAAAACCTATCTGAGGATGTCATGGTTATCCATTGATAACCTACTGACCACATATCCCTAATCCAAGTTCCATATATCTATCCTAGACAACTATCTTCCAAATAGAAAACACCCCAATGGCAATCTTGTAAATTCCACCATCTGAATCCCACTCCTCCAAAACCCTCCCAAGTCCAGTAGTAATTTTCATGTTTGTTTGCTATATAGTTTGATGCTTGTATTCCTTGTATTGATTGTGGACTTGTATGCTGGCATGTGTACCCGATGACGACGATAGTGTGAGTGCCTAACGACAAGAAGGACGGGTTTTCTTATTATTATTATTTGGGTATTCTTGGTCATCCGAAGAAGTCTAGGGATTTATTGCTGATCACAGGCAAGCCACCTTCTTGCTCATAAGCCTTGTCCTACTATTTTACTTATGCATGTTTTATCAACTGCTTATTAAAACTGCATTGTTTTGCTATATATTATGTATATATATATATATATGGTAAGAGGTTTGGCTCCTCCAAACCCTTACTCAATGGTACTACGAAGTACAATCCTCTTGATGAGACCTATTCTCCCGTAGTGGAATAGATGGTGTATTACACCATACCCCTTTGGAGACCCCGATTTGGCCGAAGCAAAACTAGAGGGTGGGAAGACCCCGCAAAAAGGTTTTTACCAAATGTTTTATGATAAAACCTTGGTGAGGTGGGACCTTCCAAGAGATGTTGAGAAATAAAAAGGTTTTGTTTTTACAAAATGCTGGAGGAAAACCGGAGGAAGAAGGTTTACAAAAACGCACCTGGTTCTTTGCAGTCTAGCTATAATAACTTAACCCTGTGCAACCACATTACTCTGGTATGGGACAGGGCTGGATTTGATGGTTGTCCATTCTGGTATGAGCTGCCTCGCAACAACTACAGGGGATCGGGGATCCCTGGAGGGTGGGCCTTCTCCGACATAGGTCCATTGACCTAGAGAAGGAATGAAGGGTAGGCAGGCCTCCACGCGTTACTATGAGCCCCTCATTGAAAGCGTGCACGTGGGACGTGCAATAAGCGCTCCGGTTGGTCCTCGCCCGACGCCCCGGTGTTGAGGGGATTAACACTCATAGGGTAGGCACTTATATTGGAGTGGGCATCCGGAGAGTCTTGATCGGTTACTCGACCCACGATCGGTGAAGATCAGGGTAGTGTACCTGGATGGTGTGGGTAAAGTGTACAACCTCTGAAGAGTGTAAATCTATTCGAATAGCCATGTCCACGGTTAAGGACGGGTTGGACAAACTTCTGTAGAGCGGTGCTAGTTTTTCTTTCAAAAAGGATTTCTGAAAAGAAATGGCTTTCAAAATGTTTTGGACCATGGGATGGTTGGCAAGGATCCCTACTATGACCATGGGATGGTCAGAAAGGGATGGAAGGAGTTTGGTCCTGGGACAACCGGGAGAAAAGAACAAATGGGTGACCCAGTCCTAATGTTTTCAAAACTTTTCAAAAAGGTTTCCAAAACGTTCTACAAAAGTTTTCAACAAAGATATGTAGATGCTATATCTGATGGGTTCGTAGCATGGAAAACAAAAAATTTCTACCGCAAGAACGAAGAAAACCCAGATCTAATCTAGATAAAAGCCAAGATCTAATCTATTAGACATGTGCAACGAGATAGATCTCTACTAACCATCGTAGATCCGAAAGCGTTACGAGATTAGATCTCGGGGTTGATGTAGTCGATCACTTGCCGATCTCAAGATCGTGTGGACGATCCTTCCGGCGCCGCGTTCCGGCAGCGCTTCCGCAGTCGGTCACACGTGCGGAGTCGAAGCAGACCTTCCTCTCCCCGTTCCAGCGAGCAGCAGAGGTAGTAGATCTTCTCCACGGAATCCCAACAGCACGACGGTGTGGTGGTGGTGGTGGAGGAGAGAATTCTGCAGGGCTTCGCCTAAGCCGGAGCAGAGCGAAGGAAGAGGAGAGAGGCGGCGGCTAGGGATTGTTATGGGAGAGATCTAGGGGGTGGCGCCCCCTCCCCTCTATTTAAAGGAGGGAGGCGTGCCATGGGAGGGGGAGTCCGAGTAGGACTCCCCTCCCTCCTTGGCCGGCGGGTTGGGAAGTGGGGGAGGAGTCCTCCTCCCCCACGAATCCGTGTCTTGGTTTCCTTGACCCTTTCTTGGTTTTCAAGCAAACTCCAAGAAATCTTCTAGAACCTTCCAGAACATTCCGAAACCTTCTAGAATCTCCATACAAACACTCCGGAACATTTCCTAACTTAGAAAATGATCCCCAATATATGAATCTTATTCTCCGGACAATTCTGGATCTCCTCGTGATGTTCCATATCTACTTAAAACAACTTCGAACCTTAAGTGTGTCACCCTACGGTTCGTGAATATGCAGACATGATGAAGACACCTCTCCGATCAATAACCATCAGCGGGATCTGGAGATCCATAATGGCTCCCACATATTCAACGATGACTTCGTGATCGATAGAACCATTAACATACGAAACCAATTCCCTTTGTCACGCGATATTCTACTTATCCGAGGTTTGATCGTCGGTATCTCCATACCTAGTTCTACCTCGTTACTGATAAGTACTCTTTACTCGTTCCATGTTATGTCATCCCTTGTGACCTAGTCACATGCTTGCAAGCTAACTAGATGACATTCCACCGAGAGGGCCCAGATCATATCTATCCGTCATATGGATGGACAAATCCCAATCTTGGTCCATGCGCTTCAACACATACTTTCAGAATACCCAATGACACCTTTATAACCACCCAGTTACGAAGCGGTGTTTGATGTCATCCAAGTACCCATCCGGTGATGGTGATTAACATAACCTCATGGTCAAAGGATTAGGTTACTATGCATTTAAAGCTTACAGCAATACGAACTTAATGACTTGACCTTATGCTACGCTTACTATGGGTGTGTGTCCATCACATCATTCTCCTAATGATATAACCTTGTTATTAATGACATCCAATGTCCATGATCAGGAAACCATGATCATCATTCAATCAACAAGCTAGTTCCACAAGAGGCTTACTAGGGACTCTTTTATGTTTACAAAACACACATGTATCAGTGTTTCCTTATAATACAATTATAGCATGGGATGTAAACATTCATCATAAACACAAAGATATAATAATAACCACTTTTATTATTGCCTCTTGGGTATATCTCCAACAGTCTCCCACTTGCACTAGAGTCAATAATCTAGATTACATGGTAATATACCTAACACCCATGGCGTTCTGGTGTTGGTCATGCTTTGCTCTAGGGAGAGGTTTAGTCAACGGATCTGCTACATTCAGATCAGTGTGTACTTTGCAAATATTTATGTCACCATCTCGGACATACTCGCGAATAGCATGGAAACGTAGCTTGATGTGCTTCAGCTTGCTATGTGACCTTGTCTCCTGTGCATTAGCTATGGCACCTGTGTTGTCACACTAGATGGCCATCGGGTCCAATGCACTGGGAACCACGCCAAGTTCAGTAATGAAATCCTTCATCCATATGGCTTCTTGTGCAGCCTCTGAAGCAGCTATGTATTCCGATTCAGTTGAAGATTTCGCCACAACACTTTGCTTGGCACTCCTCCAGCTCACTGCAGCACCATTCAAAATAAATACGTATCCAGACTGTGACTTCGAGTCATCTGGATCGGTGTTCCAACTAGCATCAGTGTAACCGTTTACAACAAGCTGTTCATCACCTTCATAAGAAAGAACCATATCCTTAGTCCTATTCAGGTACTTTAGGATATTCTTGACCGCTGTCCAGTGTTCCATTCCAGGATCACTTTGATATCTGCTAGTCAAACTAACATCATGTGCTATATCCGGTCTTGTACACAGCATGGCATACATGATAGAACCTATGGCCAAGGCATAGGGAATATTATTCATCTTTTCTCTATCTTCTGCCGTAGCCGGACTTTGAGTCTTACTCAAGGTCTTACCTGACAACATGGGCATGAACCCTTTCTTGCTCTCTTCCATTCTAAACTTCTTTAGAACTTTGTCTAAGTATGTACTTTGTGAAAGCGCTATTAGGCGTCTTGATCTATCTCTATAAATCTTGATGCCTAGAATATATGCCGCTTCGCCAAGATCCTTCATTGAAAAACTATTATTCAAATAGGTTTTGACGCTATTAAGAAGTTCTATATCATTCCCAATCAACAATATGTCATCTACATATAGTACTAGGAATGCTACAGAGCTCCCACTCACTTTCTTGTAAATACAAGCTTCTCCATAAGTTTGTATAAATCCAAAGTTTTTGATTACTTTATCAAAACGTTGATTCCAACTCCGGGATGCTTGCTTCAGTCCATAAATGGAGCGCTGAAGTTTGCATACCTTGTCAGCATCACTAGGATCGACAAAACCCTTGGGTTGTACCATATACAACTCTTCCTCAATGTCACCATTAAGGAACACCGTTTTGACATCCATCTGCCAAATCTCATAATCGAAATATGCAGCAATTGCTAACAAAATCCTCACAGACTTTAGCTTCGCTACTGGTGAGAAAGTCTCATCGTAGTCAACTCCTTGAATTTGTCGGAACCCTTTCACGACAAGTCGAGCTTTATAGACGGTAACATTACCATCAGCATCTGTTTTTCTTTTGAAAATCCATTTGTTCTCGACAGCCTTACGGCCATCCGGTAAGTCCACCAAAGTCCATACTTGGTTTTCGTACATGGATCCCATTTCGGATTTCATGGCTTCTAGCCATTTGTCGGAATCTGGGCTCACCATAGCTTCTTCATATGTCGCAGGGTCATCAGTGTTGTCCACCAACATGACGTTCAAGGCAGAGTCATACCACTCAGGAGTGGTACGAACCCTCGTTGACCTGCGAGGTTCTGCAGTAACTTCGTTCGAAGTTTCATGATCACCATCATTAGCTTCCTCTCCAATTGGTGTAGGCGGCACAAAAACATCTTTCGGTGCTGCGCTACTCTCAATTCCGAGAGAAGGTTCAATAACCTCATCGAGTTCTACTTTCCTTCCAGTCACTTCTTTCGAGAGAAGCTCCTTCTCAAGAAAGGATCCATTCTTGGCAACGAAAACTTTGCCTTTGGATCTATGATAGAAGGTATACCCAATTGTTTCTTTTGGGTATCCTATGAAGACGCATTTCTTCGCTTTGGGTTCAAGCTTATCAGGCTGTAACTTCTTTACATATGCTTCGCAACCCCAAACTTTAAGGAACGACAACTTAGGTTTCTTACCAAACCACAATTCGTACGGTGTCGTTTCAACGGATTTAGATGGTGCCCTATTTAAAGTGAATGCGGCTGTCTCTAATGCATAGCCCCAAAACGATAGTGGTAAATCTGTAAGAGACATCATAGACCGAACCATATCTAAGAGAGTTCGATTACGACGTTCGGACACACCATTACGCTGTGGTGTGCCCGGCGGTGTCAACTGCGAAAGTATTCCACATTTCTTTAAATGCATGCCAAACTCATAACTCAGATATTCACCTTCGCGGTCAGAACGTAGAAACTTAATCTTCTTGTTACGATGATTTTCCACTTCACTTTGAAATTCCTTAAACTTCTCGAAAGTTTCAGACTTATGTTTCATAAAGTAGACATACCCATATCTACTTAAGTCATCCGTGAAAGTGAGAACATAACGATATCCACCACGTGATGCCACACTCATTGGACCGCACACATCGGTATGTATTATTTCCAATAAGTCCGTAGCTCGCTCCATTATTCCAAAGAATGGAGTCTTAGTCATTTTTCCCATTAGACATGCTTTGCATCTTTCAAGTGATTCAAAATCAAGTGATTCAAGAAGTCCATCAGAATGGAGTTTTTTCATATGCTTCACTCCAATGTGACCAAGACGACAGTGCCACATGTATTAGAATTATCATTCAATTTTATTTGTTTAGCATCTATGTTGTGAACATGTGTATCACTACTATCGAGATTCAATAAGAATAAACCATTCATCTCAGGTGCATTACCATAAAAGATATTACTCATATAAATCGAACAACCTTTATTCTTAGACTTAAAAGAGTAACCGTCTCGCAATAAACAAGATCCAGATATAATGTTCATGCTTAACGCAGGCACCAAATAACAATTATTTAAATTTAAAACTAATCCCGAAGGTAGATGTAGAGGGAGCGTGCCGACGGCGATCACATCAACCTTGGAGCCATTTCCAACGCGCATCGTCACCTCGTCTCTTGCCAGTCTTCGTTTATTCCGCAGCTCCTGTTTCGAGTTACAAATATGAGCAACCGAACCAGTATCAAATACCCAGGTACTACTACGACTACTAGTAAGATACACATCAATAACATGTATATCGAATATACCTTTCTTCTTGATGTTGCCGTTCTTCAGATCTGCCAGGTACTTGGGGCAGTTACGCTTCCAGTGACCAGCACCCTTGCAGTAGAAGCACTCAGTTTGAGGCTTAGGACCAGCCTTGGGCTTCTTAGCAGGTGCGGCAGCTTTCTTGCCCTCCTTCTTGAAGTTGCCCTTTTTCTTAGGCTTGCCCTGTTTCTTGAAATTGGTGGTCTTATTGACCATCAACACTTGGTGCTCCTTCTTGATCTCCACTTCAGCAGTTTTCAGCATGGACGATAGTTCAGGCAATGTCTTGTTCATGTAGTGCATATTGTAGTTCATCACAAAGTTCTTATAACTCGGTGGCAGTGATTGGAGGACACGGTGAATCCCTAACTCATTAGGAATCGTTATCCCCAACTCTTGGAGCTTGTTTGCATGCCCAGACATGGTGAGCACGTGCTCGCTAACGGAGCTTCCCTCTTCCATCTTGCAGGTAAAGAACTTCTCAGAGGCCTCATAGCTCTCCACGGCCGCGTGAGTCTCAAAAATGAGCTTGAGCTCCTTAATGATCTCGAACGGGTCGTGGTGCTCAAAACGCTTCTGGAGCTCCGTTTCTAAACCGTACAGGATGGCACACTGAACTGTGGAGTAATGATTTTTCCGAGTGGCGTAAACATTCTTTACGTCATCGGTGGCATCATTTGCAGGTGGGTCACCTAGCGGTGCTTCGAGCACATAGGTCATCTGACCAGCCCTAAGGACAATCTTCAGACCACGGAGCCAGTCCATGAAGTTGCTTCCATTGTTCTTAAGTTTTTCTTTCTCTAGGAATGCATTGAAATTGATGGAGAGATTCGCCATAATCTACAACAAATTTGCAAGTAGTTTAGACTAAGTTTATGATAAATTGAGTTCTACTTTAATTCTTAAATTAACTAGGTGAACTCCCACTCAAAACAACATCCCTCACATTGTCTTAGTGATTACACGAACCAACTCCACTACACCAAGTCCGATCTTCACGAGAGAAGATGTAGTTTCATCGGCGAACAATCTTCATGTTCATCATATCACTTATATGATTCATGCTCTACCTTTCGGTATTCCGTGTTTCGAGACCATGTCTGTACATGCTAGGCTCGTCAAGATTAACCTTAGTTTCTGCATGTGCAGATCTGGCTTGCACCCGTTGTATGCACACGTAGAATCTATCACATCCGATCATCACAAGATGCTTCGAGACAACGAGTCTTAGCAACGGTGCCAACTAAGGACGAACACTTTATTACTTGAAATTTAGTGAGAGGGATCATCTTATAATCCTATCGTCGCAATCTAAGCAATACAAGATGCATAAAGGATTAACATCACAGGCAATTCATAATTAGTGTGATATGATATGGCCCTTTCTCTTATGCCTTTGATCTCCATCTCCAAAGCACGGACATGATCTCCATCATCACCAGCATTGCGTCATGGTCAGTGGCGCCGCTTCATGGTTGTCCATCATCACCAGCAACTATTACAACTACTTGGAATAAAGCTATTACAAGATGAATAGACACGCAGGTCTTAACAGAATTAAAGACAACCATTAGGCTCCTGCTGGTTGCCATATTACAACAAGGATCGTTGCATACATCAAATATAATCACAATCACATGATGGCCATATCACATCACAAAACCCCTGCAAAAACAAGTTAGACGCCTCTAATTTTCTTTGCATGTTTTACGTGGTTTGGGGCTTTCGAATAAGAACGGATCTTACCTACGAAACTGAACCACAACGTTGATACAAGTGCTATCGAGTGCAAAGTGTAGATTGGATCTATACTATGATGGGAGAGACAGACACCCGCAAAGCCACTTGTGCAAAGCAAGTTACACGTCAAGCGTGGAGCAAGTTCTCATGTGCGATGACATGTAAGGTTAGCCTGAGCCGCTTCATCCCACCATACCGCAAGATGCAAAGTACACAAAGCAAAAGCCGGCACGAGCACCAACGCCCACAACATCATTGTGTTCTACTCGTGCAACAGATCTACGCATAGACAAGGCTCTGATACCACTGATGGGTTCGTAGCATGGAAAACAAAAAATTTCTACCGCAAGAACAAACAAAACCCAGATCTAATCTAGATAAAAGCCAAGATCTCATCTATTAGACATGTGCAACGAGATAGATCTGTACTAACCCTCGTAGATCCGAAAGCGTTACTGTAGGGGTTCGTAGCATGGAAAACAAAATTTTTCTATCGCATACAAACAAACAAGACAAGATCTATCTACTAGATTGTAGCAACGAGTCGATGGAATAACTCACCCTCGAAGATTCCAAAGTGTTTAACGAGAGCAGATTCTCGTGGGTGATGTAGTCGTACTCTTTCCGATCTCAAGATCGCGTAGACGATCCTTCCGGCGCCACGTTCCGGCAGCGCTCCCATAGTAGGTCACACGTTCGGTACTCGACGAAGACCTTCCTCTCCCTTGTTCCAGCAGGCAGCGGAGGTTGTAGCACTCTCCTCGCGATTCCGGCAGCACAACGGCGTGGTACCGGAAGTAGAGGGGAAATCCCGCAGGGCTTCGCCTTAAGCCGGTGCGAGTATGGTGGAGCTTATGAGAGAGGCTATTAGTGGTCTAGTAATTAGACACACCAATTAGAGGGCTCTAAACCAATTAGAAGGCTCTAAACCGCTGGCTAAAGCAATTAGAAGCTCTAAACCAAAACGGCTCTAAACCGGAGGTAGAAGATAGGAACTTGTGTGTTCTAGGAGGGGAGCCCTGCCCCTCCTTATATAGATGGGAGGGTCTTGGCGCGCCAGGGGAGGGAGGGAGTCCCTCCCCAACTCGGCCTAGGGCTGGCCGCCGGCTTGGAGGAGTTGGACTCCTCCTCCAAGTTGGTTCCAACTCCTCTTGCTTGTTTCCCACAGTTTCTTGTTTTAGCCGTTTGACTTTCAAACTGGACATTTGACTTTTATGTTTTAGGATTCAAATTAATCCTTTATTTGGGACAGCAATAACACTTAGTACATGATGCAATCATTCCAATATGTAATGACACATTCATGTACCCCTCCCCCCCGGAGTGCCGGACAATCCGGAACCTTCTAGAATATCCCCGATGAAAACACCGGAATCATTCCCGAACTCCGAAATGGGACTTTCCTTATATGAATCTTATTCTCCGGACCATTCCGGATCACCTCGTGATATCCCGGATCCCATCCGAGACTCCGAACAACATTCGGTCTCTTTCTCATAATACCATAACTACTCAAACAACGTCGAATCCTTAAGTGTGTCTCCCTACGGTTCGTGAATTATGCGGACATGATCGAGACACTTCTCCGAACAATAACCAATAGAGGAATCTGGAAATTCATATGGCTCCCACATATTTCTACGATTACTTTGCGATCGAATGAACCACTTACATACGATACCAATTTCCCTTTGTCTCACGATAGTTTACTTATCCGAGGTTATGATCGTCGGTGTCTCTGCATACCTAGTTCAACCTCGTTACTGATAAGTACTCTTTTCTCGTTCCCGTGATATGTGATCCCTTGTGAGCCAGTCACATGCTTGCAAGCTAATTGGATGACATTCCACCGAGAGGGCCCAGAGTATATCTATCCGTCATATGGATGGACAAATCCCACTCTTGATCCATGTGTTTCAACCAATACTTTCCGAACACTCAATGCCACCTTTATAGCCACCCTGTTACGGTGTGGTGTTTGATGACATCAAAACATCCATCCGGTAAAGGTGATATGCATGATCTCATGGTCGAAGGAATTAGGTTACTATGTATCAGAAAGCATATAGCAATTGAACTATTGAAATGACTTGATCTTTATGCTACGCTTATCTATAGGAGTATGTCCACCATATCATTCTCCTAACGATATGATCCTGTTGTTAATAACATCTCTATGTTCATGATCAGGAAACCATGATCATATATTAACCAACAAGCTAGTTTAACAAGAGGCTTTACTAGGGACTCTTATTTTAGTTTACAAATCACACAAGTATTAATGTTTCCGGTTAATACAATTATAGCATGGTATGTAAACATTTATCATAAGTGTGAAGATATTATAATAACCACTTTATTATTGCCTCTTGGGCATATCTCCAACAGTCTCCCACTTGCACTAGAGTCAATAATCTAGTTTCAAATCTTTGTGTATTCAACACCTATGGCTTTCCGGTGTTGTATGTACACGATTGCTAGTGGTCAACTGATCTCCGGATCTGACACTTCCAGGTCCGTGTGTAATTGCATGTCTTTGCGTCTCTACGCATCACTCATTCTCTAATGAGATGGCTTTGTATAAATTTGGTCTTTCGGTGTGACCTTTAGCTCTTTGGGGTTAAAACATGTTGATAATATTGTCGCACAATATATCTTCATAGTATTATCCCACTGTGAACTACACCTAGTTTGATAACAAACTACTTGACACAAATGCCCTCTTTTGCTGCTAAAAATAGCATTCATATACTTAGCCTTTTGTTGTAGTATCTGTCACAATGTCTTAATTTTGGAACTCATCCAAATCCATTATGGAACTCACTTTCCATTATATTGTGCCACCCTTAGTTTAGATTGAGATAAACTTAATTTGTATTTTGTGACAAAGCTAGTATCAATGTAGTACTTTTACAATGAACTAACCATCTATTTGTCACTTCTACAAATATTATACTCTTAGTTCTTTCAAAAGATCATAAGAATATCCTTACTATTGTCCAATGATCATCTTACGAATCATTCTGGTATATGCTCACAACATTTAGAGCATAGGACATATCTGGATTTGTACATATCACAGTACGATTGATATAAATACTCTTTGTGATTTCATACATCAAGTATCAATCTATACTTGATTATTTGTTTCACTTTACCAAATGTCAATACACTTGAATATATCATCAACATTGAACTCATTCAATCCTTTCTGTGCGACAAGAACCTCTCTTGTAGTTTCTATATTGAACTTATTCAATATCTTGTCTATGTACTTCTGGCACAACCATATTAGCGTCTATTGATGCCAAATATTTGGGTTTTGCCTAAGTCTTTCATCAGGATGAAATTCTTAATATGTGCTAATAAAAGATACATTATTTCCAATCAACAATATGTCTTCCACATAATGTATTAGAAACATGTCTTAGCGCTCCCACTTAATTTCTTGCAAACGCAAGCATCTTCATTGTCTCTGATGAACTTTTAAACTCCTTTAACAGCTTCATCACAGTGAAGATTCCAACTCCGCGATGCTCACTTTAACCATTGAAGTTTGCATATACTTTTAGCATCCTTTTGAATTAACAAAACCCTATGGACCGTGTTATGCACATGTCCTAGGTAACGATTCTATTAGAAGAACTTGTTTTGTTTATTCAACTACCATATAACAAATTATATGTAGTGGTTGCTACATTAATCCGTCTAGACTAAATATCACTATGAAAGATCAAAATCTTGTCATAGTCAACCTTTGAACATTGTTGTGAACTCTTTCCCAATATGTCGATTATTTCATAGATGTGAAACATCCATGTCTATTTCTTTATAGATCCAGACACAACTATAAGGTCTTACACCTTTCTTGAGGGTCCTTCAAGTTCAAAACTTGATTTCTCGTGTATGGAACTATCACGGATTTTATGGCTTCAAGCCATTTTACGGAGTCAGGGCCCATCATCGCTTCTCTGCATGTAGTCGGTTCATTATTCTCAAATAATGATTCAACCCTCAAATCTTGGTATTTGATTGTTCATCCGACCTACTTGTTTCAATAGGAACTTGGATCTCCGTGACCACAACCTTTGAGGTACGTGAACCATGAGCATTGTTGCTGCCTCCGAAACACTTTTCGGCGCTGCGCAACTCTGCACATATAGCTAAGGTTCTTTTAACCTTATCAAAGTTTCTATTGTCCTCCCACTTAACTTTTCACGAAAAATTCCTTCTCAAAGAAACTTGACGTTTTAAGTGATAAACACTTTTGTCTCCGATGTTATGGAGGAGTACTTAACAGTTATTCGAAATAACATACAGAGACAGGTTCATCCGACTTTGGTTGCAAACATCTTTCTTATGCATAGCATACCAATGTTTAAGAAAGGACAACTTGGGTTTTATCCCAAACCATAACCTTATATGGTGTCATTTCAACGGATTATTATGGAGCTCTTTTCAGTGGAAAAACGGTAATCTCTAAAGCTTTTAATCTTTAAAATACAATGGCAGTTTTATGAATTACACCTTTCGATCTTACCATGTCAAACAAGGTTTAATTACATATCTCGAACGCTCCATACTCTTATGGTGTTTCGGGAAATGCAAATCCACGGAACGATTCCTTAAATCTTAGGTATTATGCTAAACTTGTAACTTAAATATCTTCTTTTATGATCTTATCATAAACTATTTATATTCTTGTTACAATGATTTTGCACTTCATCTTGAAAGTCTTTGAACTCTTCAAATATTTCACACTTCATCCTTATTAAGAAAATATCCATATATTCACTCAAATTTTCGGAGAAAGCATATGAAGTTTAAATCCATCGCTCTTGACTACACATAATGGACTTCGTACAACAATATGTACAAGTTCCAATTAGCTAGTCATTCGTTCTCTTTTGGCCTATGAACGAAGTTTTAATTATCTCTAGGAAAGTTTCACAAGCGTTATTTGATCAAAATCAAAAGACTCCAAAAATTCCATCCACATGGAATTTCTTCATGTTTTCTTTCCAATATAATTTAAACGGCGATGTCACTTCCTAAGTGATCTTTCAATCAATTTTTCTTTCGACAATTTTAGCATTAGTTTTATGGATGTGATTTCTCCAACGAGATTTGTGAATCATCCATCTTTTATGGATTACGGCAATTATTTGAACAACCCTTTTGTTCTCATAACACCTGATAAAACAAATCTTGAAGGAAAGCTTTGATGTTTAATGAGCAACACAATAACCCTTTATTTGTTCTCAATGAACATCATCACATATTCTTTTGCTAATTACTTAGGCCACTGTAGTTCATGAATTCTGTTGTTTCGTATGACGATTCATACCAACAAATTCAGTATCAAATACTTAAGAACCACATTGTTTAATAAGCAAAGAATATAGCCATAACATGTATATCATCTATATACTTAAACTGAACAATTCCAGTCTTTTCTGCCATATATTTATGAGATTCTCTTTCAGTATCTCCTTTTCTGTTTGAAAGAATCTATCAATATCAATAGTGGAGTCATACATATGACACATAGTCCAAAGCGTGTATAGTTAAATACCAATGTCTTTGGACTTGCACTTTGAAGTAGATCACCATCATCAAATGTTTGGTGTTCTTTCAAATTCCTTTCTTTAGTAATCTCTTGGTGTAGTAAACATTTTACCTACATCAAATATTCACCCTTATCATGGAATGGTCCATGATCAAGCTACTGTTAGCTTGTAACGATGAATTTATGAGTATAATGTTGCTATCCAAAAACCTTTTGGAGGATTAGGACAACAAGTGTCTCCAACCTTTTTGCAAATTCTCATCAAATATGAGAACATGACTTTTGCCATATTATACTCTATCATGTTGCAACCAAAACTTCGTTTCAGATATCACAATATCTTCCACACATCATGGTTTCTGAAACAACTCTTTCAGATCCTAGATAACCTTGATATTAAGATAATCTTTTGAATATCAAGAATCATGGATACAAACATGATACTTATATACTAACACTTGGAATTGTTACTCTTGATTTAATACTAATTATTAAACTTCATGGAGTAACCGGAACTTACTGAAAGTTTGCAATAGGACTTTTAAACTTTAGATTAACACTTAAAACAATACGATACCAGTTCGTAAAGTATCTAACCAGAATTCTATAGTTCTATCATCTCAATTATAACTAAGCGCAAGGTGGTAAACGGATGCCAATGACTACAACAACTATGCAAATTCACTTTGATTTAGTTTATGATAAATTGAGTTCTAATTAATAATTAAATTAATCTAGGTGAACTCCCACTCAAAACAATATCCCTCACATTGTTTTAGTGATCACACGAACCAAATCCACCACATCAAAACCGATCATCACGAGAGTTGATATAGCTTCAATGGCGAACAATCAACATGTTCATCATATCTACTATATGACTCATGCTCTACCTTTCGGTGATTCGTGTTCCTGAGACCATGTCTGTACATGCTAGGCTCGTCAAGATCAAACCTTAGCTACCGCATAAGCAAATCTGGCTTGCTTACGTTGTATACACCCGCGGAATCAAAGACACCCGATCATCACGTGGTGCTTCGAAACAGCAAGCTTTGGCAACGGTGCATACTAAGGGTGAACACTTTAGAACTTGAAATTTATGTGCATGAGGGATCATCTTATAATGCTACCGTCGTCTACTAAGCAATACAAGATGCATAAAGGATTAACATCACATGCAATTCATAATATGTGATATGATATGGCCTTTCTTCTTTGTGCTTTCGATCTCCATCTTCAAGCACGAACATGATCTCCATCATCACCAGCATAGCATCAAGGTCAATGACGCTTCTTCATGGTTGTCGTCCACCAGCTTCAAATATTACAACTACTTTGAATAGACACGCAGGTCTTAACAAAATTAAAGACAACCATATGGCTCCTGCCGGTTGCCAACTTACAATAAGGAACATTGCATACATCAAATATAATCACAATCATGGCCATATCACATCACTGCACACCCCTGCAAAACAAAGTTAGACGCCTCTACTTTCTTTGCATATTTTACGTGGTTTGGGGCTTTCTATAAGTGTCGTTCTAACTTACGAACAAGAACCACAACATTGATACCAGTATTGTCAATCACCCGTTGTAAATTGAATCTTAACTATGCTAGGAGAAACAGGCACCCGCAAAGCCACTTATGCAATACAAGTTGCATGTCAAGCGTGGAGCAAGTCTCATGAACGATGTCATGTAAGGTTAGCCCGGGCCGCTTCATCCCAACATACCGCAAGATGCAAAGTACACAAAAAGCAATCTACAATAAAAGCATCAACGCCCACAATGACCATTGTGTTCTACTCGTGCAACAGATCTACATATAGACACGGCTCTGATACCACTGTAGGGGTTCGTAGCATGGAAAACAAAATTTTTCTATCGCATACAAACAAACAAGCCAAGATCTATCTACTAGATTGTAGCAACGAGTCGATGGAATAACTCACCCTCGAAGATTCCAAAGTGTTTAACGAGAGCAGATTCTCGTGGGTGATGTAGTCGTACTCTTTCCGATCTCAAGATCGCGTAGACGATCCTTCCGGCGCCACGTTCCGGCAGCGCTCCCATAGTCGGTCACACGTTCGGTACTCGACGAAGACCTTCCTCTCCCTTGTTCCAGCAGGCAGCGGAGGTTGTAGCACTCTCCTCGCGATTCCGGCAGCACAACGGCGTGGTACCGGAAGTAGAGGGGAAATCCCGCAGGGCTTCGCCTTAAGCCGGTGCGAGTATGGTGGAGCTTATGAGAGAGGCTATTAGTGGTCTAGTAATTAGACACACCAATTAGAGGGCTCTAAACCAATTAGAAGGCTCTAAACCGCTGGCTAAAGCAATTAGAAGCTCTAAACCAAAACGGCTCTAAACCGGAGGTAGAAGATAGGAACTTGTGTGTTCTAGGAGGGGAGCCCTGCCCCTCCTTATATAGATGGGAGGGTCTTGGCGCGCCAGGGGAGGGAGGGAGTCCCTCCCCAACTCGGCCTAGGGCTGGCCGCCGGCTTGGAGGAGTTGGACTCCTCCTCCAAGTTGGTTCCAACTCCTCTTGCTTGTTTCCCACAGTTTCTTGTTTTAGCCGTTTGACTTTCAAACTGGACATTTGACTTTTATGTTTTAGGATTCAAATTAATCCTTTATTTGGGACAGCAATAACACTTAGTACATGATGCAATCATTCCAATATGTAATGACACATTCATGTACCCCTCCCCCCCGGAGTGCCGGACAATCCGGAACCTTCTAGAATATCCCCGATGAAAACACCGGAATCATTCCCGAACTCCGAAATGGGACTTTCCTTATATGAATCTTATTCTCCGGACCATTCCGGATCACCTCGTGATATCCCGGATCCCATCCGAGACTCCGAACAACATTCGGTCTCTTTCTCATAATACCATAACTACTCAAACAACGTCGAATCCTTAAGTGTGTCTCCCTACGGTTCGTGAATTATGCGGACATGATCGAGACACTTCTCCGAACAATAACCAATAGAGGAATCTGGAAATTCATATGGCTCCCACATATTTCTACGATTACTTTGCGATCGAATGAACCACTTACATACGATACCAATTTCCCTTTGTCTCACGATAGTTTACTTATCCGAGGTTATGATCGTCGGTATCTCTGCATACCTAGTTCAACCTCGTTACTGATAAGTACTCTTTTCTCGTTCCCGTGATATGTGATCCCTTGTGAGCCAGTCACATGCTTGCAAGCTAATTGGATGACATTCCACCGAGAGGGCCCAGAGTATATCTATCCGTCATATGGATGGACAAATCCCACTCTTGATCCATGTGTTTCAACCAATACTTTCCGAACACTCAATGCCACCTTTATAGCCACCCTGTTACGGTGTGGTGTTTGATGACATCAAAACATCCATCCGGTAAAGGTGATATGCATGATCTCATGGTCGAAGGAATTAGGTTACTATGTATCAGAAAGCATATAGCAATTGAACTATTGAAATGACTTGATCTTTATGCTACGCTTATCTATAGGAGTATGTCCACCATATCATTCTCCTAACGATATGATCCTGTTGTTAATAACATCTCTATGTTCATGATCAGGAAACCATGATCATATATTAACCAACAAGCTAGTTTAACAAGAGGCTTTACTAGGGACTCTTATTTTAGTTTACAAATCACACAAGTATTAATGTTTCCGGTTAATACAATTATAGCATGGTATGTAAACATTTATCATAAGTGTGAAGATATTATAATAACCACTTTATTATTGCCTCTTGGGCATATCTCCAACAGTTACGAGATTAGATCTCGGGGTTAATGTAGTCGATCACTTGCCGATCTCAAGATCGTGTGGACGATCCTTCCAATGCCGCGTTCCGGCAGCGCTTCCGCAGTCGGTCACACGTGCGGAGTCAAAGCAGACCTTCCTCTCCCTGTTCCAGCGAGCAGCGGAGGTAGTAGATCTTCTCCACGGAATCCCAGCAGCACGACGGTGTGGTGGTGGTGGTGGAGGAGAGAATTCTGCAGGCCTTCGCCTAAGCCAGAGCAGAGCGAAGGAAGAGGAGAGAGGCGGCGGCTAGGGATTGTTATGGGAGAGATCTAGGGGGTGGCGCCCCCTCCCCTCTATTTAAAGGAGGGAGGCGCGCCATGGGAGGGGGAGTCCTCCTCCCCCACGAATCCGTGTCTTGCCCCACAAGGTTTCCTTGACCCTTTCTTGGTTTTCAAGCAAACTCCAAGAAATCTTCTAGAACCTTCTAGAACATTCTGAAACCTTCTAGAATCTCCATACAAACACTCCGAAACATTTCCTAACTTAGAAAATGATCCCCAATATATGAATCTTATTCTCCGGACAATTCCAGATCTCCTCGTGATGTTCCATATCTACTTAAAACAACTTCGAACCTTAAGTGTGTCACCCTATGGTTCGTGAATATGTAGACATGATGAAGACACCTCTCCGATCAATAACCATCAGCGGGATCTGGAGATCCATAATGGCTCCCACATATTCAACGATGACTTCGTGATCGATAGAACCATTAACATACGAAACCAATTCCCTTTGTCACGCGATATTCTACTTATCCGAGGTTTGATCGTCGGTATCTCCATACCTAGTTCTACCTCGTTACTGATAAGTACTCTTTACTCGTTCCATGTTATGTCATCCCTTGTGACCTAGTCACATGCTTGCAAGCTAACTAGATGACATTCCACCGAGAGGGCCCAGAGCATATCTATCCGTCATATGGATGGACAAATCCCAATCTTGGTCCATGCGCTTCAACACATACTTTCAGAATACCCAATGACACCTTTATAACCACCCAGTTACGAAGCGGTGTTTGATGTCATCCAAGTACCCATCCGGTGATGGTGATTAACATAACCTCATGGTCAAAGGATTAGGTTACTATGCATTTAAAGCTTACAGCAATACGAACTTAATGACTTGACCTTATGCTACGCTTACTATGGGTGTGTGTCCATCACATCATTCTCCTAATGATATAACCTTGTTATTAATGACATCCAATGTCCATGATCAGGAAACCATGATCATCATTCAATCAACAAGCTAGTTCCACAAGAGGCTTACTAGGGACTCTTTTATGTTTACAAAACACACATGTATCAGTGTTTACTTATAATACAATTATAGCATGGGATGTAAACATTCATCATAAACACAAAGATATAATAATAACCACTTTTATTATTGCCTCTTGGGCATATCTCCAACAATATCTACAAGAGAAACTATTTGAGAAAAGAACCTCTCTTGGAGCCCTCCTAATACCACAGCCATATTGCATAGCCTCTTGTTATTATTTTATTAAGGTGGTTTGCGAGTACATTCAAAGTACTCACTGGCAGTGTCCCTGGCTATTAACTTGGTCAGATATCAAGACGAGGTGAAGTGGACGACTATGCGAGCTAGGACGTTCTCCCAGTCAGTTGCCTATAGGTTAAGGCATGGCTCGGGCTCTACGCTTGATGAAGTCCGCTGCTGATTATTGATGTAGCCATAACGGCATTTATGTAAGTCTTGTAATTTGGTATATTCTCGGATGTTGTAATGATACTTGTCGGTTATGTGCCACGACTAACTGATCATGGGATCGAG
Source organism: Avena sativa (assembly GCA_916181665.1). NCBI lineage: Eukaryota > Viridiplantae > Streptophyta > Magnoliopsida > Poales > Poaceae > Avena > Avena sativa. The sequence goes on from OV702297.1 coordinate 444,965,155, forward strand.
GTTGTATGCATAACAGGAATTCTTGGAGGATTAATCCGGGGGTCTCACAGACTTGGTATCAGAGCCATCCTGGCTGTAGGAGAACCGTAGTTAGCATGGTCGTTAGACAGGAACCTTATTTTGAAAACCTCGGCTTCCGAAAACTAGTTTCTCAAAGAGTTTCAAAAGGTTCTACTTCTTCTCTTACTCTAAGTAAATGCTTTCGAAAATGGTTTACTCCAATTCCTGTCCCCAAACTTCAAACCTCCGGATTTTAAATAACTAGGATCTAAAACCCGGTGAAGATAATGAGAACAACATGAATACAAGCAACTACCAGCAAACACAAGGAAACTACAATATCGCCCTACCAGCGGAATCCTCATAATCCGAAGACATCAGTTGTTGCTCTATCAAGGAACATCGAAGATACGACGAAGATTTCATCTGCAAAATAGAGACTCAGACCTGAAGAAAGACGATATCTAGGGTTAATAAGAATAGGATTTCCCTACCTCGCGAGTAGTTAACTCCTTGGTCCCTAGCGTTGACTGTGTTTGCTTGCCTAAGTGCATCCTGTGTTGATTGATGTGTGTTACCTGATGACGACATTGCGATTCCCTCGCTCTGTTCGTCTTGTTTGTCTGTCCTAGTTTGCCTTGACCTCCTTAAAAATGTGACCCGGGGAGCGATAACCCACCAAGTAACTCAGGAAAACCCTGTGTTAGATGCCGGTTATGAGCCCAGAATAACCTCGAGAGTATATGAGAGGAAGAGCATCGCAAGAACCAGGAGTTCGACATCGTCAAGTCAGAAACCACTCGAAGGCCTCACCTTAGCAAGACGGCATACCTCGCCAAACTCACCCCGAAAGACTCGTCACTAGCACCACACTCCCTTGTTCCTCAGTCTACTACTGCAAGAATCCCGTTGAAGCTAGAAGTCGATCACTAAAGGATCTTCAATCTCCACAAGAAACCACCCGATAAGTCAATCCAAGACAAGAAGTGGAGACCAAACCACACTAACCTTAGTCTATTAGAGTTTTTGACCGCCATAGGAGACTAACTAATCTAGTCGACCCTACCCAAACCAACGGAATGATCCTCCCTAGAAGTTCAGAACCACCCCTGAAGCCCGATGATAAGGAAGCGTTAAGACAATGAGTCTACTCCGCCCTCAAGCAGAAACAACGCAAGAGATTCGAGTGAAGTCCCCTTCTCTGACAATGACCGCAGTCACCCTAACTAAAGACTAGCCAGGAGAGTCACAAACCGCTAGCTTGCCCGGAGCTAACTCCATAATGGCTTCGTTAGGAAATCACCCCTGCCAAGGTTGATAAAATAAGGCGTCACTCGACGACCCCAGGTCAAGACTTCGGGAAGATACAGCCATCCGCTAACAGCAAGACAGCCTTCCGAGATAGAAGCTCCAAACCATCCTCGATGAACCATTAGTGAAGCTCTAAGGTGGAAACACTGCGTCTTTCCACTCAATCTTCCGAAGACTCTCTACCCGAAGCTACCTCAGAAAATATCCCTAGATTCGAAGTCTTGGCGCCAAACAACAACCCATGAGTATATGAAGAGAAGCTAACTGAAGATCCTATGAAATCCCTCCAATACTTCAGCTGGAGACCACCCGAAGGGCAGCAGGATCACTAACCGCTCGGTTCCAATCGCGTAGAGGACTTGAGACTCCAATAGGCCAAGTACGAATAATAGTAGTATATAAGCCCTGTAGGCCATAGCTTCGCGGATGCCTTCTGAAGACCTCGACTCCCGGAGAAAGATGGACGGAAATCTTCAGAACCGCCACCAATGACTTCAAGAAGTATGGACTGGTTATCCCCGAGCTAGCCTAGTCTAATCCTAAGGGGGAAATACTGCGTCTTTCCCACCAAAAATAGAGTAACCCTCCACTAGAAGCAAACCGAGAAGTATCGACCGCAAAAATTTCTAATTAGGATATGCTACGTCCCGAATGAAGAGTCATGGACCCTCAGAGAAAGGTACTCCCAGCGGTAGATTCTATCCTCCGATGAGTACCCCATGAAGTTCAGCGTCGAGATAGTCTTCCCAGTCTGAGCCCTCAATGATATAGAGTCCGGAAGGAAAAGAAGGCCATCTCTCCAAATCAAGACTGGACTCTACTCAACTCTCTGTGCATCCTCGAAGACTGAAGCTCAACTTCATCGATAGAGTAGCCACTTTCAAAGACGGAGTCCGTGAGATAGCCTACTTGAAACCAGTAGCGCTAACCTTGACTCAAAATCCCCTAACCTACTCTCCGGAATCTCGGGACAAGATTCTTTTAAGGGGGAGAGATCTGTAACATCCCAATTTCAGCAACCCTGATTAGTTGTCCATAATGCAAAAATCAGGGGGAACAAAAACTTTTCTTGTTTAATGCTGAAGTGTTTTCTTATTGTTTGGATATGCTTATGCATATGAACGTGTATTAGATGATATACTGCTTACCTTAACACTAGTTGACAAAAGCTATTTCCCAAAACAGTATTGGCTTAATTTTCATATTCTCAAATGTTCTGGCATTTCAAAGCATGAGCCAAGATGCTTATGTAACCAAAACTATTTTTGTAACTTCTATTGACAAAACTATGGAGAGCTATATAACATAATCTCCTTATGTTTTCAAGACAAAACCTTCAACTATTCTTATCTCTAGGTTTCCCAAAAACTCTTTTTAAAGATTTGAATTCTACTCTTGGTAGAGATACCAAGGACCTTACCTTGTTCAAACTCCAACCTATTTCAAAAATACCCATCCTTACCTCAAGCTAAGCTTGGTGGTAACCCCGACAGTAGTTGATTTGTTTGTAAGATGAGTTGCCTTGATCTGTTGTTTGAATTGCCTGCTTAGGAGATAGTATGAGCTACTCTAGGAGCTCATCACTAGGATCAAGGTACTTTAAGATCACCCAATCCTAAGAAAGAATACAATCTTTATCTGATCTCTAACTACTCCGTAGTCATCTAAAAACCTTACCTAGATCATCTCTGAAGTGATCTACTTCTAGAAGCTTCCGAGTCAATAAAGACAAATGTCAAGCATGGATCCCTTCTATTCAATCTACTCTTCAACGACATTCACTTGATGATGATTTGGGTACTTTGCAACCCATCAAAATCATCTCCACCAACATTCTAGTCAAAAACCCTAATTCTGCCAAATTTGGCAGTCTGGAAATCTGTTTCCAACATCACCTTTTTGGATGCCTCCCTTTCTCAACCCTTATGCATTTTTGGTAATGAACTTGAACCATCTTATTAACCATCCTAAGGACTACCAAGGCCCACTCTTGCCCTTGGTTAGACCCTGCTCCTACCCACTTGTTCTTGATGGTTTTGCAGGCAAGATAATAACTTTTCCTGCAAATCTAGTCAACATGCCTACTTTGGTAGAAGCTCACACCACCATCCAACCTTCTATGGACCAACTCTCTGCATGGTTGTGATATACTCATATAGGTCTATCATTACCTACTTCACTTGTTCCAATTGGATCCTTGAGTTATTTAAACCCACAAGGTTTTGGAGCCTAGTTGACAATCTGCTTTGGCAGGCTTATTTTATTCAAAGTTTGGAATCAATTCTTGGTGAGCTCAAGTAGGATCAAGATCAAAGCTCTGTACCATGTTGATGTACATCACTTGGTCTAACCATCCATCTATCCCATGCCCCAAGGGGAGCTCTGAGCTCCAAGATCTAACATGGTTTTGATGGTATGAAATTAACATCACCCTAGATCCTTAATCTAGGGTATTCCACCAAAATCAACTTGGATTCTCCAATCCCAAGGTTGCAAATGCTTGATAAACCTTGTATACACCCTCTACCTTGCTCACAAAGATTTATCAAATATTATCCATAATTACAATGGCTCCAAATCTAATTAATTTCTTTAATAGTCAAAATCTCCAAAACTCCTCTCATAAAGGCAAGTTTGGTTTTTACCAAAGAACTTCCCCAACTCTTGGCTCAATTGGGATCCACATATCATACCCCATCTTCCCACATCAAAAATAAATATTTTTGAAGAGCTTTATTATTTCATTTTGCCCATTTTCTTAAATGGCTGAAATGGAATAATAAATATTTTAAATACTTGTAAGCCCTAATAAATCTTGGTAAAATTCCCCTAAGTGTGTATTTACATTTGGGACCATATGACATCAAAAGCTCCAATTGTCCAATGTAAAAATACCAAGTGAGCTCCAATACTTCACTTCTGTAGTTTTTGAATAAAGGGATTTAAGTGGACTTAAACCCCACCTAAAGTTCTCAATTAAAACTTAGGAGTCTACCTTGACCCTATCTACCTACCAGTACCATTTCCTCCTCTGGTCCAATACAAGATTTTGGACTTCCTTCACAACCACCTATTAGATCAATAATTGTCAAATAAGCAAATCACCACTCTAAGCACTTCCATTTTCCATCAATTCTTGATCAATGCTTATCCTCAGCACCAGGACACATCCTTGGTCGACCACCACTGTAGCTCCACCTCAGCCTTGACCATATGGCCATTGTACTAGTAGAATGAGAGAGAGACAACAAATATCTTACAAGATTTGTCCCCCTTTTATTACCACTAATGCCACCACTCTCTCTGAGCTCCAGCACCACCAAGTACAAAAATACCCCTCTCCACCTCCCCCTGGACAAATCCCTGGCCAGCACCCCCTCTCCCCCATGTCCAATTTGGTAAAATACCTCAACTAGCACTCCTCCTTGGTATAAAGCCAGCAGGCCACCCCCCTAGCTTGTCTCTGCCCCTCATTTGCTCCCTCTTCACCCTACATACCTCCCTAGAGCACCACACCCCCTCCCCAGCCCTGTGCTGCCCGAGAGAAGAAGAGGAGGAAGCTTTGGCCTCCTCAAGCTAATCGAGCAAGGCACCCTCTCCCCTACTCCATTCCCTCTGCATGTCAGCACCCGTTGATCCCTTGCTCTCTTGCATCTAATGGTGCTCTTATTTTTGCGTAGGATCTTCTCCTCTGTCGTTGCCACCGAGCACCGACGAGCTCATTCTCGGCCGCCGTCGCGCGAATTTCCTCCCGGCGTAAGATCCCCTCGTGCCACCCCTCGTTCGGCTCATCATCGACCACCGCGTCGTCCTACGGCCTCCTCGACCTCCCCTGAGCCCTTAGGTATCCTCCCCGCTCCTCCCTGCTCCGCCTAGGGTTCTCGCCGCCAGCTGCTCTGTTCCGCGTGGATGATGATGCTGCGCCGTCCATCGCCACTTAAGTGGACGACCAGATCTGGCCGATACCACTTCGGCCCCCTCCTCTCACTGACCGCTGGGCCCTGCCGGTCAGGTTCGAACCGCCAGCTCCCGCGTGTTTCGCTGCCCCGCCGTGGGCCGAATCCTCCCGGCCGGCCCAGTAGCTCCCCAGATCCAGCCTGCTGCACCTCCTTTCCTTTTTCTTTTAGCTAACCCATTATTCTAGAAAAGTTCCTGCTAGGTTTAATTCCTTTTGAAAATGCAAATGAACTCCAAATGCCTAGATATAAAATTCTAGTGGTTCTCTGATGTTTTCTCAAACATACAGAGGCAACCCCATGTCCAAAGTAATTTCTCCTAATTACTGGTAATTATTTTGCTAGAATGTATCTGGTACACTAAATAATTTCCACAGAGAGTTTTACAACTCCATTGGTGATGAAACAAAGACCTACTGGAAGGTATTTCAAATATCTCTTTTCCAGCACAGGTCTCATCCCAAGGTGAACTGTAGTCTACCCTTAGTGAAAATAACAAAACTAGCAACTTTCTGTCTTAGATAATTTCCCCAGGTCTAACCAAATGAGTTATTGACCTGATTCCAATTCTCAGTACCTCCTAGGATCAGTATCTGTCCAACCCCAGCAGCTCAAAATTTATTGAGCTCTGGTTGAAATTTAGTGATTTAAATACCTCTATGATGGGTATTTTCACTAATTAAATCCCTCCAGGAGTTTGGCAACTCCAAAAAGGGTGAATCCAATTTCTACAGAAAGGTATTGGACATGCCTACCACATGCCCTTGGTACCAACTCAATAGCTCCTGTAGATTTAATCTGGTAAAAAGGAGACAAATCATAAAGAACTGCCTTTGGGAATTTCCTGAGGGCATTCCAGTAATTCTTTTGACTTAATTCCAACTCTAGGTGGTTCAGTACATCAAGTACTACCTAAACATACAAGGAAATAATTTTTGGAGCTCCAGACCCTTTCTGGTGAATTATTTCCTCAAACTAGAGTTTAATCCACTATAAAAAGCATAACTAATCCTAGAAAAGTGATAATCAAGTGAAACCACTTGTGTTGGTTTTGTCTTGTCAAAAACTATCTGAGGTTGTCTTGGTTATCCATTTATAACCTACTTACCACATATCCCTAATCCAAGTTCCCTATATCTATCCTAGACAACTATCTTCCAAATAGAAAACACCCCAATGGCAATCTTGTAAATTCCACCATCTGAATCCCACTCCTCCAAAACCCTCCCAAGTCCAGTAGTAATTTTCATGTTTGTTTGTTGTATAGTTTGATGCTTGTATGCCTTGTATTGATTGTGGACTTGTATGCTGGCATGTGTACCCGATGACGACGATAATGTGAGTGTCTGGCGACAAGAAGGACAAGTTTTCTTATTATTATTATTTGGGTATTCTTGGTCATCCGAAGAAGTCCAGGGAATTATTGATGATCACAGGCAAGCCACCTTCTTGCTCATAAGCCTTGTTCTACTGTTTACTTCTGCATGTTTTATCAACTGCTTATTAAAACTGCATTGTTTTGCTATATATTGTGTATATATATATGGTAAGAGGTTTGGCTCCTCCAAACCCTTACTCAATGGTACTACTAAGTAAAATCCTCTTGATGAGACCTATTCTCCCGTAGTGGAATATATGGTGTATTACACCATACCCCTTTGGAGACCCCGATTTGGCCGAAGCAAAACTAGAGGATGGGAAGACCCCGCAAAAAGGTTTTTACCAAATGTTTTATGATAAAACCTTGATGAGGTGGGACCTCCCAAGAGATGTTGAGAAAGAAAAAGGTTTTGTTTTTACAAAATGCTGGAGGAAAACCGGAGGAAGAGGGTTTACAAAAACGCACCTGGTTCTTTGCAGTCTAGCTATAACAACTTAACCTTGTGCAACCACATTACTCTGGTATGGGACAGGGCTGGATTTGATGGTTGTCCATTCTGGTATGAGCTGCCTCGCAACAACTATAGGGGATCAGGGATCCCTGGAGGGTGGGCCTTCTCCGACATAGGTCCATTAACCTAGAGAAGGAATGAAGGGTCGGCAGGCCTCCACGCGTTACTATGAGCCCCTCATTGAAAGCGTGCACGTGGGACGTGCAATAAGCGCTCTGGTTGGTCCTCGCCCGATGCCCCGGTGTTGAGGGGATTAACACTCATAGGGTAGGCACTTATATTGGAGTGGGCATCCGGAGAGTCTTGATCGGTTACTCGACCCACGATCGGTGAAGATCAGGGTAGTGTACCTGGATGGTGTGGGTAAAGTGTACAACCTCTGCAGAGTGTAAATCTATTCGAATAGCCATGTCCACGGTTAAGGACGGGTTGGAGAAACTTCTGTAGAGCGGTGCTGGTTTTGCTTTCAAAAAGGATTTCTGAAAAGAAATGGCTTTCAAAATGTTTTGGACCATGGGATGGTCGGCAAGGATCCCTACTATGACCATGGGATGGTCAGAAAGGGATGGAAGGAGTTTGGTTGTGGGACGACCGGGAGGAAGGAACAAATGGGTGACCCAGTCCTAATGTTTTCAAAACTTTTCAAAAAGGTTTCCAAAACGTTCTACAAAAGTTTTCAACAAAGATATGTAGATGCTATATCTACAAGAGAAACTATTTGAGAAAAGAACCTCTCTTGGAAATACATGGTGGGTTGACTCAGGTGCAATGACTCATGTTGCAAATTCCCTATAGGTATTCGATACGAAGAGGACCCTAAGAAGAGGGGAAATAACCATTAGAGTTGATAATGGTGTTGAAACTGAGGCTGAAGCTATTGGAGAGTCCACACTTATACTCCATAGCGGCTTTATGCTTCGTTTACGTAATATACTTTATGTACCCTCTATGAGACGAACCCTTGTATCCATCTCATGCTTAGATGATGATCGTTTTCACTCTGATTTTGGGAACAAGAGATGTATAATTATGTTTGACAATAATAATGTTGGTCTTGCCTTCCAAAAACACAAACTTTATCTTTTCCCTAAGTGATTCCATAAATGAAGTTGATCCCACTTCTAATGTAAATGTTAGTACCAAGCATAAGTGTGATGATGATGATAAGACTTCTTTGAAATTATGGCACTATCGTTTGGCCCATATTTTGAGGGGGATGATATGTTGCTAACGTATCTATAATTTTTGATGTTCCATGCTTGGTTTTTATCTACTTTCTTATGTTCTGTCCACACTTTGGAGTACTTTTTATACACTTTATTGGACTAACCTATTAACAAAATGCCATAGTGCTAGCTGCCTGTTTTCTGATATTTTTGGTTCCAGGAAAGTCAGAAAATGAATAATCTCGGAATTGGACGGGACAAAAGCCAAAGTCAATATTTCACCGAGGGGGACACAGAGCCAGAATACGAGACAGAGAGGGGCAGGGGCCGCCCACACCACTTGGCCGCACAGCCAGGCCTGGCCCACGCCAGGGCGTGGTGTGGCTGCCTAGGGCACCCCCTCGGCCTCCCCTTTCGCCTATATATTGCCTCCGATACAGAAACCCTAAGTACCCGATCAAAATTTCACGAAAGAGTCTGTAGCCGCCTTCATCTCCATCTCTAGATTGGGAGGGATCTAAAACTCTTCTCGGCACGCTGCCGGAGGGGAGAATTCACCCTGGAGGCCTTCTTCATCACCATGCAAGCTTCCGGTGTGATGCGTGAGTAGTTCATCCTTGGACTACGGGTCCATGTAGTAGCTAGATGGTTGGTTCTTCTCCTTGGACCCAAAAGTTTTAGATGAGTCTTGGAAGTTATTACCTCTGTAATAACCGCTCCTTATCCTTTTTATTTGCTTTTTGTGCCAAGAGTAACCTCTAATGAGAGAGAACTAATGCTTGGGAAAGTTGTTGTCCCGAAACAGATTTTTGTGCTTCACCATAAATATTCGTGTAAAATCTCTGTATGTCGTTTTGAGGCATGAATTTTTTTGCTTCTTCCCCAGGTGGTTATCTAACTTTCGTTAGATCAACACTTTTCGATTTGAGCAACAGAAGGTCTTCGAAAAAATTGGTTTTTACCTGTTGGTCTGTTTTGACAGATTTCTGCCATTATTTGCATTTGCTTCTTGTTGGTTCCTTTTTGGGTTCTCTTTGGGGAATTGAGCTTTTCAAGGGAAGTGCTTCAGTAGCTTGTGTTTTAATGGAAGTTTTATTGGTGTTAAAACTGAACCCAAAGACTTATTATCTTGAGTGCACTAATGTTGCTAATAAAGATTGTGTGAAGTTTTGTATGAAGGAAAAATTTCAGGTGTATGGAGAGAATGATGTAATGAGATGAAGAATGAACTAAAGCTCAAGATTGGGGATGCCACACGTGTCACCCCAAGAAATATCCAAGAAATACAAGCGTCAAAGCTTGGGGATGCCCAAGGCATCCCCTTCTTCATCAATAAAAATCCCAGGTTTCTTCCAAACACTTCATTTTTTTGTTTCATGCACAGTTGTGTTGTTCTTGAAGCATCTTTGTTTTCGTTTTTCGTTTTCTTAGTTTGCTTGAATAAATTGGTTGGACCCCCTCTTTCATACATTAGTTTTCAAATAGTTTGGTTTTGATTGGAAAAGAGTAGGAAAGTTCACGCTTAAGTGGTAAAGAGAGCTTGTTTTTGACTGTGGCCTATGCTTTGTCATGTCATGCTTGGTATTGTTTTGGCTCTATGCTTAGTGATCTTTGCTGTAGCATGACATGTTATAAACAATTGAGATTGCTTAATGTGCCTTGAAAGAATCATGCGTTGTTTTAGCATATTAAAGCATAGTATTGTGGTTTTCTCCTTTGATGCTTTATTTGGGTTGACTTGGCGCATGCTCACACCATGTTATGACTATCCCAAGTCACCATAGCCTTTATGATCCTTTAGTTTTCGACTTGTAATATCACTTTATGCTTTAATTAATAATGTTTTGTTGCTCTGCATGATTATGGCCATTATTGCTCTCTTAGTTGGTCGCTCCCAGTCTTTTGTTACCCTCCATGACCAAGTATGAGTTCCACTCATGCATCCAACTCCTAAAACCAAGTTATTCCAAAGAGTCCACCATACCTACCTATTAGCATTTGCTATTCCAAGTATATTCGTGTTTTTATCTACCTTCTGAATTAAACTTGTTATGCGAAAACTAGTGATTAAAGCTCTCACGAACTTGATGGCACACTTTACTTTTCTTGCCCTTAATAAACTTGAACCATTGTGTCTTCTATGTTGTATATGCTTGCACTTATATATTGGGGATTAGTAGAACCATGCTGTCATGGGGAATGCTTTCAACATTGCACTTGTACTTTGTACCTAGTTGATATCATGCTCTTTTGTCTATGGATGTCGTCGGTGTGAAATGAAAGGGGAGCTTGTAAGTCCATGGAGTTATGTATGTGTGTTAGAGAAATGCCTGGGCCGCCGGTCCAATCCATGCCTAATCATGGTGGAAACCTGCAGCGTAACCATAATGAGCTGTCTATGAAGCATTCTTCTTATAAAAATAGAGTCAGATATTGAGAAAAAGAGAAAAAGAAAAAAAAAGAGATATGAGAAAAGAGGAAAGAGAGAAAAAAGCACCATTTTCCCATGGTAAATAAGAAGATTGCTAAGATGCTCATTGTCTGCTTGCCTTGTCATTTTGATATGGGGATTCTTCCGTATCATCGGGCAAGGGGTACCCCGTTGGCAGTTCTCTATGATAAGAACTTACCATAACTAAACTTACTATGACAAGAACTTACCGTAACTAAGTAGCATGAGGAGCGACCCTCGTATTCAAGGGACATCAGATTTCCAACTTATACTTTGTCAAGCATATACTCCATAGTTTGTTCACTTTAACCTTAATCACTTCAAGATGCTTATGATAGGGGCAATGAGAGCTGAAAGCTAATAAGTACCATAATTTTTGGAATCTCTTTATGAAACTTGAATCCCTACTTCCTTCCATGAAGGCCTTTCTTTTACTTTTATGTTGAGTCTCCACCTTCTATCTTTATGCACCTATTGAGAGAGCATAGTGGCCATTCTTAGTTCTATGTGCATTGTCCCAAGACTTGTTCATTGATGCGTAACTTTGATATTGCTTGTTCTTAAACTATTTGTATCTAGTCACCCTTATGAACTTTGAAGGTGTCCTATGCATTTATGTTTGCTACTCTATGAGGGACAAGCTAAATGCCATTATGCTATGTTTTCTTTATGTGAAACAAACAAATGTCTTGCAAAGCATTGTTATTCATGAATCTTTTGTTTATGCCTTTTCATGTTACAACATAGTTGCTATGTCTTATTGTTAGAACTTTATATTTCATGCTATATTGAAGTACTATGATCCCAGCTATCGATGTTTTACAAATACTTTGATCAAGTTTAGGATGGTGCATGTCACCTCAAAAATTATTCTTTGTTTTTATCACTTACCTACTCGAGGACGAGAAGGAGTTAAGCTTGGGGATGTTGATACGTTGCTAACGTATCTATAATTTTTGATGTTCCATGCTTGGTTTTTATCTACTTTCTTATGTTTTGTCCACACTTTGGAGTACTTTTTATACACTTTCTTGGTCTAACCTATTAACAAGATGCCACAATGCCAGCTGCCTGTTTTCTGCTATTTTTGGCTCTAGGAAAGTCAGAAAATGAATATTCTCGGAATTGGACGTGACAAAAGCCAAAGTCAATATTTCACCGAGGGGGACACGAAGCCATAATACGAGACAGAGAGGGGCCAGGGGCCGCCCACACCACCTGGCCGCGCGGCCAGGCCTGGCCTGCGCCAGGGGGTGGTGTGGCCGCCGAGGGCACCCCCTCGGCCTCCCCTTTCGCCTATATATTGCCTCCGATAGAGAAACCCTAAGTACCGGATCAAAATTCCATGAAAGAGTCTGTAGCCGCCGTCATCTCCATCCCTAGATCGGGAGGGATCTGAAGCTCTTCCCGACACCCTGCCAGAGGGGAGAATTCACCCTGGAGGCCTTCTTCATCACCTTGCAAGCCTCCGATGTGATGCATGAGTAGTTCATCCTTGGACAATGGGTCCATGTAGTAGCTAGATGGTTGGTTCTTCTCCTTTGTGCTACCATGTTTAGATCTTGTGAGCTCCGTTCATGATCAAGATCATCTATTTGTAATCCTACATGTTGTGTTTGCGGGGATCCGATGGATATTGAGATGCTATTTCAGATTCATTATTGATTCTATCATGTCTTTGTTATTTGTGATCTTTCATGCTCTCCGTTGTTAGTAAATATCTTGGCCGAGTAGATGCTAGGAACTCCAAAAGGGAGTATTTATGCTCCATAGTGGGTTCATGACTCTAGTAATCTGGGGAAGTGACATAAATCTCTAAGGTACTAGATGTGTTGTTGCCACTAGGGAGAAAACAGCAATCCTTTGTTCATAGAACAATCATATTGTTTACTTTATACGCAATGCGTAATGCAATTATATGTTGCTTGCAACTTAATACTGGAGGGGGTTCGGATGATAACCTGAAGGTGGATTATTAGTCATAGATGCAATTGGATTACGGTCTATGTATAATGTTCTAATGCATAATCAAATCTCATAGGAGTCAAGATGATTAGTATATGCATGTATGCTTTCTCGATGTTTGTCAATTGCCTCGCTGTAATTTGTTCACCCAACATGTCATCTATCTTAAGGAGAACCACCACTAGTGAACTATGGACCCCGGTCCTTTCTTTTACCATCATTCTACAACTGTTTACTATTTTGTGTTTACTTTCTGAAAGCTTTTACTTTTTTCCACACAATACGTTTAATCCTTTATTTTTAGCAAAACCGGTGAGATTGACAACCTCACTGTAAGTTGGGGCAAAGTTCTGTGGTTGTGTTGTGCAGGACTCCGTGTTGGCAACAACACCTGGGAGGTGTTTCCTTGCTCCTACTGGTTCGATAACCTTGGTTTCATAACTGAGGGAAAACTTGATGCTGTGCTCATCATACCTTCCTCTTGGGGTTCCCCAACGAGCTCGACGTGTTGAGCTAATAACCAGGGGAATCAAGCGTCTCATTAAGGAGAAAGTCCTTCATTCTTTGGATTTCTTAGATGCTGACCTGGATCATTGTATTGATTGCATCAAAGGGAAATATGCTAAGAGAATCAAGAAAGGTGCAAATCAAAGCACATGAGTTTTAGAAATTATTCACATGAATATATATGGTCCGTTTAATGTGAAATCAGTGGATGGTTTTGATTTCTTCATAACATTCACTGATGACTTCTCTTGCTATGGATACATCTATCCTATCAAAGAAAGATCTAAGGCATTAGAAAAGTTTAAAATATTTAAAGATGAAGTTGAGAATCAATATGGTCAAAAGATCAAAGTTGTAAGGTCTGATCCTTGTGGTGAGTACTATAGAAGACACACTTCTTATGGCCAAATTCCTGGACCTTTTGCTAAGTTCCTATAGGGTTATGGTATTCTAGCTCAGTATTTAGCACCAGGCGAACCTCAGAAAAATGGAGTCGCTGAAAGGCAGAATCGTACTCTTATGGACATGGTACGAAGTATGTTAAGTCACTCCACTTTGCCGCTTGGTTTATGGATAGAAGCTCTAAAGATAGCTGCACATATTCTTAATAAGGTCCCTAGTAAATCGGTGTCAAAAACACCGTATGAATTATGTACTGGGAGAAAACAAACCCTGAGTTATTTGCATGTGTGGGGCTGCCCTACTGAGGCAAGAGTTTTCAATCCAATTATGGGGAAGTTAGAATCCAAGATAGTCAACTGCCATTTTATTAGTTATCCTAACAAATCTAAGGCATATAATTTTTATGGTCCAAAGCAATTCACTAAGTTCGTTGAAACAAGACAAGTTGTGTTCTTGGAAAGTGGTATGTTGAGGGGGAGCATGACTCCCACGGAAATAGCCTTAAAGGAGAAGTGGGAATATGTCTTGATACATGTGATCCAAGAGCCAGTGTTTCCTGTTCAATTTGAGGTTACACCTCCAGTTGAGAGGACTGTTAATGGTACACCCGTTGAGATACATGTGACTCCTTTAGAGTCCATACCTAATGATACCTCAATGGGAGATGCTCAGCAACTTGAAGTTGTGGTTGATGTACCAAATAATGAACCTCTTAGAAGGTCAAAGCGGGCTAGAAAGTCTATTATTCCTGATGATTATGTGATGACCCACTAGTATAGGGGGTGTATCGCAGTATTTTTGATAAGTAAGAGTGTCAAACCCAACGAGGAGCAGAAGGTGTTGACGAGTGGCTTGGAGCAGGAATTCTCTATAAATACTTAGCAAACGGATTTTTAGGGTTTTTTGATAATGTAGATAAATAAAGTGCGAGTAAATGAAAGAAAATAATAATAATTGTAGCAAGTGGCCCAATCCTTTCTTTAGCAAAGGACAAGCCGGTTGTATTACTTAAGATGACCAAACGTTCTCGAAGACACAAGGGAATATCGTCAAGTGCTTTCGCTTCATATAGTTGATTAATCTTCTTTAGTTTGATAAGTGTTGTGTGGGTGAACCTGTGCTAATGTACTGACCTTCCTAGGACAAATACAAACTTGTGATTATACCCCTTGCAAGCATCCGCAACTATAAGAAAGTAACTAAGATAAAAACCCAACCACAGCCTTAAACTTTGAGATCCTACACTCCCTTGTGTAAAGGTTTCCTAACGGGGGTTTAGGTTTATGTCACTCCGGCAACCCCTACGATTAGTAGCCAAATACACAATGCATTCCCCTAGGCCCATAAAGGTGAAGTATCATGTAGTCGACATTCACATGACACCACAAGAAGAATAACACCACAACTTAATTATCAAACCATTGAATCTTTCTAAACACAATTCCACTACTAACAACATGACTTCTCCCATGTCCTCAAGAACTAAATGAACTACTCACAAGACATCTTATGGATCAAGATCAGAGATGAAATAATGATAAGTAACAATCTGAACATGAACGATAATTCAATGGTTCCACTCAATAGCATCAACTACAACAAGTGATCAACACCGGGAAAGTTTCCCCTAAGAACTATGCAAGATTTAACCCAATTGTTACAGCGGTACGGAGTGGTGATGATGGTGCTGGTGGATATGATGATGGAGATGATGATGATGATCCCAATGAAGTCTAGATTGATGGTGGTGTTGATGGCGACGATCTCCCCTCTCCGGGAAGGAATTTCCCGGCAGATTTCTGCCTGTCGGAGAGCTCTTTCTCTCTCTGCAGTTTTCTGCCCTACAGAGGTGGCGGAATCTTTCTGTGGTCGCTCCCCGAGTCTTAGGGTTTCGGGAGGATTATATATGCCAAAGGGCAGAGCCAAAGGTGGGCCAGGGTGGCCACACCACCTGGTGGGGCGGCCTAGGGTGGCCCGTGCCAGGGGTGGTGTGGCCCCCCTGTGGCCCATCTCCGCTCCCCCTTCTGGCTTCCTTCGTCTTCTGGAAAAATAGGATTTTCCATATATTTTTCAGGATTTTCTGGTCTTCATTAATTTTGCCTCCAAATAGTGCCTTTTCCATCAGAATCCTGACTTTAGCGGTCCATCCTCCAAAAGTCATCAACCATGCAAAAAAAGATAAAATAACATAAGTATCATCTCTTAATATGAAATATATCAACGAATAACAGTAAATTATGATATAGAATAGTGATGCAAAATGTACGTATCAACTCCCCCAAGCTTAGACTTCGCTTGTCCCCAAGCGAAAACTGAGCTCAATTAACATGACCTCAGGTTTATGGAGTGAAGTGTCGATAAAAGAATACGGATAAGAAGCATCACATTCATCAATACATAAATCATAATAGAAGACAACTCACTATTATATAACTTAAATTGCAATAAGTAAAGGAAACACAATAAAGATACACAAAGTAAATCATAATTGGTAATGACAAATTTTATTCTTGGTCAAAGAACGGTTAACAATTTGCAGGAGTTCAAACATAACAAGGTTTTCAATGATAGCTTTCAAAGTAATATCCACTAAGATAAGAGCAGTGTGCAAAACAGAGAACATAAGGAACATGATTTAATAAATCATCATATGAATGAATGAAACACAACAACTCAAATACTTGCCTGAGATAGAAAGGAATAGGTTTACTGACTCAACTAAAAAGTAAAAGATAGGCCCTTCGCAGAGGGAAGAAGGGATTTCAAGTTTCATAAAGAGCTTCCAAAAATTATGGTACTTCTTAGTTTTCAGCTCTCATTGCCCCTATCATAATCATCTTGAGGTGATTAAGGTTAAAGTGAACGAATATGATGATATGCTTGACAATTTATAAGTTGAAAATCTCATGCCCCGTGCTTACGAGTACCAGACCTCATGCTACTCAACTTTAGTTACGAGTAAGTTCTTGTCATTGTAAATACATTCGTATCATGGAGAACCGCCAATGGGGTACCCCTTGCCCGATGATACGGAAGCTTTCCCATATCAAAATGACAAGGCAAGCAGACAATGAGGATCTCAGTGATCTTTTTATTTGCTATTTGCATAGGTTTTTATTGAGGATGCTTCACAGATTGCTCACTACGGTTATGCTGCAAGTTTCCACCATGATTAGGCATGGCTTAGGCTATCCGCCCAGGCGTTTCTCTAACACATATACAAACTGCATGAGATTACAAGCTCCCCTTTTATTTCACACCGCCGGGATCCATAAGCAAAAGAATCATGATATCAACTAAATAATGTGCAACGTTGAAAGCGTTCCCCATGGTACATGGTTATCCTAATTCATAACTTACAAAGCGCAAGCATATGCACAACATAGATGGGAACAATGGTTCAAGTTTATTAAGTGCAAAAAGGTAAAGTGTGCCATCAAGTTCATGAGAGCTTTAATCACTAATTTTCACATAACAAGTTTAATTCGGAAGGTAGATAAAAACATGAATTTACTTGGAATATCAATAATGCTAATAGGTAGGATGGTGGACACAAATGGCATAGGTTTTGGTTTAAGGATTGGATGCACGAGAAACACTCCCTCTCAATACAAGTTTTTGGCTGGCAAGGCTGGGTAGCAAGTATAAGAGTTGAAGGAAACAAACAAACATACAGGTGATAAAAACAAACATGCAATCTTCCTTGGAAGCACAAAAGATCTTAACTAGAGAATACTAAGCTTATGAGCCAATCAAGAAAGAAAGATGATGAAATTATATTTCTTAAAAGTACTTTTATCTTTTTCATTCAATTCTCAAATAGTGTTGCACCTGACCAGAGCCAGGTTTGCCAAAACCAACTAAATTTACTTAATGCTCCCAAAGTGATACCAATACTAATAACAAGATCAATCATATAATAGAAATTGCAAATTAAAATAAGATATGCAAAAAGTAAATGATAGAACTTCTCATTAATATTCCATAACGGCAACTCACACCAAGGGATACATAGATAACTAATGAGAGGGGAGATACTTCCACAATGCAAACCATCGTATATGATAAATTCACTATTCATGATATGACTCTACTTAAAAAGGTAAAAAGATAAAAGATGTGATACTGCGGCACTCCCCAAGCTTGGAACAAACTAAGGGGATACCAAAACCTGATGACGGATTACTCCTTCGGTGGTGGTGTTCTCTCGACATCGTCCGACTTTCAAGGTAAGGGCTC
This sequence comes from Avena sativa, assembly GCA_916181665.1. Lineage (NCBI taxonomy): Eukaryota > Viridiplantae > Streptophyta > Magnoliopsida > Poales > Poaceae > Avena > Avena sativa. The sequence continues at coordinate 444,983,045 of OV702297.1, forward strand.
CCCATCAACAAAAGACATCCTGGTTTCCAACATCCTGAAACTAGCAGCATCACTTATGTGTTTAAACCTGACCTCATACTCACAGTTTTGATTTTGCACGTCGTAGAGATGTTCTTGTAGTTGGTTGGTTGTTCGGTGGAGTGAGAGAATGTCATCCTTAAGCTCAGTAGTCTCCTTCTGGTGCTTGGAGATGAGTTCTGAACTAATCTTATGGATGATATCCACTTTGTGTTCCGCCATCTTCTTGTACCTAAAGACTTCTTGCTCCACTGCTTTCATCCTATCCTCCAGCCTACCTTCACCTTTAGGGCCCTGAACCTCTTTTATCTGTACCTTCCCATCTTCGAGCAACAACTCCTTGGGATGAATCTTCAACTCACGCATGTACGGGTTGATGATGTTCGCGGAGGAATCTTCCTTGGCTGATCCAGAGGAAGACATTGTGGCTCCAAAACTGGGACTTCACCTGTCAGAAACAGATCGAAATGAAAACACGATATACGAACCTCGGGGGATTCGAGGGATTATATATTATGAAGTTTAACAACAAAAGGAAGGTACTGGGAGAAAACGGGTCGGAGACGGGCTCCCGAGTGGCCACACCCCCTGGTGTCGCGGCCAGGTGGGCCCGCGCCACAGGGTGGTGTGAGCCACCCGGGCTCCATTTCCGTCCTTCTTTCTACTCATTGCCTTCCATGTTAGTAAAAACTGCAAAAATATAAATTGATAGATTTTTCGCGGACCTTTTCTTACCAGAACTATTACCTAGTCGGAAACAGACTCTGTAGGTCTCTGAATTTGGTCTTTGATAATTTTTTCCGGAGTCACCATTTGAATAACATCAATATCTTCATCCTTATAAACTTATTGCTTGAGTCTTTTAACCATTCAACGTCGTATTACACCATTTTCTCCTACAACCTGGAAATTTCTTTCACACAAAACTTCACACAATTCTCAATAGCAACATTAGTGCATGCAATATAATAAGCCTTTAAGTTCAATTTTAACTGAAATTCATCAAAACATAAGCTACTGTAGCAACTCCTTCTGAAAGCCCAAAAAGGAATTCAAAAAGGAAATCGATATAAGAGGCAAATGCAAGTGTGGCAAAAATCTGTCAAAACAGACCAGCAGGTAATGATCAATTTTTTCGAAAATCTTCTGTTGCTCAAATAAAAAAGTGCAAAACTAACGAAAGTTAAATAATAACCTGGGGAATGCACACAAAAAATTACAGATCAGTACGACGTTCTGGTATTTTTCACGATTTTTTATAGTGAAGCACAAAAATCTGTTTCGGGACAGCAACTTCCCCAAATATTACTTCTCTCTCATTAGAGGCTGATCTTGACACAAAAACTAAACAAAAAGGATAAGGAGAGGTTATTGCAGAAGAAATAACTTCCAAGACTCAAATAAACAAAAACAAACTGAAAGCAAAAATATATTGGGTTGTCTCCCAGAAAGCTCTTTCTTTATAGCCATTAAGATGGGCATGATAATTTCAATGATGCTCACATAAGAATATGAATTGAAGTAAAAGAGAGCATAAAGAAGCAAAAAATACTCATGTTTAAGTCTAACCCACTTCCTATGCAAGGGAATTTATAAGAAAATAAATTGATAAAACCAGAGGCTACTAGCATAGGAAGGCAGAGCAAGTGCAAC